>CAJQZP010000023.1:0-1200000 GCA_907164705.1 Parnassius apollo
GCAATAAGTAGTTTTTAAGTTAAAATTTTTTTATTTTTTTAAATAACCATATGATACCTAATATAACGTGTTAAAAATTTTAAAAATATATATTCATAAAAAGGACACTGAGCATAACGTCTCAAAATTTTTTGTAGATTTTTAAAACTAAATTTGGTCGAAAAATTCAAAAATTTTCTAAAAAATTATATGTTTTTTTGTTTAAATTATTATTAAAAGGGGCTTTAATCTCCAAAATATTTACAAAACTTTAAGCTTGACACCGAGACTTTTCAAAGGAGCCCAAACACGGGCCAAATCGGTCAAAAGACGCCCGAAATAGCCGTTTGCTGTCTAGACTGGCGGCCATTTTGAAAAAAATTAGGACCGGAATAACTTTTGTTCTAGGAGTCGTAGAGGACTGGGGTTTGGACCCTAGACGTTGGCAAATAGTGCCGGAACAGATAACCCAGCTTTCAGGGAATTTCAGCACCCAAAATTTTGATCCCTGAAAACCACACAAAATTATAGTCCTAGTCGAGCCCAATAATATGAGCCCAAGCACGGAGCTGTAAGCCTGTTCGTTTGGAAGTTACAGCGCGGAAACCGTATTTTGGCAGCCATCTTGTTTTTCAACCAGAACTTGAAAACGCGGTAACTTTCGAACCCATTGGGCTAGGTATACCGAGTTTGGGTTCCTCGAATAGGGTTCGAGGAGCGCTTTTGGCCGGTTACGAAATACAGACTCTACATAGAGTCAAAGACCTATTAGTCTATAACTCTCCGTGTATATAATATTTTCAAAAAATTTTTAATATTTAAGACAGACCTCGTTGAAGCCTTAGTATAGAACCGACAGAATAGACGGAGACTGACTCTATGTAGAGCATTATAAAGAAATTAGTTTTTGTTGTTTTTATATTATTTCATTTTATTTTATATTACTTGTCATTTATGTAGTTGGACTCCATATAGAATTAACCAAAAATTGTATACAATATTACACTACATAAGTTCCATATTTTCCTCATTTTATTTTTTATATAAGATAAATAATTAGATTTTAAGTGACAGCTGTGGTGGCACAGAAGTTATTTTGGATATAGACATCGAGCCACTTTGTAGAGTGGTATAAATATATAACGACGTAGAGTCGAGACTCTACAAGAGTTTACACATTTTTATTTATTTTATTTTATTTTGTTTTTATTTTAATTTACTTGCTACTTGTATGGGTAGAAATTTATTGAGGCTTGACCTGGGTTCGCGGTGGTGTGTTAAACTGCATATAGATTAAATTTTATTTTACCTTATACACTTTATTATTTTATTTATACAATTTTACTGACGGACGCATACCTCCATTATGTTTGGGCTTAGAACTCCAATGAAACCGAGTGGTGAGGTGTCATCCCCCCCTAAACCAGGAACGTCAGCTTCCCCTCCCAATGTTAGGCGAAGCATAAGCGACTGGGAAGGTGCATCCACCAACCCCGCTCCAACAAACTCAAGCGCAACGACGGTCCAGGTGGACAATACTACCTCTAAACCACGACCGGTACTGTCGAAAGACAACAAACCCACGGCCGCGCGTAGACCATCTATCGATGTCCAAACTCCTCATGGGAGTAAATACGAAAATCGAACGTCGGAAGCAAGGGCCTGCCTGAACAAAGGTAAATTACATCTGAGCGCCTCTCGAAATTTAAAAACCGAGATTAAAAATGGATTGGTTGAGGCACTTGATCGACTCTACCAGATTGTTAGGGAAGCTGAAAAGGAGTTAAAAATAGAAAAGTCTAAAGGTGTTGGTGTTAGTGATGGGATTGTGGGGGGGAGCCGGTGCAAACCAGCACCGACTCTACATTCATAGTCAGGACACCGGAACCAACAAGTAGCACCCAGTGCGACCCAAACATAATAGCTCGAATCGAGGAGCATACGAAGCTGTTGATCGAAAGCAACAAAAAGATAGAAGAGCTCAAGGCGTCTATTGACAGACAAAAGGAGACCTTGGAACGGGCAACCTACGCGAGTGTAGTATCGAATAAAACTGCAAACATACCAAAAGTACGAAGCACGCTGCACTCGGTAGTGGTCACCTCAAAAGATGAAACTGAATCAGGGAAGAGGTGCTCGACAAGGTCAGGAAAGCGGTAGATGCAAAAGACGGCTGGATTAAAGTTGAACGGGTAAGGAAAGCGAAGGACAGGAAAATCATCATAGGATTTGATACACCGGAAGAAAGAAGTAAAGCCAAGCACAGACTGGAAACCAAAGGGGTGGACCTCACCGTCGAGGAAGTGAAGAACAAAGACCCATTATTGATCCTCTTAAGTGTATTGTCCATTAACACCGACGAAGACATTATCATAGCACTGAGGAACCAAAACAGGTATGTCTTTCATGACCTCGACGGAGCGGAAGACAGGGTGGAGGTTAAATATAGGAAGAAAACAAGAAACCCCCACACTAACCATGTAGTGATTAGTGTGTCACCTACCATCTGGCGTAGAGCAACAGAAATTGGATACTTCCATATTGACCTCCAGCGTGTCAGAGTGGATGACCACTCCCCCTTGGTCCAGTGTAGCCGCTGCCTGGGATATGGGCATAGTAAAAAATTTTGCAAAGAACCAGCAGACATATGCAGCCATTGCGGCGGCCCTCACCAGGGAGCGGAGTGTGCTGATAGGATTGCTGGTGAACCACCCGCTTGTAAGAACTGCACAAGGGCTAAACTGGATCAGGCAGAGCATAACGCCTTTAGCCGTGATTGCCCTATTCGCCAAAAATGGGATAAGATAGCACGATCATCTGTAGCCTACTGCTAAGGGCGACCAAGCGGAAACCTCCCAGTATAAATTCATTCAAGCAAACCTCCAAAGAAAGAAGTTAGCCACAAACGAGATTCTTCTTGAGGCACAGAAACGAGGCACTGCTGTTGCTCTTCTCCAGGAGCCATACGTGGGAAGGTCCAAGGCAATGCGTGGCTACCAAGGAGTACGGATCATCCAGAGCACAGGACAAGGAGATGGGACTGTTAAAGCGGCTATTGCTGTTTTCGACCACCAACTCAATGTTAAGCAGTATCCGAAACTCACCACAGACAACATCGTAGTGGTGGGGATTCAAACCAGTGCCTGGGAAATCACAGTAGTCTCGCTTTACTTTGAGCCGGATCAACCCATTGAGCCATACCTGGAGCACCTGAAGAAAATAGAACAACTAGTAGGACCAAACAAGTGGATTATCGGAGGTGACGCTAATGCAAAAAGCTCGTGGTGGGGTAGCCCAATAATTGATCACAGGGGTGACGAAATGTCCGGCGCTCTTGAGGAAATGGGCCTCAATATACTCAACGTAGGGGACATTCCGACCTTTGACACCATTCGGGGAGGAAAACGGTACCACAGCTATGTCGACATAACAGCCTGCTCGACAAATCTTCTGGCTCTAGTGGACAATTGGAGGATAAACGAAGGCCTGATGAGTTCGGACCACAACGGCATACTGTTTGAGATTCGCCTAGAAAAATCGGAAGGCATTATGATAAACAGGACAACAAGACTTTTTAATACTAAAAAAGCTGATTGGTCCAAGTTTCATGAGCAACTTGGACAATCACTACAAGAAAATAGAATAACAGAAAATGATATAAATAAAATTGACAATATAAACGATTTGGATACAGTTACAAAAAATTTGACAAATTCAATAAAACAAACCTGTCTATCAACGATGCCAACTAAGAAAGCGGAAGAACGCATCAGACTGCCGTGGTGGTCCAAAAAACTCGCAGAGCTTAAAAAGAACGTCGCTACGAAGAAGCGCAGAATTAGGTGTGCCGCTCCAATCCGAAAGCAGAAGGTCATAGAAGAGTACCTGAAACAGAAAGAGGAGTATGAGTCAGAGACAGCGAAGGCCCAGACAGAGAGCTGGAAAGAGTTTTGTTGCAAGCAGGATAAAGAGGGAGTGTGGGAGGGGATATACAGGATCATAGGAAGAACGACGCATAGGGAACAGGATCTACCACTGGAGGGCGAGGAGGGGATGTTGGACGAGAGGGGCTCTGTAGAACTGCTGGCCAAAACATTCTATCCAGAGGATGTACCCGACAGAGACAATACTCACCATCGCTACGTAAGACTCGAGGCCGACAGAGTGAACGCCGCAGATCAAGATGGCTCTTGTGACCCCCCGTTCACAATGTTTGAATTAACTCAAGCAAGTGAGTCTTTCAACCCAAAGAAGGCACCGGGATTGGATGGCTTCACGGCCGATATATGTTGCCGTGCCATTAGGGCCCAACCTAGGTTATTCTTAGCGCTCCTCAATAAATGTCTAGAATACCACCACTTCCCCAAGATATGGAAACAAGCAATAGTCGTCGTCCTAAGAAAACCCGGTAAGGATGACTACACAAAGCCAAAATCCTATAGGCCAATAGGACTGTTGCCTATACTAGGAAAGATTTACGAAAAGATGATCATGGCCCGCCTCAAACACCATCTACTGCCGAGGATTAGTACTCACCAGTATGGATTCATGCCGCAAAAAAGCACCGAGGACTCCCTCTACACGCTAATTCAGTATATCCGTAGAAAGCTAGATGAAAAGAAAATAATAACTCTAGTATCCTTAGACATAGAGGGAGCCTTTGATAGCGCCTGGTGGCCGGCAATAAGAGTCCGACTGGCTGAGGAAAATTGTCCCCCTCAATTTGAGGAGGGTCATAGACAGCTATCTTAGAGACAGGGAGGTGGTGGTCAGATACGCCGGTGAGGAGTATAAGAAAGCGACTACCAAAGGATGTGTCCAGGGATCCATAGGGGGACCTATCCTGTGGAACATCCTTCTTGATCCCCTCCTGAAAAAACTTGCGGACAGAGGTGATTACTGTCAGGCGTTTGCTGACGATGTCGTGCTGGTGTTCGATGGCAAAACAGCTCAAGAAGTCCAGGATCGTGCCAATGAAACTCTCGAACGTGTCAGGTCGTGGGGTGTCGAGAATAAGCTTAACTTCGCTCCACACAAAACATGCGCTATGATAATCACCAGAAAGCTTAAACACGACACACCACGACTGAGCATGGGAGGGGTTGCAGTTGGCATGTCGAAGGAAATAAAATTGCTGGGTATGACCATCGACGATAAACTGACCTTTAACACCCACGTCGCAAACGCTTGCAGGAAAGCCATAAACATATACAAGAAACTCTCCGGAGCGGCAAAAGTCAGTTGGGGCCTTCACCCGGAGGTGGTCAAAATCATTTACACGGCGACAGTGGAGCCAGTCATCTTGTACGCTGCTGGAGCATGGGGGTCGGCTGCAGAAAAACTAATGGTCATCAAGCAGCTGCAGACTGTACAACGGGGCATCGCCCAAAAGCTCTGTAAGGCCTACCGCACGGTCTCCCTGAACTCGGCACTGGTGCTGGCTGGGATACTCCCTCTAGACCTCCGAGTTCGTGAGGCGTCCTCATTGTACGAAGCCAAGAGGGGATTGCCCCAGTCAGTGCTGGCCGGGGGGGAGGTCGAGCGTATGGCATCAGCACTTGAGACTCCACATCCGGCCGAATGTCTCGAATTGAAGATCGTAAGCTTGGCAAATCAGGACGACGTGAACAATGCAGTTGTTTGCGATATGCATATTTACACGGATGGGAGCAAAATCGATGGCAAAGTTGGCGCTGCATTATCTGTATGGACTGGCGGGATGGAGGCCAAAACCCTCAAGCTTGCTCTGCCGGAATACTGTACCGTCTACCAAGCTGAGTTACTAGCAATAAGCCGAGCTACTCGAGTCATTCGCGCACACAACGCCTTGACCTACGGGATCTATAGCGACTCTATGGCCGCCCTTCTTACAATTAAGAACCCCCGTTGCCTTCACCCAATCGCAGTAGAAGCCAGAGAAAATCTTAAAGATATATCTCTCCAGGGCAAGGTAGTCACCTTGTTCTGGATAAAAGCTCACGCAGGTTTTGAAGGCAATGAACGAGCAGACCAACTCGCGAAGGAAGCGGCCAAGAACTCCAAGAAGAAACCGGATTACGACCTTTGTCCGGTTTCATTCGTCAAGCGGTGCATTCGCCAGGCAACGCTTGACGAATGGAATCATAGATATAAGACAGGTGAAACGGCCGCAGTTACAAAAATGTTTTTCCCGGATGCAGTAAATGCATATAGAATTGTCCGTAAGATTAAAATAGACAGTCACAAAACACAAGTGATGACAGGACACGGTGGATTCTCCGAGTACTTAAACCGTTTTAAGTGCAAGGAGAGTCCATCGTGTATCTGCGACCCTGCGATACCCGAGTCAATCCCTCACATAGTGTTAGAATGCCCCGTCTTTGGCATAGAACGTTTTGAAGTTGAGAGTAAGATGAAAACCAAAATAACGGCTGAAACTGTGAAGGATATCATGGAGAGTGATCAAAGAAATGTATTTCTAGATTATTGCGTAAGAATAGCGAGAAAAGTAATTGTAAGAAATAAAAGTAGTTAAGAAAGTATGCTGTATTAATATATTGATGTATATTACTTATAAGCATAATACTGTAGTAGATTAAAATATTGTTAGCAAGTAAGCAGTAGCAAGAATAAAATAGATCTGGTTGTGTACATTTACTTCCCTGAAATAATGCCCAGCAGTGGAAAAAGAAGGAAAGAATAGAAATAAGAATGTAGTTAGATTAGATAATAAAGAATAGATAGAAGGGAATCCCACCCTTAGTAGAAAGAAAGACGATGAGTGCAAGAAAGAACTAGTATGTAGAATGAAAGTACGAGAAGCATAGAAGCGAGAACTGGTATGAAAGAGAAACAGCTGAAATAGTCTCCGATAATGTTGGAGGTAGAAGTTTAAAAAAAAAAAAAAAAAAAAAAAAAACCTAACCTAACTAACTAACCTAACCTAACCTAACCTAACCTAACCTAACCTAACCTAACCTAACCTAACCTAACCTAACCTAACCTAACCTAACCTAACCTAACCTAACCTAACCTAACCTAACCTAACCTAACCTAACCTAACCTAACCTAACCTAACCTAACCTAACCTAACCTAACCTAACCTAACCTAACCTAACCTAACCTAACCTAACCTAACCTAACCTAACCCTAACCTAACCTAACCTAACCTAACCTAACCTAACCTAACCTAACCTAACCCAGTACACATCTGAAAGTGACATATTCAACATAAGCTCCACGGAGAAATTGCTTAAAAAATAGCAATTTTTGAGCTACGCGAGTGGAAGTGCTGTGAAAAAGTTTTTGAGTGTGCAGTTCATCAGTGTAATTGGGGAGAACTCTGTGCATTGGATGGTTTAGGATCAGTAGCCTCTTAACTTTGGGGATAAATAGTGTCGACACCAAGTACTCATCAGTACTTGAGAGCCGCTATAGAGATCAGTAAAACGGCGAAAGAATCAAGAAAATCGGCCCACAAACACAGAAGTTATTGACTCCTTAAAATTAACAACTTAACCTCAAACCACGTGGTTGCAACGTGCTTTCAGACGTTGAGGTTAAAGCGAGTCAGTGAACACGAGGCGTCCGGCGACGGTGCAGACTTCAGTGGAGCCTTCGAAGACGGACCGAGGAATCCCTCAAGCATACAATCGCCGCAGCTGGAGACACTTTCAACGGCCATCAGGTAAACCCCGAGGGAACTCCTAGACCCCTTACTCCTGACCACCCGAGTTTGGACTCATTTGAGTCAGTTTCTCAAGACCCCACCACACATATCACCTCCCCCCCCCCATATAAAACCCCTATCCTTGAACCCCCCCCCCCACCTTTAACACCCTCTTTCACCCTTCCTACCCTCCTAACCCCTACAATCTTTAATTTTAAACCAGATATACGCTCCTTACGAATTCCCCCCCCCCCACCCCCCCCCAACTACCTACGCCCCCTCATTTTTTATTATACCATATATAAGCTTCCCGCGAATTTAACCCCCCCCCCATCCCCCCTCGCCCCTCGAGGCTTACCTCTCCCCCGCGAGCCATAACTAGTTTACCAGAGGAGCTAGACCCCCGTGTAAGGGCTCATTTGAATCAGGAAAAAGAGCTCTACCTTCTAGCCCCTACAGAATTTTGATTTTCCACCATAGTCCGATACCAACCTGGACAATAACACCTCAAGCATACTCCAGGACTCACAGCATACCAACCGGAGATCCCACAACGGGCTCTTTATTCGCGTCCATCGTACTCTTCACTGCAATTCAACCATCGAAGAACACCAGCAGTGAGTTCACAAAAAAAAAATATAATAAATATCTTCAAATATTTAAAAATATATAATACTTGTATAATATTTTATAAGGCATTACCTATATTTATAGCTACTAAGGCAACTTACAATTAGAGAATTATTTAATTTTTGTAATTATGTCAGGAAATAAAGTAATCATGTCGGATGTGGAGACTGCTTCTTCAATCAAGTCCTCCCAAAACCTTTCTGTTGCTCCACCTAGACCTCCACGATCGCTGCGGGAAAAAGTACTTACAAAATCCAGTTTATCAAAAGCAACACCTAGCGAGAAGTTGTCGCAGCCATCATCTCATCCCGCAACAGGAAAACGTCCAGCGGACTCTGCTCCGACAGACGCATCTACAACAAGAAAAAATGCCTCTTCGCATACCCCCACTCTGGGAACTAAAATGTCGCAAACTTCAGTTAAAAGCGACAGCTCGATCCGATCCTCCGTTTGTGACCCGGTAGATGCGGCTATCGACAAAGTAGCTAACTGGAAGCAGGAAGAAATTCCTCCACTTCCAGTTTTATCCGACGAAGAACTTTCGATCACATCTGCGCCGGAATCACCACTATCGGAGGCACCGGAAAAAGGAAGACCCAGCCTGCTTTTTAACTCCAACAGGCGACTGGGGGTGGAAATGGATATGGCAACAAAAGAAGCGAACGAAATGCTTCTGAGAGGGAAGGAAGCGCTAGAAATGGCAGGGAATATGAAGAGGGAGTGTAAGTTAACAGCTTTAGAGAGTCTGCAGTCCCTCTACGAGATGGTCCTGGCGCTGTCAGATTCCAGATCTAGACATAAGCATAATCTAGAAAGGGAACGCTCACGCAACGCTCAAGAACTAATGCGAGTGGAGCGCGCCCTTAACAAGATCATCACCCAGCTTATGAAGGAAATGGCTTCCGAACTAGGCCATGCCAGGACAGATATAAAAAATACCCTCCAGGAATCCAAGGCGATACGGGGTTGGTTGAACTTCGAAACCCAAGAGCCCTTCCGCAAAACGAGCGACCTACTCAAAGCTGTGACGGACTTAGACAAGCGCATAGGTGTGATTCAGTCGAACTTGAGTCAGCAGAAGCAAGAAGGTGCAGACAACATTTTATCTCACCTAAGAGTGGACCTTACTGGAGTAAAATCTAGTGTGGAAACACTCAAACTTCAATTGGACGAAATGCGCAGAGTCATCGAAAAGTCCGAAAACAACACCAAGAAGGTTCTGGAGACCGGCCAAAAAACCCTGCTACGCCTGGAGTCACCACCATCCCACCCCTCAGAGGAAATAAGTAAAACGTTGGAACATGAGCTGAATGGAATGAAGAGTTCGCTGAAGGAGATAGATACAAGTATCAGATCTGGACTTTCAATCTTACCTTCAGCGAACTCCAGTAAAATATTCCAAACCAGCATAAGGGAACATCTTCAACCAATAGAAGAACACTTAGGTGCAATGTCATCCGAGCTGAGGACGATGAGAGAGCAGAAGCAACGGGCCCCATCACCTACAGCCCCAAGTCTAGCAACAGAGCTTGCACAAACTGGCGAAGCAGCAACAAAGCCAAAAAAGACATACGCCAGAGTGGCTGCAAGCCCTCCCCTTCCTAAACCCAATCACACTCTCATTATCACATCAACTGATTCGAAAAACACAGCCGAAAATATCATCGAGAGAATCAGGGAGGCTCTAGACACAAAAAAGACTGGAGCCAAAGTAGATAGGGTAAGGAAGGCGAAAAACCAAAAAGTCGTCCTCAGTTGCAACACCAAGGAGGATCTTAACCTTGTCCAAAATAGAGTTAAGACAAATAAAAGTTTAAAAGTAGAGGTTGCCAGAACAAACAATCCCTTGGCGATAATCAGGGACGTGCTATCGTATCACACAGACGTCGAAATCGTGGAAAATATACTGGCGCAGAACAAACACCTTCTGCATGACGTCGATGAGAAAGAACGAACAGTCAGAGTTCGATACAGGAAAAAGGCGAGGAATCCACAAGAGTGCCATCCTGTACTTGAGCTCTCTCCAAAAGTGCACAGGCGCTTCATTGATGCGGGTAAAATTTACATCGGCCTCCAAAGAAGACCAATAATGGATCACTCTCCCCTTGTGCAATGCACAAAATGCCTCGGTTTTGGCCACACAAAAGCAGTGTGCCATGAAAAGGAGGAACTCTGCAGTCACTGCGGAGAGACCCATTCATGGGACAAATGCCCGATCAGACTGGAGGGGAGACCCCCCCCCGATGTAAAAATTGCCTCAAAGCGCACGGTGCCGATACGGACCTGGCACACAATGCTTTTAGCTTTGATTGCCGGGAAAAGCAGAATTGGGATGCAATAGCACGGTCCCGCATATCTTACTGCTAAGGGCAACCAAAATAATATAAATTCCAACATTAGTAGGTCAGACCTCAAAATCATTCAGGTGAACTTGCAACGCTCCAGGGTAGCAACGGCGGAACTACTTCAGGTTGCATCGAATAAAGGAGTGTCGATTGCCATAGTACAGGAACCCTATGTGGGAAAAAATGGCGTTATTAAGGAACATCCTGGCACGCGAGTAGTTCAATGCAGCCTGAATAGACAAAAACCGGTAAAGGCCGCAGTGCTGATCTTCGGAGATCAGCTGGAGATTATCCATGATCCACAGCTGGTTACCGAAACAGAAGCGGCAGTACTTCTCGTTGCAGGAAATTTAAAACTGGGAGTCGCGTCAGTTTACCTCGAGGGAGAGCAAGATATAAATCCCTACCTTAGGCGAATCCAAGCAGCTTGCGCAAAACTTCACACAAACAACATCATAGTGGCTGGAGACATAAATGCTTGGAGCCAATGGTGGGGAAGTAATTCCGAAGATGAAAGAGGCGCGGCATATAACACCTTCCTCAATGAAATGGATCTCCATATTCTGAACACGGGTGACACGCCTACCTTCGAAACATACAGAAGGGGGAGAATTTGTTCGAGCATAGGAGACGTCACTGCTTGCAGTTCGTCACTTCTCGGCAATGTGGAGGACTGGAGAGTGGAGAGAAGCCTAATTACATCAGACCACAACGCGATTATGTTTACACTGCGCACCAAAGCGGTCTTGACACAATTACGGCCTTGCACATCGCGCAAATACAACACCAGAAAGGCAAACTGGTCGGACTTCTCAACACGCTTTAGATCCCTTCTAAAAGAAAGAGCCATAACTCCCACACTAATTGAGGAGGCGGAAATCCATGACGATCTGGAATCCATCACAATAGCCTACACAAAAGCAATCCAGGAATCTTGTGATGAGACTATTCCGAAAATGGGCATGAGGGGGGTGAATGCAACGCCCCCATGGTGGTCAAAATCCCTCAACCAACTCAAAAAAGAAGTCCATAGGAAAAAAAGACGTATTAGAAATGCGGCACCAAGTCGAAGACAACACGTAATAGACGAATACATAAGTTTTAAACAACAATACACCATAAAAGTTGAGGAGGCGCAAACCGAAAGCTGGAAGGAATTCTGCACGACACAGGAAAGGGAGAGCATGTGGGATAAAATTTACAGAGTTATCCGGAAATCCTCAAGAAGATATGAGGACATGCTCCTAAGAAACATCCAAGGGGAAACTCTGACACCAAAAGAGTCGGCAGAACTCTTGGCCCAAACATTTTACCCTGACGACTGTGTGGAAACAGATCAGCCATACCACACCAAAATACGAGAGCTGACGGAAATTAACAAAGACCTAGGTTTGTCAGAAGATGACCCACCTTTTGCAGAAGCGGAGCTTGAATCAGTGTTACAAACACTAAACCCCAAAAAGGCCCCTGGACCAGACGGGCTAACAGCTGACATCTGCTCCGCTGCAATAAACTGCAACAGGAAGGTATTCTTAGCGATAGCCAACAAGTGCTTGAAATTGGCGTACTTTCCCAAGCAGTGGAAAACTGCATACACATCCAAAGTCATACCGACCAATAGGTCTCCTGTCAGTACTCGGAAAAATAGTCGAGAAGTTGATGGTGGGCCGACTCCAGTGGTACATCCTCCCAACCCTTAATAAAAACCAGTATGGGTTCATGCCTCAACGTGGTACAGAGGACGCCCTCTATGATCTATTGAAATACATCAAAAACGAAGCGAGGAATAAGAAGATCGTCCTTGTTGTTTCATTAGATATAGAGGGAGCCTTTGACAACGCATGGTGGCCAGCATTAAAACTGCAACTAGCCAAAAAGAAATGTCCCAAAAACCTCTACGATATGGTTGGCTCTTACCTTCAAGATCGAAAAATCGTAATTAACTATGCCAGAGCAACGAATGAGAGGGGAACTACGAAGGGCTGTGTTCAAGGATCTATCGGTGGACCAACCTTTTGGAATGTTATCCTAGACTCACTGCTGCACCAACTTACGAACGAAGGGGTGTATTGTCAGGCATTTGCAGATGACGTCGTCTTGGTGTTCTCGAGTCACTCAACGAGTGCCCTGGAGCAACAGGTCAATGACACTCTAAAAAGAGTAAAGAAGTGGGGAACCAAGAACAAGCTAAAGTTTGCAGCGCATAAAACAAATGCAATGCTTGTCACTAAAAAACTTAAATTTGACCTCCCCAACCTGCAAATGTCCGGCAGCAGAGTAAACCTCGTAGAGGAAATTAAAGTACTCGGTCTCATCATTGACCGTGGACTCACCTTTAAACCGCATGTAGCAGCCGTTTGCAAAAAAGCGGCTGACATATACAAACACCTTGCATGCGCGGCCAAGGTGACCTGGGGTCTCAATGGTGAGATTGTAAGGACAATATACGTTGCAGTCGTCGAACCTATAGTGATGTACGCTTCGAGCGCGTGGTCCTCAGCAACAGAACTTCAGATGATCAAAGACCAACTAAACACGTTGCAAAGGGGCTTCGCGCAGAAGATCTGTAAAGCGTACCGCACGGTATCGCTCACTTCCGCGCTTGTCATCTCGGGTCTGCTTCCGTTAGACCTGAGAATAAAAGAAGCGTCCAGCTTGTACCAAACCAGGAAACAAGACACACTGGACTATTTACCACCAGGAAGAGAGCTTGAAAACCGTGTAAATCACTTGGATCAACCTCATCCCTCTAAACTCGTCAAATTGGAATATGAGCTACTGGAAACAATCGGAAACACAAACCTCCACCAACTAACCGGCCCTCACATATACACCGATGGAAGTAAGATAGAAGGGAGGGTTGGAGCAGCTTTAACGTGGTGGAAAGATGGTAGGGAGATCAGTAGTTCCACCTTTAGACTGGATCCATCCTGTACAGTCTTCCAATCCGAGCTCTATGCCTTGCTCAGGGCGACCAAACTAGCTGAATCGAGCACTAAACCTGTTGTTAACATTATGAGTGACTCAAGATCTTCGCTCGATCTGCTGGCAAACCCTAAAGCAAGCCACCCCCTATCAAAGGCCATTCAAGAAAGCATAGGGAAGATGAGAAAAGAGGGAAGAGTGATACGGCTGTTTTGGTTGAGGGCTCATGTAGGCACGTCTGGAAATGAGAGAGCTGATGAGCTTGCCAAGGCGGCGGCACTCCGGGAGACAGCCACTCCAGACTACGACAAAATCCCCATGTCCTACGTTAAAAAGAAAATCAGAGAGGAAACCGTTCGAATCTGGCAGGACAGATACGAGACCTCGACCACTGGGCAAGTCACCAAAATATTCCTACCGGATGTTGCAATAGCATACCGGATAGTGAGAAAGACGAAGTTGACACCCACACAGGTACAAGTGTTAACAGGACATGGTGGAATTGCGGAGTACTTGCACCGCTTTAAGCTTAAGGATACACCAGGGTGCGAGTGCGATCCCAATGTCAGTGAGTCAGTGTGGCATGTGATTCTGGAGTGTCCCCGCTATCAGGCGGCACGTCTGGATCTCGAGTTTTGCATAAACACCAATCTTGACAAGTCTGACCTACACAAAATCATCGAAGACGAATAAAAAGGCCCAAATATCTGGCATTCGTGGAGTCCATCTTTCGCGCTGCTGCAAAGCGTAACGCCATGAACTATCCATTCCCCAGGGAGCAGTAAACTGTTGCGGAATTCGCAGAGGTCTCCGTAAAGGAGAAGAGCATCCCAGCCAATAAAGCAGACCATCAGCTACTTGCATGCGCTGAAAGAGGTAACCCAGGCCTGAGAATTCGAGGAGTAGCTCTCTTCATGGATAACAACACAGAGCGTTTCGGCTTAAGTTTTTGCTTAACAACTGGCCGAAACTATGTCAAAATATCTCCCGGTCTCGCAAGCTTACTAAACGGCAGTACTCTCAAAACGAGCATGAAGCGCAAAACATATGAGGCGCTAGTTGAAATAGAGGTTGCAAAGCAACGATGTCGAATAGTAAGATCGAAAAACAAAACGATCTTGCTGTTCACATGGAGCGAAGAAAAAACCCCATTCGCCCAGGCATGCTCACTGCTAACGAGACTCGGTGAGGAAGAGACATCTGTCATACCCCGCATCATAAGTGTGGATGCCATGGTGGTCCTATATGAGAAAGGTGAAGTCATGGACCACTTTGGTTGTATAAAAGCCTCAAACAAACATGAAATAGTCGTGTATGAGGATAGGGGCGAAAACCTGAGCTTCCTCAAACATCACGACTCAGCAAAGGCAACCCAACATCTTGTAGCAAATCCAGAGACACTTAGTGGCTCAGAACGCCTGCAACTGAAAACGGCCAAAGAAAAGGCCGCAGCTAGGGAAAAACTTAGCAAAAGTTCTGAGTCACAAAGCGGGGTAAGTGCACTAATTAAAACCATCAGTGCAGCGGCCCAGAGCATTCCAGGAAGAGCAATGCGAAAGTTGAGCAAGTTAAGACAAGCCGATAACCTAATAAGAGAGCCTCCAAGAGTACTCAAGAAATCCAAACCCACCCACACTAGACCCTGTTCGGGACGTGTCAGCCCTCCAAGACTTCTACCAGCGGTCGAGCCTAAAGACCACATAATCAACGCTTTCTTAGAGTTTAAGGCCCTCATAAAAGCAACTCTTGAGGTGAACCAAACTACTTGCAAGAATATCTTACAAAGTTTCCACCTCGGTAGTCATGAGTTCCTTGGGGTGCAGCTCGAGGAAGCAGAGGCCGCAATTTATGACAACAAAACATCTACTGTCATAAGAGGTAAAATGGGTCATCACATGGCGGCTTATAGCGGGTCAGCGGGCTTCGTAGCCTTGGATGAGGAGGAGACAGAACGACAGGGAAGATTAGTATTCAAAACCCCCCCCCAACGACCCTATTGTGGTCACCGCCCGTTGTACCAGGGTGATGCTAGAGGACAGGATCCTAAAAATGGCGGAAACTATCTCGGGAGCCTGTGCATTGGGAGATTCTTGGGAAAACTGGACGGTGCCGACGATAAATTGGGTCAATGGAGTCCCGGGATGTGGCAAAACAACTTGGGTTATAAACCAATTCGATGCGGAGGATGATTTGATTGTCACAACAACAACAGAAGCAGCTAAAGATCTTAGAGAAAAGTTAGCCAACCGCATAGCCACTGACGCAAAAACAAAAGTGCGCACTATGGCCTCAGTTTTAGTAAATGGTATGAGGAGGCAAAAGGGAAGATGTACTCGACTTTTAGTCGACGAAGCTCTCATGAACCATTTCGGGGCCATAGTAATGGCAATGCGACTAAGTGGAGCGGAAAAAATACTGCTTATTGGTGACATCAATCAACTCCCTTATATCGACAGGGAAAACCTCTTTGCGATGCAATATACTCGCCCAAGCCTCGTGACCACTATCAGCCAAGAACTCCTGTGTACGCACCGGAATCCGATGGATGTGGCATATGCCCTGAATGAAATCTACAGTGGCATTTACTCATCCAGATCTCAGGTGCACTCACTAGAAAGGAAGAGGTACACGGGAGTCGTCATACCAGGTACCCTGCCCGACACCTTATATCTTGCATTTACGCAAGCAGAAAAGGAGTCCCTTACCAGCCAGGGATATGGTTCGGGTCCTGGGTCGCGAATTTTAACCGTACATGAGGCCCAAGGTCTCACATACGGGAGAGTGGTCATAATGAGGACAACAACAGAGAAGCTCAAAATTTATGACAGCGTCCAACACGCAGTAGTGGCAGTGTCCAGGCACACAGAAACCTGTGTTTATTACACGGACGTTTGCGACGATGCAACTGGGAGGCTGATTGAGAGCGCAATGGCTGCGACAACGAAAAGAATCAAAGAATATAATCTGAAAATGGCAATTAGAAACAGAGACGAAGCTATTGTGGAAGCCCTGTCAACAGATATCACAAACAGTTAAAGATGGAGCACTCTCCACGACATTAAGTACAAGGAAAAGGGAAAAAAAAAGGAAAATCTGGTAATATAATAAATTAACATAGCATGTAAGGCCATATACATTAAGTATGTTGATTATGTTGATAACTACATGAGGGAAAAAAAAAAAGAGGAAAAAAAATATATCTAAAAACACAAAGTGGGTCGAAAATTATTATGTTTAATTAACAAAAAAAAAAAAAAAAAAAAAAAAAGATTCCAAAAAAAATATTGCGTGTAAGTGCATGTCGCATGTAAGCATATCAGTTTGTAGATCTTAAGAATGTAAGACAATAGACATAAATAAAAAAAAAATAATAATACACAAAAAAGTGTAAAAAAAAATATAGCGTGTAAGTGCATGTCGCATGTAAGCATATCAGTTTGTAGATCTTAAGAATGTAAGACAATAGAAATAAAAAAAAAATAAAAAAAAAATATATAAACATATATATGTGAACTCACTGCTCAGGCTTAAATATTTAAGAAATGTAAGTAGTGTAAGGAGTACATTTATAACAGTATTTTAAAAGTTAACAAAATAAAGTAAAGCAAAAAAAAAGATACGGACTTCGAGTCTGTAGAGTAAACTTATTGGAAAAAAAAAAAAAAAACCTAACCTAACCTAACCTAACCTAACCTAACCTAACCTAACCTAACCTAACCTAACCTAACCAAACAAGTCCGGTGTCAACTGCCGTCCTGAACGCCACGTTTCTGTGTTGCTCCGTGCTCTAAAAATCGCAAAAATAGGTTTTTCGCAACCGATTTTGGTGAATGAGGTACCAAAAGTTGCGCCTTGACTTGTTTTCAGGAAAATCGGAGTGTTTGTGAAAAAGTTATAGTGCAATAAGTGATTTTCAAAAATTTTCAAAATTTCAAAGTAAAACGCTGCGCGATTAAGCGCTATTACCTATACTTTTAAAGCCTTCAAGCTATTCGCGGCCCCCCACCTACGTGTAAAATTTGAGATTTCTCGGAGCCATAGTCTCCGAGAAAAAGCCAAAAAAACAAGTGCCACGTGGGCACGTGTTTTGAGAAGCAAAAGCGTGCGGCTATTTTTGAAGGCGGATTCTGGTAGTACGCGTGGAGAGCAGCCGGGAGCAAGTTTCAGGACAATTTTACGATAAGTGGTTTAAGAGATATTGACTTTATTAAATTTAGAAAAAATTGACATTTAAATAACTTAAAAACTAAAGTGAAGACCCCCAGTTATTATTTTAAAATAGTGTTAAGAAGTACATAAGGAATATACGGACAAAATTTTGGATTTTTCTAGTGAGTAGTTTTTTAGTTATAAATTTTTCAATATTTTTAGTTAACATGTGTTACCCCTAAAATAAGTAGTAGTAAACTTTTAAATAGATATTTAAAATAAGGCTCTGTATTATAATATATGTAAATTTTTGTAGAATTTTAAAATCAAAATTTACCTCTAAAAATCAAAATTTTCAAAAAAAAAAAATTTTTTTTATTTTTTTTTATTTCAAACAAAATCCACAGCTCTTTGTTACATCGTACATACATCTTATGATCTTAAATTATAGCCAAAAACGGATTTACATTATTTAAATAGTATTTTCAATTTATAACGGACATGTTGAAGACAAAGTAGTTGGGACTAAAAATACATATTTTTAAACATCTAGAAAACATTACAAGAAAATTAAAAGATTTTCAACATGCATAATGCTCGTATGCGCCTCCCTCGCACGCGGGCATGTGTGTGTGTGTGTGTGTGTGTGTGTGTGTGTGTGTGTGTGTGTGTGTGTGTGTGTCTGTGTGTGTGTGTGTGTGACTGAAACTCACTACATCAGATGTTTCAAGACATCCTTCTTAAACTTATCCTTACTGGAATGGAAAATATCAACCGAGTGGAATCTTTTATTATAAACTTTTTGTAAACGATTCACCAGAGAGTTTTGTGCATAGTTTGTCTTTGTCTTAACAACCGCAAACGAAGGTGTATGTCTCGTTCTACGTTTCGGAGTACAAAAGCAGAGAACTCTATCAGCTAAAGTTACACAGTCAATACTTCCATTACATAGACCATGCAAAAATGTCATGTCCATTAGAGTACGTCTATCCTTAAGGCTTATTATATTGAAATATCTACAAGACTCTTCATAGTTATTAGTGTTAATAAAATTTCTATACCTTAAATGTCTCAGGAATTTGTGCTGAATTTGTTCTAAGTGATTTATATGAACAGTGTAATGCGGGTTCCAAACAGTACTGCAATATTCAAGGACGCTTCTAACATATGAAAAGTAAAGTAATTTAATACAGTTAATATCAGTAAAGGGTCTGCTTACGCGTAGGATGAAGCCAAGGCTTTTGTAGGCCGAGTGCGTTATTGTTTCAATATGTTCTGAGAAGCTTAACTTGCAATCCAGTAATATCCCCAGATCCTTCACTAATTCTTTCTTAGTTATATTAAGGTGATTTATTTGGTAGTTGAAATTTGTAGGTTCTCTTTTCCTTGTGAAAGAAACATAAAGACACTTGCTGACATTAACTCCTATACGATTTACTACATAATAGTTACCAAGTCGCACAAGATCATCTTGAAGTTTCATGCAATCTACATAATCAGTGATTTTCATATATACTTTAGTGTCATCAGCGTACATCAAAAACTTAGCATTATGAAAACACTTGCCCACATCATATAGATAGCACACGTACAGTAGAGGACCCAAAATAGAACCTTGTGGAACTCCGGATGTTATTTCCACGAAGTCAGAACGGAACCCTCCTAAGACTACTGCCTGAGATCGTTTCCACAGATATGATTCCATCCACCTGAAAAGGTTACCTCGTATGCCCAGCTCAAAAAGCTTACGTAGTAATATGATGTGATCTACGCGATCAAAGGCTTTCTCAAAGTCAGTGTAAATGACATCTACTTGCGACCCTCCATCCATATTTGAGGTAGTGTAATCAATAAATGCGCCCAAGTTAGTTGCTGTAGAGCGCCCTTTCACAAAGCCGTGTTGTTCTGGGGGTATTGAAGGTAATATGATGGGGTATATGTGCATATGAACGATTCTTTCTAGCAATTTACTTAACACATTGAGTATTGATATTGGCCGGTAATTCTCAATTATTGTCTTCAGCCCTTTCTTGTGTATAGGTACAACATGGGCTTCCTTCCAAATACTTGGAAAGTAGCCATCGCGAAGACACCTATTGAATAATAGTGCTATAGGAACAGATAAGGATTTTGCACAATTTACAAATAATACAGGAGGCAATTTATCGCTACCGGCACCTTTCGTAATGTCAAGCTTACAAATTAAATTCTTAACTTTCTCTGGATTTATTTCAATATCTTGGATCACATTTAAATTTAAATTATCAGATCGTATAGTCAAATTATTGTCAATAGATTTAGTAAAATTACTTTTAAAAAAGTCGTTAAATGACGAGCAGATTGCTATTGGGTTATTCACTTTAGTGTCTCCGTATGTCATTTCTTGAGGATAATCAGAATGGTTTTTACGCTTAGACTTTACATAACTCCAGAAAGCTTTGGGGTTATGTTTAATATTCTCTTGAGTGCGTGCTAGGTATAGTTTATAACATTGTTGCTGTAGTATCTTTTGTCGTTTTCTCAGCTCCGAAAAGTCTGCGTAATCAATCGGATTTTTATGCTTCTTCCAACTAGAGTGCAATTTACTCTTTTCTTTTATAAGGTTAATTAGTGCTCTGCTGTACCATATTGGATAAGAATAATTACCACTACATCGGATTTTAGGAACGAATTTTTCAATTAATTCATTTATTATACTGTAAAATTTATCAGTAACGCGATCTAAACTTGTTTCCCTTGTGATAAAAGCCCAGTCTTGTCTCAAAAGTAAATCATTCATACTACGGTAGTCTGCTCGCTTAAATTGATATTTAGTCCTAAAAGAAGGCCTACATGAAGGTACTAAGATGTCCGTCGCAGATATGTAAAGAGCTGGATGATATACATCTTCTATAACAAGCACAAATTCAGATTTTTGAACTTTTATCGGGAAAGATGAAAAGATTAAGTCTAGAGTGTTCTTGAATGAATGAATGAATATACTTTATTGCACACCACAAACAAATTTACAAAGAACATAACAGAGAGCAGATTACATGTACAATTTGGCGGCCTTATCGCTACATAGCGATCTCTTCCAGGCAACCAAAACTTGCTACTGTTTAAGAGTGTATTGTATTGAGAAAGGCCTATGAAAGAACAACAAGATATAAGATCAGATGCTGCAGTTTGAACTTCGACTGATCCTTTCCTACGTACAACTGGGTCTCCAGAAGTCCAGTCAATACATGGTAAATTAAAATCTCCTGTAACAATTATATAGTCATTTGGGTATTTATCACGAACAGCTAACAGTGTGTTAATGAGATCCTTTATGCGCGAAGATATTTGATGATTAGGTGGTATATAAACTACTGAAATGTGTATGTCATATGAAGAGCCTATGTTACTTCCTGGAATGGTAATCCAAATGCATTCCAGATCGGTATTATTCCATTCTGGTCTCATGCGCGCGTGTAGCTTTGATTTACAAAGTAACATTACACCACCTCCCAATGATCCTCGATCTCTGCGAAAAATTTTATAACTATCGTCACTTAGTTCTGCGTCCAAAATACCATCACATAACCATGTTTCAGAAATCATAACTACATCGATCTCAGACAGTAACAGATTATTATAAAACGTATTAGTCTTTGTTCGTAGCCCTCTAACGTTTTGATAAAGCAATGTAAGGTTGTTACTATTTTTACTATTTTCATCCATTTCTGATAGGGTAGTAGTGGTGAAATCGATAAACGTACACTCTATAAAATGTTAAATATTTAAAGGAAAAATAAACTATTATTTTTAAGCCAAAGTTATTAATTAATATAGATAAATATTCGCAAACCATAATGGTCAATGTATAACTATAAGTTAAGCCGTAGTATTTAATAGCATTTAAATGTGGCACTACGAGAATTTGCTTCGGTTTAAAATAGGAGTGTAGTTCACATGGAAAGGATATACTTGTGAGGTACTCTTGCCTTGCATAATCAATAAGTGTGTAAATAGAGTTGAGTGTAGAGAAGTGTAAAAATATTTTATGTAAGTGTAAGGGAGGATAATTGCATACATTGAAAGGTGAGTAATTATTAAATATCAAACAGTGTTTTACATTATTTTGGATATATCGGTTGATGAGGATATTGGAATAGGGGGTGAGGCCTCGTCCTTTCGAACGAAGATACGGCAGTTTTTTGTCCAAACAAATTTATAATTTATCTCCTTGGCTTTTTGTTTGCATGTATTTAAAAGAATTTTATTTTCTTTTGTAAGGTGCTCATTGATATAAACTCTGTTAGTCTCATCACCCATTCCCAAATCCTTAGCATTCAGAGTACGATACTTGCGACCCGCTGCTATAAGTTTGTCTTTGACGGCACGTTGTCTTAGATGCACAACAATGGGGCGTGCGCGGGCAGCACTCACAGCGCGCCGAGGTTGGACCCGGTGTGCGAAATCGATATCAGTGTGCTGAATAGGAGCCCCAATATGCTGCGAGAGTTTCAATACTATTTGTTTAGTATCTTCGGCCTTATTCTCAGGAATCCCTGTTATCTCTATATTCTGCATTCGTGACCACTGTTGTTGTCTCAAGTTTTCGTCTTCCAATGCTTTAATCCTTGCAGCTTGTGCAGTAACACTATTTTTTAGACTTTTATTTTCTTCTCTTATACATTTCAATTCAGAAGTGGTCGTTGCAAGCAGCTTTTTTAGTTCTACGAGCTCTTTGCGAAAATCCTCATATTGCCCACTAATAAACATTGAAGACTCCTGATATCCGGAACACTGGTTTTTTATTGTGGTTAACTGATCTGATAATTCCTTCAGGCTTGATTGAATAACGATTCTTAATTCTTGTCTTTCAGCCTCCAAGACATCCTTCAACTTTTTTTCCGTTATGTAGTCAAATGTTAAATCAGATTTTTTACGCAACGTTACATTCAAGTTATCTGCGTTATCGAGAACTGCCGACTCCGTCTGGTGCGATGGGCGTATAGGTGTGTTTGTGTTATCCTTCTTAGGTATTTTACTTTTACATTCCAGGCATCTCCAATTACGCTTATACTCATCATTTAACGCTCTATACCGTTGTGGTGAGATATTAGCGCATTGAAGGTCGTACTTCTGTTTACAACCAAGGCAGGTCATGTATCTTTTATCAGATATTAATGCTCTGCAAGCTCCACAGAATTGTTTATCCATTTTAGGCGCAATAGAATACTCTAAAAACAACTTTTAAAATTTTCTAGAAAAAGTTTGTTAACTAGCATATGCTAATTATTTTATCCAGGCGCTAAAAGATTAGCAAGTAAATATTGCCCTACTACGTCACAGTGAGCGAATTGCGAGTTGGGGTAGGTCCGGGAGATTGAAGATATAAGATTTTATAAATGTTAAAATGCTTCTTACTCCACAATTTCTTGATGTTTTATTGTAGTAATTACACAGACACAATCACCGTCATATAAGGTTCACACACGTATGTAATAGTCGCAATGTTTCGCACTATAAACAGATATTTTGAATTTTAAATAGCCACAAAATTCAAACGATGTTTAATCTTCAACTGCCCTCCTATTATATGAAAATAGGAATTTATATTTAATTGTAAAAAATTTAACTAAAGGGGGCTTAAAAAGCCAAAAGATTAATATAGACGTAATCTCGACACCGAGACCTTTTGAACGAGCCCAAACACGGGTCAAATCAATTAAGAGACGGCCAAGATAGAGATAAGTTGTCTGGACCGGCGGCCATTTTGAAAATTTTAAAAACTTAATAGCTCTGTTTGTGGAAGTCGTAGCGAGTTACGGTTTTGGACTGTACTATTAGTGGATCGATTTCTACCCACCTACAAAGACTCGGGCTTTTTTGAGCCCTAGTTTTTCAGGGTCCTGAAATCGATCCTATCTGAAAGACCGGGAGAGGGGCAGTAGTATAGTCCAAACGCTGGTCTTCTGCGATTTCTGGAAGCAGAGTTATTGGCAATCAAACATCTAGTTTGACAGTTCGGCAGCCATCTTGGAAATCTAAAATAGGCCATAGCTGCCGAACTAGAAGTCGTACAGGACTGGGGTTTGGACCCCAGACGTCGGCAAGTAGTGCCGGAACAGATAACTCAGCTTTCAGGAAATTTCAGCATCCAAAAAATTAAATTCCTGAAAGCTACATTATATTATAGCCCTGGTCGAGCCCATCAAAACGAGCCCAAGCACGGAGCTGTAGGCCCACCTGTTCAGGAGTTACAGCGCATTAACCATAAATTTGGCGGCCATCTTGTTTGGAAACCATAATTTGGAAGCGCTGTAACTTGGAAACCTTTTGGGCTATGTATGCCGAGTTTGGGTTCCCTGAATAGGGCTCGAGGAGCGCTTTCAGCTGGTCCATAAAAATAGACTCTAGGTAGAGTCAGAACTCTGTTAGACTGTAACTCTCTGTTATATAATATTTTTTAGGAATTTTTTTTAATAGTATTAGATATATACCTCCCAGAAACTTTAATAATCATTAGACAATTATCTTCTATGTATATTTAGTAAATAAGATAGAATAACTAAATTGATTAGTTAGTAATATTGGACTTGTAAATAGGTTTATAGACTGACTCTAGATAGAGTCAATTATAGCTTTAAAAATATAGAAATACGACTAACTCTAGGTAGAGTTAAATACAGACACGATAAAAAATAACTCTTTTAAGAACAGTGACATATTACTCTGCAATAAGCAGTATATCAGACTTAGGAACCGAACGAAGGTAGAGTAAACTCTACGTAGAGGAAAACCTGGAACGATCCGTGACGTGGTTGCTGTGGTTTTCATCGCTTGAAAATACATTAATCTACCGCAGTATTGTCGAAATTAAATAATTTATATTATTATTAATTTATAACTTATACAAACTTTTAAATTTTAAATTTGACTAATATTTACACTTTACATTTTATTTATTTGTGTTGGTTGCTGAGACCAAAGGACGCGTTCCCTTGATATAATGTTTGGCTTCCGTACACATTCCGTGCACTTCCGTTATAATGTTTGGCGTTCAAAAAAGACGGAGGAAAGCGATAGAGACTTGAGTCCTCAGGGTTCTCCAAGCAAGACGGAAAAGACAGAGAAGGCAGGTCCTTCCTCTAAAAAAAGACTGCACGATGCAAGTCCCAAGCGTGCTGAAAAGTATTGGAGAATGGGAGACTGAAAAATAGAAACGGAACCTACAACACAGACCTCTCCAAAAAAGGTAGCCCTGGTGGCCCGGCAAAAGCAAAGGATACTACCATCGCAAGAGACAAGAGGAGCAGTACGCTTACGTACTACCACCGCAACTCTGGTAGCAGCCGAGAACTTAGAAAGCTCGCCGAAAATGGAAAGCACGAAATACGCGGATCGTTTGACGGAGGCTCGAGCCTGTCTCCACAAGGCTGAACACCACCTTAGCAACTCTCGAAACCTGAGGACTGACATTAAAATGGAAGTCAGTCAGGCTATAGAGAGACTCTACTACTTAGTAAAAGAGGCAGAGACAGGCAAGAGCAAAGGAAAAGAGGAAAAATCGAAAGAACAGGAACAGAAAGATGAGAGACAGGAAGATGAAAATAGAAAAAGAAAGGAAGAAGAGCAAAATCTAATGACAAAACTGGAGGAGCATGGAAAACTCCTAGAGGACAGTAGGAAAGATATGGAAAAACTAAGAGAAGAAATGAAAAGGCAAGAAATTAAAGTAGACAGAGGGACATATGCGAGTGCAGTGGCTGGGCCACCAAGGAGTTCACCTTCACCTTTAAAAGATATGGCATTGCATTCAGTAATGATCACATCCAATGACGAAAAAGAGACGGGAGATCAGGTAATGGAGAAAATAAGAAAAGTAATCAACGCTAAGGAAGAAGGACTACAAATTGACAAAATCAGAAAGGCAAGGGATAGAAAGATAATAATGGGATGTCGAACGGAGAAGGAGATAAGTAGGGTTAAAGAGAGGTTAAAGAACGCAGAGAAAGACCTTAAAGTGGATGATATTAAAAACAAGGATCCTCTAATTACCTTAAAAGACGTGTTGCAGTACAACACGAATGACGAGATACAAAAGGCAATTGTGGTACAGAATAAACACCTCTTCAAAGACCTTTCGGACAGAGAGATTAGAATGGAGGTTAAATATAAGAAAAGGACCCGGAACCCGCACACATCCCACATCGTTATGAGAGTTTCGCCACAAATATGGAACCGTTTAACTGAAGCAGGAATGATCCACGTTGACCTACAAAGAGTGAGAGTGATGGATCAGTCCCCCTTGGTACAATGTTCGCGTTGTCTAGGTTATGAGCATAGTAAGCGCATGTGCACCGAGACGACAGATGTGTGCAGCCACTGTGGGGGCACACATCTGAAATCCGAATGCGCTGAATGGTTATCTGGAGCACTGCCTGAATGCAGAAATTGCAGTAAGACAAAGCAAGGCAACAAAGAGCACAATGCATTTAGCCCTGACTGTCCGATAAGGAAGAAATGGGAAGTCCTCGCCAGGTCTACCATAGCATATTGCTAAGGTTGTCCCAAAGTCCAACACGGAACCAAACATCAGTGACCACCGATATCACGCTATCCAGGCGAACTTACAAAGATGTGAGCTAGCCACGGCCGAGCTAATCATTGAGGCGGCCAAGAGGAAAACATCTTTTGCATTGGTACAAGAGCCCTATATAGGTAGAATTGGACAGATGAAAAACTACCCAGGCACGCGAATAGCACAAAGTGACAGAAGCCAGAACACTAATAAAGTGATCAAGGCTGCTATTGTGCTGTTCGACGATACCATAGACATGGCACAGTGCCCCAGTCTAACAACGGAGAACATAGCAGTTGCTAAATTGAGGACTGGGGCATGGGAACTAGGCGTAGTGTCCGTCTACCTTGAGGGAGACGAACCAATTGAACCGTACCTTGAAGTGATTGGGGCGGCCGTGGTGGGCTTACGGACTAGGAACGTGATACTCGGTGGGGACGTAAATGCATGGAATACCTGGTGGGGAAGCCGAAAACCAGACAGCAGGGGAATTGAAGTAGCAGCTAAGCTGGATGAACTGGAGCTACATATCCAGAACAGGGGGACTGAGCCCACATTCGACGTATACAGACTTGGGAAGAGATTCTCCAGCTGTGTAGATCTGACTACCTGCTCGACTAGCCTACTCGGGAGAATAGAAAACTGGAGACTTTCCGAAGAAATAACCAGCTCGGACCACAGGGCACTCCTATTTGATATAAATCTAGAGAAATCAATTGGCACAAATATAAAAAGAACAACCAGGGTTTACAACACCAAAAAAAGCAAATTGGGGCGAGTTTCGTGAGAAACTCGCAAAAATTTGGAAAAACAAAAGACTGAATAACGCAGAAATAGACAAAGTAACAACTACAGATGATATAGAAATAAAAATAGAAGAATATACAAAATCAATAGCTGAAGCATGCGAAAACTGTATTCCAAAACTAAAAAACAAAAAACAAATGGGACTGCCCTGGTGGACTCACGAGCTGACACAACGGAAAAAGGAAGTCTCCAGGCTGAGACGTAGGATCTCTTACTCAGCACCGGTTCGACGCGGGTGGGTTGTCGAGCAGTATAAACTAGCGAAAGAACAATACCAACAAGAAATAAAAACAGCGCAGACTACCAGCTGGAAAAAATTCTGTGGCAAGCAAGAGCGAGAAACGATGTGGGATGGGATATACAGGGTTATTAATCGTACAAGAGTACGACAGGAGGACACTCCACTTGTTCGAGATGGGAGGTCCTTAGAAAGTAGGGAATCGGCCAGCTTCCTGGCGGAAGTCTTTTATCCGGAGGATAGAATTAAGGATGATGACACGGAACACAAGCAAATTAGAGAAACAGCGAAAACTGTAAACGAAGGGTCACATGATAGTCCATGTGACCCACCTTTTACAACGGAAGAGCTGATGTGGGCCGTGTCAAGCTTCAATCCGAAGAAGGCGCCGGGAAGCGACGGATTTACAGCGGACATTTGTGGAGTAGTCATCGCCCTGGACTCAGCATTGTTTCTGGCGATAGCAAACAAATGCCTTAGTCTCGCTTACTTCCCCGTCATATGGAAAAAAGCAATAATAGTGGCGCTGAGAAAGCCTGGCAAGGAAAATTACACACACCCGAAATCTTACAGGCCGATTGGGCTATTGCCTGTACTGGGCAAAGTCTTCGAAAAAATGGTGGTTCGAAGGGTCAAGTGGCACATCGTACCGACAATAAGCCGGGAACAATACGGGTTCATGCCACAGCGCAGTACCGAGGACTCCCTCTATAATATGATGCAGCTGATAAGAACTAAGTTCAAGGACAAAAAAGCTCACTCTGCTTATATCATTAGACATAGAGGGAGCCTTCGATAACGCCTGGTGGCCGGCCATACGATGTGCGCTTGCGGGGACTGGATGCCCAGTAAACACAAGACGCCTTATTGACAGCTATCTCAGTGACAGGACAGTGTGCTTGAGATATGCTGGGTCAGAATGTGTCAGGAAGACCACAAAAGGGTGTGTGCAAGGCTCTATAGGTGGTCCAATTTTTTGGAACTTGCTGTTGGACCCACTCTTGAAACAACTGAGCGAAAATGGAGTCCATTGCCAGGCTTTCGCGGACGATGTGGTCCTAATTTTCTCTGGGGATACGGCAATACAGGTGCAGGAGCAGGCAAATGTGACCCTCGCACATGTCCAGAAGTGGGGAGTCAAAAACAAGCTAAAGTTTGCACCGCATAAAACCATGGCAATGGTTATTACAAATAAATTAAAGTACGACTCACCACTTCTGGAGATGGGTGGGGAAAGCATTAGCCTCTCCAAACAAATTAAGATCCTCGGCCTTACAATCGACGACAAACTTGCCTTCGACACACATATAAAGAATGTGTGCCGCAAGGTACAGAACTTGTATCGACAGTTGTCGAGAGCTGCAAAAATCCACTGGGGCCTGAACCCAGAGATTATTAGGACCATATATATAGCGGTTGTGGAACCGATCGTGCTTTACGCGGCTAGTGCTTGGGCACCAGCAACCAGCAAGCAGAAAATTAAAACAAAGCTTGACACGATACAACGCGGATTTATACAAAAAATAATAAAAACATACAGAACGGTATCTCTGCACTCGGCTCTACTACTCGCCGGGCTGCTTCCTCTGGACATTAGGATCCGGGAAGCAGCCTCGCTTTATGAAATAAAGAAAGGCTTCTCCCGGCGGATAGTAGGTGATCGGGATGTAGAGAGGAAAATTGATTACACGGAAACCACACATCCTGCGGAACAGGTCGGGCTGAAGTTTGCGTGCCTGGAAGACGGTGCACAAATAGACCAAAATAACAACAATGGCCAAAAAATATTTACTGACGGCAGTAAAATAGAGGGAAAGTCGGCGCGGCGTTATCCATCTGGTATGACGCCGCGGAGATAAGTACCCGGAAACTGAAACTGGAAAATTTTTGCACCGTCTACCAGGCAGAGTTGCTGGCCATACTTGAATCAACAAGATATGTCATCAAAAACCCAACACAAAGCTGCAACATCTATAATGATTTGAGGTCTGCTCTCCAAACAATTGTTCAAGACGTCTCCCTCCATCCCCTAGCGGTGGAAGCTAGAAACAATATTTTAAAAATTAACAGACAGGGCAAAACACTAAATATGTTTTGGGTTAAAGCTCACGCAGGATTGGAGGGAAAAGAGAGAGCAGACCAGCTAGCCAAAGAAGCAGCCACAAAAAGTAAAAAGAAACCTGACTATGACAAGTGTCCGGTTTCGTACATCAAGCGACAAATCCGATTGGAGTCGCTTGATGAATGGAACCGGCGCTACAAGGAAGGAAAAACAGGCAATGTAACAAAAATATTCTTCCCAGATGCTATAAAAGCATATAACATCATCAGAAAGGTTGACATGGATCATATGACGGTACAAGTCATGACAGGCCATGGGGGCTTCTCGGAATATTTGTATAGATTTAAGTGTAAGGAGAGCCCATTATGTGCCTGTGATACAACAAAAAAATGAAGATATTATACATATCATAACGGAATGTCCCATATTTAGTAGAGAGAGAATGGACATAGAAATAGAGTTAGAAACAAAGATAAGCAAAGAAAATATTAATGAAATTATTAAAAATAAGCATAGCAGATATAAGTTTATAAAATATTGTAAACAATTAGCATATAGAATAGTAAATAAAAATAAATAGAATAAGAAAAGGGTACTGTAACATAATATATGTTAGTATACAATGTAAACAGTCCCACAAAATAAATAGCAATAAGAACTTAGACATAATGATAAGGTAAATATAAGCGTAAATGTAAATGAAATAAACTATGTAGCACTAAAATATAAAAAAGACAAAAGAAAAGAATATAACGGGTGAAAAAAGAAAACAACTAATGATAAACAAAGTCCCTGATCTCCCATGTCAGGGGAACTAGAAAAAAAAAACCTAACCAAACAGGAGACGCCATTCATATTATCGCGGGAGACCTAAATGGCTGGCACCAACTTTGGGGATCTCCCACAGCGAATAAAAGAGGTAAAGAAATAGTTGATATTATTATTCCTCACAATCTTACCATTAATAATACTGGCACAGATCATACATATGAAACTACAGCGGATGGAATTCTACGTGGTTCCATCGTTGATCTCACCATAACTTCATCCTCAATCTCGTATCATATTATTAATTGGCAAATAGATAATTCTATATGTCCCTCCTCTGATCACCATGGTATCAAATTTGAATATTTCCTTAATAAAAATCATATCCGTCAGAATAAGAAAAAATCGACTTACCAATATAACACTAATAATTTTAAGCAATGGGAAAAACTAAGCGAAGCCTTTTCCAGAGAAATTGAATTGACCCAACTTAACAAAATTGACATCCTATCCTTAGACCCAAATAACTTACTACACTTCATTGATGAAATAACCGCGTTTATTCACAAAATTTGTAAAAAGTATCTTCCCCACTCTTCTATTCGTCCTGAGCGCCCTTCTTGTTGGACCGAAGACTTAGAAAAATTAAAAAGAAAAGTTCTTTACAACCATCACCTGCTTCAAAAACTTAGTCGAAAACGTCTTCCAATGAACGAAGCAATTACAAACAAGACCCAACTCCGAAAGGAATAAGCCGTAGCAATCAGAAAGGCCTCAACTGAAAACTTCCGCGAATTCTGCAACAAACAAGGTAAGGAAGATGTGTGGTCAGTTACAAATAGATTGCTGAAGAATTCAATCCCAACCCTACCACCTTCCACCCTCAAAATAGCACCAAACAAATATACTACTTCTTCTGAAGAAACAGCCCATATATTTCTTCAAAAATTTTATCCAGAGGACACCATTGACACATATAGTTCCCAAACAGTCACCCGACAAACCATAAAATTTCCACCGAATATAAATGATGATCCTCCATTTACTGTTGATGAAGTCCTCCATAACCTCAAGGATATGAACCCTCGAAAATCACCTGGACCAGATCACCTTACCTCCGACATATGCTTCTGTTTCACTCAAACATTTCCAGAACTAATAACGAATATCATGAATAGATGCCTAGCTTTATCAATATTCCCTAAACAGTGGAAACATGCGCAAGTAATTATTATTCCTAAGCCCAACAAACTTGACTATACTGAAATCTCAGCCTATCGCCCCATCGGACTGCTTAATGTATTTGGTAAACTCCTTGAAAAGTTCGTCATCAAACGACTAAATCATTTTATTTACACTAACAACAAATTCAATAGTAAACAATATGGGTTCAAGGAACAAAGGTCAACGACAGAAGCACTTAATAATATGATTACATTTGTTAGAAATTGTAAAATCAAGGGAGATCAAGTTGCCGCTGTCTCTTTGGATATTCAGGCGGCATTTGACAACGCCTGGTGGCCCGCTATTTTGCGTAGACTACACATAATTAATTGCCCCAAGAATATATACAAACTAATAACAAACTACCTCAGCGAGCGAACAGTTAGCATAAATTTCTCAAGCAGCAGTGCCAACAAAGCCATGAGTAGAGGATGCATCCAAGGTTCAGTTTGCGGTCCGACATTTTGGAACCTAATCTTGGATGAATTACTTGAAAAGGACTTGCCCGAAGGATGTCATATTCAAGCCTTTGCTGATGACGTTACGCTCATTGCTCACGACAAAGACCCCTTAAAGTTACAGGAAATAATTAATAAGGCACTCAATATAATCACCATTTGGGGAGAGTCAGTTAAATTAAAATTTGGGCCTCAGAAAACCCAAGCAATTGCCTTCACAGGTAAAGCTGAGAAAATAAAAATATCCGTATCTGGCACTCCCATCAAATTGGAAAATTATATAAAAATTCTAGGCGTCATTATAGATAAAAAACTAAAATTCATTCAACATGTTCATCATATATTGGTCAAAACAAGAAGTATATATAACAAATTATTAAAATATATCCGACCTACTTGGGGAATACAATCCGAAAATATTGAGATTATATATAAAAATGTCATTGAACCAATTATCTGTTACGCGCCCAGCATATGGCACTCGGCATTAAAATATAAACATGTAAGAGACAAGCTGCTATCTCTGCAACGTGGTTTTGCTATAAAAATAATTAAAGGTTTTAGAACCGTAAATACCATCAATGCAATAGCACTGGCAAGACTGACCCCTATACACATTAAAATTAATGAACTGGCAATAATCGAAACAACGAAACTAACAGGCACAAGCAAATATCTTCCAACAGACATTAGTTTAGACACACCATCGAAACCAGAAGAACGATTACATCCATCTCGTCGCAAAATTATCCATTACCAAGAAGCCAATAACGCTCAAGAAGTCAATCAGATTCTCCTCGAAAACACTCATCACATCTACACAGATGGTAGTAGACACGACGAAAAGGTTGGGGGAGCTTTTGTTGTATATTGCCCCAATGGTAAAATTATAACTAGAAAACTAAAACTCCATAGTTCTTGCTCGGTGTTTCAAGCAGAGTTGAAAGCCATAGAACAAGCTTGTGTGTGGCTAGCAGATAAACACATTCTGAATGCAGCTATTCTGACTGACAGCAAATCTGTACTACAAGAAATCGGTAACCCCAATAGTACAAATCATATAGTTACCAACATCCACAGAATGATAGACAACCACAGCTTATCAGTTAATTTCATTTGGGTCAAAGCCCACACAGGTATAGCTGGTAACGAAGCTGCTGACCTAGCAGCCAAAGCTGCAGCCACAAGCCATAACGTCCCTATTCTCACAAAATTTCCAATTAGCTTCGTAAGAAAACTTGCTCAACAAGATAGTAAAGTAGCTTCCGAACAATTTTACCAACATAACATGAAAGGTGAAATAACCAGGAAATGGCTCCCTACACTTACACACATACAAGAATTATACCAAGTCACCAAGCACTCATTCACACTAACACAAATTCTAACAGGTCACGGCTACCACAAAGAGTACCTTCATAGATTTAAAATAGTAGAAAATAACACATGCCCTTGCGACGACACTGCAGTACAGTCAATTTTCCATTTAGTTAATGATTGTCCAAAATTCCAAGATACACGTCTAACCCATACGATAACTTGCGCCAATTTTAAAGTACAACCCTTCTCCATTGAAGAAATTATTAAAAAGGAAAGCACATTTGAAACATTTCTACACCATATTAATAGTATAATAAAAAGTCTTAAGAAATTTAACGGAACAGAATAATTTTGAACTCAAAACAAGTAAAATAAATATTTACAAAACATCTCCAAGAATTCCCACAGCGCACAAATGTTCTGTATCAAATAGCAGAACGGCAAATGAACAACAATGCCAACTCCCACAAAAGTGCTGGCATTTGTGGGAAAAAAAAACCTAACCTAACCTAACCTAACCTCACCTAACGTAACCTAACCTAACCTAACCTAACCTAACCTAACCTAACCTAACCAGTTGCACTCCAAACGCCGTGCCGTACGCAGCATTTTTATATCGCTCCGCGCTCGAAAATTCAAAGTGTCGGGTCAAAGTGCACCAATCTTTAAGTGTTATATACCGTTAGACGCGTCTAGTCGAGACGAAGACGAAGATATAATAAAAAAGTGATAAAAGTGTTATAGTTTTAAAGTTATCACCAAAAAACTGGTTTTATAACCTTAAAAATTTTTTAAAGTTAAACGCTGCTCGATCTAGATCGAAGACATATAGTTTTTATAGTGCATGAAGAAGCGCCCCGACGAGCTTAACAGTTTAAGCCACTCATCGGAATTTTTCGACTTCAGCGCACCGAAATATTTTCGGAAAACAAAAACCACGTGGACACGTGTTTTTTGATTGGAGGCCGTGCGGCTGATTTTAACGTCGCAGAATCAAAGAGGGCATCGAGGCAAAGCATCCGACACCTCGATCATCAAAATCGGACCAGAAACACCGGAGATACCACGCCTTGAAGATACCGACTTTCAGGAGGGACGTTCAAAGGTGAATTACTCTGGTTTTTCAGTGACGACATATATATATATTGACTTTTATTAAAGGATTAACTTGAGTTTTAACAAATTGTATATAAAGTTTTAATTTTGGAGTGTAATTAATAATTTTAAGAAAAATTTTAAAAATTGGCAAAAACACGTGGGTCCTGAAAAACACTCCTGAAAATTCTGAAAAAATTAGGGAACATTTCTTAACCTTATATATATATATATATATCATCCCAGAATTATTTCCAAATTTTTCCTTCAATAGTTTACAAATTAGAGGCTTTTTGCGGTTGTTGGCTTTCATAATACAATTTTCAAAATTTCAAAACTCAAAAATTTTTCAGGAATAGAAATCTACTTATTACAGTTTATAATACAGCAACTAATACTCTGTCTACATAAATTTTTTCAGAATTTTCGGATAAGACGTTTTAGAGTTATAAATTTATTTGTGTGAGCTGGGAGATCCTGAAAACCGCACGATAACTGTGTTTTCAGTTTACAGGAAAACGGAGCCTCCTAGCTCAATTCTGACGAAATTTTCCTTCGCCCTCCCCCCCCGTCACCCCCCCCCCACACACTATCCAGAAGCCGGATAGTCTTCGACCCCCACAGGATCATTTGGGGTGAATTTCAACCCCCCTACCCCTAAGTTGACTTCTGGACTTAACCTGGAAAAGTCTCTGGGGGTTGAAAAACTTAAAATCGTTACAATACATTAACTAGTGCTCCGATTCGGACCGGGTCTTTTGTAAAAATTAATATAAATAAAGATTAACAAATTAGAGGGGGACGGACTCTACATAGAGCGCATAAAATATTTTTTCTGTTTTTGTTTTGTTTTAATTATCATATTTTATTATTATTAATTTAGAAATTAGGTAACCAAATACGATTTAACCATACAGTCAATAGAGTAAGATTGGGATAGAGACGACTCTACGTAGAGCAAAGTGGAGTTTGAAGGAAACTACTTTTAAGCATTTTTAACATTTTTTAATATAGATATAGACAAAATTAGGAATAGATAATAAGACCAGACTCTTGGTAGAGCCAAGTTTTATTTTTTGAGTAAATAATTTTATCTTACTTTTACTTTTTACTGTACTCTTGTATTATTACTCTATTACCATTACTATCTATAAAGAGACTTTACATAGAGTCATACGGAGAACTTGGTAGAGCTGGACTCTACCTTATTTTACTTTTGACTAGCTTTATTTCATAGGTGACACAGACCCCCTTTTACAGGGTCTAGCAAATACTTTACACACGGACAACTTTCCCCGATCTCACATAACTTACACTATACACCTAACTCTTACACATCCACACAAAACCATGTACCGCACACCCACGACCTCTGGCGCTGCCAAAAAGCTCACCACCCCCAGCCCTGCCGCCACAACCGCAGAAGTACAGGATGCCGCCAGAACATTCATTAAAAGGCCGGAAGCCAAAAGAAGATCGCTCGACAATATGGACATCTATAAAAAGCAAAAACATAACTACGCTGCATTGCCGAGCGATCAGCTCCTCCAGGAGTTGATGAAAACCTTCGAGGATATACCCTCGAAGGTTCAGGAGTACCCTCAGATGAGGAAAGATATCAAACATTTCCTGGAGGTGCAGTCAGATAAGGGCATAAGGGCAATCTTCGAGCTCAGTAGACGCATACAAAGCCTCGAAGCAGACGCCCCAAAAATAGGATCACCTACAAAAACCTTGGCTTCCGAAGGGCAAGATATTATCATAAAGAAACTGGGAGAGGTGGAAGCGACACTTGCAGGGCGTATAAACGAGTTGGAGCAAGGTCTGAAAACAGACTAGAGAGACTCCATAACAGCAACGACGACCGAGGCTCTGACATGATCGACAAGATCACCGATAGGGTCGATGAAACCGGAGCTGCCATAAACGAAACGACCGAGAAGGTCGAAAGTCGAACGCACGCTCTTGTTAAAGATCTGATCGGTGGTATTGCCGATGATGTCATAGCAGCCAAAAAAGATCTCATGGAGGTCACAAAAGGGCTGGTATGCGAAACAAACACAGCGCCAGTCCTTAAGTCATACGCCAGCGTCGTAGCAGCCAAACCAGTTCACCGCCCTGCACTTCACTCAATGGCGGTCACCCTCGAAGGTGGTCTGGAGACCGCTGACGAGGTGCTCGCCAGGGTGAAAAAAGCGGTTGACGCCAGAGGTACTGGCCTTAAAATTAACAAGGTTCGCAAGGCCAAGAATCAAAAAATCATACTGGGCTGCGACACGGAAGAGGAGAGGATGAAAGTCCAAAAAATAATAGAGAGTCGCGGCGATGGACTAAAAGTAGCGCATATAAAAAATAAAGATCCTCTCGTTATCCTGAAAGATGTCTTTATGGACAGTGAAGACGAAGAAATAATAAAGGCGCTCAACGCTCAAAACAAAGACGTTTTCACTGGCCTAACTGAAGAAGACATGGAAATGGCCATAAAATTTAAGAAACGAACAAGAAATCCGAAGTCAATGCACATCATTCTTCAGGTGAAGCCTAAAGTATGGCAGAGGATGACGGAGGCTGGAGCCCTCTATCTGGACCTTCAAAGGGTAAGAGTCGAGGACCAGTCCCCGCTCATCCAATGCAAGAAATGCCTCGCTTTTGGACATGGTCGGAAATTTTGCACCGAGAGTGTGGACAGATATAGTCACTGTGGAGGACCGCATCTCCGCAAGAGATGCGCAGACTTTTCCGCAGGGAATGAACCACAGTGCTGCAACTGCTCACACTCTGGGTTGCGGAGGACCGACCACAATGCATTTAGTTCAGACTGCCCTGTACGGAAAAAATGGGACTACTTGGCTCGTGCAAACACTGCCTATGCCTGAACCATTTATGACAAATTACACTACACATACAAGCAGCTACAAAGCACACAGGAACATTAACACGACACACACAAACATGAAATACACGACAAAATGAACACAACTCAAAACAAATATTGATATACAGAATGTATAATAAAATATACACGATTATATCAGCACAGTAACACTTACATGAATCACAACACTAACACAACACAAAAGAAAAACAGCATGAAGTAAAACTAGCAAAAGAAATGGACAATTATACAAAATATATATATATAAATTTAGTATATATATTATATTGCCTAGGAAAAGCGTGACTAAAATATAGAAGGATGTAAAAATTAGACACATGACAGAAATTCACCAATCCTGATATGTGCATAACTATTAAGACCTGTGAAATTGTTAATTGCAAATGTTAAAAATAAATAGACATAAGTTTTACTGCTCTACAGATAATAAATATAAGAATAGAATTAAAAAACGGCAATGAAAAATGTTAGAAATAAGATGATAGAAAATAGTAAGTATATATTGATATTAGACTTATAAATGTTAAAATAGAACTAAGAAATAAAACTCGTAGGAACTAAGAAATAATAATAAGTACAATAGTAGTAAGACAATAAATATGTAAACTAAGGAAATTGTAAGTTAAATAAAAATTAGCAAGTAGAGTGTAGTGTAGAGTATTGTAACAAATAGTATATGTATATAAAGTGTAAATAATATTGAAGATATAACAGAAAATAAATAAAATGTACGAAATTTATTTTCCCAAAGAAAAGAAATATTAGGCATAGAGTAGCGGAAGTCCCACCCGGCAAAGAATGAGCGTGGATGGATAAAAGAAAGATTAAGTATGCGGCCTGAAAGTGTGAATAAATGCGAGAACTGGAATGTATGAGTAAACTAGATTAACAAGGACCCGATGATCCCATGATCGGGGAAAAGCGGTAAAAAAAAAAACCTAACCTAACCTAACCAGTTGCACTCCAAACGCCGTGCCGTTCGCAGCATTTTTATATCGCTCCGTACACTCAAAAATCTAAGTGTCGGGTCAAAGTGCACCAAATCTTTAAGTGTCGTATATACGGTAGACGCGTCTAGTCGAGACGAAGACGAAGTGATATAGTGGAAAAAGTGATAAAAGTTCGGAAAAATAGTTGAAATTATCAGCAAAAAACGGATATTTTCTAACCTTAAAAACTATAAAGTGAAACGCTGCTCAAACCAAATCTATGACATATTGTTTTTAAAGTGCCAAAAGATGCGCCTTACTGACCTTACATGGTTCTAAGCGCAAACATCAGATTTTTTCGACATTTGCGTACCGAAATACACACTTTCGGAAAACAAAAACCACGTGGACACGTGTTTTTTGGATTGGAGGCCGCGCGGCTGATTTTGACTTCGTATAAGAACAAGACATCGAGGCAAAACATCTGACACCTCGATTTTCAAAAATCGGACCAGAAACATAGGAGATATCACACCTTGAAGAAACCGTTTTTCAGGAGGGACTTTCAAAGGTGAATAACTCCGGTTTTTCAGCGACAACCTATGCATATATTGACTTTATTAGATTAAAGATTAATAAGACTTAACAAAAAATATAAAAAATTTTAATATTGGAATGTAAACAATAAATTTAGCAAATTTTAAAAATTTGGGTAAAAACACGTGGTGGCCTGAAGGACATTACTGAAAATTCTGAAAATAATAAGGGAAAAAACCTATAGATATATTCGATCATCACCAGAATTATTTCAAAATTTTTCGTCGTCAATTGTTCACTAATTATAGGCTTTTTGCGGTTGTTGGTTTTCGTAATACAATATTCAAAATTAAAAAACTCAAAAAATTTTCAGGATACCAATCAATCTACTTATTACAGTTAGTAAAGAGCAACTAACACTCTATATACATAAAAAATTTCAGAATTTTTCGATAACATACTAGAGAAAAAATTTTATTTGTGTGAGCTGGGAGGTTCTGAAAACTCGCGTTTTAACTGTGTTTTCAGTTTACAGGAAAACGGAGCCTCCTAGCTCAATTCTGACAGAAATTTTCCTTCGCCCCCCCCGTCACCCCCCCCCACACTATCCAGAAACCAGATAGTCTTCGACCCCCCACCGGATCATTTGGTGTGAATTTCAACCCCCTACCCCTAAGTTGACTTCTGGACTTAGTCTCTGGGGGATGAAAAATTAAAAACGTTATAATACAATAACTAGTGGTCCGATCCGAACGGGGTTTTTTTGTTAATAATAATACATTTTTAGACCTAACAAATTAGAGGGGGACTGACTCTACATAGAGCATTTTAATATTTTGTGTCCTTTGTTTATTATAATTTAATTTATTATTATTAATTTAGAAATTAAGTAACCTATCTTGGATTAACTGTGTAGTCATAGAATAAGACTAGATAGAGACGACTCTACGTAGAGTAAGTAAATTCTTAAGGAAAAATAGTTTAAAACATTTTTAATATTGAAATAGAGACAATTAGAGTGAAAAATAAGACCAGACTCTTGGTAGAGCCAATTTTGTCCAGTAAAAAAGGTTTTTATTCTTGTTAAATTTGTTTTTTACTCTCATTTAAATTTTTATTTTATTGTATTAACTTAAATTTATTCTTACTTTCATTTATTGTATTATATTTTTCTTACTATATTGACCTCAATATTTACAACTGACTCTACATAGAGCCATACGGATATTTACAATATCGGACAGGTATAGAATTTAACTTAAATATAGACGTTGAGCCACTCTGTAGAGTGGTGTTAATATACAACGACGTAGAGTCGAGACTCTACAAAAAAATTTACACATCTTCATTTTTACTTTTGAGTTATTCTATTTTGTTTTATTTTATTTTTATTTATTTACTGTTTTATATGGCTGGAAACTTGATTGAGGCCTGACTTGGGTTCGTGGTGGTTGTGAACTGCATATCAATTAAAACATTTTTCCCTTAAATTTTTTTTTTTAACTTATACAACTTATTTTCTGCTGGAAGGAAATTATATAAACAGAGTGTGTCAGTCTTATATATATTTAAATTATTTAGGAGATAGTAGGGTAACTCTACATAGAGACTCTACATTGAATGATTAAAAATTTATCGCAGCAGCCGATAGTTTAGACATCACTGTACGAACTCACTATAGCCGTATCGAACTGTATAAAATATAAAACTTTTACAAACTTTTTAAATTTATAACTTTACAAAAATTTTATTTTGTAAAAAATTTTTTTACGTAACGAGGACGCGTTCCCCTGACGATGTTTGGTTTCCGCACTCCTTCTAAAAAGACAGAGGACAGTATGCAAGGCTCTCCAAAAGGGACAGAGGGGACTGAAACATCCCCTAAATTAAATGAAACGGTAACAGTCAGTAGCGTTAGGAGAAGCATCGGAGAGTGGGAGGCAGCAAAAGCAGATGTGGAAGTTGGAAAACAAACCTCACCCAAAAAAGCGGTCCCGGTGACGCGCCAGAAACATAAAATTGTACCATCACAACCACAAGAAGCAAGAGGGGCAACACGTAGAGTCCTGGTAGAGTCTACAGAGCAATCACCAAAAATGGAAACAACAAAATACATAGATCGCCTGACGGAAGCAAGGGCTTGCCTGAACAAGGCAAAATTGCATCTAAACAACTCGCGTAACCTCAGGACAGACATAAAAACTGAGGTTACCCAGGCGATTGATAGACTCTACCAGTTGGTAAAGGAAGCAGAGGCTGGCAAAAACACAGGGAAAGAAAGGAAAATAAAAGAACAAGAGAAGAAAGACGACCAATTGGTGGATAACCATGAAAATAGAGAGCTAGAAGAACATAATAAATTAATAAAGAAGCTGGAAGAACACGGCAAACTTTTGGAAGAAAACAAGAATGAAATGGAAAAACTTAGAGAAGAACTACAAAAGCATGAAAGTAAGGAAGAGAAAGGTACATACGCAAGTATACTGGCCGGACCACCGAGGAGACAGCTACCGCACAATACGACCATGCATTCGGTAGCGATAACATCGACTGATGAGAAGGAAACGGGTGAGCAAGTGATGGATCGGATCAGAACAGTAATAAATGCCAAGGAAGAAGGGATAAAAATAGACAGGATCAGGAAGGCAAGAGATAGGAAGGTGATAGTGGGATGTTGCACCCAGGAGGAATTAAATAGGGTAAAGGAGAGGATAAAGAATGTTAGCAAGAGCTTGAATGTTGACGAAATAAAGAATAAGGATCCACTGGTTATACTGAAGGACGTGCTTCAGTATAACACAGATGAAGAAATTATAAAAGCTATAAAGGTACAGAACAAACAGCTGTTTAAAAACATAGAGGGAAATGAGAATAGAATGGAGGTCAAGTATAGGAGAAAATCCAGGAACCCACACACAACGCATATCGTGGTGAGAGTATCACCTCAGTTATGGAACAACTTAATAGAGGTCGGGTTAATCCATATTGACCTCCAGAGAGTAAGAGTGGAGGATCAGTCCCCTCTTATACAGTGCTCGCGATGCCTGGGGTACGGGCATACCAAGCGTTTATGTAGTGATACAACGGATGTTTGCAGTCACTGTGGGGGCCCACACCTTAAGGCAGAATGTGCAGACTGGCTCTCGGGAGAAATGCCGTCATGCAGGAACTGTCTTAAGGCAAAAATGGAGAGGAAAGATCACAATGCGTTCAGTGTAGACTGCCCCATAAGAAGGAAATGGAAGACATTGGCAAGGTCCACTGTGGCGTATTGTTGAGATGGGCTCCAGACCGAACAGAGACTCAAACCCAAGCAACCGCCGATATCACGTCATCCAGGCAAACCTCCAGAGGAGCGAGCTAGCTACGGCCGAACTAATCATTGAGGCAACAAAAAACAAGATATCGTTTGCCCTAATTCAAGAACCATATATCGGTAATATCGGCGAAATGAAGAACCATCCAGGGACAAGAGTAGTACAATGTAGCAGAAGCCTAAACACGGACAAAGTGATAAAGGCAGCCATTGTGCTATTCGACGACACCATTGGCATAACCCAGTGCCCTGACCTTACAACAGAAAATATAGCAGTTGCTAAATTGAGGACAGGGGCCTGGGAAGTGGGAGTGGTGTCCGTCTACCTGGAGGGAGACAAAGTAGTCGATCCCTACCTGGACACGATAGAGAAAGCCGTAGCTGGCCTAGGAACTGGGAACGTGATACTCGGTGGAGACATAAACGCTTGGAGTACTTGGTGGGGAAGCCGGGAGACAGATAAGCGGGGGGATTGAAGTGGCTGCCAAACTAGACCAATTAGAGCTCCACATCTTGAACAGAGGTACAGAGCCCACATTTGATACGATCAGAGGCGGAAAGAGATTCTCCAGCTGTGTGGATGTGACAACCTGCTCGACGAGCCTGCTCGGGAAGATTGACAACTGGAGACTTTCAGAGGAAGTAACCAGTTCGGATCACAGGGCAATCCTATTCGAGATAAATTTAGAAAAATCAATAAGTACAGATATAAAAAGAACCACAAGAAAATATAACACAAAAAAAGACAAACTGGAGTGAGTTTCGTGAGAAACTTACCCAGATTTGGAAAAGAAAACAAATAAATAAAATACAGATAGACCAAGTTGATACCAGAGAAAAACTAGAAATGAAAGTAATAGAATACATAGAAACTATTGTAGAAGTTTGTGAAAGCAATATACCTAAAATCAAAAACATAAAACGAATGGGATTGCCTTGGTGGACCGAAGAGTTGACTCAGAGAAAAAAGGAAGTCTCCAGGATGAAACGCAGAATATCGTGTGCAGCACCAATGCGCCGAGAATGGGTCGTCGAGCAGTATATCAAAACAAAAGAGGAGTACCATCAATTAGTAAAGAACGCACAGACCGCCAGCTGGAAGAGTTTCTGTAGCAAACAGGACCGTGAATCCATGTGGGACGGGATCTACAGGGTAATAGGCCGCACAACCCAAAGACAGGAAGACATCCCTCTTGTAAGAGATGGGAAGATTCTAGAGAACGCAGAATCAGCAAAATTCTTGGCGGAGACCTTCTATCCGGACGACAACACCCAGGGGGACGACGCGGAACACAAGTCTATTAGGAAAGCGGCGAAATTAGTAAACGTAGGCTCACTTGATGACACAAGTGATCCACCTTTTACTGTGGAGGAGCTTATGTGGGCCGCGTCTAGCTTTAACCCAAAAAAGGCTCCAGGAAACGATGGTCTCACAGCCGATATCTGCGTAGCGGCCATTGCCCTGGACCCGCCACTGTTCTTGGCTCTAGCCAACAAATGTTTGCAGCTAGCACATTTCCCAAATAAGTGGAAGGAGGCGACAGTAGTTGTGCTGCGAAAGCCTGGTAAAGAGGACTACACGCACCCCAAATCTTACAGGCCGATTGGCCTATTGCCTGTTCTAGGGAAAGTCCTAGAAAAAATGTTAGTACAGAGAATCAAGTGGCACATCGTACCAAAACTTAGCAAAAAAACAGTATGGATTTATGCCACAGCGTAGCACCGAGGATTCCCTCTATGACATGATACAGCATATAAAATTTAACATCAAGGATAAAAAATTGACTGTATTAGTATCACTTGACATAGAGGGAGCCTTCGATAACGCCTGGTGGCCGGCTATACGATGTGCACTTGCAGAAAACGGATGCCCCATAAACATAAGGCGACTAGTAGACAGTTACCTCGATGACAGATCGGTATGTATTAAATACTCAGGGGCAGAATGGGTCAAAAAGACCACGAAGGGGTGCGTGCAGGGCTCAATAGGCGGTCCACTGTTTTGGAATCTTTTGTTGGATCCACTCCTGAGAGAACTAACAGATAAAGGGGTGTATTGCCAGGCCTTCGCAGACGATGTGGTCCTGATATTCTCCGGAGATAAGGCATTGGAAGTACAGGAAAGAGTCAATGCAGCCCTCGCACATGTTCGGAAGTGGGGAGTCAAAAATAAGTTAAAATTCGCACCTCAGAAAACCAAAGCAATGGTTATCACAAATAAAATCAAATATGACTCGCCGCTTCTGAAGATGGGTGGGGAAAGCATTGTACTATCAAAAGAAATAAAAATACTCGGCCTCACAGTTGATGACAGACTGACCTTCAACACGCACGTGAAGAATGTGTGCTGCAAGGCTCAAAATATATATCGTCAGCTGTGTAGAGCCGCAAAGGTTCATTGGGGCCTAAACTCCGAGGTTATCAGGACCATCTACATCGCAGTAGTGGAGCCAATTATTATGTACGCGGCAAGCGCGTGGTCACCGGCAACCAACAAAAAGCTAATTAAAAAACAGTTCGATGCGGTACAACGCGGGTTCGTACAGAAAATTATCAAATCGTACAAAACTGTATCTCTGCACTCGGCCCTGCTACTAGCCGGGCTGCTTCCCTTGGACCTGAGGGTCCGGGAAGCAGCCTTGCTTTATGAAATAAAGAAAGGTTACTCCCGGCGAGTGGTAGGGGATAGAGAAATGGAGACAAAAGTAGAGTTTGGTAGGACGCCACACCCCGCGGACCAGCGTGGCCTACAATTCAAATGTCTGGAGGACGGTGCACAAATAGACCAACAAGACAACAAAGGCCTTAAAATTTATACCGATGGCAGTAAGATTGACGGGAAAGTCGGCGCTGCGTTATCCATATGGAATAACGCAGCGGAGACGAGTTACCGAAAATTAAAGTTGGGGAATTTCTGCACCGTCTTCCAGGCTGAGTTGCTGGCCATTTTAGAAGCAAGTAGGCTTGCTCTTAAAGACCCGGCAGAGAGCTGTAGTATATATAGCGACTCTAGGTCTGCTCTCCAGACAGTCGTCCAAAGCGTTTCCCTCCATCCAATAGCGGTTGAAATTAGAGAAAATATAAGCAAAATGTGCAAACAAGGGAAATCTCTCAAACTTTATTGGGTAAAAGCACACGCAGGTTTGGAGGGAAACGAGAGAGCAGATCTACTAGCTAAGGAAGCCGCAACAAAAATTAAATGTAAGCCACACTACGAAAAGTGTCCGGTATCATTCGTCAAGCGACAGATTCGTCTGGAATCGCTTGACGAATGGAATCGACTATATATGGAAGGAGAAACGGCTTCCACCACCAAGGTGTTTTTCCCGGATGCCGTGAGTGCATACCCTACTGTACGGAAAATAGAAATGGATCCTATTATTGTACAAGTGATGACAGGACATGGCGGGTTCTCTGAATATTTATACAGGTTCAAATGCAAGGAGAGCCCGTCATGTATCTGCGATCCAGAAAATGAGGAATCCATTATTCACCTCATAACAGAGTGCCCTACTTACTGTAAAGAGCGAATGGAATTAGAAATAGAAATAGAAATTAAGGTAAATAAAGAAAATGTACATAAAATCATAAGTAATAAGCATGTCAGAAATAGGTTTCTAAGTTACTGTAAAAATATAGCAAATAAGGTTGTAAATAAGAATAAATAAGAGTAGAAATAAGGGAAACTGTACATAATATATATAAAAAATATATAATGTAAACAGCCCATGATAAATAGAAATAAGAATAGTCAGTTAATAATAAGTAGTAGCAAGTAATAAATGTACCTAGAATTAATAAGATAAGAAAACAAAAAAGGAAAAACCTAAAAAAGAAATAAAGATATAGAAATAAAAATAAGTAAGGAAAATGTAAACGAAATAGTAAAAAATAAGCACACTAGAGATAAGTTCTAAAAATATTGTAAGAATACAATAAGAAAAGTAATAAATAAGAATAAATAGAAATAAGAAACAAGGGTAATGTAACATATATGTAAGCATATAATGCTAACAGTCCCACAAAAATAATTAGTAATTAGAACTCGAATGTAATGTAAATAAAAAGCTATTGTAAAAGAAATAATATATATAGATAGTAGTGAATTAAAAACAAATAAAAGAAAAGAAAATACATTAAAAGGTGAAAAAAGAAACACCTACTGAAGAAAAAGTCCCTGAGTTCTCATGTCAGGGGAACTAGAATAAAAAAAAAAAAAAAAAAAAACCTAACCTAACCTAACCTAACCTAACCTAACCTAACCTAACCTAACCAAACCTAACCTAACCTAACCTAACCTAACCTAACCTAACCTAACCTAACCCTAACCTAATTTAAGTACCATATTTTATATAACTTTTCAATAATTGCAAGAAAACAGTAAAATAATGTTATCTCTACCATCTAAAATACTGTTGAATGAATGAGAATGATAATAGAATAAAATATCAATATGTAATGGTAAATTTGAAACGAATACATGAACAGTAACAATAATAAATGTTAAAGGAAAATAATTGTAAAGAGTAAAAGATAAGGTTGAGAGAAATAAAAAATATAGAAAAAAAACAGAGAAAAAAAAAACAAAAAAAAAGCAAAAAAAAAATCAAACGTAGTTAAATCTTAAGTTAGGATATATAATTTGATAAGTAGGCTATTAGTAATAAGAATAAATTAAGTTGTTAAGTGAAAAATATAAAAAAAAAGAGAGGCATATAAGTATAAGTACTAAACAAGACAGTAAAAAAGGGTGCTGCATGTATAGCAGCAGTAACAGAGAGTTAAAAAAAAAAAAAAAAATAACCTAACCTAACCTAACCTAACCTAACCTTTTTTTTTTTTTTTACGTGGGGAAATCCTCATGGATACCCGTCTGTCGTGTAGGCGTCAGACAGGTTATGCCGGACTCCTACCGGCTAAAACCCCACTGTTTACATCTCATCACCTTTTGTCAGGGCTACGGGAACGCTTTCGCATACTACCGCAATCCCGACGGCAACAGCCCTTACAGGCTCCGACTCGACGACTTCTTCTTGGAGGGGCGTACCATCACACCGTACGCGCCACCTCGAGGCCCTGCATAATAGGTGACGGACAGCCCCCCTGTGTCCGCCCCCTAAGCCTCAATTACGGGGGGTGGAAGAGAGCCTGATATGCTCTTCTCCGGCGCCCAGCTCTCCGGCTGCGGATTGGGATTGTTGCCGTCTTTTTCCCTCTCCCTCTCCGCAACTTCCTTTTGTGACATCACTTTTTCGCAAAATGTTACCCCAGCACTCCACGCCCTCTCGCATCCAACCATAGCTTTAATAAAAGCTGGGAGCGAGAGGTCATCCCCCACTACAGCCACGAGGTCCCGACGCAAGTCAGCCCAAGCCGGGCAAACCTCAAGGGTATGCTGCGCCGTGTCCTCGTCGCTACCACAGTGATGGCACTCAGTTGTCGGCTCTCTTCCGGCTATACGGCACAGATACTTACCGAAGCACCCATGCCCGGAAAGCACCTGCACCAGCCGGAAGGTCAGTGACCCATGCCGCCTGTTTGTCCAGTCTAACATGACCGGAAGAACAGCATCGACAGTTCTGCTTCCTGACTTCGGGTGGGCTAGACGCTCCTTCCACTTTTCAAGCACCAGTTGCCGAGTGTGGAGCTTTCGCAATTGCCACTCTCTGGGAGAGGGGGGACATCCTCGGTGTCGAAGTTCCAAGCGCCAATCGTACATAGACGCAAGGAACTCCGCCTCTATATCCCAGGGTGGGGACGCCGCTAAAACGCATGCCGCCTCAAAGGAGATCGTCCGGTATCCTCGCACGACTCCGACGGCCATCGCCCTCTGGGGCCTTCTCAGGAAGGCGATGGTTCTTTCCGTCAGAGCCCCAGCCCATATAGGGGCCCCATATAAAGCCATGGACCGAACCACCCCCAAATAGAGACGGCGGCAATTCGCATCGGGCCCTCCGACATTGGGTAGCAACCTTTTTAAGGCAGCTGTTGCTCTCATTAGCCGGGGGGCAAGCACCTAAAGTGCTCGCGGAAGCTCCAACGGCTATCCAGGATGAGTCCAAGGTACCTCATATTGGACCCAACCTGAATACGGACATCACTGACAATGATGTGGGATCCCTGTGGCGGTGCTTTTCGAGGCCTGTGAAAGCAGATGGCCTGGGACTTGCTTAACGCCACTTCCAGCCCCAACATCCTAATTCTGCCAACAACCAGTGCCACTGACGTAGTGGCAATACGAACGGCTACCTCATAGGTCTACGCCCGGGCAGTGACCAGAGTATCGTCTGCATAGCAGATTATGCCAGCTCCCGGGGGAAGGTCTCCCCGCAACACCCAGTCATAACCGACGTTCCAAAGAAGCGGTCCTAAAACCGAGCCTTGTGGAACGCCGCACGACATTACTCTCCTTAATATCCTGCCTTCCCGCCCAGGATAGCAGACACATCGCTCAGAGAGATAGCTCCCGATTATTCGTCTGAGATAGGGAGGCACCTTGTGGTACTTCAGTGCCTCGCTGATGCACTCCCAGGGCATGGTGTTGAAAGCGTTGGCAATATCTATAGACACTGCCAATAAAACCCCACCCCTTGCTAAAATCTCGTCCGAATGGGCCTTGACGCATTTAATAGCGTCTATCGTTGACCGACCCATTCGAAAGCCAAACTGCTGGTCTGACAAATCGGGACCCATCTCTTCGAGATGCCCGATAAGACGACGGGCTATTATTCGCTCGAAGAGCTTATCTGCTTCATCGAGCAATACTACAGGGCGGTAGGCGGAGGGAGAGTCGGCGGGGCGCCCATCCTTCTTCAGAAGGACTAGCCTGCCCGTTTTCCACTGTAGTGGGAACCGTCCCATCTCCAGACAGGCATCAAGTAGCCTGCGGAATCGTTCCCCTAGTTCCTTGAGGGCTAAAACCCAGGCGCGGCCAGGAATGCCGTCGGGACCTGGAGCTTTGTTTTTTTTTTGCTCGGAGTTTTAAGACTGCCGCACCAAGTTCCTCCTGCGACACTCGTGGCACCTCATTCTGTCCTTCTTCCATCTCCTGTACAGAGGCCATTGCTGGTGGTAACCACTCCGCCCGATCTGGAAATAGCACGTTCACCACATCCTTAACAAATTGAGGTTGGAGACTCTCCGTGAGTGGAGGCGCCCAAGATCGAAGTTTGCCCCTGACCATCTTATACGGACGTCCCCATAGATCTTGGTTGAGGGTCTCTAAGAGTTCCTCTCTTGAGCGAGTCTTAGCCTCGCGAATGGACAGCTGCAGAATTTTCCGGCATCTCTCTTTTCGTATAGCTGTTCTTCTACAGTATCGTTACGAAGCCGTCTTCTGCGATATCTGGCGTACAGGCGCCTCGCTTTCACACAGTTAGTGCGTAAAACTGATATCTCTACAGACCACCAGTACACCTGGCGCCTAGGAGGTGGGTGTTTGGCGCGGGGCATGCTTGCGTCACAGATGTGTGTCATAGCATCCTGAAACCAAGTTGTCTCCGTCTCAACCTCTACAGGCCCATTTGGTGGGGACAGCCACGATTGGACAATAGAGGCTTCAATGACAGCATCTCTACTCATACTTCTCAATACCCATCTTTTGGTTAATGATGGGATATGCCTTCTAACCGGACGACCGACGCTCAGAGTCTCTGGAGAAGTGGAGACATCGAAACGAATGTAACGATGGTCCGACAACGTTTCCACGTTCTCCAAAACTCTCCAGCCATGAACGCGGCTTGCTGTAGCAGGGAATGCAAACGAGACGTCTACGATAGACCCTTCCTGTCTCCGCACGCATGTGTAGACCGATCCCTGATTCAGCACTGTTAGGCCCGTTATAGTCACCCAGTCCTCTAGTGCCTCGCCACGCGCATCAGTCATAGGAGAACCCCAGACAGTAGATTTAACGTTAAGGTCTCCCATGACAAGTACTGGGCGAGGTAGGTTTTGCCCAATAAGAGCCCCCAAATCGCTCAAGAATGTCTCAAATTCGGCAAGGCATCTGTTTGGAGAGAAGTATACCCCAATGAGAATTATTTCCCTCCACAGAATCGCCACATATCCCTTACCTCTCGCAACTATTGTGGAAGGTGGGACGCCTGCAGCCGTCGACGATATGATGGCCACTAAGCCATCGATGTCACCTACCCAGTTGTTCCTGGAAGCGACGAAGTATGGCTCGCCGACCACCGCTATATCAATCATCCACTGTGCCATGCTCTGCAAAAGCAAATCCTGTGCGCCGGCACAGTGGTTGATGTTGGCCTGAAGGAGACGATAATTACAATTATCAGCCATCATGTTACTGGACTGCCATCGCCTCCTCCATTTGAGGTTGCGTAGGCGGGGTCCTTTCATCCACTATAACGCCCTTTCTTCTTTGTTTTGGAGGCGAGCACCTCTTGCTCCCCAGTACGTGGTCAGCCGGCCTGTTTGCTGCAATACACAGGGAACATTTTGGCGCAGCCGTGCACTTCGCTGACTTATGGCCAGTCTGGCCACATCGGTAGCAGTCATTACTACGGTCCACATCTGAAGTGCACTGCGCGCGCACATGTCCACTATGCAGACACTTATAGCACCGTAATGGTCTATGTGGCAATATTTTCACCTGTGCTGCCACCCATCCGATCAAAAGACGCCCGCCCCCTTCAACTTTCTTGGCTGCAGGTACCGGGCAGCTCACCCAGATAGTACCAGTGCCAGAGCTTGTACTGCGGATTTCGCCTACTTTCACCATTTCTGCAGGACATTCCCCTTGCTGTGCAATGGCAGCAACAACTTCCTCTGTAGTTATAGAGTCGTCCAGGCCAGAGATGCGCATCTCTGCACATTTCGTTGGTCTAGATACTCTAGCCACCTCCTCAGGCAACGACTCCTTTAATATCTTAGCCAAGGAGTCAGCTTTATCGCCGCTCGTTGCTCCTGGAATCTCTAAAATGCGGGCTCCAGTGGCCGCCTGTCGGTACCGCAGAGATTCGATACCGAGGCTAGCAAGGTCGATCTTCTTTCTAGCCTCTGTCAGCACCTTTGCATAAGTGAGGCCACGATCTTCAGCTCCGGGCTGCAGTGTTATAACTACAGCCGCGGATTTTGGGGAGCGCAGTTTCACAGATGCTGGTCTCTTGGAAGGATTGACGGTTCCTGCCTTGCGTTTTTTACCTCTTCTCACTACTGTGGTCCATCCTTCTTCCGTGGACTCAGGAGGTTGAGGGCGTGATTCTGTTGGCTGGTTGGTTGCCATTTCTGTTGTTCTCCCTTCGTGTCCCTTTCCCTTTCTGTTTCCTCTTTGTATTTCCAGCGCCGGAATTTTCTTGTTGCCTATTCTTGTTTTTACGGCGTATTTGTCAGCCTTCGTAATTGTATCAGACTTCCGCCGTAGTATGTCTGCATCATTTACTACATCTCTGCGCACATCAGCAGCCAGCGGAGGGCGGACACGCTTTTCTGGGAGAAGCCGCTCCTCAAGCGCCTCCAATCGCGCATTCATCATGTCACCAACTTGGCGCATAATGGAACTTATCAATTCCTCACTTTCCTTGTCTCCTCGCACCCGAGGAGTTGGTGGAGCAGGTGTTTTGTTGATCCTCGCCATTTCAAGCCGGATTTCAGATAGCTCTTTACGAAGCTCCTCTATTTCACTGCGCAGGCAGGTGTTTTCAGCCTACAATTTCGCCGTTTCTTCATTCACTGACCTCTTATGAAGGACCTCCACGACTGTTTTTATTGACGTGGCAGCATCCTTTAAGGCACGTTGAAATGTGCCTTTCAGATTTCTCGACTTGGCTGCTACCATCAGTATGACTCCGACATCGTCGAGAACCTGTTGGTTGAGAGCCATTGCCGAACGGCTGTCATCTCCGACTAAATTAGGTAGCCCCAGGGCAGTTCGTTTTTGATTTGCAGCACAAACCATTTGTTCCACTTGCCTCTCAGCCATACTAAGAGCTTCCTCAGGCCCTGGCACTACGAACTCTCCAGAATTATCCATTAATGGTGTCACCTCTTTTCCTGTCTCAGAATTCGTCTCTTTTAAAAAAGCTTCATTGTCGCTGGACGATATTGATTTTGTAATATGTCTCTTTTTCGCCCCACGGGAGCGACCTCCAGACTTAGAAGCTGTCCTTGATACATCGCTACATAGGCTTGCATCTGATTCCGATCCAGCCTGCTTATCTCCTTCTGATGTTTTATAATTTTTATATTTTTCCATTTTTTTTCCCAAGAGTGTGGAGGAAGTAACGGTCCATCCGAGCAGAGCCCCCCTTTGCCCGGATAAGCCTATGCATAACCCGTCAAGGGTGTCGGCCGGTACCCTGACGGGGGGCAACGCTAACGACTGAACATTTACCCATCAGCCATGCAGCTCCTCACGGCGTGCCACGCTTGAGCTTCGGGTAATTTTTTATAGAGGTTATTATCCTCGCAACTCCAGGCGGTTAAGCCAAGAGCCCTCGGCCCCTCAGGCGCCGCGAGACATGATCCACGACACGCCAAAGGGATTCCGAGGTTCGAACGGTGGCAGAGTCGATACAGGTTCTTCCCATGCCTGCCCAGAGACCGGGTGAGGGAACCCTGAGCCCATTCAATTTCCTTTTTTTTTCAGAATGTAGTCCCTGAAAATCCCGCGCTGACGCGCTGCCCGGCGTCGGCAAAAGGTGAGTGCACTTGGCATCTCACCGCGCATGTCACATTCTCTGTTCCTCTCAATGGAGAGGATACGGGAAGCAACAAAAGTACCTCGTACCTATGATTCCATTCGGAACCACAGGTACGCCCAAACCCAGCCAGTTTTGGTCCGCGATGGTTTCCCGCTACCACTCATATCTGAGTGGCATTCCCCTATCCGCCACCTGGGGACGCGCCCGATGGGAGGACTGGCAACTCCACACGGGAAACCTAACCTAACCTAACCTAACCTAACCTAACCTAACCTAACCTAACCTAACCTAACCTAACCTAACCTAACCTAACCTAACCTAACCTAACCTAACCTAACCAGAATGTCCAAAATTTAGTCAAACCCGAATTGATCATGAGATCCACTGCAGCAATCTTAATATAAGCCCATACAAACTAATTGAAGTTATAAAAAAGGAATCTTGCATAGAAAGTTTTACAAGACACGTAGAAAAAATTGTAAAGTCACTTAAAAATTTAATAAAGGCTAATAAAAAAAATATTATATAACATAAAGTAAACAAAATAAGAAAAGCACAAATTAATAAACACAAAAGAGAAAATCACTCTGTATAGTGCAAATTGTATCCCGAAAGCATATTGCACTATACGCTGAGAGCCTCAATTTGATTAAAAAAAAAAAAAAAAAAAAAAAAAACCTAACCTAACCTAACCTAACCTAACCTAACCTAACCTAACCTGCAACTGGTTGATCAGATAAAACTCCTGGGAATTATAATAGACCGAAAACTAACATTCAAACCACATGTTACCGCTGTCTGTAAAAAAGCTGCGGAAATTTATAAACAGCTAGCGTGCGCCGCAAAAGTAACGTGAGGCCTAAATGGAGAAATAACAAGGACAATATATGTTGCGGTCATAGAGCCGATTGTGCTGTACGCTTCTAGTGTATGGGCTCCAGTGATAGAACTGCAAATGATTCGCGATCAACTGCATAATCTTCAAAGAGGATTTGCACAAAAAATCTGTAGAGCGTATCGCACAGTATCGCTCACGGCGTCACTGATACTCTCAGGTCTATTACCATTGGACCTGAGAGTCCAGGAAGCTGCATGTCTGTACAAAACAAAAAAAGGTATTACATTAGACTATTTACCACCTGGAATGAGATTGGAGAAAAAGGTGAACTATTTGGATCTTCCACACCCTTCTAAACTCATAACAACAGAGTACGAGCTCCTTGAGGGCGCGGATCTTGAATCTTTGGATTCCCGCCAGGTTACCGGCCCCCATATATATACAGATGGCAGCAAGATAGAGGGACAAGTCGGAGCTGCTATAACTTGGTGGGAGAAAGACAAGGAAATCCATTACTCTACTTTTAGCTTAGCCCCTTCGTGCACCGTGTTTCAATCAGAACTTTATGCACTTTACAGGGCGGTTCAATTGGCAAGGAATAGCAAAGAAAAGACAGTAAACATTATGAGCGATTCTAGGTCCTCACTCGACCTGTTGGGAAACCCTAAATTGATCCATCCTCTGACAAAGCATATAAAAGAGTGTATAGAAGACATCCGGTCACAGGGGAGACGAGTGCGGTTTTTCTGGCTACGAGCGCACGTGGGGACTGCCGGAAACGAACGCGCCGATGAGCTAGCAAAGATGGCAGCCCAACAAGCCACTATAACCCCAGACTACGCAGAAGTCCCGTTGTCTTATGTCAAAAGAAAGATCAGAGAAGAGTCTGTACGGAAATGGCAGGATAGGTACAACTCCTCCAGTACAGGGCAAGTCACAAAAACGTTCTTCCCCGATGTAGAAAAAGCTTATCGCATCGTGAGAAAAGCAAAACTGACACCCTACCAAGTGCAAATCATGACAGGACACGGTGGAATAGCTGAGTACTTACATCGGTTCAAGTTGAAAAACAGTCCCGGCTGTGAGTGCAACCCCAACATCAGGGAGTCTGTTTGGCACATCATCCTGGACTGCCCACGATTCCAGATGGCCAGAATAGATCTTGAGTTTAAACTAGATATAAAAATAAATAAAGAACTATTACACAATATCTTGGATGACGCTGATAAAAGACCGCACTTCTTAAAGTTTGCAGAGTATACAATCCGTTTAGCTGCTAAAAGAAACAGTACTCTTTCTTCTGAATTAACTCAGCAAACGATGAATTTAAGTAATATAATAACACAAACCACAGAAATAGAATACAGAAGTACAATTAATCAGCCAGCAAATAAACTACTAGAATATGCTGAACTAGGCAACCCAGGTATTAGACTCAAAACGGTAGCCATGTTTATGGACGACTCCTCCGAAAGACTGGGTATTTGCTTTGCAATGCGATGGCTCAAATAGAATAATCATCTCACCTGGCCTCGCCTTACTCCTGAAAGGCAGCACCTTCAAAACGAACATAAAACGTAAGAGGTATGAGGCGCTACAGAAGATAACAGTAGCAAACAATCACTGCCGAATAGTGCGTATGCGGAACAAAACCATTGCACTATTCGAAAAAGGCGACGATATCACCGAGTTCGCTCAGGCATGGACAATGCTAGCTGTGCTTACGGAGGCAAGTGAGGCTAAAGAAGTATCACCAAAAATAATAAGCGTAGATGCTATGGTGGTAGGATACGAGAAAGGGAAGGTAGAAGACTACATGGGAGTATTAAAAGCCTCAGAATATCATGAGGTGGTGGTATACGAAGACAGAGGTGAAGACCTCAGTTTTATGAAACCTTTCAGACCCAACGAACCTTCACGCTCGTATCCCAATGACAGCAAAGAACACCCTGAAATACGCCCAGAAGAAATATTAAGTGGATCCGAACGCTTGCAACAAGAAATGGACGCCAAAAGGAGAAAAGAAAAGCGAACACGAATCATCCCAGCCGGAACAATAGACAAAGTAGCAGCAGTCGCTAGCACCTTCGGTCAAGTCATTGCTGCAATCCCCGCAATAATCCCGAAGAAAAAGGAATATCTGCGGTCAACAGAGAAGATAGTTGCTGCTGTTAAGAGCGCCGCAAAGTATTTTCCCAAAGGTCAGACAAGAAAATCTCCATGCACATGGACGAAAGCAGACATGGGACAAGTCACTCTGCCGAGTCTCAGGGAGGTATCGGAGCCCCTGGACCACTGGATAAATGCATTCCTCGAGTTTAAAGCTATCGTAAAAGCTACCAGAGAGGTTAACATCATGACCTGTGAGAGCATCTTGGAATCTTTTCTTCGAGGCTGTGAAGATCAGCTTGAGGTGAAACTCGAGGAATCCGAGGCTGCTGTGTACAACAACGACTGCTGTGTACGACAACACAGCTGAAGTAATTAAAGGGAAAGTGTCGGGATTGTACATGGCGGCATACAACGCAACGGTTGGTTTTGTGGCTTTGGACGGGACTGAGACAGAACGGTAGGGCCAACTTGTCTTTCGAACACCTCCTCAGGACCCCATAGTGGTAACAGCAAAGTGTACAAGAGTAATGCTCGAGGACGAGATCTTGGACAGGCTCAAGGCTGTGTCCATGACTTTGGAGAAGGGCGGCTCTCTTGGGCATTGGCAGTTGCCAAAAATAACATGGGTCAATGGCGTACCCGGGTGTGGAAAAACATCCTGGGTTATTAACAACTTCGCGGAGGAAAATGATATCATAATCACTACAACAACTGCAGCTGCAACTGACCTGAGGGAGAGGCTAGCATCACGTGTAGAAGCTGACGCAGCAATGAAGGTGCGGACTATGGCCTCAATCTTGGTAAATGGCATAAGGGCGTCTGAGAAATACTCTCGTCTTTTAATTGACGAAGCGCTCATGAACCATTTTGGGGCTATAGTAACGGCAGTACAAATCACGGGTGCAAGCGAGATTTTCATTGTAGGGGACAACAACCAACTACCATATATCGACAGACATGATTTGTTCCGACTACACAACACTCGTCCAAATCTCGTGGCTAATATCGACCAAGAATGGCTCTGCACGCACAGAAACCCACTGGATGTAGCATATGCACTAAACGAAATCTATGATGGCATATACTCATCCAATACTAGGTTGCGATCTCTAGAGCTAAAGAGGTACATGGGTTCACAGATCCCAAAGTCCCTTGAAAATACTTTATACTTGGGACACACCCAGGCTGAAAAGGAAAATCTCATCAGCCAGGGCTACGGAAAAGGGAAGGGATCGCGAACTCTAACCATACATGAAGCTCAGGGGCTCGTGAGCGAGACGGTGGTAATCGTGCGATCTAATAGAGAGAAACAACGCCTATATAACAGTATTCCTCATGCAGTGGTGGCAATCTCGCGCCATACGAGCCATTGCATCTACTACACCGATTGGTGTGAGGAAGATGCAATTGCCTATTTAATTTTGCGCGCCGAGGCTGCCACCACAAGCAGAATTAGGGATTACAACATGAAAATGGCAAAACATCATCGAGACTTAAAGGTTGCAAGAAACATTATGAACGTGGTCCGAGACGAAGCGGCATAAACAACAATCAAACGGATGTTAAATGACATAACCGCAACAATTTTACTTACTATTAAAATTGGAAAATTTTTGTAAATTATAGTTATGTTAGTTATAAATTAAGTATTGAGTATAAGATGTTTAATATCCATAGTTTAAGATGCAGGAAAAAAAAAAAAAGAACAAAATAAAACAAACAAAAAAAAAGGTCTGGCAAAAAAAAATATGAATTAGTTATAAGTTAGTTATAAGTATGTAGACAAAAGTTTCAAACCATAACTAACCTTAGTTTAAGATGCATGAAAAAAAAAGAAGAAAAAAAAAACAAAATAAAATAAACCAAAAAAAAAAGAAAAATAAGAAAAAGAATAAAAAATAGAGGCAAAAAAAAAAACAAAAAAAAAATTACACTTACCGTTAGATATAAGGCATGATATTATAGTAATCTATGTTAATGAAAAAATTTATATTCAAAAAAACGCGGAGAGATGTTATAGCTTAGAAACTACATATGCAATGTCATAACAATTATAAAAAAAAAATGTAACAAAGGGTACGGACTACGAGTCTGTAGAGTTAAAAAAAAAAACCTAACCTAACCTAACCTAACCTAACCCTGGCCATTTCTAAAGCCTGCGAATGGATTATAGAACACAAAATCAATCCAACATATATTTTTTCCGACAGCAAATCAGGTCTCCAAGAAATTGCAAACGAAAACAGTTACAACTCCCTCGTAGTATCGATTCATAGGATAATACAACGAATTGAATCACTCAATTTAAAAGTCAGTCTTTGCTGGATTAAAGGTCACATCGGAATTTCAGGCAATGAAGAAGCGGATGCAGCAGCCAAAAGCGCGGCAACCTCCCACCGATCTTATGAATTTCTCAAATTCCCAATAAGCCATGTAAAATATTTAAATCGACAACAAGCCATTAAAGGAACAGAAAACTTTTACTTTGAAAGTGACAAAGGCATATATACCAAATCTCTATGTCCTACTTATGAGCAACTCACCCTAACTGTTAAAGCACTGGCACCTAATTTTGCTATAACTCAGTATCTTAGCAATCATGGATATCACAAGGAATATCTTCATCGTTTTAAAATAACCAATGATAATAAATGCCCATGCGATCAAACTAGTGTACAATCCATGACACATCTTATAAGAAACTGCCCTGCATTTCTTAGAACAAGAATGGAACATGAAATTGCGTGCACTATGTTAAAGATAGAACCATATAATTTATCAGAAATAATTTGCAAAGAAACTACTATACAAACTTTTAAAACCCACGTCAATTACATTATAAGTCAACTAAAAAAAAAAACTTCAACAACAATACAGCAGTAGTAAATTAAAATAATTGAACATTATATGCCTCATAAGTAAATTCAAGAAAAATTGGAATAAACGAATAATAATAAGATGCCCTATGTAAATAGTAATTTTAATTTTATTAATTCTATTAAGGTAGTCTATAAATATTAAATATTTATTAATTATAAATATTTATATATAATTATGTATGAATATGTATATTTATGTTTAGTATTAAACAAATTAATGTTCCAGTTATCTTGCATAAAACATAAATCAAATTCTTATCGTAAATATTTTAGGTAACATTATTAAAATATATTATGAAAACCATTGTTGAAAGTTATCAAAAGTAAATATTAACAGAAATCAAAGCAAAATGTGGAGCAAATAGAACCCATCATTTCAACAAAAATTTCGCAACCATAAGGAATTGTATACCGATAGCAATTCCTCATGGAAAAGAAGGAGGGAAAAAAACTAACCTAACCTAACCTAACCTAACCTAACCTAACCTAACCTAACCTAACCTTTTTTTTTGTACATAGGGGAAATGCCTACGCATACCCGCCTCGCGGGGGGCAAGGACGGGTTATGTCGGACTCGCACCGACTAAAACCCCATGGTGTTCCACCTTTGTCGCTATTGGCAGGGCCACGGGAACGCTTTCGCACACATCCGCAGCCCCACCAGCGCCTGCCGCCCCATGGCAGCACCTCCTCGGGAGCGGAATATTCCACCCCGTTCTCCTTCACAGGTAAGGCGCACCAGAACACATGGCGCACCTTCCTTCTCGGCCTCTAATTACATCTGCGCAACGGACGTCCCCGCGTCCAATGCAAGAAGGCCATGGGGCCAGGAAAAACAAGCACTTAGAAGTACTAGCCTTCCCGACCCCAGCGGCGGATCTGGTCTATGGCTCCGCCGCCAACCAAGATTCGGCTGCGGAGGGTAGGGAGAGCGGCGCCTCGCAATACCGACAATCCTCTCCCCCCGCAGCCCCACCACCACCGCATCAACGGTGCGGCCCCGTTTGAGTCGCGGAGGATAGGGCGAGTGGCGCATCGCCATACCAACACTCCTCTTCCTCCGCGACTCCACCTCGGCTGCAGCGGTAGGTGGGGAGGACACACCTCTCACCGCAGTCCACCAACACTCATCCGAAGTGGGCTCCCCAAGCCCACTCGGAGTGGCCACCTTGGGCCGGCCCTCCACCTTGGACCAGCCATATGGGTTCCTCTTTGTTTCGCCGTGGGTGACCAAGCCACGGCTTCTAAGCCCCCCGCCACGACAAGGCGGGAACCCGTTCGGGGGGAACCTAACCTAACCTAACCTACCTTTTTTTTTTTTACGGGGGGGGAAATCCTCATGGACTGCCTCTGCCTGGGGACAGGCGGAGGGGTGTGCCGGACTCTTACCGGCTAAAACCACCCCGGTGTCTCCTCGCACGTGCACGCGCGGGGCCGCGGGAATCCAAATTCTTCCGCAGAATCTAACCTAACCTAACCTAACCTTGACCACTCTCCTCTTACCCAATGTTATAAGTGTCTGGGATTTAATCATTTAGCTAGGGATTGCCATAACGGACTCGTTTGCGGATACTGTTCCGAGGAGCATGATACCAGATTGTGCACGAATCGAAATCAAACACCAAAATGTAAAAACTGCAAAAATTTACAAAAAGAATCCTTAAGCCATCCAGCTTACAGTTCTGAATGTCCGGAGTGGACTAAATGGGACATGATTGCAAGATCCTCGGTAAATTATTGTTAAGAGATAATTGATACTACAACAACCCCAGACAATAACAGAATAAAAATAGTTCAATACAACCTGGATCGTGGGCGTGCGGTAACACAAGAGTGTTTACGCGCAGCCACAATGCAGGGATTTTCAATAATACTGATGCAGGAGCCTTATGTCGGAGCTAAAGCCCACGTTACCCTAGGCTCGTACTACCGCGTTGTCCAAAAAGTTAGTCACGACAAAAATAAACCAGTCAGATCGGCAATCGTTATCTTAGATCCAAATATTAAGTACACTGTTAATCCAGACCTCATTACGGAAGATATTGTAACAATCATAATCAAAGTAGATTATAAAAGGATAGGTATAATTAATATTTACTTGCACGAGAAAGGAAATATTGATGAAGATCTTACCAAAATCAACCAATTTGCGTCGAGCATGAACGCAAGTGACTACATCATTGCAGGAGACGTCAACGCAAAAAGTGTCTGGTGGGGATGCGATGCTGACGATAAAAGGGGTTCTCAAATAATGGAGACAGTGGCTGAATTAAATCTAGAAATCCTCAATACTGACAGCAACCCAACATTTGCAGTTTATAGGATGGGCAAGCTTTGCTCCAGTATCATAGATATAACAGTGTGTTCAGCTTCTTTAATAAACAAGATCAAAAATTGGAGAGTTGATGAAACATTTAGCACTTTGTCAAGCCATAAACCAATATTATATGAGCTTAATCCACAGAATTTTACACCACAAAAGACAATTACCAGCACGCGAAAGTTTGATACTAGGAAAGCGAACTGGGAAGTATTCAAACAAGAACTAACGACAGAATCAAGTAGCAACCAAATAAACAAGGAAATTATAGGACAAATTAAGACAACACAAGATTTGGACATAATGGTAGATAAATATACGCAATGCATTTCAGCGGCATGTTCTAAAGCAATCCCATTAATTAAACCTAAGAAAGCAAAGAAAGCAGCAATATGGTGGACTAAAGAACTTACACTTAAGAAAGAGGAGATGATTAGGATAAGACGAAGAATTCGGAACGCGCACCCTAAGAGACGAAATTTTGTCATAGATCTCTATCTCAAAGCAAGAGAAGAATATATCCACAGCATAGAAACAGCTGCAACACAAAGTTGGAAAGATCTTTGCAGTACCGAAGAGAAGGAAAACGTATGGCAACGGACGTACAGAATCCTTAAAGTGTGTTCTAACACCGAAGAAGAGAAGCTCCTACGTAAAAAAAAAGGACGGCACCATTCTCAACGAAAGGGAATCGGCCAATCTATTGGCCGAAACCTTTTTCCCGTGGGATAGCATCGAAACCGATACTGAAGAACAAGACAAACTAAGGAAGAACGTGCAGGAATTAATTAAAAAAAAAATTGAAAATAACACTCCAGAAATACAGCCTTTTAAATTATTAGAAATCGAACATATATTTAACAACATGAGCCCGAAAAAGGCACCAGGCGGAGATAGCTTAACTTCGGACATCTGCCAAGCAGCGTATAAAAATGATCCAGAAAGTATCTTGAGTCTAATGAACCAATGTCTCAAGCTTGGCCATTTTCCAACAAAGTGGAAAATAGCAACAATTAAAGTTATACCAAAGCCAAATAAAGAAGATTATTCCATCCCCAAAGCATATAGACCTATAGGTCTATTACCGATATTAGGAAAATTACTGGAGAAATTATTTGTTAACAGGATACAATGGCAACTCGGTCGTGAAAATAAGATGAACAATAGGCAATATGGGTTCACGCCACAACGGAGCACTGAATATGCCCTTTATGATACTACTATAGCAATTAAAAACGGACTGTGCAAAAAGGAAATTGTCGTACTTGTGTCCCTGGACATTGAAGGTGCATTTGATAATGCCTGGTGGCCAGCAATTATCAAACAACTACATGACAAGCAAGCAGAACCATCTCTGCTTAAACTAATAACAAGCTACCTGGCCAACAGAGCAATCGATTTAAGATATGCTAGAAAAAAAGTTACGCGACCCACAAATAAGGGATGCATTCAGGGCTCTACTTGTGGACCGATACTATGGAACATCTTAATAGACTCCCTATTACAAGGAACAGAAGACCTACACACTCATGTACAAGCTTTCGCGGATGACATACTCTTGGTAGGCACCAACAGCAATGGAGAACAACTAGAGAAGGATCTCAACTACACCCTAAAATTTATATCAGACTGGGGAAAACAGTACAAGCTAAAATTTGCACCGCACAAAACCCAAGCAATCGTAATAACCAAAAAACTTAAATACCATACCCCTAAATTATACATGGAAGGAATAGAGCTGAATTATACAGAACATCTTACAATATTAGGTCTTACAATTGATAAAAATTTTAATTTCAAACCACACTTAGACAACATTAGTCGCAAAGCAGTAAATCTTTATAAAATGGTATCTAAAGCGGCAAGAGCACAATGGGGACTCAATTCAGATATTGTCCGTACAATATATACAGCCGTAGTAGAACCAACGGTGTTGTATGCGGCGAGTTGCTGGGCGCATACTACGGAAAAAAGATACGTGGATCGGTTATTAAACAGGCTTACAAGACTCTTCAGCATAAGAATTTGTAAAGGCCATAAAACAAATTCTCTAGTATCGAGCACATTACTGGCTAAAATAATCCCTTTAGCACTCAGAGCCAGAGAAAATGCTGTTATGTATGAGATTAAACGTGGGAAACCCATAGACTCCTTACCGGGTAGACTTTTGGAGAAAAGAATAAGCCCATTCGACTTACCGCAACCCTCTGAAAGGAAGAAATATAATTTCGAATATATAAATTCTCAGCAAGATATCGATGAAAAAACCAACAACTGGATAGAAGTCTATACTGACGGAAGTAAACTCAATAATAGAGTGGGAGCTGCTGTCACCATCTGGAACAAGAAAACCGAAATATTAACTTCAGACTTGAAAATTACTGCAGCGTCTACCAAGCCGAACTCGTGGCAATTTTGAGGGCATTAGAATACCTAATAGCGGAAAACCAACTGAAAGCAAATATTTTCAGCGACTCTAGGTCAGCTATAATGAGCATCAGTGACCCATCATCTTTGAATCCAATTGCTGCTGAAATCAGAAATAATATAAAAATAATCGAATTAAAAGAGGGCATTATAAGACTATACTGGATAAGAGCGCACACTGGAATAAGCGGAAACGAAAGAGCAGATGAATTGGCTAAGTACGCAGCTGTCAGAAACAAACAAAAGACCAGATACGATAGAGTCCCTTTGTCGTACGCAAAGCGCCTTACCAGACAAAATACCTTACATATGTGGCAGGCAAAATATGAAGAATGTGCGGGCAGCGAAGTAACGAAGACCTTCTTCCCTAATATTGAAAAGGCCTATAAAGTATTAAAAAGTATTAGAATGACTAATATATTAACTCAACTTTTCACAGGTCATGGTGGCAACAAAGCATACCTACATAGATTTAAGCTATCACCATCCCCATACTGCTGTTGCGATAACGAAAGTAAACAAACGATCGAGCATATTTTAATGAACTGTCCACGATTTGCACTTAAAAGATTCGAATGCGAGAGCAGTATGGGCTTGGTTATAAATAACAAATCTTTATCATTAATCATCGAAGACAACAATTGCCGAACTGTATTTCTGGAATTTGCACTGAAAGTGCTAAAAATAATTAATAAAGAAAATGGTAGTAAGATAATAGATTAATATATTAATCGTGTACCTATGGCGGTGTAATGATTACATTAACAATAGCAATAAAACATTAAAAATATGATATTTGTACAAATTTTAATAAAATTAGATTAATGGGCAATGAGAATGTTAAAGTAAGCTTAAAGAGCATAGTTTTTAACAATTGTTATTTAAAATAGGACTAGACTAGAATTACCGTAGATTATTTAAACAAGATACCAAAATAATAACTAAGACCGAAAGAATATTTAGATTATTTATATAAGGTAACCAATTGTAAGCTCAAACAAAGTATTATGCATTGAATTGTAATTATAATTGGGATTAAAATAAGTGTAGACTAATAATATATAAGATATGAATATAATAATTGTAAAAAGTCGTTGTAAAAGAATGTCTAAGTAAATTTTTAGCAGTACAGAACCATTAAAAAAAAATGATTACATAAAAAATATATAATATATATATACATTTTAATACAAAAAAAATATATATATACATTAAATAAAAAAAAAAGTTGTTTAAAACAACAAAAGATTAACTGTAACAGAAAGAAGGGTACTGCCGAATAGTAGTAGTAAAGTAAGCTTAAATAAAAAAAAAAAAAAAAAAAAAAACCTAACCTAACCTAACCTAACCCAGCAATAAAGTGGGCGCTGCATTTGTGATACACAAACCGAACGGAGAAAAACTAATACGCAAATACAAATTACATGACTCGTGTTCAGTCTTTCAAGCCGAACTCCTGGCCATTTCTAAAGCCTGCGAATGGATTATAGAACACAAAATCAATCCAACATATATTTTCTCCGACAGCAAATCAGGTCTCCAAGAAATTGCAAACGAAAACAGTTACAACTCCCTCGTAGTATCGATTCATAGGATAATACAACGAATTGAATCACTCAATTTAAAAGTCAGTCTTTGCTGGATTAAAGGTCACATCGGAATTTCAGGCAATGAAGAAGCAGATGCAGCAGACAAAAGCGCGGCAACCTCCCACCGATCTTATGAATTTCTCAAATTCCCAATAAGCCATGTAAAATATTTAAATCGACAACAAGCCATTAAAGGAACAGAAAACTTTTACTTTGAAAGTGACAAAGGCATATATACCAAATCTCTATGTCCTACTTATGAGCAACTCACCCTAACTGTTAAAGCACTGGCACCTAATTTTGCTATAACTCAGTATCTTAGCAATCATGGATATCACAAGGAATATCTTCATCGTTTTAAAATAACCAATGATAATAAATGCCCATGAGATCAAACTAGTGTACAATCCATGACACATCTTATAAGAAACTGCCCTGCATTTTTTAGAACAAGAATGGAACATGAAATTGCGTGCACTATGTTAAAGATAGAACCATATAATTTATCAGAAATAATTTCCAAAGAAACTACTATACAAACTTTTAAAACCCACGTCAATTACATTATAAGTCAACTAAAAAACTTCAACAACAATACAGCAGTAGTAAATTAAAATAATTGAACATTATATGCCTCATAAGTAAATTCAAGAAAAATTGGAATAAACGTATAATAATAAGATACCCTATGTAAATAGTAATTTTAATTTTATTAATTCTATTAAGGTAGTCTATAAATATTAAATATTTATTAATTATAAATATTTATATATAATTATGTATGAATATGTATATTTATGTTTAGTATTAAACAAATTAATGTTCCAGTTATCTTGCATAAAACATAAATCAAATTCTTATCGTAAATATTTTAGGTAACATTATTAAAATATATTATGAAAGCCATTGTTGAAAGTTATCAAAAGTAAATATTAACAGAAATCAAAGCAAAATGTGGAGCAAATAGAACCCATCATTTCAACAAAAATTTCGCAACCACAAGGAATTGTATACCGATAGCAATTCCTCATGGAAAAGAAGAAGGAGGGAAAAAAAAACCTAACCTAACCTAACCTAACCTAACCTAACCAGGAAGAAGAAAATCAGACACATGACAATTCACTAATCCTGATAAGTGCATAATAGTTAAGACCTGTGAAATTGTTAATTGCAAATGTTAAAAATAAATAGACATAAGTTCTTACTGTGTGTACAGCTAATAAATATAAGAATAGAATTAAGAAACGGCAATGAAAAATGCTAGATATAAGACGATAGAAAACAGTAGGCATATATTGATGTTAGACTTATAAATGTTTAAATAAAACTAAGAAATAGAAATCGTAAGAACTAAGAAATAATGATAAGTATAATAGTTGTAAGCCAATAAATATGTAACCAAGGAAATTTGTAAGTTAAATAAAAATTAGTAAGTAGAGTATCTATGTGTAGAAACTTGTAAGCTTAAATAATATATATAAAGTGTAAATACTATTGAAGATATAACAGAAAATAAATAAAATGTACGAACTTTATTTTCCCAAAGAAAAGAAATATTAGGCATAGAGTAGCGGGAGTCCCACCCGGCAAAGAATGAGCGTGGATGGATAAAAGAAAGATTAAGTATGCGGCCTGAAAGTGTGAATACATGCGAGAACTGGAATGTATGAGTAACATAGATTAATACGGACCCGATGATCCCATGATCGGGGAAAAGCGAATGAAAAAAAAAAAAAAAAAAACCTAACCTAACCTAATCTAACCTTATGAACACAGAAAAAGAACCACCAAGCGTTGAGTGTTACTTGGGCATTAGCTAAAGTAAGTAACGTGTGTTACTCAACTACAGAATGAGATTTAGTAATTAAGAATTCTAACCCTAAGTAATGGCTTAACTTAGAAGTTACTTCGCAACAAGTAAATACTTCTTTGTAATACGGGTATAAAAGGAGCGGAGAAATCGAAGATTTTAAAAAGTTTAAAAATTCTATGAAAATACAATTATAAGTAGACGAATTATATGAATATTAGTTATTTAACGGTGAAAATTTACTACGAAAACTGTTGTAAAATACGGAAGGCAATTAATTACACTGTATAACATGAAAATTTAAACAGAAAAGACCAATTTTCAGTCAAGATATTATGGATGAATTGGTGTTTTCATTTCTGAATTTTCGGCTTGGTTGAGGTAAGTAGCGATTTTTTGAGTTCCGTGTGTTTTATCTACCAAATTTGAGTGTATATGGCAGTTTCTACACGATACGGACCTTATAAGTCTAAAAGTAGCGGGTAAATCGAAGATTTTAATAAGTTAAAAATTCTATGAAAATACGATTATAAGAAAACGAATTATATGAAAATTAGTTATTTAACGGTGAAAATTTTCTATGAAAACTATTTAAAAATACGGGGGGCAAATAACTTAACTGTATAACAAGAAAATTTACACAGATAAGACCATTTTTCAGTCAAGATATGTATAAATTGGTGTTTTATTTCTGAATTTTCGGCTTGGTTGAGGAAAGTAGCGATTTCTCGAGTTCCGTGTGTTTTGGCTATCAAATTTGATGTACATCGCAGTTTCTATCCGATACGGACCTTGTAAGTCTTAAAGGAGCGGGGAAATCGAAGATTTTAAAAAGTTTAAAAATTCTATGAAAATAAGATAATAAGAAAATGAATTATATGAAAATAAGTTATTTAACGGTGAAAATTTACTACGAAAACTATTGTAAAATTCGGAGGTTAATTAACTAAACTGTATAACAAGAAAATTTTAACAGAAAAGACCAATTTTCAGTTAAGATATAGATGAATTGGTGTTTTATTTCTGAATTTTCGGTTGTTTTCATGGTAGTAGTGTATCTTCTTTGGTAGTGTGTGTAGTTCATGGTAGTGGAAAGTAGCGATTTTTCGAGGGGCGATGATAAAGATTATGATGATGATGATGACTAAGACGATGATGGTAATGATGACGATGACGATAATGAACATATTGACGATGACGATGCTGATATTGATGACGATGATGATGATGACGATGATGATGATAATGATAATAATGATGATACTGATGATGAAGATGTTTATGATGATGACGATGACGACGATGATGATGATGAATATGGTGATGATGATGATGACGATGACAATGATGGTGACAACGATGATGACGATGATGATGACGATGACGATAATGAATATATTGATGATGAAGATGATGATGACGATGATGATGACGGTGACGATGATGATGATGATGATGATGATGAAGACGATGACGATGACGATACTGATATTGATGACAATGATGATGATGACGATGATGATGAAAATGACGACGATGATGATGATGATGATGATGATGACGATCGTTGTAATGATGACGATGACGATATAATGAATCTGATGATGAAGATGATGATGATGATAATGATCTTGATGACGATGATGATGATGATTGCAATGATGATGACGATGATCGTGATGATGCAGATGACCATGACGATGATGACATTACTGATGACGATGACGATGACGACGACGACGATGTTGATGATTACGATGATGATTTTTTAACAGTGGTAGAGCCACGCGGCAGCTTTGCTGTCGCACGTATGGGCCGGCTCAAACCGGGGTGGTACCACGACCTCACAGAATACCGGCGTGAAGTGGAAGCTCTGCTTCCGCGTTTCGTCTGGTGAGTGCAGGTGGCCGGAGGCCCAAATCCCCCCCCCCATCAACATGGTAGCGGAATTCAATGATAGACTACCCCAGGAGGGTACCAGCACCCCTGGAGAATCCCTCGCTGAGCATCCACGACCATGTTTTTCCACTTCTGAGCGTGGGTGCTCAGGCTGACCCGCGTATTCTGGGGGGGGGGCAAAATTCCGCTCAAGACTAAAACTGCTCGGGGCAAACGGAGCAACAAGACCAAGGCGACCCCTGCCACGCTGTCCGTGAATTTCTGCAATATCAGGGGACTTCACTCCAACCTAAACGCCGTCCACTACCATCTCGAGACGGCGAGGCCGGCTCTGCTCTTTCTGACCGAGACGCAGGTGTCCTCTCCGGCTGATGTCTCGTATCTCTCCTACCCGGGGTACAAACTGGAACACTCCTTTGTGCCTCGGGCTGGAGTTTGCGTTTACATCAGAGAGGACATCTGTTCTCGACGCCTCGGCAGACTTGAAGGTTCGGACCTGTCCATCCTTTGGCTACGCGTAGACAGCGACGACCATCCGCGCGTCTACGGGTGCCTCTATAGGTCCCACAGCGGTAATGCCGAAACAGACCGACTCTTCGACCACGTCCAAATGGCTGCAGATTCGTTGCTACAGCAGATCCCCTCCGCAGAGATCGTGATCCTCGGCGACTTTAACGCCCATCACGCCGAATGGCTCGGTTCACGTTTAACCGATCATGCGGGGAGATCTGTTCATGATTTTGCCTTGGCATATGGTCTGACACAACTGGTTACTTCGCCTACGCGGATTCCAGATGTGGAGGATCATGCACCTTCCCTGTTGGACCTTCTGCTGACCTCTCACCCGGACGGATATCAGATTTCCGTCGACGCCCCTTTAGGCTCCTCGGACCATTGTCTTGTCCGGAGTGTGGTGCCACTCACGCTGAAATCGCGGTTGCATTCTGCAGGCTGCCGCCGTGTTTGGCACTATAGGTCAGCCGATTGGGATGGGATGCGGTCTTTCTTTGCATCCTACCCTTGGGGGCGGGTTTGCTTCTCGCCGGACGATCCCAACGTTGTTGCGGATTCTGTCGCTGATGTGGTACTTCAGGGTATGGAACTTTTTATTCCTTCCTCTGTGGTGCCCATTGGAGGCAAATCTCAGCCATGGTTTGGTCGCTCCTGTAAAATAGCATCATGCTATAAGCAGGAGTGCTACCAGGCCTGGACTGACGCATCAGCGTCCAGGGATGTAAACACCAGCGCTCTAAAAAAGAAGTATAATTCCGCCTCTAGGTCCTTCAAAAGAGTCATTGCCAAGGCAAAGTCAGAGCACATAGGCAGAATTGGCGAGAAACTAGTTCGTCTTCCTTCTGGAACCCGTACATTCTGGTCTCTCGCCAAGGCTGTCCAGGGGAATTTCTGTCAGCCATCTCTTCCATTTCTGCACAGGGAGGACGGCTCACTGGCCCACACCGCAAAAGAGAAAGCCGATCTTCTAGGCTCTTTCTTTGCGTCTAACTCGACTCTCGATGACGGGGGGAGTACGCCGCCGACAATCCCGCGGTGTGAGTGCTCCATCCGGAATCCGGAAGTGCAGTTCACTCAGCGCTCGGTTCGCAAAGCACTCCTCTCCCTGGACATCCACAAGTCGAGTGGGCCTGACGGAATCCCCCCAATTGTGCTGAGGACGTGTGCTCCAGAGTTGGCACCGGTTTTAACGCGTTTTTTCCGGTACTCCTACTCCCTAGGCGTAGTCCCAAAATCATGGAAGACGGCTTTCGTCCACCCGATCCCTAAAAAAAGCGACCGCTCAGACCCGTCCAACTACCGGCCTATCGCCATCACCTCCTTGTTCTCCAAAACAATGGAGACGATGATGATGACATTGACTTCAATACTTCTTCACGAGCCTTCAAAATTCTTCTATTGGGCCTCTTTGACTTCGTACTGCAATCGGTGTGGCCCCTCGGTGGTTCTTCGGTGTGGGTGTCTTCCCGGGCTGTTGGCGATGATGCACGGCTGAAGTCATCGTTGCCTTCTATCTGTTCCCTCTGCTTCGTTGTGCGGGCCGTAGTGTCCGGCGCGGTAAGGGGTATCCCCCCCTCGGGGAGGCAGCATGGCGCCTCAGCGCCCTCTACCGTTGACGGTGAGCGTGGTGGCATCTGGTGATGGACGGCGGCGTTACTTGCCGACGAACCTCTTTCCAGACCGACGGTCCACGCCTTAGCTTCCCTTCCTTGCGAACGGGTGATCGGCATCTTGATTCTGAAAACTCTGCGGTTTTAATACGGTGGTAACTATGTACTCGGTTCCGAAATACAAACGGATAAATCCGGTTCGAAGGACCAACGAATGCGCCGGACGGACGAAACTCTTCGAAATATTGTCGAAGATACTTCGCGAGTCGCTCACGTCCTACACCTATAGGTTCCGGAGGGTACTTTCACTGCCGTCTTTGTGGGAGCCGCTGAGATATTGTGGACTGAGGTTCAAATCAAAATGCACGATTTATAAATACAAATAGCAAGGTTGTGGCCAGCGGTTCGACTGGACTCGATTAGTCGCGAAATTTTATAACTATTGTTTATTGACCACGATTGTTGAACTACGGTTGTTCACTGTATATTTCAAAAGATTTCTTTAAATTGTACGGTAGTATCAAATATCTATTGGTAGTAGCTGGTTTTCTAACACTGCTGACTAGCAGCTATTATCAACTAAACTAGCTGATTTTATCACTTATGTAACTGCGGATATCAGTTACCACTTTCACTATATGTAACTGCGAATATTAGTTACGACCTTTTTTGGCTAGCTAACACTTTCACTATATGTAACTGCGAATATCAGTTACGACCTTTTTCGGCTAGCTAACACTTTCACTATTCACTATATACTGCTACTAGTCACTTCAGCTACTACTGGATACTACTGCTTGTCACTGGTAGTTCTTCACACTACTCTCCTACTGGGTCCCGAGCCCCTAAGGTAAACTTTGGCTGTACCTTACAGTGAGCCGCTTGCCATTTTCCGTTTTGCCTCTTTATTGCATAAACTTTTCACTATGCAAATGGCATAAATTTCAATATTTTCTATACAAAACTAATTGCTACACTAATATGCTATACATCATCAAATCGGTTGTCTGGTACTTTATTAGTATATCACGAAGGTAACTCAAAACATTAACATTGTAAAAAGTTATTAAACGAAATGTCCCAAATTTTCATAATATTTGGGTACATTAATTCTTTGATTTTTCTATAACTACGAAATGCGTTTAATTATACAAAATATTCCTACACTTCCTTAATCTATAAGCCATATGCTAATTCAATGTCATATTTACAACTCTTTTAGAACATATAATTATTTTCATTATTTTTAGTATGAACTATTACGCAGTTAATTAAAAATTTCTAGAGAGTTCTATGATAAGACGCGTTGCGATTGGTCGATTTTTCTTAATACAATAAAAGTAGTTCACATTACTTGTTATCAAAACGACATTCTATACAAATATACTAAGAGTTATAAACTTATTAATAAACACAACTATATCAATACACGTTTTCACCCAGTTTTGTCGGTAATTTCATTATTAATAAAAAAAAAACAATATTCTTTATCACTTCGTTTCTTAGCGTTGTTAGGCCGTCGCGAACACATATATTGACTGAAAATTGGTCTTTTCTGTTGAAATTTTCTAGATATACAGTAAAATAAATGCCTTTCGTAATTTACAATAGTTTTCGTAGTAAATTTTCACCGTTAAATAACTAATTTTCGTATAATTCCTTTTCTTATAAGCGTATTTTCATACAATTTTAATACTTTTTAAAATATTCAATTTCTCAACTACTTTTAGACTAACAAGGTCTTTATCGAGTAGATACTGCCATCTAAACTTAAATTTGATAGATGAAACACACGGAAATCGAAAAATTGCCACTTACCTCAACCGAGCCGAAAATTCAGAAATAAAAAAACAAATTCATACAACTTGACTGAAAATTGGTCTTTTTTGTTTAAATATTCTTGTTATACAGTTTAATTACATATTTCCTGTAAATTACAATAGTTTTAATAGTAAATTTTCACCGCTAAATAACTAATTTTCATATAATTCCTTTTTTTATAATCGTATTTTCATACAATTTTAAAACTTTTTAAAATCTTCAATTTCTCCACTCCTTTTAGGCTAACAAGGTTCTTATCGAGTAGATACTGCCATCTACACTCAAATTTGATAGATGAAACACACGGCACTCGAAAAATTGGTAAAAAATTGGCTTTCCTCAACACATTCTCACATTCTTATCTTGACCGAAAATTGTTCTTTTCTGTTTAAATTTTCGTAGTGTACAGTTTAATTAAATTATCCTCGTATTTTAAAATAGTTTTCTTAGTAAATTTTCACCGTAAAATATCTAATTTTCTTATAATTCCTTTTCTTATAATCGTATATTCATAGAATTTTTAAACTTTTTAAAATCTTCGATTTCTCCGCTCCTTTTAGGCTTATAAGGCCCGTATCGTGTAGAAACTACTTTTGCGCGCCTAAGTTGTCGTCAGGTACCCGGCACTAGCGCCATCTAGTGTCGGGGACCAGAGCGAGGAGGGCTTTCCAGAAAATGACATGACTAATCTTTCAACCAACAGCGCTATCTAGTATCGAATTGAAGAACTAAGCTTTCTAAAAGTTCGACACTCGAACTTTCTGCGTCTGGTCGGTCGGCGCCCGTATCTACGGGAATATTCTGATGTTTCGGTGAAAAAGGTGTATTTAAAAAGGCGCTGCTAGACGCGATCGAGGCAGTATTGAATTTGGCGAGACAAGCGAAGCTTCGGAGCGAAATAAAATGAATCAGTGTGATTAATTATTAGTGTTTTTAAGTTTTAATTGGTGTTCGGTGATTAAGGTGTTAATTTTGGTAATTCAATCGGCAGTTTTACTGTCACGAACCTCAAGCTCGTAACAATTGGTGTCAGAAGTGGGATAAACCATGCCGATTTTACCTAAGGAGGAAACGGAGGGTGTCCGTACCCGAAGTTAATGCCAGCACGAGACGGATCAAAGAAGATTTGGCGGTGCAACGCCGCAGACGTCGGAGGGCCAGCCACCGGCTGCAGGCCCGTCAGTAGCTCCTACATCTGCAGCACCTGACTTAAGTGCTCTGATGGCGATGCTGCAGGAGCAGGCTCGCCGACAGGAGGAACAAGCTCGCCGACAGGAGGAACAGGCTCTTCGACAGGAGGAACAGGTCCGTCAGTTGAAAGAGCAGCTGCAGGGCGGACAAGAGGAGCCTATTCCTAATCCAAAATGACATGACTAATCTTTCAACCAACAGCGCTATCTAGTATCGAATTGAAGAACTAAGCTTTCTAAAAGTTCGACACTCGAACTTTCTGCGTCTGGTCGGTCGGCGCCCGTATCTACGGGAATATTCTGATGTTTCGGTGAAAAAGGTGTATTTAAAAGGCGCTGCTAGACGCGATCGAGGCAGTATTGAATTTGGCGAGACAAGCGAAGCTTCGGAGCGAAATAAAATGAATCAGTGTGATTAATTATTAGTGTTTTTAAGTTTTAATTGGTGTTCGGTGAATTAAGGTGTTAATTTTGGTAATTCAATCGGCAGTTTTACTGTCACGAACCTCAAGCTCGTAACAATTGGTGTCAGAAGTGGGATAAACCATGCCGATTTTACCTAAGGAGGAAACGGAGGGTGTCCGTACCCGAAGTTAATGCCAGCACGAGACGGATCAAAGAAGATTTGGCGGTGCAACGCCGCAGACGTCGGAGGGCCAGCCACCGGCTGCAGGCCCGTCAGTAGCTCCTACATCTGCAGCACCTGACTTAAGTGCTCTGATGGCGATGCTGCAGGAGCAGGCTCGCCGACAGGAGGAACAGGCTCGCCGACAGGAGGAACAGGCTCTTCGACAGGAGGAACAGGTCCGTCAGTTGAAAGAGCAGCTGCAGGGCGGACAAGAGGAATAGGCCCGTCGGTTGGAAGTGCAGATGCTCCTCATGAAGGACCTTCGCGCTACCTTCAGGAAGGAGATAAAGGAGGTGAAGGATAGGGTTGCTCAGCATGACAACCGCCTGTCGGAAACTGAAACCCAAATCGCGAAAACTGAAACCTGAATGGAGAAAGCTGAAACCCGAATCGACCAAGTGAACAATCGGGTTGACAACGTGATGGCTGACATGAAGAAGTCGTTGGACGAACTCAAACTTGGGGATGGAACTACAGCTCCCGAAGTAGCTACTACACCTTCGCTACGTGGGTTCAAAATGCCACCGTTCCACGGGACTTCTTCCTGGTCAGCTTACAAAATCCAGTTTTAAGCCGTTATGAAGGCGAACGGCTTGAATAAAAGTCAGGCCATGACTGCTCTAACACTAGGCCTGTGCGACCAGGCCTTATCTGTTCTGGAAGCTCTCGGTGAGGAAGTGACTTATGAGCAGCTCCTTCAGGCATTGAAGGCGAGATATGGCGACGCTCACCTGGAACACTTCTTTCTTGCGCAGCTTAAAGATCGCGTGCAGCGCATCAATGAAAACCTGCAGCAGTGGGCTCTAGAGGTGGAGAAGTTGGTGCGAAAAGCATACCGGTCTGTACCTGAAGGGAACCTGGTGCAGACATTCATCGACGGGATCCGCGACCTTGAAGTCAGAGCTGCTGTGAGGCTTAGGCACCACGAGACGCTTAAGGACGCCTTGGCCCATGCACTGGAGGTGGAAGCCATGCGGCAGGATCATCGTTCCCATCGCGTCAGGGAGGTTGCAGCAGCTACAGTTCGCGACCGCTATAATGGATACAGCCCTAGGTGCTATGGCTGGGGGAAAGGGGCCATCTTCGATCCAGCTGCCCTAAACGAATCGTAGAAAGGGAAGTTGATTGGTCTAGAGAGGGTTGTGCGGCTAACGGCACAACCTGGCGACGGCAGGATCATCGTTCCCCTCACGTTAGGGAGGTTGCAGCAGTTACGGTTCGCGACCACAATAAAAATTAGAGCCCAAGGTGCTACGGCTGTGAGGAAAAGGGCCATTTTCGATCCAAGCTACCCTAAGCAATCTGTAAAAAGAGAAGGTGATCGGTCTAGAGAGGGTTGTGCGGCTAACAGCACCACCCAGCAGCAGGAATACGACTTTGTGTATGAACACCGCAACGGGAAATCATGGCAACGCCGATGCATTGTCAAGGAGACCTTGCCTTGAAGATTGCAAGCATTGTACTAGGCAGGAGAGTAAGGAAGTGGTATCCGTGAGGATGCTCAGGACAGACCACCTCAGCAACGAGTGGAAGGACAGCTTACAATATAGACAGCAGGAAGATCCGGACATCAAGCCGATTCTGTAACGGATGAAGGCCCGTGCTACCAAGCCCAAGTGGAGCAACATCTCACCGATGAGTTCGACCACTAAAAGCTATTGGGCCCAATGGGACCGCTTGCTGATGCAGGATGGAGTCCTGTGCCGTAAATGGGACAATGGTCGAGAAGACAGCTGTCGTTTGCAAATGGTTGTCCCTAAAACTAAAGTGCCGAATGTTCTACAGCTGTACCATAATGGTTGTTCAGGAGTCCATTTGGAAGTTAAACGAACTCTACTGAAGATCCGACAACGGTTTTACTGGGTCCACTGTCGAAACGATGTCGAGGACTGGTGTCGCAAATGTACAAGTTGTGCGGCTGTAAAGGGACCTCTGACTCGTAGTAGAGGAGCAACGAAATTGGACAATGATGGTGCACCCTGGGATAGGACAGCCCTTGACATTGCGGAGCCGTTTCAGAAAGGCGCAAGAAGGACTCCTAAGATCGTCCATGTGGATCGCCTGGCGCGGTATTATGGGGCTGATAATGCTCGGGACGAGCATGTTTTAGGAGGGGGCAGTGTTGAGCGCTTAAGTTAACTTCAGGTACCCGGCACTAGCGCCATCTAGTGTCGGGGACCAGAGCGAGGAGGGCTTTCCAGAAAATGACATGACTAATCTTTCAACCAACAGCGCCTTCTAGTATCGAATTGAAGAACTAAGCTTTCTAGAAGCCCGACACTCGAACTTTCTGCGTCAGGTGGGTCGGCACCCGTATCTACGGGAATATTCTGGATGTTTCGGTGAAAAAGTGTATTTAAAAGGCGCTGCAAGACGCGATTGAGGCAGTATTGGATTTGGCGAGACAAGCGAAGATTCGGAGCGAAAGAAAGTGAATCAGTGTGATTAATTATTAGTGTTTTTAAGTTTTAATTGGTGTTCGGTGATTAAAGTGATAATTTTGGTAATTCAATCGGCAATTTTATTGTCACGAACCTCAAGCTCGTCACACTACTATCTACATATAAATTTGATTGATAAAACACATGGAACTCGAAAAATCGCTACTTACCTCAACCAAGCCGAAAATTCAGAAATAAAAACGCCAATTCATCCATATCTTGACTAAAAATTGGTCTTTTCTGTTTACATTTTCTAGATATACAGTTAAATTTAATGCCTATGGTAATTTACAATAGTTTTCGTAGTTAATTTTCACCGTTAAATAACTAATTTTCATATATTTTCTTATAATCGTATTTTCATACAATATTAAAACTTTTTAAAATCTTTAATTTCTCCACTCCTTTTAGGCTAACAAGGTCCTTATCGAATAGATACTGCCATCAACACTCAAATTTGACTGATGTAACACACGGAACTCGAAATATTGCTACTTACCTCAACCGAGCCGAAAATTCAGAAATAAAAACACAAATTCATCTAGAACTTGGCTGAAAATTGGTCTTTTCCGTTAATATTTTCTTGTTGTATCTTGTTGTAATTAATTGCCATCCGTATTCTACAATAGTTTTCGTAGTAAGTTTTCACCGTCAAATATTTAATTTTCGTATAATTCCTTTTCTTATAATCGTATTTTCATAGAATTTTTAAACTTTTGAAAATCTTCGTATTCTCCGCTCCTTTTAGGCTTATAAGGCCCGTATCGTGTAGAAACTACCATCTACACTTAAATTTGATTGATAAAACATACGTAACTCGAATAATCGCTACTTACCTAAAACGAGCCTATAATTCAGAAATAAAAACACAGATTCGTCCACTTGACAAAAAATTGGTCTTTTCCGTTAAAATTTTCTTGTTATATGGTGAAGTGAATTGCCTCCAGTACGTAACAATAGTCTTTGTTGTAAGTTTTCACCGTTAAAAAACTAATTTTCATATAATTTGTTTTGCTATAATCGTATTTTTATAGAATTTTCAAACATTTTAAAATCTTTGATTTCTCCGCTCCTTATAGGCTGACAAGGCCCGTATCGTGTAGATACTGCCATCTACACTCAAATTTGATAAATGAAACTCACGGAACTCGAAAAATCGCTACATACCTCAAAAAAGCCGAATATTCAGAAATAAAATCACCAATTCATCCATATCTTGACTGAAAATTGTTCTTTTCTCTTTAAATTTTCGTGTTATACAGTTTAAATAATTCATCCCCGCATTTAAAATAGTTTTCTATGTAAGTTTTCACCGTCAAATATCTAATTTTCGTATAATTCCTTTTCTTATAATCTTATTTTCATAGAATTTTTAAACTTTTGAAAATCTTCGTATTCTCCGCTCTTTTTAGGCTTATAAGGCCCGTATCGTGTAGAAACTACCATCTACACTTAAATTTGATTGATAAAACATACGGAACTCGAAAAATCGCTACATACCTCAAAAAAGCCGAATATTCAGAAATAAAATCACCAATTCATCCATATCTTGACTGAAAATTGATCTATTCTGTTTAAGTTTTCTTGTTATATGGTGAAATGAATGGCCTCCTGTGTGAAACAATAGTTTTCATAGTAGATTTGCACCGTTAAATAACTAATTTTCATATAATTCGTTTTCTTTTCAACATATTTTCATAGAATTTTAAACTTTTTAAAATCTTCGATTTCTCCGCTCTTTTAGGCTTACAAGGTCCGTATCTTGTAGAAACTGCCATCTACACTTAAATTCGATTGATAAAACACACGGAACTCGAAAAATCGCTACTTATCTCAACCAAGCCGAAAATTTAGAAATAAAAACATTAATTCATCCATATCTTGACTGAAAATTCGTCTTTTCTGTTTAAATTTTCGTGTTTTACAGTTTAATTAATTAATCCCCGTATTTAACAATAGTTTTCGTAGCAAATTTTCACCGTTAAATAAGTAATTTTCGTATAATTCATTTTCTTATAATCGTATTTTCATAGAGTTTTTAAACTTTTTAAAATCTTCGATTTTTCCGCTCCTTTTAGACTTATATCGTCTAGAAACTGCCATATATATTCAAATTTGATAGATGAAACACACGGAACTCGAAAAATTGCAACTAACCTCAACCAGCAAAACAACGAAAATTCAGAAATAAAAACACAAATTCATCCATAACTTAGCTGAAAATTGGCCTTTTCCCTAAAAATTTTCTTGTTGTATGGTGTAATTAATTGCCTTCCGTATTTTACAATAGTTTTCGTATTAAATTTTCACCGTTAAATAAATAATTTTCATATAAGATTCGTTTTCTTATAATCGTATTTTCATAGAATTTTTAAACTTTCTTAAATCTTCGATTCCCTTGCCCTTTTTACGGTTATAAGGTCCGTCCCGTGTACAAACTGCAGTCTGCTTTCGAATTTAATAGATAAAATACATGGAACTCGATAAAATCGCTACTAAAACCCGTTACTGGGGGATAAGTCGCTCGCGTCCGTAGGCTTTGACCACCTATTCCTAGGCCCACCCTACACGTGTCCCCCGGGTGGTGCTAAATTAGCGACAAGCCGATACCACAGACTCGGCTCCACGCCGTGGCAGCGGCGTAAAATATACTACCCCATATTTCGCACCATGAGGAACCATATAAAAGAAATGATTGATGAATTCCGGCGCCCCTTTAATGGGGCAGGGGTGCGAAGAATCTCCGGGAGGAAAACCGGCGATGAGGTTCGCCACCCGTCACGTTCTGTCTCCCGGAGAGGCGAAAAGTTGATTGCAGAGGCCCGTCTGGCTACGTTGAATGTGTGTGGGGCAATGAATGATAAAATGGATGAAGTATGTGATATGATGTATGATAGAGGAATAGATGTGTTACGTGTAAATGAGACGAAAAGGAAGGGGAAGGAATATGACATGTATACCGCATACTGGTCTGGTGTAGACGAGATCGAGCGAGCATGCCAGGGAGTAGGTATCATCCTTTCAGAAAGAATGTGCCAATGTGTGAAAGAGTATGAATGTGTAAGCCCAAGACTGCTATGGATACGAATGAAAGTGGGCTTAAAGAAGTTGTTTGTGTTAGGGGTCTACGCCCCAGACATGTCTAAGCCCACTTATATCCGAGAGCAGTTTTGGGAAATGGTAAGGATGGTGTTAATGAAGTGTAAGGGAAATGACAATATTATTATGCTAGGAGATTTTAATGGAAGGGTTGGGGTCAGGAGGTTTGGTTATGAAAGGATATTGGGAACGTTTGGTGATGAAAGTATAAATGAGAATGGTGAAAGTCTCCTCACCATATGTGTGGAAAATAACCTTTTTGTGACGAACACTTGCTTTCGCCACAAGAGTATTCACATGTATACTTGGGAAATAGGTGACGATAGAAGCATGATAGATTTCATAATTGTGGATGAAATATTGAGAGGCGCAGTGGTAGATACAAGGGTTTACCGGGGTTCTAACATAGGAACGGATCATTATTTGGTTTTATGCCGAATTAATGGTCTATTCAGGCGTTGGCGCCATCGATCATCTGTGTTTACCACTGCGTTACAGCGTATTAGAACAGAAAGGTTACAAGATGAAGGTGAGAAAAACAAGTTCAAATGTAGACTGAAAGAAAATATAAGTGGTTTGGATGAATTATGTATGAAGGAGTTAGACTTGGAGAATGTATGGCAAAACGTAAAGAAAGGTTTAGTGGATGCAGCTACCGAAGTATGTGGTGTTAGTAAGAGAAAGAATGAAAGGAAAAATAATACGTTATGGTGGGATGATGAGATACGTATGGAAGTTGAAGCAAAGAAGAGAGCATGGCTAGATTTACTAGCAACAAAGGCTGGTAATTCTAGCGGTACGAATGATGACATCGAAAGAAATAAGGCAGTCTTTAGACATCTTAATAAGAGAGTAAAAGAAGTAGTTGAAAGAAAAAAGCAAAAAAGAACGGATAAGAATGATAAAAGGATATCTGATAACTTCCAGGCAAATATTAAAATGTTCTGAAAACTTGTAAGAACTGCCACATTCAAAACAGCCTATGATGAATGCTATAAGAGACGAGAATGGCTATATTCTGAATGATGAAATTTTGAGTTTAAAGAGATGGAAGGAATATTTTGAAAGCGTGTTTATGAGTGAGGAGACAACGTGTGTACTAAGTGAAGTAGAAACTCCGAAAGAAGAGAAAAGAGGTAGCGAGATAAGTATAGATGAAATAATGAAAGCAATGAAAAGCATGAAAGCGGGTAAGGCGCCCGGATATGATAGAGTTTCACTCGAAATGCTAAGTGCTGGAGAGGAAGTCGTGGCAGGCCTGCTGCACACCTTGTTTAATTTATGCTGGGAACTGAAGCGGGTCCCGGTAGACTGGTGCAAAGCCGTGATAGTCCCAGTATATAAGGAAAAAGGGTCGCAGCGGGACTGTATAAACTACCGTGGCATCAGCCTTCTTAGCATTGTGGGAAAACTGTATGCTAAGGTACTGATTGAAAGGGTCATGAAAGAAACTGATGGAAAAATTTGGGATGTGCAAGCGGGATTTAGAAAGGGAATGGGATGTACAGATCAGATCAGTAGCTAACTGTGAAGGATGATGGTGAGATTCACCATTTAAGTATCGGTTTATATGGGTCTTTTTTCTATACACAGTATGACCTATGGTGTTGTTAGGATTTCGGATGACTAACACATCTAGGAAAGCTAAGGAATTATTTGCCTCTAACTCCATAGTAAATTGAATTTTAGGGTTTATGGAATTAAGATGTTCTAAAAATGCAGTTACTTTGTCTGATGGTAAAATTGTACTTTCACAAAAGTAAAAGTAGTTTTAATCAACATTACTAATCTTTCAACCGACAGCGCCATCTAGTGTCGAAACGAAGAACTAAGCTTCTAAAAACCGACACTCGAACTTTCGACGCCTTGCGCGTATTTACTTGAATGTTCTGGATGTTTCGATGCTAATGTGTATTTATAGGCGCTACAAGGTGCGATCGGCGAAGTAGGTATTGAATTTGGCGAGACAAGCGAAGCTTCGGAGCGGAATAAAGTGAATTAGTGTGATTAATTATTAGTGTTTTAAATTTTAATTAGTGTAAAGTGAATTAAAGTATTAATTTCGGTAATTCAATCGGCAGTTTTTATAGTCACGAACCTAATGAAAGACAACAGTACCAGTAACAGTACCAAATGAAAGAGTATGTCTTTGTCTATGTGTGCGTTATAGTTTATAATGACAAACCTTTTTTTATAATAGTTTCTTATATTTACGCGAACACTACACATTGAAATAATGCTAGTTTTTACGGATTTTATAGCGTATATTTAACTATAAATACCCGACGTTTCGAGCGCTTTACAGCACCCATGGTCACGGGGAGAACTGTTATGTTCAACGTCCAGATATCATAGTTAACACCGGTTACCATAGATTATAAAATTTTATCATTATGAGTAACATATCATTAAAATTTAACTTTTGTTTAATAGTTAAAAGTTTTTTTGTTTAAAATTTTATAGTTGTTTTATAGTTAAATATACACGATAAAACCTTTTTTTGTCGGGTTGTCCCTCATAAATTCTTAAGGGACACATCAGTAGAGATACATCCTTCGATAGAGGGACACATGTCCCTCTACGCGAACGACGGTGCGTCGTGTCGGAGACACATGGGTACTATTGACGATGTTACAGGTTACTAGATAAAACACATGAAACTCGAAATATCGCTACTTACCGAAACCGAGCCTTAAATTCAGAAATAAAAACACAAATTCATCCATAAATTGACTGAAAATTGGTCTATTCCATCAAAATGTTCTTTTTATATGGTGTAATTAATTTCCTTACGTCTTTTACAATAGTAAATAAAAAAAAAGTTTTCGTAGTAAATTTTGACTTTAAAATATCTAATTTTCATATAATTTCTTTTCTTATAATCGTATTTTCATAGAATTTTCAAACTTTTTAAATCTTTGATTGCTCCGCTCTTTTTAAGCTTATAAGGCCCATCTAATTTTCATATAATTCGTTTTCTTATAATCGTCTTTTCATAAAATTTTTAAACTTTTTAAAATCGTCGATTTCTCCGCTCCTTTTACGTTTACAAAGTCCTTATCGAGTAGATTTTGCCATCTACACTCAAATTTGATAGACGAAACACACGTAACTCGAAAAATCGTTACTTACCTAAAACGAGCCTTTAATTCAGAAATAAAAACACAAATTCGTCCACTTGACAAAAAATTGGTCTTTTCCGTTAAAATTTTCTTGTTATATGGTGAAGTGAATTGCCTCCAGTATGTAACAATAGTCTTTGTAGTAAGTTTTCACCGTTAAAAAACTAATTTTCATATAATTTGTTTTCCTATAATCGTATTTTTATAGAATTTTTAAACTTTTTAAAATCTTCTATTTATCCACATTTTTTAGGCTAATAAGGTCCTTATCAAGTAGAAACTGCCATCTACACTCACATTTGACTGATGGAACACACGGAACTCGAAAAATTGCAACTAACCTCAACCAGCAAAACAACGAAAATTCAGAAATAAAAACACAAATTCCTCCATAACTTTTAAAACTCCATAACACTGAAAATTGTCTCTTCCGTTAAAATTTTCGTATTAAGGTGTAATAATTGCCATCTATTTTACAATTTTAAAGTTTTCGTAGTAAATTTTCACCGTTAAATAACTAATTTTCATAGGCTAATTCGTTATCTATAATCTATTTTCATACAATTTTAAAGCTTTTTAAAATCTTCTATTTATCCACATTTTTTAGGCTAATAAGGTCCTTATCAAGTAGATACTGCCATCTACACTCAAATTTTCATACAATTTTAAAGCTCTTGAAAAATCTTCTATTTATCCAAACATCTAGCCGAATAAGTTCAGAAATACCAAAACACAAATTTCATCTACACTTGGCTGAAAATCTGGTCTATTTATCCAAATTTTTCTCGTTATAACAAGTAGAACTGCCATCCCGAATTTAACAATAGTTTTCTAGTACATTTTCGCTTAAATAACTAATTTTCATATAATTCGTCATCTACACTCAAATTTTCATACAATTTTAAAGCTTTTTTTAAAATCTTCTATATCCACATGCTTTTTACGCTAATAAGGTCCGTATCAAGTAGATACTGCCATCTACTCTCAAATTTAATAGATAAAATATATGGAACTCGAAAAATTCACTACCTAACCCGTAACGTCAGAATGAGTTTTTATGTATATTTTTAACTTGACATTGACAGATTATGGTACCAAATTAAAGAGTATGTCTTTGTCTATGTCTTTGTTATAGTTATATTTATAGTTTATAATGACAAACCTTTTTTGTCGTATATATTAATTCGTCGTATAAATTCTTAAGGGACACATGTGGCCCTCTACCAAGCGAGCGTCGGCACGTCGTGTCGGAGACACGTGTGTACCATTGACGATGCTACAGGTTCACACTGTATAACTAGAAAATTGAAACGGAAGAGATCAAAGTTATACTAGTTTTTACGGACTTTATCGCCTATATTTAACCATAAATACCCGACGTTTCGAACGCTTTACAGCACCCATGGTCACGGGGAGGACTGAGATGTTCAACGTCCAAATGTCATAGTTAACAGCGGTTACCATAGATAAAAATTTAACTTTTGTTCCGATCTACACAGTATGAACTTATGGTATCTTGAATTCTTGCAGTTATATGCTTGGGTTGGGACTTAATTTTATTTATTATAGGATCCCATGCAGATGGTAGCACCCAGCCATCTTCTCTATTGAAATTAGGATGTTTTTTGATTTCAATAGCCTCGCGAATCATCCTTGGAAGGAATCGGTGTTCTTTAGCGAGGATTTTTGGTCTATCAAATCTGATGTAGTGACGGGGGCGATCCTGTAAGTGTTCATAGACTGCAGACTTCCCGGAATGTCGATTCTTCACATCAGCTATATGTTCTTTAACGCGGGTTTTAATTGATCTTTTAGTTTGTCCTATGTAGGAGAGACCACACTCACAATCAAGCTTGTACACTCCTGCATCTTGCAGAGGGACGTTACACTTGACTGATGGTAAAAAGTGACCAATCTTCTACGGCGGCTTGAAGTATGTTTTGATGGAAGCGCGCTTCAAGATGTAGCCAATCTTGTTAGTGACTCCTCTAACACATGGCAGTACAGCAGGTACACGCTCGACTGTAGCCAGCTTCACTTGTTATAATAGTTACAAAGAATAACACAAGCAAGAAAGTATGAGATAGCATTAACAAATAAACTGTACGTGATTAACCGCGGGCGCAAAGGTGTTACAGGGGTCTAGTCGCAGAGGCGATCAGCAGGTAACTAACTTGATACAACAGAATATGCGCGAGCGCCGCGGTTCAATCCCCGGCCGCTCTTGCGTTGTCGTTCCACTGTGGCCGTGGTAGGAAAAGGGGAGATCTCCCGCCGGGCAAGGTGTTCTGCCCGGAGAGCGGCCAACACTCCGTGTGATAGTTCGGAGATGTTCTATATATACTGTTTCTGATTCGGAATGTTGATAGCGCAGTTTTAGGCTTCGGTGTGTTTCGGTGTGCTAGTGCCGCTACATCACCCCCCTGCTCAGACCGGAGGTCGATAGTGCAGTCGAGTTGTCGAAGAATGTGCAAGTGCCAGGAGATTGCCTTGTAGTCTGTGGTGAGTCGAGAAGAAGGCAAGTAACCTGCGAGAGTGCCGTGAAGCAGAGGCGAGCAGTAAGGCTCAGAGCCGTGCCGAACACTGTATGGCGCAGAGAGTAGCTTGAAGGAACAGAAAGCATTATTGTTCCAGTTCTGCGATGAACCTTGTGAAGCTAGATGGCTTGCAGGATATGAAGACTGCAGACGATATCTGCTCGGGAGCGAATGGGTGGGGTATTCTATCACGATGATGAAGCTTGAAGTTTCCGAAGGTTGTTTGGTTGCGTGTTCAGATCACGTCGGGGTCACCACTGTGGCCGTGGTAGGAAAAGGGGAGATCTCCCGCCGGGCAAGGTGTTCTCCCGCCCGGAGAGCGGCCAACACTCCGTGTGATAATTCGGAGATGTTCTATATATACTGTTTCTGATTCGGAATGTTGATAGCGCGATTTAGGCTTCGGTGTGTTTCGGTGTGCTAGTGGCGCGACGACAGCGCCGCTACATGTAGTGTTCGCGTAAATATAAGAAATCATTAAGGAAAGATCAATTTTCAGTCAAGTTATCGATGAATTTGTGTTTTTATTTCTGAATTTGCGGCGCGGTTTAGGTAAGTAGCGATGTTTCGAGTTCCGTTTGTTTTATCAGTAATATTTTAGTGTAGATGGCAGTTTCTACACGATACAAATCTTATAAGCCTAAAATGAGCGGAGAAATCTAAAATTTTTATGGTTTAAAAATACTATGAAAATACGATTATAAGAAAACGGATTATATGAAAATTTGTTATTTAACGGTGGAAATTAGCTACGAAAACTACTGTAAAATACGGGAGCAATTAATTACACGATATAACAAGGAAATTTAAAGAAAAAAGACAAATTTTCAGTCAAGTTATGGATGAATTTGTGTTTTTATTTCTGAATTTACGGCGCGGTTTAGGTAAGTAGCGATTTTTTTTGAGTTCCGTGTGTTTTTCTTATCAAATTTGAGTGTAGATTGCAGTTTCTACACGATACGGATCTTACAAGCCGAAAATGAACGGAGAAATCGAAGATTTTAAAAAGTTTAAAAATTCTACGAAAATACGATTACAATAAAACCAATTATATGAAAATTAGTTATTTAACGGTGAAAATTTGGTACGAAAACTATTGTAAAATACGAGGAGCAATTAATTACACTATATAACAAGAAAATTTAAACAGAAAAGATCAATTTTCAGTCAAGTTAGGGATGAATTTGTGTTTTTATTTCTGAATTTACGGCTCGGTTTGGGTAAGTAGCGATTTTTCGAGTTCCGTGTGTTTTATCTATTAAATTTGAGTGTAGATGGCAGTTTCTACACGATACGGATCTTATAAGCCTAAAAGGAGTGGAGAAATTAAAGATTTTAAAAGTTTGAATATCTATGAAAATACGATTATAAGAAAACGAATATATGAAAATTAGTTATTTAACAGTGAAAATTTGGTACGAAAACTATTGTAAAATACGAGGAGCAATTTATTACACTATATAACAAGTAAATTTTTATTTATTTTTTTTTAAACAGAAAAGACTAATTTTCAGTCAAGTTATGAATGAATTTGTGTATTCATTTCTGAATTTACCGCGTAGTTTAGATAAGTAGCGATTTTTCGAGTTCCGTGTGTTTATTCTATCAAATTTGAGTGTAGATGGCAGTTTCTACACGATACGGATCTTATGCGCCTAAAAGGAGCGGAGAAATCGAAGATTTTAAAAAGTTTAAAAATTCTATGAAAATACGATTATAAGAAAACGAATTATATGAAAATTAGTTATTTAACGGTGAAGATTTGGTACGAAAACTATTGTACAATACGGGGAGCAATTAATGTCATTACATAACAAGAAAATTTAAACAGAAAAGACCAATTTTCAGTCAAGTTATGGATGAATTTGTGTTTTTATTTCTGAGTTTCCGGCGCGGTTAAGGTAAGTAGCGATGTTTCTAGTTCTGTGTATTTTATGTATTATATGTGCACATGTATATATATATATATATATATATATATATATATATATATATATATATAGTGTGTGGGATGCATTGTAAGTGTAACTATAATAGATATGTATATATATACACGGGCACGTCATGTCTTACAGCCTTACGCCCGACTTACTAACTGTCAGTCAATTATTATCTGTTGCTTCAGACGGTCGTGCGTTTTATTAACAGTAATTGCCATACATTACAATGTGCACATGTCTATTACGCTTAAGATTCTAATTCTTTATAAAGAAGATCTGTATAAAGAGTTAGAAACGATTTCTGTACATAGATTTCATCTCTGTACAGTCTGAGGCACAGGTTCATACAATTTTTGGCGATCTCTTTTAGCACGTGCACAAATAATTACTAACTAATTAGTTGGTACAGCTGATCGATCGAATTTATCTTTACTGGCTCTGAATGACTTGCTGCTTCCATTACTGATCAGCAACAAAATATCTGCCGCCTCTTTTTTTAAATCACCTGTAAAGGTGCACGTTCACAAATAATTTTTATTTAATTACGAATTGAAGCTTATCGATCGATTTTATTTTGTTGTTGGCTCTTCATGTGTTGCTACTTCCATCATTGAGCAGCAACAAATCATCTGATATCTTTTTTTTTCTTAAAATTTTCCAGTGAATATGGCATGTGCACAAATAATTACAAAATAATTACTTAGTAAAGCTTATCGATCGGTTTTATTTTGTAGCTGCTTCTAAAATTGAGCAGCAACAAAATATCTGCCGTTTCTTTTTTTAAATAACTTGTTAAGTTAGTATGTACACAAATAATTTTTATTTCATTACGTATTGTAACTTATCAATCGGTTTTACTTTTTTTTTGTTTTTTTTTTTTTATAAAAAGAATATTAACAATGCTATAAACATTACTAATATTCCCCTTAACCACTCGTGGTAAGCTTAAATTGCTTGTGTTACGAGTGGTTCACGCCAGTAGTCGAATGGCGGATTCGAACCCACGACCTTTTTGAGTTCGCGGTCCGCGCCCTGCCATTAGGCTACTGTCGCTTCATAATTATTTTATGTCTTGCGATTTATGATTTGCTGCTTTTATTACTGATCATAGACATCATAATTTCCTACTTTTTTTTTTTAATTTTCAAGTAAATATAGCTTGTCTTGTCTAATTACTTGGTGTAGGTTCTCGATCGATTTTATTTTGTTGTCGGCTCTTTATGACTTGCTACTTTTATAACTGATTAACAACAAAATATCTGCCGCCCCTTTTTTTAAATCATCTGTAAAGGTGCATGTTCACAAATAATTTTTATTTAATTACGTATTGTAGCTCATCGACCGATTTTATTTTTTTGATGGCCATTTATAGACAAAAAAATACTTTTTTTAATTTTCAAGTAAATATAGCATGTACACAAATAATTAATAACTAATTATTTTGTGCAGCTTATCTATCGATTTTATATTGTTGCTGAAACTAGTTTAATTTGTAAACTGATTACGATAATTATACTGATTTATCACTAAACTTGGTATTTTAATAAAATCTTACTAAGCCGCCGAAGAAGATTAGTCAATATTTACCATCCATCAAATGTAATAATCCTCTACAAGATGCAGGAGCGTACAAGCTAGATTGTGAATGTGGTCTCTCTTACATAGGTCAAACAAAACGATCTATAAAAAACAGCGTGAAAAAACATATAGCTAACGCGAAGCACCGATGCTGCGGGAAGTGTGCAGTCTGTGAACATGTTCAAGATCGTCTTCACCATTACCTACATCAGATTTGATAAACCACAAATTCTCGCAAAAGAACACCGATTCCTACCAAGGATGATACGCGAGGCTATTAAATTTAAAAAAACATCCTAATTTCAATAGACTTCAAGATTCTGTAAGCTAGCTCTGCGTAGATCCGACCAAAAATTAATATTTAAAAACTGAAGGTAGCCGGGCTAACTATTACATTGGGACGTCAAAAATCTCCCATCCTCCAAAAATCATGGTCATGGGACTGAGATGTTCAACGTCTAAATTTCATGGTTAACCACGGTTTCCATAGATTAAAATTATTAATTTTTGTTTCGATCTACGCGTGGATTATATCAATCAATTATCAATAATATTAATCTATGGTAACCCCGGGTAACCTTGACATCTGGACGGTGAACATCTCAGTCCCCCTGTGACTATGGGTGCTGTAAAGCGCTCGAAATGTCGGGTATTTAAAAAGTTAAATATATGCGATAAAATCCGTAAAAACTAGTATTTTTTAAACGTGTAGTGTTCCCGTAAATATAAGAAATCATTATCTCAACAGTTTCATAAGTCGGCGATGCTCCAATCACAAACTTAAAATATTTGTGGTCAGACATCGAGCTTACACTACCAACATGCCAGTCAGTTATCTGCCTGGATATGCTATTGGTAGCAACAGTTATATCTGACATTTCTTACCTATTACGCTTTAGAAAGGTTGGTGTACAACCTAAGTTTAGGCTTACCATTGGTTACCATTGGATATAAGAAAGTCTTAAAATATATCACCTCTTTTGTTTATTTTAGTGCTTACCTAGGCCGTGTGGTTAGCCTCCCATCACAGTTTCGGCGCTGTGTTTTCGGGCCAACTCTTCCACTTGCTCTAACTTCATGGCAGGATCTGGGTTTTCTCTGAGAAGATTATATTATGTGATGTAAATTTAATTTACCTTTATTATTATTATATATTCAGAGAGTTGTTGTGTAATATTCTTTTTTTGTCTCGGCTTATTGCCTGTTTCTTTTTTGTTTAAACTTATTTTTAAAATAACTTTTATATATTTAAGTACTATATAGTTAATATTATTAATTTGTCAACTATAACAAGCGATAGTATGTATATGTGTATAAAGTAAGAACTTGTTATTGGCATTAAGGATTATCTGAGAAATTCTGTCATTATTTATAAAGTGCTGTTGGTTCTATGATCAATAAATAAAAAAATAGGCTGAGCAAATTATTATTCTGGCCCCTGGCCACCCAAGGCTCTTGTATGACGACGAGGTAGATATTGTCCTCTGCAAAGCAAACCTCCACCACGGCAGAAGCAGCTGCTGCACGGTGAAGATTTGCCTGTAGGACCCACGACCTACCCTTGGTGTTAGCTATTTATAGGGGTGGGGGGCAGGGTTTATTCTCGCCTGCTGAGTACGAAGATGTCCTTTACTGGAGCTTTTGATCCCGCGGTACCTTTCGCTCTACCGCTCCTACATTCTAATCTTGGCCGACACCAGCGCGAGCCCTCGGATCGAGGCCGTCAGCGCCTTGGCTCTCAGTCACTCTTGCTGATGACGTTCCAGTCTTCCCGTAAATTGGAGGGCTGGAAGGATCGGAGTTGGGGCAGTACAGGCTCCAATATCGCGTCAAAGCCTCCTTGAACTTTAAACGTTATCATTTTAAAACCAACGACGACTCTGACGCCTGCCACCCGGAGAGCTCCACCGATGGGTTGTCCAGAGAAAAGGTTACTAGGAATCCATTTTCCTCATCCCTACGATGGAGGATTTTACAGAACTCGGCATGAAGCCCTTCGTTTTGTTACCTTAACAGCAGAGCTGCCTGCTCTGCAAAGTTAGCTTCGACGCGGAGCAGATAGGTGATGGCCAACTGGCTTAGACAGTTCACTCTCGGCTATTATCGAGAGATCTACCTCCGACCAGGGTTTCAGTTCTCCAACTTCACCCACAATCCAGTTATGGCCTGTGTTATTCAGGCACGTTATCAGAATCCAACCTGGCTTGTAGGTGAAATCCGAAAATTTTGTTCCCATTCCTGGCTGCACCCCACAGGCCGTTTTAGAAATAGCCTGTGTCAGTGCACGGTGGACCAGCCTCATCTGCTCTACGTGCATAGGATACGAGTTGCGAATTCCTACACGCGGGGAGCCAGCTACGGCACTGAAGCTGTGTTTCTTCGCCCCCGTTGCCAGCTTCACAAATTTCCTGGGCTGCTTTTTGGAGAAACTCTTCAGACCGACTGCGTTTTCTCGCCTTCGGAACCGGTGGAGGTTTGGGTAGAGGAATTTCGTCCCAGAGCTTCTGGTAGAGAGAGAGAGGGCCTCTTCGGTTCCTACCTCAGATGCTATCTGCCTTCTGTACCTCTTCCGTGCTGCCCCACTAAGGTTATAAAGCTTAGTAATTTTTTCTATTCCCCTCCCTGGTTCGTTTCCAATTGTAGTTCGACTGCAGACGTGCCCTCCACTTTAGAACTCGTCCCAGGTTAGAGCGTTGTCTTGCAGGATGTTGGTGAGACTAAAAGAGCCTCTTTCAAATCTACAAACAGTTCCATTAAAGGAGACCCTTGGTGCCGAATTTCTGAAAGTCTGTCATATACAGACGCAAATAACTGTATTTTGTCCCAAGGTGGAACCCCACAAAGCTACACGTCTTATGAGCCATTTACGCGGTAGAGCAGTGTTGCATCTATATTACAGTTGTATCACATCATAATAGGCTCGTCATAAATCAAAATAGGGTAAAATCACGCTCTCACTAAATACAGGGTAAAATAGCAGCTCAATGCTGCTGAGTTTCGTATTATGATGTATACAACCGAAGATCCTTTTTACTAGGAACGTAGCATTCCATTTTAGCCTGCATTTTGATTTTTAATCAAGGACAAATGGCTACTGGTTTATGGGCCACAGTATCTACTATCCATCAGGTGGACTGTGTGATCGTTTACCACCCTTAATCTACGGGATGATACCTTAAGCTGTTTAGAATATAGTAAGCTAAACTTGTCTTAGACAAAGTCTGCTCCCTTTTTTAATTGAATTTCTGAAGTTACTACTTATCAACAAAACCCATTTTTAATAGGAGAGGGGGCAAACGAGCATACGGTTCACCTGATGGTAAGTGACTACCGCTGTCCGTGTACAACTGCAATACCGAAAAAAAGAGTCTTCCCTATTCCAAATTTCCCTAACTTCAGCTCACCGCTTTCTCTTGTGCCTAGTTTTGCGTTAAAATACCCCATCAACACCGTATTGGGTTGTGGAGGAATGCATGGCTCTAGAAATATGCTCATAAATTTCCTCCACCTCTTTATAGAAAGAAAGAAAGAAAGAAAATAACTTTATTCGTTGCTACGCTAATACAAACACATAAAAAAAAACAAACAATTAACTCAACACAAAAAATAAACAATTAATAGTAAAAAGTATTTATAAAAAGTATTTAAATTTATGTTGGATTGCAGCAACGAAAAGGACCCGACTCAGCATTATGCTACAGCAAAGAGCCGCAGCGCTGTTATTCTGTCGAGACCACTAATCTAAGACATACGAGCAGCTGTCAGACAGATTTAATGCAAAAAAAAAAAAACTAAAGATATTTTAAATGTATATGTTTATGTAATATAATATAAAGATAATATTCTGAAAAACGATAAATAATGAAAAATAAATAGATAAATATATTACTTTTAACTATGTTGGCAATAGTATATAATAGAATAATGAAAGGAATAATAATAATAAATTAAAAATATTTATACTATGTTATAGAGCTAATTCCTGGACAATGGTGTACATCATTGACCAATATTCATTTTTTATCTGTGTAAACCACGTCAAAATACTGCTTGTACAGGAGTTTTGGCGGGAACTTGACCTGGGGCGGTTTGTTGCTCCTGTATTATTGTTTAAATAATGGTTTGAAGTGGACTTCGATATATAAAAGTGGTGCGATTTTGTGTATTAAGTGTCTGCGCATGTGAACTATTAGTGGAAGCTGTGAAACAAGTGCTCTGATGGAGATGGATTCTCAAGATAAGCTGTTTGCATAGGCATCTTTGGATACCATCGCCAATTGTCTGCTGCCTGCTGGCTCAAGTTGCCATCAGAATCTCCCAAGGGCTGCACAATGTGACGCATCAACATGTTTTGAAGCAGTGAATTACAAAGGATAATTATACACAAAGACAAGGCTGTATGGCATAGTTCCTTTGCCTGCTCTCACGAGCGAATAACAAAAACAACAACAACAACTGCTTGTACATGTCATCTACAAAGAGAATAAGTCACTACGGTCATCTATTTCAATTTCAATTATAATATAATAGAAATTGAATTTCATTACGTACTTTATTCTTTAGAACATAGGGAACCATCAAAAATTAAAGTAAAATAATAATAACGCAAACCACCTACCTAGTGTATCAACAACCAGTCTTTGTATTGTTACTTTGTATTTTCTTTGTTTTCTAGAAGGTACAATTTATATCGCATTTTGAAATTAACCTTGGATTGAATTTCACGAAAGGGGGGTGGGAGATTATTCCAACACTTTGTTGCTAGGTAGCGAAAACTACCGCGAAAAGCAGCCGTGACGTGTCCTGGAACAGTAAGTAAAAACTTAGCGCCACGAGTACAGTGAAAGTTATGTTCACTGGACCAGGTAAGCTTTTCATATAAATATTCGGGAGTTTTGTTTTTAATTACTCCAAATAGTAAAGTAGCAAAGTGCAATTTGAGCCTTGATGACATGTTAAGCAGTTTGCTATTTTCCAAATAAGGAGAAACATGTGCTCTCGGAGGGATATTAAAGCAAAAACGAGCACATGCATTTTGTACTCGCTGAAGGAGCTTCATTGTTTTCGCTAAGAGACAGGGTCCGTAGGCCGAAATGCAGTAATTCAGTTTAGACAAGATGAGAGTCTCACAAAGGGTTACTCTTAAATTCAAACTTAGGTAATCACGTATCTTGTAAAGTACCTTTAACCTATAAAAACAAGAACGCACCACATCTAAAACATAACTCTCAAATTGCAACATGCCGTCTATTTTAAGGCCAAGATTGCGAGCCTCTTCTACCTGCTGAATGATTTCTCCTTCCAATAATATACTGGGTTGACTGTCAGTTATTTTCTTAATTTGGTATCCAGATCCTAATATCATAAATTTTGTTTTAGCTGGATTGAGAATAAGCGAGTTCACTTTAGACCACTGTGCAATGCGCTCCAAGTCCTGATTAATCCTATTTATACTATCGGAAACCTCTGAAGGATGGAATGACAGATATAGCTGAAGGTCGTCAGCATACATGTGATATTTACAGTTTTTAATCACATGAATCAAATCACTGCAGTATAAAATAAACAGGAGGGGCCCTAATATGGAGCCCTGTGGAACACCCCTAGTAACAGGTAGAGGGTGTGACTGAATAGTACCAGTACCATCCGTTTTGTGCAGCTCAACAATCTGATGTCGGCCACAGAGGTAACTGTGAAACCACTTAATTGTACTATTTTCGAAGCCATAATAAGACATTTTAGAAAGGAGCATGTTAATGCTAATACTGTCAAATGCCCTGGAGTAGTCAAGGAGAACAAGAACCGTCCCCCTACCTTGATCTCTAGAAGCTAGTATATTGTCCACAACATCAACAAGTGCTGTACAAGTACTACGGCCTTTGCGGAAACCTGACTGATATTGTGGCAGAATATTATGTCTTTCCAAATATGTATAGACCTGATTATATACAACTTTTTCCAGAACTTTAGATAGATAAGGCAAGAGGCTAATGGGTCTTAACTCCTTGACACTGCTTGGGTTGGCTTTCTTTGGGATAGGCCGCACTAATGCTGTTTTCCATTGACTGGGAAAGGTAGAGCTGGTGATTGATTTATTAATGATATTAGTGATGGTATCGAGGGTGTGAGGAAGAGATAGGGTTACCATGTCTCTACTCACACCATCAATACCCTGCGCATTAGATTTTATTGCCAAAATTGTCCTAGCTACTAGGTCGCTATTCACTGGTGATAGCATGAAAGTAGTGTTACTATATCTGTGAAACTCATAATATGTGAGTTCTGACATTGATTCTTTATTGTTCTCAGGGATATCCAAGAAAAAAGAATTGATGGTACAGGGATTGTCGAAGAAAGCAGGGAGGTCACCTGTGTCCTTGAAACTTGGAACTAGTGTGTATTTAAGGTTCCTCCATAATTGCTTAGGGAATGCTATTTTGCAATTTATATGGTGTTCGAAGAAAGCTTTTTTTTCATGGAATAAGGCAGATGTTACCAAAGTTTTTAAGGACTTGTAGTGCTCTCTGTTGGACACGGATTTATCAGCAAGATACACTTTATGAGCTTTATTTCTAAGCTTCATCATAAACCGCACATTGCTAGTAAGCCATGGGGTTGCCCTATATTTTATTTTACACTGTGTCATAGGTGCATGTAAATCAAACAGTATATTTATGTATGTGTTAAAGATCTCAATCATATCATCTACGGAAGTTGCTGAATTTATGTATTCCCATTGTAAAGAAACCAGGTCTTTGTTGAAATTATCCAAAATAATATTTTTAAATGGTCTGTAGGAGATCCATCTTGATTTAAATTTATGTTTTTTAATTTTAATCTCGGCAGATATTAATGCATGCCCACCTAGCTCTGAAATATGGTCGACGTTGACTGAGAGAGTGTTAACGTCGGTACAAATTAAATCAATTAATGATGCACTGTGGTCAGTGAAATGAGTGGGCTGTAAAACACAATTTTTTAAATTGGTAGAAGATAGGAATGCATTTAGTTTCCTTACTCTACTGTTTGATTGCAGCATGTCAACATTAAAATCCCCTAGCAGAATGCATTTATCATGATTAGAAAGAGTAACAATAGATTCTGTAATGGCATCCAAGAATGTGTCAAGATCTAACCATGGTGGGCGGTAAGCTGTGCCAATAATAAGTTTAAGGGAGTTAATATTTAAAGAGACCCACATTTGTTCCACAGATGTATTAGACAATGGATGTGGACAATTAATAGCACGTAGACCACGCCTAATATAAAAACCTACTCCACCACCCCTTGTCCGAATTGAATGGGATCTGGGAACATGTCTAAATGTATAACCCGGCAGTATGGGTGCGCTACTTTCTTCTCCCGCTCTAAGCCATGTTTCATTAATAGCTACAATATCTAGTGAACGATTCTCAACTGCTACAATAAACTCATCACTTTTAGTATTAAGAGAACCTGCATTATATAGACCAATTTTTAGATATTTAGCTTGAATCATTGGGAGTAGTAAATAATATAAATATATATTATATATTGGATGTTAGTGTACACTTGTAGCGTATTAGTGTAAATTGGAGAAAAAAGTAAAAAATTTTGAGGTTGCATAAGACTCAAAAAGAGGCTTAATAAACAAGTTGAATCTATAAATTTATAAACGAGTGCATTTGTGAGTACAAGTAATGAAAGATATATAAATGAGATTAATGATGTATATAGGCTATGTAAATTAAATAGGTTAATTTTATATAGTAGCTGCAACCCAATATAGACTGCAAGAAGCAAGGACTTTATACATTTTTCTGTTTTTAACACAGTTTCAATCATATTTAGAATAAAATCAATATATGCACTAAAATCAGTACTAGATATCGTAAAAAAGTTAAATTTGAAATATAAACAACAGTTATTTATACAATAAAAAATGCTCTTCCTCAGTAAAACATTACTTAAAATGTGACAGTTGCCATTGAGAGAGGATATTTCAACATAAATATGCAACAGTAGCATAAGCAATTTACAGAGGGTTTTATAAAACATTCGATAGGGAATCTCTTTCAACATAAGATAGTAGTAAACTTTATTTGTTAAGTATGTATATAATATATTGTTAATAAAATAAATGTTTTTGTTTGTTTCCTTCAAATCTGACCAGAACCAAAAACCCTATTAAGGTCAGATTCGTATTTAATACGTTCGATTTGTCCGTTGTCATCTTTTCGGGCAAAAATTTTACCAGACCTGGTCCAGATAAATTTCCATTTCAGACGGCGTCCCAAATCTCGTGCTTTGGCGAAGATCTGACGATTGTAGCGAGTGAGGTGCTCATTTACATAAAAACGGCGGGCCTCACCTGCCAACCCGAAGCCCTCAGTGGTGGCGCCACGACGAACTCGCGCCGAGCGCAGCATGTCATCACGCAGCGCGCGGCGCGCAAATCGCACCACGATGCGCCTGGGGGCCGTATCACCCTCGCCGGCGGTACGGTTTCGCCGCACTGCTCCAACCCTCTCAGCAAAAACCACATCACGGTCATCCAAGGTGACACCCAGCTTCCCTGCCGCAGCCTTGACCAGGTGGATGACATTCTCCCCCCTAGCCTCGAGCACACCAGACAGCACAACATCATCATGCAACATGTCTTGGTCACGTTCATTTATTTGTGACCTAAGGTCCTGAATAATGGACTCATATGAGTGGTTTGAAGTTGAGGTCTCAACCAACTTCTTTTCAAGCAAGGTGACCCGCTCGTCGGTGCTGTCAACCCGTACGTTAAGGTTTTCCAGAGAGCTACGAAAACCTGCAATCTCCGTTCTGTAGTCCTTAAGCTCACTCCTCATAGCTGTTATTTCATTCCGGAGAAAGCGCATTTCAGCTACAAGTTCACTCAGCTCCGCCGACTTGTTGGTGGGCGTGACTTCATTATCACTGCCACAGGCTATGGTATTGGCAGTATCCCTGGTACTAACGAGAACCCTCGATTGTGCAGGTGTTACAGGGACCGACGAAATGTTGCCCTGACGCGGTGGTTTTATCTTGCAATTCGAGCACACCCAATTGCTAGGCACGCGAGTTCCTTCAGAGATCGCAACGCAACCTCGGTGGTGTATAACCTTACAGTTACAACAACCTACGCGTCTGCCGAATTCAGGAAGCGCCCACAGGTTCCACACTTTGCCATTTCACATTGAACTATGGTTAATATAAGTAGAGAGTTAAGCAAAATTGTTTATCAAATTGAAATAAATTGAATGTTTTATAAAGTTTAAGTTTGGGCCTTTTATTGTCTATGTGAGGGTAGATGCACACCTAAAAATAGTACTGATGTGTAAAATTCACTATCGGGATGTGCCGAGGTTGGTGCATAAACCTGTATGATCTTCAGCGAATACCGTTTGGTGATTTAGGTACGCGACCCTCGTCGACACGCTTTCAATCTTTACAACGTTATTGACGAGAGACTTGTGGAGGATAAATCCGACACCTCCTTGGGACAGATGGTCACCCTCCCTATGATAGAACAAGGTGCTGAATTCGAAGATAACCGTGTCATCCCCCTTCTCTTCGGACCTCTGATGACCTCTTATTTCATCTTCAGTATCTTCTCGTCAGTCGTCAGTTGCCAGGTCGAGTCGTCGTAGGTGGCAAAGGAACCTTCACCGGAGATTCTTAGCACCCTCTGCCTCACTGTTACCATGGTCACCATCGTAGTCAGGAATAGCGGGGATTGGGGGCAGTATTTTTGTGTCATTCCTCATGGGGGGATGTTTGCCATAGTTGTCACGCTTAGCGAGCGGGTTTGCAACCGCAGTTTTTTATTGTATAGTATTTGCTATCAGGACGGTGCTACTACCCATCTCCTGCCTGCCTCTCTCTGTCGCCTCTTACGACACCCACGGGAAGATATGGGGTAGTGGATATTCTCAACCGTCACTACACGGCAATCAAATATCACATATAGTAATGATTTTATAAGATGAACACACATTAGACAGACATTATCAGTATAAATAACTCGCCACATTCATCTACACTTTGACCAAAGTGGCGATGGCCTGCTTACTTTTGCATCTACTCTATTTATATGTAAATATTACTAAATATATAACTAAGCACTCAATCAGCAATAAGTTTTAGCGGCCTATTTTAATACTAACTCACTACGGCAATCGCTTGATGTATTTTTTAAAGTAATAAGTATTTTCTCTGTAAGTGATTTTTAGATCTTTTGAGAAAATAAATGTCTTAAACCATAAAGCATAAAAGTTCCATTCCCTGTAGCACCACATCAGCGCCAGAATCATCAACAACGCTGTAATCATCCAACGAGAAGCAAACCCACCCCAAGGGTAGAATGCAAAAAAGATCGCATCCCGTCCCAATCGGCTGACGTATAATGCCAAACATGGCGGCAACTTGCAGAACGCAACCGATGGGAGCATGAGTGGCACATTACTCGTGGACAATGGTCCGAGGAGCCAAGAGGTGCATCGACGGAGACCTGATATCCGTCTTGATGAGAGGTCAGCAGAAGGTCCAACAGTTTTTGAGTGACAGTAGCCTAATGGCAGGGCGCGGACCGCGAACTCAAAAAGGTCGTGGGTTCGAATCCACCATTCGACTACTGGTGTGAACCACTCGTAACACAAGCAATTTAAGCTTACCACGAGTGGTTAAGGGGAATATTAGTAATGTTTATGGCATTGTTAATATTCTTTTCTATAAAAAAAAACAGTGAAGGTACATGATCTTCCGCATCTGGGATCCACGTAGGTGAGGTAACCAGTTGTGTCAGACCATATGCCAAAGCTAAGTCATCAACAGATCTACCCGCATGATCGGTTAAACGGGAACCAAGCCATTCAACGTGGTGGGCGTTGAAATCACCAAGCATCACGATCTCTACGTATGAGACTCGTTGTAGCACGCAGTATGCAGTCATTTGGACGTGATCGATGAGTTGTTCTGTGTCGGCATTAGCGCTATTGAACCTATAAAGGCACCCATAGACGCGGGGATGTTCGTCACTGTCTACACGTAGCCATAAGATGGAAAGGTCATACCTTCAAGCTTCAAGGCTGCCGAGGCATCGAAAACAGATGTCCTCGCTGACATACACGCAAACTCCAGCCTGGGGCACAAAGGAGTGTTCTAATTTGTACCCCGAGTAAGAGAGACACGAAGTATCAGCCGGAGAAGTAACCTGTATCTCTGTTAAAAAGAGAACGGCCGGCTTCGCTGTTTCCACATAGTAGTAGACGGCGTTAAGGTTTGAATGTCTCCAGATGTTGCAGAAATTCACGGATAGCGTGGCAGAGAGCGCCTTTTTCTGATTGCTCCGTCTGCCCTGAGCAGGTATATTCTCGAGTGGAATTTCGCCCACCCTCCCCCAGAATACGCGATGCAGCGTGAGCACCCACGCTCGGAAAGACTAGGGTAGCCTTGGCGTGGATGCTCAGCTAGGGATTCTCCGTCACCTGGGGTGCTGGTACCCTCCTGGGGTAGTGTTCTGTTTAACTCCGCTACCATGTTACGAGGGGAGGGGAGGGGGGAATTGGACCTCTGGCACCTGCACTCGCCAGATGAAATGCAGAAGTAGAGCTTCTACGTTACGCTGGTCTTCTGTGAGGTCGTAGTACCACCCGGTTCGAGCCGACCCATACGTGCAACAGTTAAGGCTGCCGCGTGGCTCCACCATTGCTAAATATTTATAATTATATTATTTGCTACTAGTATCCAGTAACAGTTGTTATTTTATAATTTTTTTTTTATGTAATGTGTGATTACTGAAATAAAATAACTTCTGAGCATTTTAATCATAAGAAAAATATTCTAAGTACATTTAAGTTTAAGAAACCAAAAAAAATTAGAAATTATTGTGTTATTATTGTTTCGATGCCGAAATACCAATATTGGCAAGGAGCAGACCAATGATCTTTCAGCAAGATAATTGTCCAGCGCATTGGACTCTAAACGTGCAAGAACATTTAAATAGTTGTTTCCCAGAGAACTGGATTGGCAGAGACGGGCCTATTCCTTGGCCAGTTCAATCGTCGCATTTAATTGCTGTGGTTTTTTTGTTTAGGGACAGGCCAAGGAGCTGTGGAGTGTGTCTACACGCCTGTGGAAATATCAATAGAAATATTGTATAAGCTTTTTCATGAAAGCTTTGTTATGTTGTATTATCATAAAAAAGTTTTTTTTAATATCATAAACCACGTTTGTGCATTTCAATTAACGTGCAAAAGGATAACATCATACATGCTTAAAGTAAAAAACTTTTATTTTGAATAAGAGTATTTTTTTTATAAAAATTTATTATTTAACACATAATAATATTATGTAGACCGAAATTGAGAAACAATGTATTTTTCCTGATTTAAACTACAGTGAAATGATAAATTCAATTTTTTGAAGTAAAAAACGTTTAAATTTATGTCAAGATGTAATAATACACAGTATAGCTGAAGTGTTTTTATTTCGTTGAATTTACTGGCAAACTTAATTGGTCCACCTTTATTGCTTCTAACTAGAGACGCTAGTTTGCGCCGTGCAGAGATAGGAATACGAGGGTTAAGGGTGGAAGGTGAGAGGGGAAAGGGTTGATACAATGAGGGGGGGGGGGAGAAATGAGCGGGGCGCAAGCGGCGGTGGACCAGCAAAGTTGCCGCGGTGACCGCGCGCGCCTCCATACTCTTCTTATATAAACTAACTATATACAAAATTAGTACCCGTGTGAACATAATCAACATATAGTGAAACTATGTACAGAAAACAAGTGACAAGGTTCGCGTTTATTGCACGAGGCGGGCCGGCGTCACTGTGCGTCAGTGGCCGGCGGGGAGGCGGCAGCGGCGGCGGCGGCGGCGGCGGCGGCGGCCGGGGAGCCCGCGGACAGCCGCGCGAGCGCCTTGTACAGCGGGGAGTTGACGAAGCGCGGGTACGAGTCGCGGTGCATGAGCGTGTAGATCTGCAGCTGCGCCTCGTCGAACGTGTGCGGTGTGGGCTCCACCATGTTCCGGTTCACCGTCTCGCGGACCCGCGAGTCCAGGGACACCTAATGAGCATACAGACTCGGTTACTGATTGCCCACTGCTTTCCTTATAATTACACTGCACGTGGGATTACCTCTGCAGCTTAAACTTTAATAAAGATAAAAGGACGTGTGTGACAGCCGGAGCAGAAATAAAAGTAATTTCCAAATACTGACTAGTAACATTACGTTTGAAAAAGAAACTATTGGGAAATCATCCACCTTATTGAAAACATGTTAAATTCGAATTTGAATTGTAATTTAAGTATACGACAAAACTACAGCATATCTAATGCCAATTTGATCAAATCGATGCGGTTAATAATAATTAATAATTAAGTTAAAAAAATATATCTAATATGTAACTGGTAATAAAGTTCTTGCTAAGAACTCATACTACGATGGTATTGTACATAAATGAGCGAACAAACACTTTTAGTCTTTTTTTTTATTTTCACAAAACTCTCTTAGAAGTGCTCGTCAGTAGAACTTGTGAACAAAGTAAACAATTGAAGTAAGTGACTTTATAAATAACTAAGCGTGTGACAAACAAATAGATAAATGAAATTAAAACATTCATTTTCTTTATTGTAATTATTTAAATTTAAAAGGAAATTACTATATCTTTCTTGTTACTTTCGAATAAACAGTGAAGGAGTGTAACTGTAACTGTCAACCTCACCTACACATGGTTTGTTTAGAGTTCTACAGTGAGGTTGTAGAGTACACTGCATCTGTAGCATGAATGGGTCGCTTCGAATGCAAAAGGTCTACGCTTGCACAGAATATGAGCAAATACAAGCATAAAACAGCAGCATGATGCTGCAGTGCTACGTGTGATGATGGCAAATATCTGAAAACCCTTTTTGCTAACGAATCATTTGAAGTATTACCTTTGTTTTTCTCAGGGGCTACATCGTAACTGCATTTTAATTCTTAATTGGGAATGATGTAATATACGGGCGACAGCATCCACTTACCATCACCACCTGATGACTGTGTGCTCGTTTGTTACACTTATTCTTTTAAAAAAAATACGGTACCCCTACACGACTCCGACGGCCGTCGTCCTGTGGAGCCTTCACAGAACAGGCGATGGTTTTTTTATAGAATAATGGTAACAGGCGTGCACATTGTCCACCTGATGATACTGACAGCTGGAACAGTTTTGTACGCAAGTTGCGTTGCGTGTTGGTAGTATAGTTTTAATATTTCTAATAATAAAATTACCGCCACGTATTGCTGGGCTCGGCGTAATTTGTTTTGATAAAATTCGTACAGATATTGAACCCTTGCATTAATTTAATCATTAAAAGTTAGTTCACTATGAACAGTTAGTCTCAGTACCTTACATAGGTACACAAAAAACAGAAAAGTGAGAAAGTTGTGTTTGTACCAATAAATAAACATCGCTTGGTAAAGCTAAGAATTAACAAATTGTAAAAAGACTTAAATCACATCCATATAAAAAGAATACTGATTATTTGTGTTTACGCTCGATTGTCTTATCTCGAGCGGAGTGAAAGGACGGTTAGTGAGGTGCGGGAGGAGGAGGCTAGCTGCATAATTCTGTCTGCATCGAGCCGAGCTGTGGGAAAGTCGGCGGCGGAGCCGGGCTGCATCCGGTCCGCCGCGAGGCTGCGAGCCTCGGCAGGCGTGCGGCGCCCGCGCCGGTGCGCCGGCCAGCGTTCCCGGGTCGTTGATAACGATTTAATATAACCTAGACCGTCTCGAATTTAGTGTCTATTTTGGTCGCGTTACGTGACAGAGGACGGATCGACGCGGTGGTAGTTTGTGCTACGTTGGCCTGTGACATTGAACTTTAACCAGCCGTCCTTGAGTTGTACCGCGTGTCTCGGTTAAACGTTGTTGGACTTGATTGAATTAACTTGAAGATAATTAATTGGGCAATAAATAATAAGTGATAAACGAACATAGTTTTCCTAGAAACAGAAGTGTTCTATGGCTGCATGTCCCTTAGATGGATCCCATATTTGAAGAGAGGTGACGCCTTTGGATCTGCTGTTCTGCAACCAGCGGGGATGTCAGGTTACATATTGAACACGTACTGAACACGACTCACACACACCCACTATTCCGCCTGACTCTTCCTATGGTTAACCCTACGTCGACGAACGGTAAGTTTTGTTTGGTTCTTTGTTAACCGCTATAGGTTAATATTCCACAGGTCTTTGGACCCTCTCTTTGTTACCCGTCGAGTGGGATTCCTGATGGTCCCGAGTCCCGATCGGCTATTGTCAGGGTAGCCTGGGGTAGTAACAATTTGTATGGAACTTTCTAAAATTGTAAGTTGTGAATTCAATAGTTACTTCTTCCTTAAGCAGTCGCAATTCATTTAATGAATGGGTGACAGGGAATTTATAAAAATAGAAGAAGGTTTTAAGAGTTTTATAACAAAATATTTTTTCAATATGTGAACCGCAAGCGCTCGCTGTAAATTTTACAGTACGTGAGCAACCAGGGTTCGATCGCCGCCGGCACGAATGAAATTGTTAAGAGCAATTTTAAGTGCTGATTTACCACGTGCTGGGATGTGAAGGAGAACGTCGTGAGGAAACCTGCATGTCTGGAAAAAATTTGTAAGACATGTGAAGTCAGCCAATGAACAGAGCGGTGGACACTTCCTTGCCCTAAAACTCCCTTAGAAGTGAAAGGTGGCCTGTGCCCAGCAGTAGGACGTGTATAGACTGTGAACTTTAACTATCTAATTTTTATGCAACATAGATTACAATAATACTTATAGAAAGGTATTTTTTACACTTATCATTAGTACGGAAGAAACCTCTGTCCTGGGAAGAACCAGTTAGAAATCCAGCGGAACTTTTTTTAAATAAAATCAATTTACAATAGTGATACATTTAGAAAATATGTAAAAATTATTCCATAGAATTCATAAAAAATGTGCTTAATAGCTAAGAATTTACATATTCGAAATAAAAATATATAAGCCTCTAATAAAATTAAAATGACGTGGAGTATAATTCACTGTGAATATAATTCATTGATAGTGAAACGGGCCGGGTAACCAACTCGGATTTTCAACTGAATGTTAATAATAATTTTACTCAATCTGATCAAGAAGTTACTGTAGCTATAAACTAGAGAAAGATTTTGCTGATGTTCCTTTTTACCACAAAACCTTTAAATTCCTCTCCTAGTGTCGCCGAATTACTTAAACAGAATATAAAGGCTTGCTCAATATTTTTTAATTCAAAATATTAAAAGATATTCTTAAATATTTGTGTAAAATGCTTCTACGATACAGGAGGAATCAGTGTAGAGGTAACTATACATAAAAATAATTGTTTCTCACCTCCTTGGGAGATAAAATAGAGATATAATCCTCGTAGATGAATCGCGCCTTCTCCTCAATCGCGTCAGGGTCGGTCTCGCGCTTCAGCTCCTCGCACGCCAGCCAGAACATAATATTCTCCTCGGAGTACTCGCCGCGCAGGAAGTCGCGGAACACCTTGCGCCCGGCTGCAAGCATTAATTTACTTCTGTTCTTCTGTGCTACGTGTTTTTTAGGTTATTACAAATCACACGTTTAATTTGTGTGTGATACGCCAGTTGTTACAAATGGCGGATGTGCATGGATCTGAGATTTGTACTCTATGGTGGGGTTCTTTTGCTGACGAGGAGTGCGCCAAACCGGCTCCGCCCACTTACATATTCTTCCACTTTACGGGGCATCTACTTTTCCGGTAACATACACTTATTTTGCATGTACGTAACATTTACAGTTAAAAACATTAACAAAATCCTCAATTGCATGTTCAGATAAATGCAAATTGTCACATTAGCAGGAAGTGGCCACACTCGACTACCCACACTACTTTTTTGCGTACACATTATTGGCAAAACATAAATATTGTCTGTTTTTTACCCGACTCCCAAGGACTAAATTGCAAATTATAAACCGAAAGAAAATTAACGGATTCCGTTTTCCGGTTTCCGGGAGTCGTTGCCTCTACCTCAGCAGCCGCCGTCACTGCCTCCACCTCCGCAACCCCTGCCGCTGTCCATACCTCCGCAGGCCCTAACGCTGCCTCCTCTCAGTCGCAAGACTCTCTTTCCAAGCCAGCAACCCGCTGCGCTCCCAAGCTAGCCTAAAATCAAGTCCCGCCCCCTGCCTTTCTCAGAGACAAGTCGAAGTTTACTAAATTGTCCAAAATCCTATACGAAAAGGGATACAAATACGACTAAGCCACCAATGTCGGTGAAGCAATCAAAATTATCCCGGCGTCTATAGAAGATTTCCGCAACATCACCCGCTACTTCACGGCGGAGCGTGTGTCCTATCAAACGTACGCTCTCCCCGAAGGGAAGAAAGTTAAGGCAGTCCTTTGCGGAGTTCCCTATGAACTTGCAAACGAGGACATATTAGATGACCTCAAGTCCCAGGGTTTCTCTGTCGAGGCTGTGCACAAGATACACAGCAGCAGGGGCGAGAGGTTTAACCTCGCCCTCCTCGTACTCACCAATGTGCCGGAGGCAAAGGTTATCTTCCTCCAGGTACGCACTGTGTGCGGCCTGTCGCGTGTAAAGGTGGAAGGCCCACACAGGCGCGGTTACCCGGCGCAGTGCCACCGCTGCCAACTTTATGGGCACGCGGCGGCCAAGTGCTTAGCCCCGCCCAGGTGCGTTAAGTGCCTTGAACCCCATCACTCGAAAGAATGCCCTCGGCCTAAAAACTCTGAATCCCCACCCGCATGTCCTGTGCGGACAGACCGGCAACCCAGCCAACTTCAGGGGCTGCTCTCGCGCTTCTCGCCCTCTACTCTGAAGCAAAGCTCCTCCACAGGTCAATGACCAATCTTTTCCGGCTCTTCCAAGCCACATGCCTTGCCAGGGCTTACCCCTGTCTCAGCCCCCTCAGGGCTCATCTCAGCCCACTCAGGGCATCTATCGGCCACCGTAGGGCCCTCCTCGGCCCTTTATGGGCCTGTCTCTTTCACAGCCCTCTCCGCTCCCGATTAACCCTTGAAGCCCAAAATAAACAAACATCCCGCGGCCCTCCGCCGCCCTACAACAGGCAGACCCTATAGTCGACGATATGAACTTAGTGTATACCACTATGCGTAACGTAAACTTAGGGGAAATCACTATCTTAGCGCGCAAACTGCACGCTGCTCAGTCCCTTCAGGACGGTCTCTTTGCTCTTATTGAGCATAACAATCTTTTAAGGTCGTTGTAACAGCCGGAGCCTTCTGCTCCCGCAAAATCACACGGTCATATCAAACCAAAGGGTTTGTCGCTTGTTTCTTTTAATATCCGCGGTTTGTGAAATGAACACCCAGAGCTTAGGCTCTTTCTTCGAGATCGCGAAGCCGACCTCCTCCTCCTCCAGGAGACCCACCTCAGTTCTAAGATCCTCAAAGGCCTCTCTATCAAAAGTAATTCGCTTCTTCGAGATGACAAACCTGACCGCAAAGGCGGCGGTACTGCCATTTACTACAAAAAGTCGCTTCATTGCTCCCACATCCCCACTCTGACGCTTACCAATATAGAAGCCAGCATATGTAGAATAGCCATGTCTGGACACCAGTCTATCGTCTTAGCTTCCTGCTATATCCCTAGCGGAACCCTCCCCCTTAAGAGCGATTTCGAAGCCATCCTTGCATTAGGCAATTCAGTCATTATGTTTGGAGATTTTAACTCCAAGCATACTGAATGGACCTGCCTCACTACTACTAGTAGTGGCAAGGTGCTGCTGAATATCACTCAGTCTCTCGACCTGACTGTCTACAGCCCCCCCGCTGTCACCCACTATCCCGACAACGTTAACTACGCTCCTGACGTGCTAGACTTTGCTTTAGTTAAAGGAGTCTCCCTTAATCTGAGAGCAATCGAGACACTCGAAGATTTAGGATCCGACCACCGTCCTGTATCCCTCATTCTTGGCCATCAACCACCTCCAACTCCCTCTTCCAAAACCTACACCAGCTGGAAGGGCTGCAGGAAGTCCCTAGCCTCAGGTATGGACTCTCCGGACTCTCCCATAGCCCTCTCTTCCGACGTCCTCGACAGTACAGTGAAAATAGACACTGCGGTCGAAAACCTCACCACACTAATAAAATCCCTCAAGGAAAATGAAAGGGTTGTCCCGGTTGCTAAAACTAGTCTTCCCCTAGATATTAGCAACCTGATCAAAGCAAAAAAAGCTGCCATTCGTAGAGCCGCACGCTATCCCACTCCCGAATATAGACTTGGGGACCACCGCCTTCAACGCAAACTCCGCTACCGACTCAATGACTTTAGAGACCTCGAAAAGAGCAATCTCATGGAGAATATCTCCCCGTCTCATTCACCGTACTACCAGATGGCGAGAGCCCTCCGGATAGACGCTATCACTCATACCCCCCCCTCTCTCTCGCCCCGGCGGCTCTGTTGCCTTCGAGGACGAAGAAAAGGCTGAGTACTTCGCCGACAGCGTTGCTGCACAATGCTCTCCCAGCTCACAACCCACTAACCCCTCCTATATTCAAGAAGTGGAGGACGAGGTCCGCCGCCGGAACTCACCCTCCACCACCTCTGACCCTATCACTGTGTCCAAAGATGAGATTTCGTCAATCATCAAAGGACTAAATCCCAAAAAAGAACCGGGCGCGGGTGGCATCTCCAACCAAGCCCTCAAACGTGATCGCCTTATTGCATAATCTTCAACGCTTGCTTCAACTTCAGCTATTTTCCCACCTCTTGGAAACAGGCAACTGTCATTGGCATTCCCAAGCCAGGCAAACCTCACCACCTCCCCTCCAATATCCGTCCCATCAGCCTCCTCAAGGTCATGGGCAAACTTTTCGAGTTATTCTCGTGCGCATGAGGCGCCATCTATTTCCCACAGACGGTGACCCTCATGTCATCCCTCAACAATTTGGGTTCCTAGCCAAACACTCGTGCCCCCAGCAAGTTCACCATATTGTTTATTTTTTTAATGACATTTACAGAAAAAAACATTACAGAACAGTTCATAACTTCGCCAAACTGTAAAGACAGTTTGTTGGCGAATAAATGCACTCTTATATCCTATTACATAATTAAATTAGATAAGTACTCAACCCACGTAATATTACAAATAACTAGAAATTTAAAACATGAACACTATAAATTCCACACTCTATCAATTCCAAATACAACACCCAACCCACATAACATTGCAACAAAATAAAAATTGTAAATATAACCCGGATATATTTTTAATTGTTCATATATCTAGCATTTTATCCAAAAAATATTTCCCAAGTTTCTTTTTAATTGTTAATTTGCAATTAGGTCTATCTTGTCTTAGCCGATCTAGTTCATTAAGAAGCTTTGGCATTAAATATTTTGTACATCTTTTCCCATAGTAGTTTGTAACACTAGGCTGAAATAATTTCCCTTCTCTAACTTTCCTGGTTCTATATTTATTATCCAATTTTTCTTTATAATGGTTTTTATTAATGTTTTCCAGAACTAATAGCATGTTAACTTTGTGTTCTACCGGTAAAATTTTACAAATAGAAAATAACTTAACATAATCTTTCTTACAATTTTCTTTAACTTTTTCATTTACAAGATGTTTTGGAAATCTTGTCTGTAGATTTTTAATGTCCTTTAAATAGGAAGAAAAAGTACGACCATACACACCAAGTCCACAGGTTATGAGGCAATCCAACAAAGCATAATATAGAAGATACATAGTTTTTTTTGTTCAAGATATATTTTAAATAATAAAATTTACATAATAAAGCCGACAACCTTGCACATACATCAGATATTTGAGGTTTCCAATTAAAGTTTTTATCAATAATCAAGCCTAAATACTTAAATCTCTCAACAAATTCAATTTCTTTACATTAACAATTAATTTTATTATTATGCAAGCACTCAAAAACCTTAGCCTATAATAGCTATCTAATTCAATTTGGTCTTTTTTGCTGCAGCATTATGTGGAGAGTGTATATGCATGCATTTTGTTTTATTAAAATTTAAAATTATGCCATTATCATGGGCCCATTTTGTTATATTCTCAAAATCTATTTTTGAGAATATAACAAAATGGGTCCATGATTGATATAACAAAATGGGCCCATTATCATGGGCCCATTTTATATAACAAAATGGGCCCATTATCATGGGCCCATTTTGGGCCCATTTTCAAAATCTATTTTTGAGAATATAACAAAATGGGCCCATGATTGATATAACAAAATGGGCCCATTATCATGGGCCCATTTTATATAACAAAATGGGCCCATTATCATGGGCCCATTTTGTTATAATCTCGAAAATATGGGTACCATGGGTACCATGGGTGCTGAAAAGCACCCGAAAAGTCGGGTTTTAAAATTAATATAAATAAAACGCGATAAAATCGATAAAAGTAGTTTTAATCAATGTATAGTGTTCGCGTAAATATAAGAAATCATTATTCTCAAAATCAATTTGTATATTATTTTGCAATTCTTTTATTTCTTTAGAGGCAAATAGCAAGCACATGTCATCCAGATACATATACACTTGACAGTTTTTTATTACATTAGAAACACTGTTTACATGCATAATTAAACCCACAGGACCGTAAACAGAACCGGTCGGTACACCCAAGCTAATACTGGCCTCCTCTCCCACAACGCCATCCACTACAGTGCGAAGCGTTCTATTAAATAGATAGCAACGGAAAAAGTTATTTGTAGGGCCCCTGATTCCACACTCCTCCATCGCTTGCAATAACATATTATGGTCCAAAGTATCAAAGGCTTTTTTATAATCAATAAACAAAATCATAACCTGTTTTCCTTCATTTAAGTATTCATTAACTGTATCCGAAAATAGTGCAAGTGCGGAAGCTGTACTTCGATTTTTTCTAAATCCGTGTTGTGCCTCTGATAATATATTATGCTGTTCTAAAAAGTCAGTTATTTGTCCTACAACCACCTTTTCAACAATCTTATTGACCGATGATAAAATGGCAATTGGTCGGTAATTACTGTAATCTAAATGACTACCATGTTTAAATATGGGGCGAATGATTGATTTCTTTAATAAATCAGGATAAACACCTTTTGACGGGCACATATTAGCAAAATGGGCCAGTATTGGACTTATTTTTTTCTTTACTAACTTTAAATCTTTCAGTCTAATTCCGTCCAATCCTGGTGCATTTTACGGTGCAATTTATCAATTATTTTTCAATATCACATGATTTCACTCTCTTATACCTAAAAGACACCTCGCTCCCTTTAACATACTTGTTTCTATTTAAAAAAAATTAAATTACAATTATGCTTGATGTCTAATATTTCTTTGGTGAATGTTTTAGAAAATTTTGTGCAAATGTTATGTAAGGTATCATATCTACTCAAGTACCTCTTGATTACTAAATCCAAATCTGCCTTAGTTTTTCCCAGCCATGTTATTACTAATATTTGACCATATTTTTCTGCTATCACTATTGCAATCTTTTATTTATTTTTGCCTGTACTTGTTTTTAGCATCATTTATAATTTTATTTACTCTATTTCTAAATCTGGTGTATTCTAAACGCTTACTCATATTTTTGGTGATGCTTTCCACGCTCTAAATAAAGAATCCCTTTTTAATATTAAATTAATCAACTTACCATCTAACTTACCATCTACCCATGGTTGCGTTAATCGTTTACTGCTTTCTACAATATAAACCTTACTTTCAATATAAATATTTTCAAACACTAAACGTAACTTATCATACAATAACATTGGGCAAGATAAATTTAAAAGCTGGGACCAATCATAATCGTCCAACTTTACCCTACACATTTTATCACTAATCACTTGTTTACATTTATTTACCGTTTTTACCACATTCAACTCACTTTGCGATCCTAAGACACCTAATGTAATGCCAACAATATTATGATCAGATACATGACATTCGATTACATAGGCAACAGATGTAGTGTCAGCCGATTTCGCTCGCACCCACACATGGTCAATGCATGACCGCTCGTGCCGTCCGTCTACTACCGCTTCTCGTGCTATCTCTGAACTAGGCACTGCACATTGTAGGCCGTGTTCACACAAAGTTAGATTATATTTTGAAATAATTTGATTACACTCATTATTATAAATATCGATATTTATGTTTCCTATGACAATAATATCATCTTGAGGCGATATTCTTTCATTTATTATTGTATTTAGGTACTCAATAAAACCATATTTATTTTTAGCAGGTGGTCTATATATGCAAAGAATATGAAAACTCCTTTTTTCGATCGTTAAATTTCCATGAATTATTTATGCCACGTAGGTGATGATTATTTGTGAAGAAAAGTTTAGTTGTTCCTTTATAAAAATAAGTAGCCCTCCTCCTCTTGAAGTTTCTCTCGTATTAGCATGGGGTATATATTCATTTATATTATAAAGATCTTGTTCTTCTCTCTTTATATTTATCTCACTTAGTACTATCATATGTATTTTATATTTGATATGCTCTAACAAGACCAGCAATTCATTAAAATGTGTTCTTAAAGAGCGTATATTTAGATGCTATATATGTATTCCATTTGCACGTTGAGATTCATCCCATTGTACCAGATCCTTATACCTTACAAAATCGATTTCGGTAGGTAATTGGTGTATAGGTGAGACGGGCGGCCGTAGCACAGGCCTTGGAAACTTTATTTATTTCTCGGTAGCATTTTATTAATATCACTTTCAGAACTTATTTTGAATATTTTCTAATTGTCGTTTCTTTTAACGAGTGTGTTCGTATTCTGAATCCAAATATATTTGAAATAAGATTTTAGTTGATTCTTTTCTCCCAAAAAAGCTGACGCTTATACCTTGGTAAATCTTCATTTATATTATATATTAACTGGTCGCTATTATTTCCGAGGATTTGCGCATTTGAAATAGACACTTTTCAAGCCGAAATCCATTGATCACGGGCATTCTTTGTGCGTAAAGTAACAATAATCGGCTGTGCCTTCTTCTGGTTCGGTTTTTCTCTACCTACCCTCCTCGCATCTTTTAATAATATCCAATATAAGAATATCCTCCTGGCATAATTTTAATATTTGAAACACTTTTTTTCACTATTTCTAAAGTATTTTTATTCTCCTTTTTCTCTATTCCTATTATCTATATCTTTTTCTCTTTTTCTTTTAATTCTAGATTTTGTAGCCTTTCTTCCAAAGCCTTATTGTATTTTTCAAGGTAAATATTTTTTTGTTCAAGCGCTTTTATCTTCTTCTCTGCTGTCTCTTTGAACTCCACCATTTCTAGATATTTTTCAGAATAAAAATCAATGAGTTCCAAAGCATTGGCCAACTTGGCTTCTATTTTATAAATCACTTGCAACTTTTTATTAACTTCTTCTAAAATGGATTCTGTAGATACCTGTTTAAGATCTAAATTTGCGAAATGAATGTTTGCGAAGGTGGAATGTCTTTATTTTTCTTGGAACATATTTCACACCTCTCTTTTTTAAGCAGTTGTTTTGACGCACACTTCTTGTGATAGACACTATCACAACTCCCCAAACACTTAATGACTTCGTCTTTCATCAGTGAAAGAACAACTTACACTTTTTACATTGCGCCATTTTGTTTTACAAATGTCGTATTATAGGTAGGTAAAATTAACACACGTCCTCACGCTGAGTGTGCTTGCGCGAGAATCTAACTGATATGAAATATGTATTGTGGAATATATTCTCAGCGGTTTTTATCCTCGTCGCCAGAAGACCATCGCGGTCTTTTTCGACATTACCAAGGCATTCGATAGAGTCTGGCATGAAGGCCTTATCTACAAATTGTATGACTTAGGCCTCCCTGACCATCTCAGCCGCTTCGTAGCGTCCTATTTGAAGGATCGTGCCTTCGTTCAAATTCAAATTCAAATTAATTTATTTATTTGTGAATACAGTGAGTTAGGTGTTATAAAAATTTACAGTAGGTACCGTGTATTCTACCACAGTGTGGTGTACAAATATATTTCTTCACGTTATAGCCAATAACAGCAAAATGGAATACTTTTAAAATTGATTGCAAATTATAAAAATACAATAATCATATTTGTAGGTGGTATTAAATATTCACAAAAATGTTATATATTATAAGTGAAAAGCGTCTTGCAATGATACCCATGACACATAACACATTTCGTAATGGCGCCTTTACGTTTATATTGAAAAAAAAAAGAAAAAGGTGAAGTAAATAAAAATGTCATCTTTTCAAATTATTATTACTATTATTAAATACACGAGTCAACAATAAATACTGCATCTTAAGCTAATGTCACGTAAGTAAACTATATATATATAAAAAAAATCAAAAATGTCAATGTCATCGGCTCAGACAAAATAAATATTTTGTCTGAGGTCATCGGGTTATCATAATATCATGTCAAATGTATAATATGTGGTATGTCAAATCAAATATAAATATTATACTATTATGTATACCAAAACAATCATTTAATTTCTATGTCATTAAGGTATTCATTAATAGAATAGTAAGATTTAGTAATTAATAATGTTTTTAATGATTTTTTGAAGCTTTGTATATTATTTATTTTCTTTATGTCATTAGGTATTTTATTATATATAGGTATGGATAGGCAAAATATACTTTTTCGCATTATTGCTGACTTTGATTGTCGAACTTTTAATCTCAGAGGATACCTTCTATTATTTAAATTTTCAAACAGTGGCAGGTTTCTATGGACAAACACAGCCGTCTCATAGATAAAAAGACAGGGAAAAGTTAGAATTTGCAGCTCTTTAAAATGTGGTTTACAGCTCTCAGTCCAGTGTAGATTTTTGATTGCTCGAATACACCTTTTTTGAGCTTTGAATACCTTTTCCCGATCCACTGAGTTTCCCCAAAACATTACACCATACCTAAGTGTTGACTCAACGTATCCAAAATATGCTATACGAAGTGTTTGCGTATTTGCTCTTTTATTTAACTTATACAAGGCATATGAAAATTTATATAATTTACTGCAAACACTATCGACCTGTGCCTTCCAGTTCAGTTGGTTATCAATGATAATTCCTAAAAATTTAGTTTCTATCGTTTCATAGATTGGTGAACCTTTATAATTAATATTAAAACTTGATAAACTATCTTTTTTGCCAATTAAATTTCATGATTTTAGTTTTTTCTAAATTTATATTTAAGTTATTTTTTACGAGCCAATCAATTATAAGACCAATGGAATTGTTAATCTCAATTTCATAGCTTTGGATATTATTGCCTTCATAAACGACCGTACAATCATCCGCAAAAAGGACCATAGATTGTTGTATCACCGATGGAAGGTCATTAATGTACAAAAGAAACAGGAGTGGACCCAAAACGCTTCCTTGTGGAACGCCGTAGTACACAGCTCGGGGCGTCGATCGATAAACCTTTTTCTGTCAACTTTATAGGGCATATTCTCCTTATTTCAGTAATCTGCGTCCTGTGTGTAAGATATGACTCAAAAAGATCTAAAACTGTCCCTCGCAATCCATATTGATGTAATTTTCTTATTAATATTTTGTGATCCACAAAGTCAAAAGCCTTAGTCATGTCCATGTATAGCGCGGCCACAGGTATTTTTTTTGTCTATACATGTTATAATTTTGTTGAGCAGGTCATAAATTGCCGCGTTTACAGATTTATTTTTACGAAATCCTTTTTGCTCATTTACGAGTATCTTATTATCTTCGAGATATTTATTTAAACGTTTATATAAAACTTTTTCAAAAACTTTCGCAAATACAGTAATCAAAGCAACAGGGCGATAACATCCAACATCACATCTGTCGGGTTCGTTTTAGAGACGAAGGCACGCTATCCTCTTCTCGTCAAATCAAAGCCGGTGTCCCTCAAAGCTCTGTGCTTGCCCCCCTCCTATACATACTATTCACCAACAACATTCCCATCCCGTCGAATAGTGTCAAACTAGCCCTCTTCGCAGAAGGGCTGTGTCCTTTACTCTAAAGGCAACTCACTGCTACAGATTCGGAACAAAATCCAAAAGTCGGTTAATGACTTAGGAGCTTGGTTCCAAAAATAGCGTATCGACGTAAACCCGGAGAAGAGCTCCGCCGTTTACTTCGAACATAAACGACGCCGTCTCATAACCATTCCGCCAATCAAGATGTTAGGAACCCCTGTCCCATGGCAAACAAAGTTAAATACTTAGGCGGCACCCTTGTTGCAAGGCTCACTTTCAAGCCCCATATCAAGAAAGTAACTCGCACCGAGTGATTTTACATAGGTAGGCTTACAGCATGTTGGGCAGACACAGTAAAATGTCCCTCCGCAACAATCGAACCCTATATAAGGTCTGTATACGACCCGTTATGACCTAGGCGGCCCCCATTTTCGCACATGCTAAACCCGATTTAATAAATGAACTTCAAATAGTTCAAAATCTCTTCTGTCGTTGGGCTACGAACTCATCCTATTGTGTCCGTAACGCCGACCTCCACCGAGACTTAGAGCTCCCTACAATTCAGCAGTTCCTCAAATCACTCTCTGAGAGATTCTTCAAAGCCTCAGAGTCCCACTCAAATAGCCTCATTCGCGAGACAGCTGCCTATGCAGCCCCTCTGCACACTCGCTATAGTGTACGCAGGCCGAAAAACTCTCTCTCGGACCCCCCCCCAACAAGATTTTGGCAGACCTGAACTGCCTCCTGGCGGCTCAGGCCGAGCCTACTCAACACATCTCGTAATCTGACTTAGTTAGGCACACTTCTAAGCGGCTATGCGTCTCCTTTCTGCCAAGGAGGGTCGCGTCCGTTTACAGCTTAAAGATCTCTCGTCACATCGGTAAGCCAATCTCAAAAGGTGGAGTTTAGTGGATAAAAGTCTCCACATAAGCCAAATAATGGAGGTGGATAATGCTATGAGCATTCTCCACCTCCCTCCCCCGTTACCGGAGGGTTGCTTCGGCCGCAAAAAAAAATCAAATGCATATATTTGAGATTATATCAAATACATATATTGGAGAATGTATCAATATATGTATTTGATTATCAATAGATGTATTTGAGAGTGTATCAAACATAAAACTGTTAGACAAATAAGATTTACCTGCACTGCGCATGAGGCGATCAAAAGACTGGCCCCAACTCTGAATTTCCTCCAACGTGGGTCTGAAAATAAACCATTACTTAAGCTCAAATAAACTAAACTGCAAATCATTTTACCATATCAGTTAACGACATTAGCATGTTTTTCAAAGTTCAAATCTATTTTTATAACAGGTATGCCATAATCGCCACAGCTGGAAACTGGACACGGGACTATTTTTAAAAGTGTTACAGGTGTGGAAATATTTTTTTAAAGATAACTCTTATACAGATAGGAACTCGGCATCAACTTACGTTTTTATTTTATCTTTAAAGTAAACCTTAAATATTATTATGTCCTATATTTTGATTTGTTTACTTTTTGTTGTACTTGTGTTCGTAATCTTTTGCGATATTAAACCTTTATACGTGATAGAGCCATGTTGCAGCTACGTTATGGTTGCAGCACGGATGGGTCAGCTCGACCTCGATCTCAAAGAATAACAGCGTAAAGTAGCAGCTCAATGCTGTTGTTGTGTATGATGTAGAGACCCGGTGACCCTTTTCATTGGAAACGAGGCTTCCCATTTTAGTCCTCAGGGCTGAGATTGCATCTGCATTTTCATTTTTAACCAAAACATACACTTACCATCAGATGGACTGAGTGCTCGTTTGTCAACCTTATTCTATAAAAAAATTACTATAAAAAAATCGACATCACTATAATATATTTCGCAAGAAATATGTATTTCGTTAGCCTGGGCGGTTTTCACCGCCCAGACCATCGACCGACACGAGGTGAGCAGTCAGAGACGATGGTCCGCACTCCCCCCCCCCTCGGACTGCGGTTAGATAGCTCAAGAAACGCCTAAAAAGGCCTTAGTCAGATGATGCTGCAAGAGTCGTATAGACTAATAGACTAATTTCGTTAGCTACAAGACGTTTCTTTGTCGGCAATATACAACATGTGACAAAAATCCTGTGTTTCCCGTTATGTGGGTTACCAGAATCAGAATTGAACGCACAGAAATAACATTTTATCGCAGATCCGTAAAGCGTGATCTTTGACAACTCCGCGGCCAATGCAGAGATAGTGAACTGTAAACCCACGTACGATTTGCAAATAAAAATGTATTTAAAATTAATTTAAGTTATTTATGGTCCATTTTTGCAAAGCTAATGTTATTTGTTTACGTATTGTGACGGCCCGTCATTGTTATTAATAATTTATAAATAATTTCTATATAAGGGGGCATCAAAAATAATCTTAAAAGATATATATTAAATAATAAAATTACATTAAGAAATACAAAGTTAAAATAAATACATTTAAAACATTTAGTATTATAGTAAATTAAAGTCAAATATTTTGTCTTTCAAAATATATAAATTTATTTTTAAAAAAAACTTGTAACAGTATTCAAAATATGATAAATAATGGAAATACAAGTCAAAAATATTATAAAAATAAAGATAAATAACATTTGTAAAATAATTGTAAAATTGGTTAAAAATTTTCTGTCATGGAAGGAGTTCGTGTATAAAAGAAAGTTATAGGGGGGTGTTCATGTATAGATGGCTTGTACAGAGGAGCTGCCGAAGACGTATACCCAAGGTCGTACATATACATGGGGTGGTCGGGTGACCGACTGATTGAAATACAGTAGCACAATGACTAATCCTATATTAGGGACTTATGATAATAAGGTCTATTATACTAAAGCATTATTATAGAAGATCTCCTTGATGCATAAGCATTACGATACTAGAGTTGTGGTTTGAAGTCCCCTATATTAAAGACATATAATAATAAGGTCTGTGATACAAAAGCATTACTATAGAAGCTCACTGTGAAGTATAAGCATTACAATACTAGAATTGTGGGTTGAAGTCCTTTATATTAAAGACATATAATAGTAAGTTCTATTAAAATAAAGCAAATATGTGAAAGCTCTTAAATAAGTAAAAGCATTATATTAATATTAATGGGACTTGAAAAGGATTATTATAGTGGCGTGTATGCTGCTTCACGAGCAACTGAAACCGATGTAAACTTGGACTCGCTAACCGATGTGTCCTAGACATATCATCTTGGTGGTAAGTGGGTTTGTTGTAGCAATACGGCTTTCCCGTGGACATCGCACACCCATACCGTTTGTGGGCGACGTCGTAGCGCATAGCGATGCGTCGTCTATCTTTCGGATTGGGATGAGTGTGTTTGGTACATTGACTTATATATTACTTTTGAAATCTTTGGTTTTGTAGCAATTTTTAGAGAGATAGACCTTTAGAGAGATCATTTGGAAAAATCAAAACATATTTTATTAATCGTGGTCACATATATATATATAATATTATTTTAAAAAGGGGAAATTAATAAATAAATAATTTAATATATACTAAACGAGGGGGGGGAGCGTTACAGTATGAATACAGTTCTGATAGAAAGCACAGGGTTTTGGTTGCATGTTGTATATATGAGTATAGAGGTGGGTGGACTCACGGCGCGTCTCCGTCGACCAGCAGCGGCTCGTGCGGGCCGGGCCGGCGCGGCTTCTTGCCGGGCCCACGATCAGAGCCGCGCTCCGCCACGCTGCAACAAACATTACTAATTGCACTCTACATATATCTGCCTCACTTACAATTGACTGAGCTTCTTTTTTTATTTAAAAAATACTAGATATGCTATAATAATATTAGATATTATTAATATCCCTTAACCACCCCGGATAACCTTAAAGATGCTTGTGTTAGAAGTGGTTCACGACCGTAGAATACTATAATACACAGTAGAATGGCTGTCAACCTTATTTTGTACGAGGATCGGTATCGCCGGGAGCACACATACAAGCAATTATGTCGTATTATCACTTCTACAAACCAGATTCGCTGTATTGACAGACTGAGCGAATTTACACATTTTAGACTTTTGATTAATGTGAGTTTGACACATCAAAATTTATTTATTTTGGTTTCTAATATTCACAAAACTAACTAACTAAAATTATGTAATGGCTGCGTCGGTACCCCCACGTGGTCGGTTGATAGTAGTTGATAGTAAATGATAGTCAATACTGGGAAGTTGATAATTGATATTTTATTGATAGAACCAACTAAATCCAATTTAATGATAGATGGGAAATGATACTACGACCGCGCATGACCGGTATTGCTGGGCTCAATTACTCGCACTGACTCAAAATGCATTATTGTAGCGTTATAGCGTAAACTGCCGACGCCACAAAAATGTACGTGCTGCAGCCTGTACATGCTCCCGAGCTGAAAGATAAAGAGTCATGAAGATGAGATGAATTTAAAACTAATTACAAGGTGATAAACATTTTGGCTTAAAACTAGTTACAAATGTTTGATACAAATACAGACAATAACAGTGTAATATTTAGACACCCGTGTCCGTGATAGTAAACACCGATTGAAGCACTGGTGAGGTGCCACAGTTTTGTTCTTGTTTACGCGAGTTCTTAAATTTTTCATTTAATTCGCGGGTAATGTCATCAATGTTACACTGCACTGCACTTGTTTGCAACTCTACATCTACAAATTGCAATTCACTATTACACTGCACTTCACTACACTTATTTTGTACGCGATCGCGACCTGCACGCCTCCGCGCGCGCCGCACGCGCCGCCACACGTAGAAACCTCCGAATACTCCAGCCGTTATAATCACCAGGTAGAGGACGGTGTAATGGTGAATGTCGTGATAGGATACACCTGCTGCTAACGGCTCAGTCTGTTTCATGACATCCAATTGTTCTCGCATGGCAAGCAGTTGTTGTTGGCTGATAGTCTCCAAGCTCGTGCTGGCGTTCATTTCCGGTATCGAGATATTTATTAAATAATTAATCGAAGCGATCTTCGGTATACCAATGTCGGGCTTTAAATTGATTTGAGATGCATCTGGTTTGTATGCATGAAAATGGAAATCAGCTGATTTATTAAGGCAGTCCAGTCCCTGGGTAATAAGTCCTGCGTCACTCAATTGAATAGCCGTAACTTGATCTTCGCATAACAACTTGAAGTAACATTTATTACAACAGAAATAAAAGTAGTTATTAAGTTTACTTGTTGCAATGAAAATATTTTTGCAGGTGTTAATGAGTGTTCTACAGCTTCCAAGTCCTTCATCCTTCTCACACAAACTCTTGTCATTGATCATATGATAAATAGGCTTCTTGAATCGACATAACACAGTATTTAAATCGCGATCAATGCAGTCATGTAAATCAGTATAATATGATAGCGATATAAACGAATCCTTGTTTAAGTTTAAAGCGAGATACTCGCCAATAGGGACAATGCTGATCATGTTGCTACCCGATTGTTTAGGTATGGGAATTGCTTTAAGGACTTCGTAAGCGTCTCGTGCTAATAACGGTATTCGGATTTCGAAAATAAGAAAGGACTTCGAAAAGCGTGCTTTTACATTAAGTAATTTGTATATGTTTGAATAATTCACGTGATCGGTAGGAAGTGATAGGTCTTTAGGTATCTGAGTAGAGATGGCACTTAATTCATGTTGGAGTTGCTTGGGGGTTATGAGATGAATACCATACTTCCCGTGCAATACGTCTGTGATAGTTTAAATAAGATAAGTTTGTATATCTTTTAACTAGTTCAAAATGTTGTTTGTAACTATAGCGGCCAAGGTAAATTCGTTGATATATGAGTTATCTGAGATATATAATATCGATTGTTCAATTTCGATCATCTTTTTGTTGACTGTTTTATGATGCTGTTCCATGATCGACTCTACCCTCTTGATGACATTGAACTCCGCTTCTAAGACTGAAGTTTGATTCTTCCACATCTGGGCTAGGTGTCCTTGGTTTTTTCTGATTAAGTCGATATCTTTTTCATACTTTTCAGCAAAGTTGCTGTCAAGCACCCCAAACAACGCGTTTGCGATATTACCTACACCATTGATGAGTCCCCTGCGCTTACGTGTGAGTAGGTCGCCCTTATCTTGCAACATGATATTGTTGCGCCGTAATTCCGACTGCTCGTAATTCAATTGATACATGACACCCTCGCAGTGTGAATGCCCTCTTATCTTCGAACAGATGGTTTCTAGGTATTCCATGTACTTCGAGGACGTGGCGGTGCCTACCCAATATGGGTAGAGATCATAATAGACAACGATAATAGTCAGCTATCAAATGCATGTTTACAATCTTGTCGAAAAATAGGCTAGTATTATTTTGCACTTTATTTATTGTATATAGTCCGCTAATATTAGTAATAAGGATCATAAAAAATAATAAAATAGAAGTTGCAGCTGTAATGAAACTGTATCTTCTATTCCTTTGTTTTATCTTACGCTTTATTGGTTTGTCTTGCTTTAATTCTTGATTTTGTGTTTCTTCGGAGATGATAGGGAGTATTGATAGTTTGATAACAGGTCTTTTCATATAACCATTTTTTGTTTTTAACGTCACAACACGCACGTAGCCGTCGTTACCAGGGTGCAATTCGATCACCCTACCGAGGGCCCACCTGCCTGGAGGAAGGTTACCATCATTGATGAGTACGATGTCATTTAATTTTATATTTCCTTGAGGTTGGCGCCACTTGCTCCGGGCTGATAGGTTTGTTAAATATTCTTGTTGCCACCTTTTCCAAATGTCTTGGAATATTTTTGTGTTAAGTGCCACCTAGTCCTAAGATCTCTTTCCGTCTCATAAATTGATAGAATCGGACCGCTTGATAGAAAATGTAAAGGGGTTAAATAATTTAAATCATCAGCTTCCTCTGTGACATAGTGGTCTCGAATTTAATAGCAGCGTACTGTACTCCTCGTACGTGAGTTTTTGATCACCAACCACCCTCCTTAGATGATACTTGAGGCTTTTCACGGCTCCTTCACAAAGACCATTGGCTGATGGCCACGAAGGTGCATTCAAGTGCCAATTTATACCCATCTCGGACACTTCTGAGAGGAACTCATCACCAAAAGTTTTGAGGAGCTCTTCGTATTCCTGCTACAGCAGGAACTTCATATGAAGTTCGTGCCATTATCGCTATGAATTTGATTAGGTTTGCCACGGCGAGCTGTCATTCTCCGTAACGCTGCTAAGAATTCAATACTCGTCAGGTCAGACACCAACTCCAAATGTACAGCTTTTGTGGCCATACATGTGAACCCAGCGATATAACCTTTTGTAGTTTTGATACCTTGGCCTGAGTTAGCTTTGATGAATACGTGGCCCGTGTAGTCTACAGCAACATGATGGAAGGGGCGTGAAGGGTTTGCTCTAGCTGCTGGAAGATCACCCATAATTTGATAGTGTTTGGTTGGTTCGTGCCTTCTACATTTGATGCAATGACATAATCTCTTCTTCGTAGCTCTGTTGCCACCGATGATCCAGTATTTTTGTCTCAGGTTGGCTGATGTTAGCCGAGCACCACCATGGTATGTCATTTCATGCGCCTGATTTATAAGAAACTCAGCAAGGCGACTGTTGCCGGGTATAATGATAGGATTTTTCATGTCTGGTCTGGTCGCAACCGCGAGTCAGTGGGAGATTTCCCACCGACTCTCAATACTTCATCTTGATCAATACACGGATTAAGTTCACAAATGTTGCTTTTTCGATTTATTTTATTTCCTTGCTTTAAATCTGATAACTCTCTTGCAAATCCCGTTCGTGGTATATTTTTGATAATTAATAACTTAGCTTCCTTCAACTCTCGTACTGTTAGATATTTTATATTTTGTCCTTTTTTGATAGTTAAAAATCTCCGAATCCATGCAACTATTCTTACCGCTTTGTTAATTGTGCTATATTTTGATAGGATTTCTGAATGATAAAATCAGGTTGATGTTGTGCTACTAAAATTGTTTTTGATAGTTTTAATTCTTCGTTTGTTGTATAAGCGATCTTATGCCCTTGGTCATTATATGTTGATAGCCAAGTCGGGCCCAGCCACCACAAGGTCTGGGCTTTGAGTTGTGATGCAGTTAGACCACGACTGGCACAGTCGGCTGGGTTTTCTTCCGACTTAACGTACCTCCAGCAGTCAGGTGGCATATTTTCTGTTATTATACGAACTCTATTTGCCACAAATGTTTTCCATCTGGTTGGTTCTCCGTTGAGCCACCCCAGTTCTACCATGGAGTCAGTCCAACCATATATTTTGATATTGTACCCATTAAGGCACTCTGCGACTTTACTCATTAGCTTTGAGAGGAGTAGTGCTCCGCTCAGTTCCAACCGCGGTAACGAGACTGTCTTGCTGGTTGGTACAAGCCTGGCTCTGCCGGCCACCAACACTACAGATGATTTATTGCCTTTGTTGATACGACAATAGATCAACATCCATAGGCTCTGACAGACGAGTCTCTGAACCCATGTAGCTCGATACTGTCGCACTCATAGATCTGCAGCCATCGGGGTAACTGAATATTTTGCATGTCCTCTCTGACCTTCTTCCACTCGACATATACTTCATTCGGTATAGGATCATCCCAGTTAATGTTATCTGCAGCCCACACTTGTTGAAAAATAATTTTTAACTTAGTTGATAGTGGTGATAGCGGGTCAAAAAGTTTTGATATGTACGATAAAAGGTTTCTCTTTGTGACCTTGTTGGAGCCTTCCGTCAGTTCTAAATTTGAAACATAAAAACATCCTCTTGTGGATTCCATCTTAACCCAAGGGTTTTTGTTTGCGTTGATTGCTTGAAATTAAAGTAGTCATCCTTTGATAGAGCTGACTCTTCCTCTCTAACCAAGTCATCGCAGTTTGATCTCCATTTCCTCAAATGAAATCCAGCTGATTTTAGTAAATTGATAAGGTCTTGTTTTAATTGACGTGCGGTTCTTATATCGTGACACCCATGGACCAGGTCATCCATGTAAAAACAGTTGTTTAATACGTCGATCGCCTGACTGTTTTGATAGTTAGGTTGTTCATCACATGCAAATTGTTTGAGAGTCATCATCGCTAGGAACGGCGCTGCTTTCGTTCCGTATGTGACCGTGGTAAGTTGATAGTCTTTGATAGGTTCTGAGGGAGAGTCACGCCAAACGATTCTTAATAACTGCTGATCATCGGGGTGGATCCAAATCTGTCTGAACATTTTTTCAATGTCGGCTGTGAACGCAAACTGATATTGTCTCCGCTTGATTATGAGAGACTACAGATCCAGTTGGAGATTAGGACCACATCTCATGACGTCGTTCAAGCTATTCCCTGATGATTTTTTACATGAAGCATTAAATACCACTCTAAATTTGGAATTAATGATAGTGTCGTCAGCACGCACACAATGATGACTTAATACACAATGCCGACGTCCCTGAGTCGGTTTATCGGTAGCTGGAATCATGTGTCCGAGGGCGCGGTATTCCTTTATAAATGATTGATATTGATTTTTAATGTTTTCATGTTTTTTGAATGTGTTTTCTAACGATCTAAATTGAGCGATAGCTTTTGATTTTGATTCTCCCAGCTTATCCGAAAAGTCTGGAGTGAGGGGCAAACGTACTTCGTATCGACCGTCTTCGCGCCTGATAGTAGTAGACTTGTAATAGTCGATGCATTGTTGATCATCTAATGATAGCGTATATTCTTCACTGATCCTCCATCTCCCATAATTTTTGGATCTCCTTTAAGTCGTTAATGATCACGTTACATTGTAAAGTTTTGACGTTACCGGTTAAAATCCAGCCTAAACGAGTATTCTGAGCTATCGGTATATTATCATTCAACCTAAAAATTCCCTCCAATAAAATCAAAAAATAAACATTTGCTCCTAACAGAAGGTCGACCTGGTGACTGATGTTAAATTCGGGATCTGCTAACGTGATGTTATTTAAATATGTCCAGGACGGTTTTGAAAAGCTAAAGTTAGGTAAATTTCTGATAAGGCTTTTCATTATGTATACTTCCGGTTCAAATTCAAAATGGTTATTTATAGTTTTGCATTTGATAGTCATGACGCCCTTACAATTGCTCTCCTTAGTACCTACTCCAAATATCACTCCCCTACATCGAAGTCGAGGTTGGCCGAGCAACTGAGGACCGAGCACTGATGAGAGAAGCTTGGGACCCCTGATCTATTAGAACACGCATGTTGACGAAACTCCCATCATATTTGTGTACCTTAAGTATAGCTGTGGCTAAAAGAATTTCAGGCACATCACATTGCACGTGTAAGTTGCTTTGTACTTGACCCAAAGTTTCAGGTTTCTGGTTGCTTACGCGGGTTGCTGCCTTCGGCGAATTATTATAACTATGTTGAAATGATTTATGCAAAATAGAATTATGCGCTTCATTGCACTCTGTACATCTTTTGTCGGAAATACACGGCTTACCATTATGTGAATAAATGCAATTTTCGCATAAATTCAGTCTTGATACAGTTTTAAGCTTTAGGAGGGCATGTTTAAAAACTGTCGACAGTAATAAAGACCCTTTTTCCGCAAAAAAAAAAAGAAAAAAAAAAAAAAACCCCCCCCAAAAAAATTTCCCCCCTTTAAACCCTCCCCTTTCAATGTTCATTGGTTTTGCAAAGTCCACACTTATAAAATTTCCAAGAAGTATTGTTATTCGCGTTTGATTGTTGAAAAGTGAATTTACCGTGCATCGGAAAGGCTTAAACAAGCCTTTCCGATAAACATTCAAGTTTCTTTGATACCTATTATTGCATATATATTTTTGCAGAGGTCTCAGGCTTCTTTCGAGAAGATTCTAAGCTTGAAAACTTGCCTTCTATAAACGAAAGAAACTCGTGCAAATTAGGTAACTCGCGGAGCTCCTTGACTGACGTCATGTATTCATTATGCGTGTCAGCATTGAGCTTTTGCAAAAGGAGATGCACAATCAATGAATCCCATGAATCAACGTTAACGCCTAAATTTTTGTTAGCGTTTAATGTTTCTAGGGTTGTGTCGTGAATACGCTTTATATGATTTAATGATGTATGTTGCATTACGGGGATATTTAGTAAGATATCGATATGCGAGCGGAAAATTAGCGTTTATTATTATATCTGTTGTTAAGTATGTCCCAACAGATCGGATAATTATCATATGATATTGGTAGATGTTGAATAAATCTCTCCGCTTCACCTCTAACTTTAGTTTTAAGGAATTGCATATTTTGTGCGTTAGATAATGACGGGTTGCCGTGAATAGTTTCCGTGAATAGGTCTTTGAAGGAACTCCACTCATGGTAGCTACCACTAAATGTAGGTATCTCTACGTGAGGGGTCGATTGCTCTCGATATGATACAGACCGCAATTTACGATTGATGGATTTGATAATCTCGTTGTATTTTCTTTCGTTTGTGAAAAATGATAACTCATAATCTGGGTTCCTACCCCCAAGCTCACTGTCTAACTCCCAATACATATTATCAATTATAGACCAACGCGATTATATAGCACGTAATAAATGATCGCATTCCCACTTTTCTAATATCGAATGTAAGTTGATATGGATACTGTGTGTTCGAATGTCTTAAAATTACTAGTTTGCTTGCGTAACATTTCGTCCGTCTTGCTACTAGTCCCCTGGGACTGGGACAGGGTAACCTGCGGCGACGGCTGCCAAGATGATCCAGGCATCCCAAGCGGTGTAGCGGGTTTCAACACTGGAGTTGTAGGCCTGTCATCCCTAACCTGATAGGTAGCGATTGCTGTTCTAATTTTCTCGTATTTATTTCTAAACGATTCAAATTGGTTCCTCGTAAAATAGGAATGAGACTTCGCATACTCTATTCCACTTAATATACCATGATTAGATTGAAATTCTGCCCAGTATTTGTCTAGAGTATCTAACCTCCGTTTGATATAATCTGCCGTCTTTCGATAGGCACTATATTTTTTAAATTGGTAAAAGTCTGCTCTATTGCCCCGAAGAATTGTCGTTGATTTGCCAAAATATCCTCCATGTTGGACATAGTGATAATAAAATAGGAAAGATCTTACTTGTTCAGATTTGCTCAGCTGTTTGCAGCTCTTCGACTCCCGATGTTGACAATCCGATGATAGCTCACGTCTCCTGCTGGTTGCTCTCACTTGTGATGCACACTTTTTGTACACACACGCGAGTTTGTCGAAGGACCAAAAATATGTAGGGGCTGCGTCGGGACCTCCACGTGGTCGGTTGATAGTAGTTGATAGTAAATGATATTCAATACTGGGAAGTTGATAATTGATATTTTATTGATAGAACCAACTAAATCTAATTTAATGATAGATGGGAAATGATACTGAGAGCACGCGTGACCGGTATTGCAGGGCTCAATTAGCGCACTGACTCAAAATGCATTATTGTAGCGTTATAGCGTAAACTGCCGACGCCACAAAAATGTACGTGTTGCAGCCCGTACAACATATATAGTTTCAACTTACTGGTTGTAGGATATGTCTCCTTTATTTAAATTCCATTTCCCGCTGTTCTTTCGACACTTGACTATTGCACAATTTGCCATTTTTTAAATAGGATGGGACAATCCACCTTGCTGGGCCCAGAATCTACATCTATCCTCTTACATCAATGCAGACACCCAACAAATGCCAAAGGGTTTGAAAATGGTTGAAAATTGAAAATGATTGATTGTGTTGACATTTATAGTTGTGAATTGACATGTTAGTGGCATGTTAGTAGCTACACGGGCTCCGACCACTCCCCTGTTCTATTGTGTATGTATTATAGTATTGTATGTTCACGACCGTTTAGGTTCGCGGTCCGAGCCCTGCTATAAGACTAATATCGCTTCGTACTGGTTTCTTTTTATTGCCTATTTATAAAAAACTTTCGACAATGTGCCATTGTTTCTTTAGTCATCATTACTGCCCACCACAGGTCTTTCAAAAATTGCCCTTAGTTACATGCTTCCATTAATTTCCTGCACATCTAAATTGGTCGTTACTCCATCTGGTGAGGGCCGCAGCTCTTTTAATTCGTACGAGGCACATCAATTTTCGATTTATTTGAGCTTTATAGCTATTGAGGTGTAATGTAGTACGTAGTAAATAATATCTCAGTGAACACTGAACAGTCAGTCGTTGATGTAAAGATTTTTGAATTCTAGAAAAGAAGTGCTAAGTAATGATTCATAACCATTACGAAAGTAATCATTTTCAATCGAATTTGTAGAAAAAAAAATTACGAAAAACACAGCAGTATTAAGCTGCTACTTTATTACAAAAACAAAAAACAAAAAAGTTTGTATAAAAACTAAGGTTTAATTGTTAAGATAGCCCAGCAGTAGTTACGTTAGTTTGTAAGTTAGGTAGTCCGTTATTCCTGTGTCTCATTATCTTAGCGCGCAAGTCGCGGCTAAGCTGTTACAAGTCGGAAGTGTCGATGAGCGACGGACGCAGAGGTCAAATTTAAATTTTCACATGAATTTTGCTATGACTCACTTGTAACAGAAGACACAAGTTTTCTCTAATTTGATAAAAAAATTATAAGGAAGTTTAGTTATCTGTGAGGGCAATGCTTACGACAAAAAAGAATCTTCTAATAAAATGAATAAGGGGGTGGTCATAGCTCACTTAGCGGTCTGTAATAGCAGAGTCTATTTCGTTTGATGATACAAGCGAAACGCGTGAAGTATAATCGACGGTGGTGTGTCTATCTTAGTATAGTGGTGTCGGGCTTCGTGGTGACGGTGATAGTGCACGTAGTTGTGGGATGAGGGTCATCTGTCAACAAATACTCAGCAGCAACCAGAGTCAGGAAGTTGACAGTGTTTCAACCACGCGCCTCGGAAAAACTTAACGTCTTACGCTTGATCTCTCTCCAGCTGCGGCAGAGTGCTGTCTGATTGAGACATCGGAGAATGAGGAAACAGAGATTGATAGCGTATACACTCGTACATTATCCTGCATAACCCCGCCTTGCGCAGGTGGTGTCCGTTGGGACTGGCCACTACAAACGGAATTCGGTCTCGAGGACACTATCATTATTATCATTCACTGTTGCCTTAAAAGCACACCAGCTATAGCAAAGCTATTATACCGGCGGTGAGCAACTATCCAAAAATATGTTATTATGCTGGTATTTAAGTTTACTTTGTAACTATGTCCATGAATATGTAACACAACACATTCGCGTGCTTGTACGTATCACTTATAGCTCTGCGGAGGCTTTGTGCCGCGCAAGTCGCAGCATTACTGCAAGTTGCCCGCGCTGCAGCCTCGCCGCACTTACCACTTAGCCCTGCAACAGAAGAACAAGCGACGTTAAGGTCATAATATATTTTTAATAGAATGGGGGTGATAAACGAGCACACAGTCCACCTGATGGTAAGTGGATCCTGTAGCCCAAAAACATGTGTTCTTCCCAGTCATGTGTTTTCCATAACATAATAGTGCGATGTAAGGTAATAAAAATGTCTCAATGTGAGTGAAACGAGTGATTAAAGATTCGACAGTGGAGCCCAACCACTCCGCTTCGCGTTAGAGTGTGTGCGATTGTTATTGATGTCTTAATAGCATGCAAATACCCTTCAGATCGGCATTGCTCTCTATCTGTTCGTGAAGTTTAATCACAATCGGTTCAGCCATTCCGAATATCAACCCCGACAGACCGACAAAAATCTTAAAACTGTTATTTTGGTTTCAGTAGCATGCAAATAAAAGTATATCATTCATCATTTTTGTAGCTTCGTATTAGAGTTAACCAGCATTAAAAATTGTAGAATGTTAACTTAATTAACCTCAGGTAACAAAAAGATAACAGCATACAGGTTAATTGCAGCCGTGCGAAACCTGAAGGAGTTGCTAGTGTTTTTTGTAATATTATCATACCGGTTAACACCATTTTTGTATATGTCCAGCTGTATGTTTAAATGTCTAAAAATGTATTTTATAACTGATAACGTTTATTTTAGACATTAATGTTGTAATATTGATTTCTTTTACTTATTTCTATTCCTAATCGAATCATAATTCATAATACTTTATTGCAGTTACTTCGATATCACACGCAAACACTTAAATTTCATTTATATGTATACATTTATTTACGAGTACTACTCCGTTTGCTCGGGTTGTTTAACAACATGGTATCTGGCTGAATACGTGAGGCATCTCTATCGAGCAACAACTGTTCTAACAAGAGTAGCAACAAGGATAACTATATGGCATTTTCTATAATAGACTACTCTAAGTGTATAATAGCTCTCGGATATAAGTGGACTTAGACACGTCTGGGGCGTAGACATCTAACACAAACAGCTTCTTTAATCCCACCTTCATTCGTATCTATAGCAGTCTCGGGCTTACACATTCATACTACTCTTTCATACATTGACCCATTCTTTCTAAAAGGATGATACAGACTCCCTGGTATGCCCCTCGGTTTCGTATACACCAGACCAGTAGGAGGTGTGCATGTCATGTGTAGTGAAGTCCTTTCCTTTCCGCTTCATCTCATTTACACGTTACACGTAACACATCTATTCCTTACTTACTAACTTGCTTGCTATCAAGGAAGCAATTGACGATTACGCAATATAATAGTACTAGACTTGCTCACAGTATGGTGGCGACGTAACAATAAACGTAGTTGTTGGCAAGTCGTAGTGCTGGTCGGTCATCACTTGGAAAATGCCAGAAAAATCTCATAGTCTCCGATAAACGAGGCGGTACGAGTATCACTATCGCGTTAACGCCAGGCGTAAAATTCCTTTCGGCGACGGAGCGTAGCGTTAATGGTGAAGAGAGGGCGAAAGCGGTGAGTCCTTAACATGAGATGCTCATGTCCATCATTGGATATTTACGACCTGATGTAAATGATAATAATGATGATGATGATGATGAGTGCTGGAAAAACTTGCTTGGATAACGTAAGCAAGGCTGCTATTGCAAGTTGTTCGCAAAAAGCAAACACAGTCTAGTAAGTGTAACCTGTGGATCATGAACACCTATGTCTGTTTTTAATAAAGAACCAAAATGCAAACATGCAACATTGTGAGGACTAACTTGAAATACCTCGTGACCAGAAAACCTTACGAAAAACAGCAGCATTATAGCAACTTGACAAATTTTACAATAATAATAATAATAATAACCCAACCAGATGAGAAAACTATATATGTAGATACCCCAAACAATAATAATAATGTAGGACAAAAGTAGTAATGCTCAAAAGTATGCGCAAGCACAGGTGCACTCTCTATTCCCTTAGTCTTATGGTCTAATAGGACGGTAAACCGACAGGACCGGAGAGAGATCTGTCGCAGGACCACCAACTTTACATGCTTTCCAAGGCACGGGGATGAGACACCGCCGAACTCCGGGCAGCTACTGAGAATTGCTTGATGGAAAACCCCAATAACTGATGTTTTTAACTCAACCCGGGATTCGAACCCAGGACCTCATGATCAGCAGTCGCATTGCTACAACTATATATACAAATTTTACAATAGTGTTGTGTGCGGCTGCGGTTTGTCCGGTCGAACAGACGGAATGCATTGTAACTCATATTGACAAATTTGTTGCTTGTGTGCGCCTGCCTGCGCTCTTCCTTTAAATACTATTACCGCAATGAAATGTTAGGATCATTGCTTCCGAACCATTCTGTTATTTTATTTACAAAATTTAACTCTTAAATCGGTAAGACTTAAGAATAATAATCGAACGAAGAAAATGGAATACCTGCCGGGTGTATGAGGAAGCTCCAGACCGTTCAGCAAGCTATAAATAGGGCTATGCTTAGGTTTTCCTGCGTAACCGACAAAGCACAACGGATTAGTTAGCTGAGAGTGGCAAAGAGCCAGCCATATAGCTCGAAAAACCGACAACCGATGAGGAAGAAAGATTCTCGAGCGGCAGCCTCGGACCGGTAGAGCAATACTAGATGGAATGATAAACTGTTAAAATATGCAAGAAGTTGATGGGTGCAGATGGTAATGGTGATGATGGTGATGATGCTTACAACCGCGTTTTGTGGCGTTCCTTGGGGGAGGCATATATTCAGCAGTGGACTTGTGAAGGCTGTTTGATGATGATGAAGAAACGTAACAAATGCCACCATTGAAGCAATCACATAATATATTATGACAAGCAAGAATAAATGCAACGGTTGCGTACCAAGAGCAAGAGCAGCAGCAACACCAGCAGAGGCAGCAGGGCTTGGCAGCTGGCCGGCAGCCACGCGCCAGCGCAGCCAGGCTGCACATCTGGAACGCACCACATGAGATGCATCATTATATATACTATAAGGCGACCTATAAGGCGACCTATGGGGGAGGCCTATGTTTAGTAATGGACTTAGGTTCTAACGGTAACGGTAACGATAGAATGCAAGCAAAACTTATATCTTAAGTACCAAATATTCTAAAAAAATTATAAAGCGATAAACTAGTCAACAGCGCACCTGATGGTGAGTGGCCACTACAGCTCATGGACACGCACAACTGACTTCAACCAGGGACGGCCACCAGGTGCCCGCTTCCCAGACAAGAAGAGGAGCCTTGCCACCTATTTCTGCAACCAAGCATAAGTACGACTGCTGCTAAATTTTCCGATCTGAAGAGTATATAAACATAGAATAGCTACAGCCTAGGTGCCATATATCATAAGGTTGACAACGAATAGATGGCTATCTTCGTTTTAAAATGGTTGAAGGTGTTCATGGGCTGCTGGAGCCTCTTTTAACTCGTTTGTTGTTGCTTGTTTCTTTTTAGCCTACATGGACGCATTGGCAGAAACGGAAAAGATACTACCCAGCGGTGTTATTTTCCTATCTAAATATCATAAAAATTCATCAATAAATGAAGGATTCATGTTCAGTATGGAAAAAGAATACAAATTTCATTTAAACTTTTGAAAAACGTGGATGTTATAAGTTACAACATACGTAATGGACGTATTACGTGTTTTATAACATCCTCCTCGGATATTGTCACAAAGCGTGTCCTTGAACCAAATTTGGTACCACAATTATGTCAGTCTGATTTTATTCTTAAATTAAACCTGATGTAAACATATCTGGTAAGATTGACAGTTACAAGTTCGTCGGATTCACTGGTAGTTTGTTTTTGTAATATTAGGGTGATAAACGAGCCGTCATGCACTTTAAGGTAAGCCACTGCAGCCTGTGGATACTTGTGAATATCTAACAAAGAAGGCCAACGATGCATTATCATAATGCCGCTAATTTGGCATCTTTGAAACTTGTCTACTGTTCCTAGTTCTTGTAATGACTCACTTCTATGGTGTTTCACGTATATGTATGGTGTTAGCAACATCTGTCCATATTTATCAATATAGGTACATATTTCTTTGATTTAAATTTAAATATATATACGATGCCGTTGCGTAGTGTTAAGCCTTAATGTATTAATAGTGTAAGTAGGTAGTGTAATCTGGGTTACCTCTTTCATAAACAGGTTATTTGCCACCTTTAACATGTCTCCTACATATTGAATATTAACAAAATCATATGGCTCTATCGCCGTTTCATCTATTAGTAATATTTTCAAGTAAATTTTAATGTAATAGACGAGTTTCTCAGAAGTCAACACTTTGTGTAACTTTAGGGATTCACAAGTTCACTTATATCATGGCATAAGGCGTCGTCGGGGACGGGACGCCGGACACTCGGATCCATTTCGTGAAGTGCCAATATAGATCCGACAAAAAGAAATCTTTAACCGAAATCTAAAGGAGATTCTCAACTGAACACACACTGGCTGTTGAACCTCAAATTATCTAAAACTGTTTAATATTTTATAGCGATTCGATCAAAGCACAACGTTTTCAAGGCGAATCGAATTCGTCGAGGCGCTAGAGCGACCGTCGCATCGCCGAAGTGTAAACCGCGCAGGAGCGACGTAGAGGGCGCTTCGGAAGCGCGGCGTGAAAACGCACAGCGAAAGAAGCACGGAAGCGACGCAATCGCGGATGATGCGAAAATAAACAGCGTTTAGAGGGTAGTGGGTGAGGGTCGCGCGCGCGTATTAATAGCGCGCCCATTGAGGCGCCCGCAGCTCGCCGCTCGCTGGTAACGCACGCGGTGCGTATTGAATAGCGTACTAAGTGCACGCGCCGGCGTCTGAGCTCACCTGACCGCAGCTAGGCGGCGGCGGGTGGCTCGCGCGCCGGCCCGGCTTGGCGGCGGCGCGGCCGTGGCATGGCGGCGACCAGCGGCGATGGGCGGCAGCGATAGGCGGGCGGCGACGTGCGGCGGGCGGGCGGGTGGCTGCAGGAAGCGCCGCGGCCGGGGCGCGACTGACGCATCGACCGGCGCGGCCGCTGCGCGCGCCTCCCGGACGATGAACCGGCGCGGAGCCGCCTCGTGGCCGCCGCGGGGCCGCCTATTGATTTTAGGCGGGCGCGTCATCGCTGCGCCCCGGTCGATACAGTAGTGGGCTACTTTCGTCATCGTTCCAGCTATTTCATCTCACCACAGGCGAGGTCGCTACGTACCTACGGTCAATGCATGCCTATAATGCAATTTTGCTAAATTACCGTACTATTTACAGAACGGTCGGCCGTTATTGACCACGCAAACGCACAAAAAGCGACTCTTATCAATCTTTAGTTTAGATGACCTACATTACGCGCGATGTATCGACTTTAGATAATTTAGGTTAATGGTTATTTTTACAAGAGATATTTAAACTAAAATTACGAGGAATGTTCGTTAAGAAGACATCATATCGCGTAAAAGTAGCCACAACTAGAGCACAATGAAATTAATGAAGCGGCGCGTGTAAAAGTAAAAGTATGACATCACGGCAGAATAACATGATGTGCGTGTGCGTGTGTGTGTGTATGTGTGTATGTGTTAATCTTGTAACCCACGTTTAGTTCAATCGAAAACAATACCGAAACTGATATAGAGAATGAATTTAATCTGTTTGGTGTTTCTGTTTCTAAATAACAAAATTTTATTTAGAAAACTTAAAACGTATTATTTTTAATTTACAGATTTTAAGAAAGAAATAATCAAAAACGAAGTTTATAAAAATAATTAAACACAAATAAGTAATTCAATTCTAAGGCCGAATGATCAAGGGTGCGGACCGCAAATTCAAGAGTGGTAGGTTCAAATCTGCCACTCACCTACCGTCATGAACCACTGTAAATTTACTTAGAGTAGTTAACAGGAACATAAGTAATGTTTATAGCGTTACTGATATTTCTTTTTAAATAAATAAAATACCTTCTTAGAATTCAATACCTAGCGAGTAGCGATCTAAAGGCGCGGCGCGCGCGGCGTGCTCTCGGGAGAAGCCGCGGGCCGACGGGATCACCGCTGAATGCCGTTCATACTCATTCTTGAATGTAATAAGTAAACAATATTTAATATAATTCTACTTCTTCATGAATTTACAGATCCATATTTAAATGGTGCCTAGCCCGCACTTTGTTGATGCTGTACTATCCGCGCCAACACAATCATTGAAGAACAACGATTGAAGAACACAACCGGAGAGAGAAAGGTTCCTGGTCCGGGGATAAAATTGCAAAATAATTAGCCCGTACTTTAACCTCAAGGAGAGCAAGACTTGCTGCATAGCGGGAACACACGCTGCACTCACAGCCGAACGATATCAGCAGCTGCTACACTAGTGGTTGACACCGTATTTAGCATATTAGGTATAAGGTGCAGAGTATATTATATAAAGTTTAATAAGTTACCCAATGTTTTAAATCACTTTTTATAAAGTTCCCGTACACGTAAAAAAATCTAAAATTGGAACAGTAATTCAACTTTTTAGCAGTTACCTAATATATAGTAACTGTAATAACTAGAGATGGGCCGAGTACCTATTCGGTTAATACTCGCTACTCGGCGTACTCGGCGGGTTTTTTAATAATTGTACTCAGCCGAATAACTCGGTTTTAATGCCGAGTATACTTGGTTTAAGTAAAGCAATATATTTTTCTAGATCAATATAATTAAAACAACAGTGTTAATCAAAAAGTATTTATTATTAGTTTGGGAAATCTTTGACAATCACAATAACTGATGCTGTGGCCCATAGACATCTACATTTAACCTCGATTAAGAATCAAAATGCAGATACCTCGTCACCCTTGAGGACTAAGATGGAATGCCTCGATTCCAGTAAAACGGATCTCCAGCAAAACGTTAGGAAAAGCTTAATGAAATAAATCAATATTTTAACTTTAATAAGGTAATGTATGCTGCAGGAACACCAGGCTCTGCACGTTTTGCAAACAGCCTATTCCTTTTCCGTTACCAGCTTCCGAAAACAATCGCTCGCTATACACACAGAAACACTCGTGCTGAACGTGCCAGCTCCAAATACCTTGTTTGGTGCCCTGCCCACCAATCGAAAGGACTCTTGCTTTTTGCCAACAAATTTTCTTTTAAATAGCGATCTAATCCTAAAGCAATGGGGCATTTAGAGCTCTATTTTTTGCACTTGTTTACGCGCCCGAAACAGGAATTTGATTGAACCGAGTTACAAGGCCGAATACTTGGTTGGAAAAAAAATTGAACCGAGTAAAACTCGGTACTCGCTACTCGGCAAAAGTGCTACTCGGCGCATCTCTAGTCGTAACCAATAGTATCTATACACATATTTTATAACAGTGCATGCTGAAATGACCTGTTGTAAGTAAAATCTGTTAATACATATTGTAACACTCCCCCCCCCCCCAACTATTGTATATAATGGCGGTCCGATGTGATAAAAATAATGTGAATTATAATATATGTGTCCAGGCTAGTAAAATATTGGTCTTTCCCAAGGATATTTCAATGTTATAAGGCCGTTTATTATACTTATGGCGTGATCGTCTTATTTACCTTGTGTTTTTTGGTAACTCGTTTCATATAGGTGGCTCTTGGAAAAATTAATATACAACAGGGCAATCGAAAGCTGTCGGTGGGTCCTATAGTAAGGTATTTTAAGCTAAAGAACCCCGTTCACGAATAAAGGGCTCAAAAGGTTTAGAACATTAAATCGTCCCTATTCCACTTGTATTAGGTTCACATCAATCAATTCTTTATAGACCGCGAGCTCTATAAAAAACGTAACACGTTGTTAATGACGATAGTAATGATGATGGTTTATGATTTGGTTTGTTACCAATCATCAGGACCCCTGTGTAGGATTTTTTAGCTACCTAACCTCTGTCCGAGTGAGGGAGTGCATACTCCGTCACCGACTGCATAGCTCGTGTCAATCGATGTTCAGGACGGTGAGAAACGCCCAGGTATGCGGGTGTACGGTGTGTAGGTAATTAAGTACAAAGTAATAAGTTGACACTATAGTGCTTTAGTTTCCGTAATCACTAGCATAATTACCACAATAATAAATGTCTCATGACGAACGCTGTCGAAGACCTCGGAAAGGTCCCAGGAACAAAAATTATGTTTGAAAAGCTCAGCTCCAACGTCAGTGGTTGAGCAACGTCAATTGTTGTGAGTAGCACGTGGAGGTCTGTACACACTTACAGCAATGAATGTCACAAAGCAAGGCCCTGTGCCGCTCGCATCCATCGACATCCCACATGTCTTACCAGGTCTTACCAGATAGGTATACTTACTGTATGTTTGTTGTTATTTCGTCATCAACTATATTTTTACGGGTAATGGCCCGGCCACACTAAGGAGAAATGCCGTTAATTATCGCGTTGATGGACGTTGAATCTAGGTGTGGCCACGAATTATCGCGATAATTTGACAACGGCATTAACAATGCCGTTTCCCGTTTGCCGATAACTCGAGTGGCGGTACATCAAAGGATTAACGCGCGAATTATCGCGTTGAAGCGGCCACACTACGTTTGTCTCATTGTGCACGGTGAGTGCCACGGGGTTGCACGTATGGCTGCGATGGAGTGGAGTAATGAAAAAGCTTTTCGAGATTGAATTAAAGAAAATACTTCAAAAGTATACTTTAATTTACGGTATGAAACCAAGAAAAATAAGCAGGAGAAAAAGAAACAATTTTTGCAGGTCAAAATTCATAGTGTACAGTGGTACGAAACCATAGATATAATACGAAACCCTGGGTACGTGTATCTAATTCGCACTTGACCAGTATTTATGATTGGCTTATTAGTTATTATTTCATTAAAATATATTTACGTTTGTCTTATTATTTAGCTTAAACCATTGGACATCTTTCTAGTGCAATTTGGGTGCGGGAAAAAAATAAAACATAAATAGATTTACAGTATACGTTTCCCGTGCATTTTTAGCATCCACCATCTTCTTTTTCTTTGTTTATTTTTTACTTTACATTTTACGCCGTTCAACGGCAAATTTAACGCCGTTCAACGGCAAATTTAATGCCGTTCAACGGGAAACGACGTTGACCGTTCAAGTGTAGCCACTCATTTTATCGCGTTTTTAAGGCAATAATTGTTGCGTTTATGGGTATTGACGTTGCTCGTTAGTGTAGCCGCAGCATAATAGGTTCGAAAATGCTTTATCCGTACATATAAATAAAATGGAAGCTGGGGTTACATGCATGTTTGTATGTCTGTTGTTAGTCTTCGGAGTGGCTGAACCGATGGCAATGCACGAGAGCGCAGCGACCGGAGTGATATAGGCTTGCTATATTGTGACTGCAAAAATAGTTTTTTTTTTTTTACAAAAAAATTATAAAAATGAATGGTCTTTGGTGATTATCTTAAATCTAAATACTACCACATTTACAGACCCCACCCAGACGATGCCGTGGCTTGTCACGGGGTTTAAATAAACAGTTGCCAACCCTAATTAAAATAGATATGTAACTAAAGGTAAATTTTTTTATAGAAGAGGGGGCAAACGAGCATGCGGCTCACCTGATGTTAAGTGACTACCGCCGCCCATGATCAACCGCAACACCATATTACATAATATATGAATATACATGAATGATCACGTTTGGTCAAATTATCTAACTGCATTTGATATTTCTTGTTAATGAATGTGTATGTGGTTTATGCAACAACTACGACTTTGTGAATAACAGGGGGTGCTTTGGAGGTCGCGGGAGATCGTCGAGGTTGTGCCGGCCACCTTCCGGGAGCTGCGCCTCACCACCCGTTGCGGTGACAGTCATGAAAATACTGTATAAAGTTCAACATATACTAAATTCAGTACGAACTAGATTCATTTTAAAATATTATTTCATTTTCTATCATAATTACCAAAGAATAGAGTTTTAAGGTAAGGATGAAGTTAAAGGAGTCAGGTGTAAAGAACGCAGAAGCGAAGTACGAAGTGGTCGCAGATCGATGGGAGTGCTGTACGGGGTGGTGCGGGGCGGTGCGGGGTGGTGCGGGCGGTGCGGGGTGGCGGGGTGGCGCCGCCCCCGCAGTATCGACCGCCACCGCCGCGCACCCAGTAGTAGGCGGCCGCCGGCGGCGCCGAGCAGGTGCGCCTGCAGCCTGCAGCGGGCGGTGCACGGGGTGGGAAGGGGCCCGCGCCAGCCCGCTCTCGAACGTCGTATCTCGTTGGATCGCACCCTCGCCCGAGCTGCTCCCGTGCGCCCGCAGCGTACCACCAAACGCGACCCCACCGCATGCGACACCATCACCCCTATGCTACTCACCTTATCTATAAGCACCGATTATCTCATCATAATTGGATCACGCTTGACCGTACTGTCCCATACGTAAATTGTTTTTTTTTCGCAAAATATGATTTTGTCGATATTCACGCCCCATTATTCATGTTTGTCGTTCCTACCCTTCAAAACATTAGGTAATTTTTCGCTTGAACTAAAATCCAACGAGGTATTTTCGACGTCCTTCATTTTTTTATGTTTTTTTAAGGCGGTGCTTTCATTTAATTGTATATTTTTCTTTACAGGGTGGGGTAAAAGCCTTGTTAGTAAAGATATACAATGGAAGGCGGTGGCGGAGTCGCCAGCGTTGCCTCCCTCACCATGGACTGCGAGGACATGTTCAAAGAGATAACTAAGAAACTGTACGGCGAGGAAGCCACTGTGGGTGTGAGCGTCGGGGTGAATGTCGGTAGTGTGGTGGGCGTGGAGTTCCCGGCTGCAGATCGTGACCTGCAAGATGACGACCTGCGCCCCGAGGAACACATCACTGCGTGGGGACTTGCTGCCCTTATGCAGAATGGCTTTCCGCCGCCCGGCATACTACAGGTATGTGGAGCTAATAACTTTTAACAACTTTCTTTTAAATGTTATTTTATGCACAACATGTTACTACCATCTAAAATTACTAGAACATCATGGTTCAAATATTAGATATTCATTCAGAATGAGCCCTCGTTCTGTTGTAAGCTACGAGGTACTAACGATTACCAACATATATTTATTACGAGATCACTATTGAGAATGTGTTTGCACAATGAAGATATTAAGATTGAAAATTTTGATTGCGCAGGCGAATTTTACGCCACGCACAGACCCTTCTGCGGAAGATCGCTGGACGGCAGCGGAGGAGCCTCTTGCGTGGGCGCACTCTCGCGTGGCCGCTTACAATCCGGCGCAGAGGCTGTTCAAGTGCACTGACTGCGAATGCGTGGGCTTCCTCGCGCGGGTCGCTGAGCACTGGCTCGGCACACACTCGCAAGCGCGAGCCTTCCAGTGCCCGCTGGCCGGCTGCGGGTTCGCGAGCGGCTGGGCGCGCGCCGTACGCCAACATCTCGCTCGGGATCATCACTCGGACCCCGCCGCAGCCGACCATTTGTTGCGAGATAATCCCGCACTTGATGATCTCACTCGGTATCTCCAAAGGCTCAAGAGCAAGGTACAGTCTCTTTATCCACTCACTTCACAGTAGCAGCTTATTCAACTGCTTACATTCTACCGATGTTATATGTCCTACTAATCGTAGGTGGAGGCGGCTCGTACGGAGCGACGGACGGGAACATCCAACACAAGTAGCGGGACGCCGAATCAGGCGGTCGACGCTACTGCCGCTGAATCCAACGTAGTGGGAGGCGAGGCCGGCAAGCGATACGCTTGCACAGCATGCCCGTACGCAACCGATCGACGCGACCTCTTCACCCGTCACGAGAATATTCACCGAGATGAGAAGCCGTTCCATTGCTATCTATGCCAGAAACAATTCAACCGTGCCGACCACGTAAAGAAACATTTCTTGCGGATGCACCGAGACCAACCGTACGATCTTAATCGTATCAGACGGTCGAGTGGAGGCAAGCCGGCCACGAACGCGGGTGGGGCGGTGGGGCCGGTGGGAGCGGTGGGGCCGAGCGGGGCTGGTGCGGTGAGCGTGGCTGCGGGCGGGGCGGCCGCGCTGTTCTGCGCGAAGGCGAGCGATGCGGCGGGCGCGCTGCTAGCGGCGCCAGCGGCAGCTGCGCTGGAGTGCCGCGCGCCGCCCATCAAGCTGGAACGCTCGCCGCTCGCCAAGACCGAGTCAGTGGGCTCGCCCGCCACGCAGCACAAGCCTTCCACATCCTCCCCGGTACGTCGCAAGGTGAGGCAGTTGTCACCTTAATGTGCCCCTTATGACATTCGCGGTGTATATGTGAGCCTTGTTGGTCCAGTGATCGAAAGCGCGATGGCTGATCATCTGGTTACGGGCTGAACTAAAATGTGTATTGTTAGTGGTACTGTATTGGGTTTTTCTATTTTTATGTCTGTTGTCTCAGCCCGGAGTCAGGAAGTTGGCTGTGTATTCACCACCTTAATCGGAAAGCACGTAAAGCCGTAGGTCCTGCGCCTGATCTCCCACCTGACGTGTCAGATTATTGTCCCAGCGGACTGTGAGCGTAAAGAAATAGAATCCACTTTTGCCTAGCGCATACACTTGGGCACTATGATCCTGTCCTGCTCAGATGGCTAGTGTCCGTTAAAACTGGCCGCCTTGACCGAAAAATGACTTGGAGGGCACTATTGTTCATGTGAAGTTGTCGAGGTTCGAACGTTGTCATCTTAAAGATGTAGGTATGCTTACTTCACTTTGCTTTCATAATATTTAAAACTTGGCACTGCTGCTTCGATTGACCGACAGAATTTAATAAAAAAACACCGCAGGGTGAGCGACGCTACGCCTGCTGCTACTGCGCGTGGTCGGGTGTGGACAATTGGTGCTTGAAGCGGCACCTCAACACGCACTTGAAGCCGTTCGCATGCGCTCTGTGCGAGTACAAGGCCGCGCGCGCCGAGCGACTCGCCACGCACGTGCACAAAGTGCACAATAAGAAGGCCTGCGCCAAGTGCCCCTTCCTTGCTGACGACCAACACCAACTCGCGCTGCACCTGCGCGATGCACAGTTAGTACGCTATGAATACTTCTTTTCTTTTAGAATAAGTGACAAGCGAGCACACGGTCCACCTGATGGTAAGTGGATGCAGCGGCCCATAGACATCTACAACTATCCTCGATTACGAATCAAAACGCAGAAGCGTCATCCTGAGGACTAAGATGGAATGCCCCGTTTCCAGTGAATGGGGTTCCCGGTTCTCTACACTCACCATACTAAACACAGCAGCATTTAGCTGCTATTTGCGCTAGTACTTTGTGAGAGTGGCCTTACCCGGTCGACCCACCCAATCGTGCTGCCACCATAACATACGTGCAGCATGGTTATATAGTACGATAAAAACTTTAAAATCTAAACTTAACTTTACAATCAACAAATGTTAATTTTACTAAGTATATATCGTAGACTAACTATTCACAACTTATTGAGTCTACCAAAAATCTGAGTACCGTTAAAGCATCCAGGATAATATTCAAGGATACATCTAGTTCATTTAAATAATTTATTCCATACTCTAAACCTATAACTAATTTTTACCAAATCAACAATCCCAGAATTTACTTTTGTTTATATTATGTTTATGTATACAATATCATCATCATCATCATTACAGCCCTTCACAAGTCCACTGCTGAACATAGGCCTCCCCCAAGTAATGCCACAAAGCACGGTCCTGAGCCACCTGCATCCATCGACTTCGTGCATTTCTTACCATGTCGTCACTCCATCTAATGGGGGTTCGCCCTACACTACACCTACCGATACGAGGCTGCCACTCGATAACCTTTATGCCCCATCGATTATCGGTTCTTCGAGCTATATGGCCGGCCCATTGCCACTTCAGCTTATTAATCTGATTTTACTGCGGATATCTTCATTTCTGAGTCTAGTCTCTCTAGTCGCTGAGAAACTCCTAGCATAGCCCTCTCCATAGCTCGCTGAACGACCTTGAGCGTCCTCATACAGCCATGTATACAATAAGTTGAGCTTAAATGTGAACACATTTAGACCTAACAAGTTTAAAAAAATGTTCGTTTCTTAGTATAGGTATCAAAATTAAAAACGGTATATTGTTTAGGTACTCTACTCGATCTCCTTTTTTTATTACATTGATTCTTCTGTCATAAGCATTCTGAAATAATCTGTGCACCTATGTTGCTTTTTTTTGCTACTTAGTTTTCTTATTGTTCTATATCTGTTTACTCTGTATCCATATCTTATTTTTTATTACTCTATATCTGAGAAGTCAAGTTTAGATATACATATGTAAGATAAAAAGAGAATTTAAATCTGCACGCGCCTCTTATTTTTTAGGTAGATTTTGTTACTTCTACCTTATTAAATACCATAACATACCGAAATACTAAATATAACTAAATCTGCGAGCCTTTTCTATTGTGTTTAGTAGTAGATTTAAGCGTTTTATCTTATATTTTACATTATATAAAAGTGATGAAATCCGTCAAAAATAAAGCGGAATACCTTGCTACCGGTGAAAATGTTGCGGTTCTCGTTACATGCCATACGAAACAGCACAAATATGGTGCTATTTCACGTTGTGATTCCGTTCGTGCGTGGTTCCTTCCCCGGTCGTGTCAACCTATTTGCACTACAGTCATAATTTAAATTTACACAGCACTGTTTAAATTTAGGTATTTAAATTTTAATAATAGCTTTCAGCGTTTTAAAAAGAGAATTGGCCAGATCTGAAGGTATATTATATATAATAGAAACTGGAAGTTTCCCAAGTTTAATCAGTGTAGGCGAGATGAAGCCTTCTCTGGATTGCGCTTTTACTGTGTCTTGCAATGACGTTAATATTCACTCTGTTTCCGCTCCTTTCATGGTTAGGTACCTACTACAGTATCCACTTAAACGATAACCCATTCTAGCCAATATTTCTTCTTTTTTTCTCCAGTAAATCTTCCTCAATTCTGTGCCTTCACTCACACAATTGCGTGCACTAATCCCGTCACCACTAATCCCAGCACCACTACTCCCAACACCTGTGCTCCTGCACTTGGTACTGGAATGTCGGTGACGGGATTAGTGCACGCAGTTGAGGGAGGGCGGGAGGTGCTCTTCTAATTAGCTAAGACGCATAATATATTTTATTGAGCGGATAGTTGCAAAGTAACTATTAATATCTTTACTAAAATGGATTTCCGCAAAGTAACGCCTGATTCTATTAATTATCTTTATAAACATATAAATATGTATGAACTACCCAGACATTAAAGTCTCCTGTTTTATATGAAGTAATTTAATTTAAAATAATACTGTAATGTGGGGGAGATTTGGAGAATAAATAATAATACGTCTAGTGGTCTTGACTGTAGGTTTATTACTAACTCTCTCTCCTAATCTATCGTACATATATATAAGTACACACTACACGCCCATCGGCATAAAGAAAAAAAAAGGATTACAAATTTTTTTTTTTCAATGAATTAAAACTTGGTGTAAAACATCAAAAAAATTGTACATTATTTTAAAATATTAAAATTCTTACACCTACTATATCATATTTATAACATAATATTAAAATAAAATATCTTAAACACCGTAATTTAAAAAAAAAATAACTTTCTATCTCTGTATTTAAATTTTTTAAACAATCATCAAATTCCTTACGTAATTGTATTGATTCTTTAAGTTTTTGTTGTAAAATAATTTTAGTTCGCCTATCATTACTGCATAACTTTTAAAATTTTTATATATAATTATTAATTCACTAGACTGAAAATACAGTTTTTAAAACAAAATAGTTTTCAAAAATATTATAAGGTGTTTACAATTTTTTTATATTCTTAAACTTAAACTATATTATTCATTTTAAATTTTAACAAATCTATAAGAAGCTAATGCCATTGAAATAGTATCCTTAGTTTTAAGTGGATAAACTTCAGCATACTTATTTAAATCACACTGTAGTGTGAGTTTATAAACATTATTAAAACTATTCTTACATTAGGGCCCTACTAAATCTAAATAAACCTCTATGAAAAGTGGAATATCCTATAAATCGGTTATAACCATTGGCATTTATATTTTTATTAATTGTATATGTCGCAACACTTGACACATTGATTTGCATAATTAGTAGGATGTTACTAATTATGTATGTAGTATCTAACTCTGGTCAAAAGAATCTTTTCTTTGCATTATATATAGACCGTTAGTTGGCAAAAATGATAGTCGTTTAATATTACAGGTTTTGTCTCACGGCGGTCCTAGTGCAACATAATCATAATCATTACAGGGATCAAATACAACTTACAATCTCAGCCGCGTAAGCGGTTTGTGACACCTTTGTTTTAATTTCTAAGTATGTTCATGGGAACGTTTTTTTTCGATTACGTTGTATAATGGTACGTAGTGTTAACCATGCATTAAAATGATATTGTAAATAAAATGAATTTAACTTTCCCAGTTTGTACCTCTAAATATAGATTTTTAAATTCAATTTTAAATTAATTTTATAAAAGTATTATACTTTTACATAGGTACGTACATTAACAAAAAATCATTAATTAAGTTATTTATAATTTCGAAAACTCATTTTTTCATGACATGAAATTTATATAAAAAAGAAAACACTACTAGGTACACAGCTCAAGTTTGTTTTAGGAAATATTTATTAACATTGAAAAAGGCATTTTTATTTTAAACGGGTAACATAAGTTTAGGTTCCGTTGTCTTTTCTAAAGAAAAAACGTAAAAAGAATACTATTACATTAATAAATTTATAATAATAGTGTATCGATAGACTCTGGACTTTATTTTATAAGCAAAATATAAACCAAATATAGTTTAAAATGTACGAGTTTTACATAAAAAACATATGACAAAAAAATCAACCAGATGTATTATAAATATGAATTAATGTGTCTAAATCTGAAAAAAATCTCGTAAATTCATATGCAAATGTGGTTAAATAATGACGCGCAGAATACATACACACACACACACAACACATTATCGCGTAGTTGTGTAAATCGATCCCTATAGTTATTACATGTGTAACTCATTAGTCGCATTTTGGGTAGCATTAATAGTCCTAATACAGAAATGAAAACTACACACTTTTTGATTTGCTCTTTTACTTTCTTTTCTTTCTTCTTAATATTTTTGACCTTTAGCTGGCTCTCTTTCTCTCTATTCACTTATATATTTATTTATTTATTAGATACCGGGAATCGGAGTATTAATTCATTTCATTTATATTTTATTTCGTGATATTTATCACGCGGGTACTTTATTAATATGGGCCCCCCATATATTTGGGTATCATATTACATTTTCGTAACATTCATTTCATTTTATTGCTACATAAACTTTTTTTCTATATCAAGGTAATATGTACCTTGGGTTGTGCGCACAACCTTGAGGTCTACGTTTAAGTCATTAAAAGGACTTCAACAATTGTCACGGGGGAAAACTAAGTTCACACTGTGATTCAATGAAGGATATGACCTCCATGCACCATTATTAAGGGTAACAAATTTAAGACTTTTCTGGTCCCTAACAGTACTAATATGAATCACTTGTACTGAAAGTATTGTTCCCTAGTACCCGTTACGCCCGATTTTATCATCCAATCACGGAAACATACCCTGCTCGAGGACTATATGTTATACCAGTGATAGACGTTCCCGTATCTCTCCATTACCTATTTATTAAGGTCAATTATTTTCTTTTATATTTATTCCTTTCATAATTCTCACTCTTAACGGATTCAATACTATTAGTTTAAGCATCATCAAATATTTGGGTGATCAGTCCAATATTGACGAAACTTAACCACTCAATCATTCGTATTCCACTTGCATTTCTTTCTTTCATTCCTCACACCTTTTAAATACATCTTTGCTAATTTTTGTATAAAATGGATTTATTTTTCAGTCAACGTTTAACTCAGTTAAGAAACATTACTATTAAATCTCTCTTAGGCCGGCGACGTACATACTTTATGATAGAATATCATTTTTCTAGTCACTTTTCCTATCCGTTTTAATTACGATGTGTACCCTACTAAGGATATGCTGTATTATGTACATGTATATGTTATGATTATTATTCCTTATAAGTAGAACTCTTATACGATAACGATCTACTTAGTAACAAATAATATTTTTTTTTGAATTACAAGTCAATTTTTTTTGAATATAACGTCATATAAAATTTGAGATAAGATTGAGATAATTTGACATAAACACAGAAACTAATTAATGATAATTGGTTGTAACATTTGCAATTTATTATATATAATGATTGACAAATTAATGATTACACCAAGTATATGACATTGAACTATAATAATAAACTAACGTTGGTATTTCCTCTAAAGCTGTTACATAATTAATTAGAAAGTTACCATATCAATTAAAAAAATATTGAATAATTATATGTATGTTGTCAAAATTTCGATAAATATTGTTATAGTTACTTGTCCATTAAAATTTACACATTACTATGGTAGAATATGTAGAACTAAATTATACTTAAACACCATTGCACAACCATATTGTTGCAAAACAAATATTATTATTATCATCATTAAGTAGTTATTTACCGATTAATTGTTGCGATATAATACATAATTTTGAATTTTTCTATTAATAGTATTAATGTTTTTCCTATTTTTTTAATGAATGATTTAAAATTTTTCTTTCCCCAGTTCTGTGTATAACATTATGTAAGTAATAATATAATTTGATAATAGACATCGGCACCATTATTATATAATTAAACTTACATTCGGTGGTTTCGAGATGTCTTGTACCTGCTACAGAACTTGGCTGGTCGCTCGTTGTACCCCTGACTTTTTCTGCTACTCTGGTACGACGACGGTAACGAAGATATTGTTAGCTCCCCGATGTGGTTGGGCCTGGACTTCCTCGTACGCTTCTTTTTTCTTAAGTTCTTTATTCTTCTCTTGAAGGAATTTTGATTAAGAAGTTTTCTGTTCTTGGAATCTTCTTTCTTGGAACTTGTCAATATTGATTATGCTGTTAAAACAATGTTACTGGAGCTTCTTGTATAATTTGTTTTTCAGGTATTTTCTTCATTTTTTCTGTAACATTTTTTCTTTAAGTGTATAATCGACTTCGAGTTCTCAAAAAAAAAAATTGTAGTCTCTTCTTATATTCGTATTTAAAAAATTATTTGTTACGTCCGGTATTATGTTCATTTTATTATTACATTATTTTCATATATTCATTTTGATTAATTTATTTTCTTCAATAAATTACTCTATTTCTTATGCAGGTCCCGGCGGTGCGCTTGCATTGTAGCAGCGCACCGCCTGGCAGGGTCGCCATGTAATGTGGGGGAGATTCGGGGAATAAATAATAATACGTCTAGTGGTCTTGACTGTAGGTTTATTACTAACTCTCTCTCCTATTCTATCGTACATATATATAAGTACACACTACAATATATCATATGTTAGTCCGAATTCCAAACATTACAGCCACATCGAAAGTCGAAACTTGAAAGTGCCTTCGGGCGTGGGGCGCACGGGAGGAGGAGGAGGTTTCTCGTCCGGAGCAGCGGCGGCGCCGGCTGTAGTACCTGCGGGCGGCGGGCAAGTGGCGGCGGCGGCGGCGGCGGCGGCGAGCGGCGGCGTGACGTCACAGCCCGCCGGCGTGCGGCGTCGCGAGCAGCGTGCCGCCGGAGCCGCGCGACTTTTCGGCTACCTGGAGGCATCGGACGGGTCGGGCGACGAGTACGAGCCGCCTCCATTGCCGCCGGAGTACGCGGCGCAGCAGCAGCAGCAGCACGCCACGCCCGCCGTCACGCACGCGCAGCACGCCGCACACGCCGCACACGCCGCGCACGCGAGCCACATCCCGCACTCGACGCACGCCGCGCACGCCGCGCACGCCACGCCGCACTTCGCGCGCGACAAAGAGAACGCCGCACCGCTGCACCACGCCATGCATCACGACCACTGCCTACGTTACTAGTCTCCGCCTTCACTTTACCAATGTATAAAAATACATTGTACATTAGCATATGTTCTTTTATTGTATGAAACTCACTATTCCTAGGTCGTACCCTAAAACAAAGATTTGATTAAACAAGTTTTCTGAACATAAGAGAACTCTAAAGATGCTTGGAAAATATTTTGTGATCTTTCCATCATATTTAAATAACAAAACGCAAACGGTTGTTAATAATGGGAGTAGTTCTTCAGGGTCGATAGTATCTATGGGTGATTTCTCAGGGCTCAATTCTTAGTCACGTTCTGTTCTTAGTTTATATTAATGATTTACTTGGAAGAAAATTGCTAACCATGCTAGTTTTAGTTACTCGTGTAACTTCGTTAATTTTTCGACTAAAACGGCAATTATAATCAAAATATAACGTTGTGCTGTATGAAAAATAGCACAACAATTGGTTTAACGTTAACAATTTGCGACAATAAAACTAAATATTAAATTTACAACACCAAAGCGTCGCTTATGTCTTATTTCTCATAACCTGTTGTAGAAATAAAATTAAACTTGCCGATGTGCTGCAGCCAGAGGAACTTAATCGATCATTTGAAAAACTAGCATATCTCTCTCAGCGTGAATCTTTTCCTGGCGAATTAAAATTATTACAAAATAATAAGCCGTTACACTCTAAAAATAGGATTCTACCTTTAAGCCCGTTTCTACGCGATGGTTTAATCCGTGTGGGGGGTCGCCTCGTTGAATCCTCCCACTCTTTCGAAAAACGACATCTTATCTTAGTCCACGGCAAGCATCGCTTCACTCGGCTGTTGTTCGAGCGCGAGCTCCTGCGCCTGCTGCATGCCGCGCCCTGCTGCAGCTGTCGTCCGTCCATCGCGCTGTGTGGCTCGTCGCTGGCAGAGATTTCACTCGTTCTGGCTATCATCAGTGTGTCAGATGTCGAAGATTTACTACTAAACCTGTAACCCCTAAAATGGGAAACTTACCTTCCGTTCGCGTAGACGCTGGATTTCCTTTTATGTGCTGGCGTAGGTGTTAGGTGTCGGTTGGAATCCTAACGAAGATTTTATTAATTTCCCCACTTACTATAAAATTCAAAATGAAAATCCAATTAAAAGATCAATCAATTCTTTCCGATCCATGTAAGGTATCTGGGTCTTCTTAGTCCACTCACTATAAAACCTAAAATTATAATTCAAAGATTATTGCTATCGAAGGTCGACTGGGATGACCCAGTGCCTGATACTATCAAACAGTAGTGGCGTTCTGCGCGTGAACATTGGAAAAAAATAATTTGCTTTTAAATGGGGAGGAACTGTCTCGTTGAATGTTGAACTGTTTTTCTCAGAATTACTGTTGACGTGAATCTTCAATGGGGTCCTCAATCCTCATATATTAAAACTATCGACCAAACTTAGTTCTGCAGCATATGCTGTAAAAAAATTAAAGGTCTTACATGTGTTGAATCAGCTAGATTAGTTTAATTTAGTTATTTCCGCAGCATAATGACATTAGGAATATTAGTATGGGTAATGTGATATATTAATATAATCTATCTTTGTTTTACATAAGAGAGCCACAAGAGCAATTTATAATCTCACGCCACAGGAGTCTCTTAGATAAAAATTTAAAGAAACAAGTATATTTACTTAGCCTTTCAGTATTTTTTATAGAATATGTTTGACAAACAAGCACACAGTTCACCTGATGGTAAGTGGATGCTATGGCCCATAAACATCTACACATATCCTGGATGGAATGCCTCGTTTCCAATAAAAAGGGTCTCCAGTTCTCTACGCTCACCATACGAAACACAGCAGCATTAAGCTGCTATTTGACACTGGCCCTACCCCGGTCGAGCTGACCCATTCACACTAGAACCATAATTTAGCTGCACCGTTACTCTCCCACGTATAAAGTATATTTACAAAAATTTGATTTATTTTCACAAAAAAGGAGTTATAATGAAAAGGTGATATACACTCTGTAAACACTAGGATCAAGCACACTTCAAAGAGTCAGTAACAAAATCCTTCATGGTACAATATATAAGCTTCTACAACAGTATTGGATAATATGCAGGACGTAGATACTTTGCCTCAAGGTTACTTAATTGTTCTTCCGTCATCATTACATTATGATATGATAGTATAGATATGTAGAACAATGAAAGTAATGTTATAGAAATTGAACATATTAACTACATAATTTTAAAATGTCAAATTTGTTCATAAATAAAGAAAGAGTATAACGCAATTAATAATGGGGATTAAATAGTGTTTAGACTTCTTTGGGTTAAAGTGTACTGTGTAATGATTTTTTTACCGTCTGGAAAAAATAGGGTGTAACAGGTGAACGAAATAGAAACCTATGGCACTAGCTCCAGAACTGCCCGATTCTCGACTTTTATGGACCATGCACAACCAAGAAAAATTTCTTTCAGAATCAATTTCATATAGAACAAACCTGACACAAGTAACCAGGCGATCAGGTTAAGGTATATAGTAGTAGACTTATAATTGCAAGCGGTAGTAGCCTAATAGTAGAGTGCGAACAGTAAACTCAGTCGTTGGTTGAAATCCTCTATTTAACTATTATCATGGACCACTCTTAACACAAGCGTTTCGTGCCTTAGGGTGGTTAACAAGAGTAGGTGTTAGTAATGCTTATAAGGATTTTTAAACGGAGGTGACAATCGAACTTTCAGTCTAGCTGATGGTAAGGGGCACTTGCAACTAAGAAGGCTCTAGATGCGTTGTCACCTTGGAGTACTTACATGAAACGCCCCACAGCCTGTAATAACTGACTTTCTATACGTATCAGATCGGAACACAGCAGTGCAAATATGCGTCGTACAAACCTTTGGCCACCTTAAGGTAATTGAACTGGTTCGCAGCTAACGTTACGTATAAAGCCGATGTTTTCATCAGCTTTCTTGCTAATGTTCGCCATATTATGTGTATTAAGCTTTATGATATATCAGTCTTGTCTTACATTTCATTAACTCTTCTCTATCAAAAGATGAAAAAGATTCTACTCGATATAGATCGTACGGATGATCTCAGTTAGGTACATACAGCATCTGCTTGAAAGTCCACGTGCCGATGGTCTTGCGAAACCTTTTACTTTAAGTGGTTTAGTGATAGAGCCATGTTGAAGCTTTACAAAGTTGATCAATAAGTTTTGGAAACACAATGAAATTCTAACATGAGTATATATAAATTGTATTTATTTTTCAACGTAATTGCCTTTTAAGAAATGACACCTTTATCAGCGTTTTGCAAATTGGTTAATTACCTTGGAAAAAAGTTTGACTCTGGGGTTCGAAAAAGGCCTCTACACAGCGCACATCATCACCACATCGTTGCCATAGAATTTCATACCACGTAAGTGCTTTTCAGTGCTTTTGAGCCGTGGTAGCTCAGATGGTTAGCGCTCGCTGTAAGTTTCACATTACTCGAGCAAACCGGGTTTGATCCCCGCCGGCACCTATAAAATTGTTAATTGCAATTTTAAGTGCTGATTTACCATGTCTTCGGCGGTGAAGGAAAACATCGTGAGGAAACCTGTCTAAGAAATAAGAAAAAAAAATTTTCGAAGACATGTGAAGTTCGTTAACACGCATTGGGGCAGTGCGGCGGAGTAGATTACTCCTCCTCTAAAACCCTCTCAGAAATGAGAGGAAACCTGCGCCCAGCAGTGGGACGTATATAGGCTGTAACTTACTTTTACTTACTTAAGTGCTTTTCAGGTAAGTAAAAGGTAAATATACAAATACATACGGAGCTACGTTCGGAGAACATGATGCGTGCTGCTGCTGTAACTGAAACCCTGCAGCTCGGATGGCAGCGCCTGCAACACCAGGTCGGTGGGCGGGGGCATTATCGTGATAAAAAAGCACCTTAGCTTGCAATTTTGCTTGACGTTTGTTTGACGTTTTTTTAGTACTTCGCGTAATTTTTTTAATAAATGATGCGTAATGATCTCTGGTTACTGTCTCCGCTTTACGTAAGCAGACGATCATTATTATACCTACTGGAGACGCCAGTAACTTAAGGTATCTTCGTTAAATATTTAGTGGACTGTAATTTTTAAATAAATAAATAGGTGGGATAGCACGCACTGACCTGATGAGGGCTGCCTCGCCTTTCTCCTGGAGTGTCTGCTATACAGCGGGCTCGCCACGTGGTTCGGCGCACACGCACTCTCGGAATAGCTGGCTTACTCTTGAAAACAATTCCGATCGATCGGGATTGGAATTATGACATTTGGTACTCTTGAAAGCGACTCTAGCGCTAAATTAGTTTAGTATTGCGTGGTGACTGTGTGAACTAATTGGGATTGGAATTGAAATTGTCCAAGCAAAATCGGTACTCCCGACGCACTTTTGACAGTTAGTTGACAGCAGCGTATTGTGTTTGACGTTGGGTTGTAATTTGAACTAAGGCAATAGCAAAACAGTAACGTTTTAGAAATTGTGGTGAAATTAATCATTTGTTTTCTGCAAGTATATTATTTTTTTCAATAAAATTATGGCACGTTTAGCTCTTCCGGTCATTATTCTACGACGTAACCGTGCATTACAATTAAAACAAAGGCGAAATGAACGACGGATGATGCGATATATGGACAAAGCTTCTTCCATGAGTGATGATGAGTTTAGGGTTAATTACCGTGTGACTAAGGACTTTTTTGAAGAGATAATGAACGAATTAAAGCCGTATATGCAATCTCCGAAAAGAAGAAGTGATATATCACCTAAACATAAAGTGAGTGATTTAACTCTGTTTGCTTATTCCTATTATAGGTGTCTATTTAACATAAAATTATATAGGTTCTTTTATATTGTAATTTTATATATATTATTTACTGCGTTTGCAGATTTTGATAGCTTTGTCCTTCTATGCTACTGGAAGTTACCAAAAATTAGTTGGTGGAACATATGGCACATTGATGTCTCAGCAATCTGTATCTCGTGCCATCAGAGAAGTGACTGATGCTCTAAACAATCCCAATATCCTTGAAAATGGATAAGATTTCCGCAAACACGTCAAGAAAGAGATGCTATAAAACGAAGGTACAAATACTTGCATGTACTTATTTTAAAATATTTATTGTTTTGTAACTTTGTTAATGGTACTACAAATATATTTCAGATTTTATGAAAAATTTAATATACCAGCTGTTTTGGGTTGCATTGATGGTACATATATAAGTATTGTTAGACCCACAGAAAATGAGGAGAGGTTTTTCAACAGAAAACATTTTCATTCAAGAAATGTTTTAATTGTAAGCATTTGAAAATATCTTATAATAATATTTTATGATGAAAATATATTTCATTATTTAATTTATTTCCAGATATGTTATTCTGATTTAAATATACTGTCAGTAGATGCTTCTTTTGGCGGAGCCTCTCATGATAGTTTTATATGGAACCAGCATCCAGTTAAAAACCATATCATTTCGTTGCTTAGTTCAGGAGAAAATGTGTATTTATTACGTGAGCATAATAAAAGCGAGGAAGAATATTATGAGTGATGTTTAAATCATACCACACCGTACATTGTTTATTTTTATTTTTAGGTGACTCAGGGTATGCTCAAAGGGAGTATATGATGACTCCCATACTGAATGCTGACGTGGACTCTCCTGAAGGATATTATAATAAGTTGCATTGCCCAGCTCGTAACACTGTAGAGCGAGCAATAGGTGTGTTAAAAAATTTCGTGAAGTCCCACACTCTCGACCTTTGCACTTACGGGGGGCATCTCACACTTTTATGAGTTACAAAGACACAATGTCTGATGCGGTGAATATTAAACATAAACAGGAGAACTCAATGTTCGTCTTGCGCGGTTTGCGGTTAATATATCTAATGTCGCCTCTACACGTTGGCCAACACAGTGGCGAATGTAGTGGCGAATATATTGGCCGAGAGTTGGTGATGGCGTCCACACGTTGGAAGGTCGTTCAGTTTACTTCGGTTCGGGCTAATGTGCGGACGAATTTATTTTATTTTAGACGAGTGGCTGTGCCAGGGGTCGCGGGTTTGAATCCCGCACGGAACAAGTATTTGTATATCCTACAAATAATTGTTTCGGGTCTGGATGTGTGTCCTTGTGCAATTTATGTTTGTAAGTAGCCTCCGCGACACAGGAGAAAATCCAAGTGTGGGGGGTAACGTTTTTATAAAATAATTATAAAAGAATAGTGAATATTAATGGGGCTGCAAATAGATATACGATATACGATTAGCTTTATTTATTCTTTACATGCATCATAAACTGGAATAAATACCATTAATTAGAACTTAACTTATTTTAAAGTTAAAGGAGTTATAATGGATTAGTCTATGTTTTAAAATTGGGTTTTGTTTTTAGCAAAACATGTACTTGCTTTTCTATCAGACATTTGATGTATATAAAAAACACCTTATAATTTATTTGGTAATTTAATTATTTTTGAGAAAGACAAAAACAATAGCCATAAATATAATTAACACTGACTTAATAATAGGTACTAATTATAACTTAGAACATAAATGAAAAACTCATGCAAGGAAACTGGCTCAGGACCATGCTTTGCGGCATTATTTGGAGGAGAATGTTCAGTAGTGGACTTGTGAAGAGCTGTAATGATGATGATGATTCGAAAACTTGCACGATTAAATTATAAGAAATTGACGCTTTTTTAGGATAGGTTGACAAACGAGCACACAGTTCACCTGATGGTAAGTGGTTGCTGTGGCCCACAGACATCTACATCCATCCTCGATTACGAATCAAAATGCAGATACGTTGTCACCCGTGAGGACTAAGATGAAATGCCTCGTTTCCTTTAAAAAGTGTCTCTGGTTCTCTACACTCACTATACGAAACACAGCATCATTAAGCTACTATTTTACATTGATATTCTGTGAAAGCGTGGTCATTCCCCGGTCGAACCGACCCATTCGTGCTACAACCTACAACTATACTTCTAATATAACTGCATGGTTCTACCACGTATAAACGACGTGCTTCATTTTTTTTTTTTCATTTTAAAATTGTTCTCGTAATAATCTGATTGTAAATAAATGTTAATTATTTTTTTTTTATAAATAGCTTATCGATTAAAACAAATGTTTAAAAATAATTAAATCGCGCAAATTAAAGTAGTAGGAATGTTTAAAGTTGAAATTGGCACTAAAAGGCTGGTAATTGGGGTAATTGGCCACCCTACAAAGCGTGAATATAAAATTTTAATCAGATGCGTGTAATCACTCTAGGAGCTTGTAGCAAACTAAACTCGCGGCCAACATGTGGACGCGGCGACCAAACTCTGCCAACAATCCTTTGAACTTTTGTAAAAAACCGACACCACATGGATCTCGCGTCAACTTGCGGGCCATCCTTCCAATACATACCAATGAAGCACAAACACCCCGTCTACACGTTGGCCAATGCTATTGGCCACTACATTCGCCACTGTGTTGGCCAACGTGTAGAGGCGCCTAAAGACGCGACGGCTGGCCGTGCGTTGCGGAGAACGTAATGTTACTTAATATAACGTGCGCCGAGATCCTTTTTCTTCACCTCGGCGGCAGCGCGTGCGGTAGGAAAGGGAAGGAAGGAAGGAATCAAATATGCACTAGTCATTTCATTATGTTGATAAAGTAGATATGACTTAGGACGAACTCAATGTGATATGTAATGTAATGTTGATAAAGTAGTTTGTTAACTGGCGTTACCATTTCCTCCCGCCCTTAAAGGGTCACCTTTAAAAGACAACCGTAATATAAAAAGAAAAAGAAACAAATAAATAAGCGGTATATAAAGTGAGAGGATGCGCTCGATGCGCATGTCTCATCTACTAACCTTACTTGGTAAGCGAGAAAATGTATATATAAATATAATATTGCGGTTTACCACTTTTTAATATATATAAATATAAACTTAAATACTAATTTAGATAAATAATTATAATTAAAATAATCGTGATTTATTGTCTTGGGAGAGATACGAACAACAGGACGGAGGTATGTTCCCTTAGTAGATCTCACGGTCACTACTCGAACTACGCCATCCTTCGAAGGATGAACAGACTCGACAATTGCTAATGGCCAAGCAAGGGGCGGTTCATTATCATTTATCACAATTACAACAGTGCCTGGTGCGATAGCCGTAGACGGGGTGTTCCACTTCTGACGAACTTATAATTCGTGAAGGTATTCCGTCCTCCACCGATCCCAAAACGACTTAACTAATTTATCCAGTAAAGAATGCCTGTAGACCGGTGGAGTCAGATTTGACTTCGGGTGCGGGTAATGACAATAAAGGTGCGGTATTCAAAAAATAACTCGGAGTAAGAGCTGAAGGCTATGCGGGATCAGAACTTAATACTGTCAAGGGCCGCGAGTTTAGCAAGCACTCAATTTGCGCAAGAACAGTATTAATCTCTTCGTATGAAAGTAACTGATGTCCGATAACTCGGAACAGATGCGTTTTTACGACCTTGACCATGCTCTCCCAGGCGCCTCCAAAATGAGGAGAGTTGGGACAGATGAACTTCCATGTTACACGATTCTCAGCACACTCTTGCTCAAGCTTTGGGCGGTATTCAACGTTTAGAAATTTATAGAGATCGCGAAGGTACGAAGCGGCACCTTTAAAATTCGTTCCATTATCCGAATATAAAAACTGAATCGGCCCTCGTCTAGAGAGGAAACGTTTAAGCGCGGCGAGGAAACTAGAACTACTAAGATCTGTAGCGATTTCTATATGCACAGCTCGAGTCGTGAGGCATGTGAAAACACATAAGTACGCCTTCTCGCTGCGTACACCACGACGACATACAGGAGTGTATGCGATGGGACCGGCATATTCGCAGCCCGTGTATGTAAATGCCTTAATAGCTTGTCTTACACGACTATGGGGAAGATCAGCCATCAAAAGGTAAGTTGGACGGGGTCTAAGCCGGAAACATATATTACACTTGTGGACTCTGCTTGTCACAGTGCGGCGTGCGGAAAGGATCCAAAATTTTTGACGGAGCAATGACAATAACAATTCAGGCCCAGTGTGTAAATTTTTAATATGATAATAGTCAATGATCATGTTCACTACATGATCACTGCGCGGGAGTATAATTGGATGTGTTTGCGTGTAATCTAACGCGGAGTTCGAAGGACGACCACCAATGCGGATCAAACCATTCTCAATAAAAGGCCTTAAACGATTGAAAGCGGGTGAGCAAGGTTTGTTACCTTCAATATTTAAATATTCCACTGCAAAATGCTGTTTTTGCAGGGCGCGGAGCATTATAACCTCAGAGAAACTGAGATCATCAGCAGTCACTACAGTAGTGCTGCGGCGGGGCAATAATTTAGCAAACTTACACACGTACGCAATTATACGTAGAAGTTTACTCCAAGAAGAGATGCGGAGTGCGAGCTCATAAATCGCAGAATTACAGACGGATGTGCACACACCGTGTGACAAAATCTTCTTGACAGGCATGTCTGCAATAACCTCATTATCTAAAGTACGAAGAGGCCATTGAGATGGATCTAATGAGGTCCACTGAGGCCCATGGAGCCACAGGAGGTTTGGTCCTGAATGCAGGATATCATTTAATGCTCGCCCAGTGCTAGTCTTACTGCTAGCATCCAGGACGATGCGCAGACGTGTTGACTTCTTATCTTCGCGTAAGACTCCATAATGCGGTATGACATATATTGGAGCGGGTTTATGAGAGTCATACGGCGGTGCGGGTGATGTATAATTTTTAGCTAAGTATTCCTTTATGACGTAATCATATATTAATCTTAATGTAGGCGAGGCTTGAAGTTTCCTCTCCAAGCACATGAATCGTCGTCGAGAGGTCTCGTAAGAATCTCCGAGAGAGTAAACGTCATCTTTAAATAGCAGGCCGACAATGTATCTACCAGTAAAAGGATCGCGGGATGTCGTAGACTTATAAAACTCTTCACATTCAATGTCTAAAGGACACTGAATGGGCGGTGCGGAAGGTGGCTGTTCAAGCTCCCAAAATCGTTGCACTAATTTGTCAACGGTAGGAGACTCTAGAACTGAGCAGCACGTTAAGGAATGATTTACCTGAAGTGTCGGCACTGAGCCCATAATAACGTAACCAAATACCGTATTCAAAGCTGAGGGCCCGGATAAGTCGTTAGACGAATAAATTACGTCTGGACACAGTAAGTGCGGGAAAAGGGATGCGCCTATCAAAACATCAATTTTATTAGGCACGCTATAACTTATGCCATGGAAGTGTGATAAGACAGATGTGTCTACCACAGCGGTGGGCAAAAGGTCGGTGATTTGATCAACAACTAGCGTTGAAATATTGAAGTTAATATTCGAATCGAATCGTGAGAAAATTTTAATATCAATCGATTTCGATTTTACAATTTTTTCAACTCCACCGAATTCCTTTACTACAGTACATTCGGTATCGTGTTGTTGGACGCCTAAACGATGACAGCACTCTTTAGTAATAAAATGGCTTTGAGCCGCGGAGTCTAATAATATACGAATAATTTGTTTCTCTCCCTTAGCATCGTATGCAAAGACTAGAGCGGTTGATAATAAAACAGTTCTCTGCGAACGACTTGCGCGCGCGGGAGGTGGTGAACGTTGAGAAACATTCGCGAACGAAGTACACAACGCGACGTCCGAACGCGCACCTGCGATGAAAGTGGCGAGTGTGCGGGCGCGGGAGCTGTAGACTTCAGCACAACTGGCTGAGATGGTGGAGAATGCGCCAGCGCAGGGGAGGCATTATCGCTTCTGCGGTGGAAGTGCAACAATGTGTGATGTTTAAATTTACAAACTCGACAACTATAATTTGAAGAGCAACTAGACACTCGATGACTTAAACTGAGACAATTCACACATGCATTGTTACTCTTAACGCATTTAAATCATTTGGTTTATTAATTTATTAAGTCTTTGAAAATTGTTTTTTTTTTCCTCTATTATTGTTTTCTTTGTTTTTTCGCACTCTGAAGGATTACTTATAACCGATGTTGTCATTTCTTTTGCAAAACTGTATTATAACAAACGTATTTAGTGTTCTAAGGTTTATAACCGTAAGAAGTTTCTTGTAAAATAGTGATATTATGCTTTATATTTTATTAATGCTTTATGTAATGTGAATGTTGTTGAAATACAATTATTTTATGATATTATCATGGGAAATAAAGTTATAGGAATAACTTTCTTTTGAAGAAGAAAGAAAATAAAGTTATATGGAAATGTAATAGTGAAATTATCGTTTCATGGGGGGGAGGGGTTCGCGCGTGGCTCTCCTTACGTTTTAGCTCGGGAGTACCTTAGTAAGTTGCCCAATTTTCAATTCCCTGTACTCCCCGAGGCCCGAAACTTGCATGGGATAAACAACAGTAGTCCCATAGTAGATGACAAACAACTTTCAATTCCCTAGAGGAGTAAGCGGGGGAGGAAGAAGGAGAAGGTGCAGCCCCCTCCTCAGGCATCAACCTCTACCCCAACCTCAGCGGTGACGATAGCCCAGGCGCAGGTTACCAAAAAGAAATCCAGAATGGGTAGAGTGCCAGAAAGGGCTCTATCGGAAAATAGAGCCCGCTCTACATATAGAGCGCGCTCTACCCATATGCAAAGAGAAGCGCAACAACACCCGAGACCAGTGCCAACGCCTTCACAGGCCCCGAGAACACCATCAGCCGGCTTCGAGACTGCTGACGCCACCCAGCGCTTGGTTGGCATAGCAACCGAAGTCGGCAGTCAGGTCCTGGCTGATATCAGAGCCGGGACAGATCCCATAACAGCAGTGATGAAGGCGCTGGCAAACCTCCTGCCACGGCACTACGGAGGAGTCTAACCTGCGCATCCTCTACTGGAACCCGGGTGGAATCCAGCAGAAGCTACATGAACTCCGCACTGTTACCCAACAACAAGACATACAGGTCATCTTGATGGGAGAGACGAAAGTAAACCCGAACACGCACGTAAAGCTGCTCAACTACCACCTGTACAGGAGGAACGAGGTCACTTCTCAAGGGGCCGTCTACAGAGGGACGGCGGTTGTAGTGAGAAGGGACATCGTCCATCAAGAACTTGACCTACCGGAGTACCAAACGATGCGCTCTATCGGCATAAAAATGGAGGCGGCGGGCGAGGAACTTAGGATCTACGCAGCATACGCCGCACCCCCCCTCTAAACCCAAACGTGTCGACTGGAGGCTCTACCATCAACACCTGCAGGAGAGACCTCCAGCACACCACCCCTTAAGCATAGCGGACGACGTAGAGGCCGCAGCTACCAACATAACAAAGGCGATACAAGAGGCCCTCCACGCTGCCTCTACGATCGTCCCGATTACTGCAAGGAGAGACGATCTGCTGCTACAAATAAGCGTGCAGATCAGAAGGAAAAGAGCGTTGAGGAGGCTCTGGGCGCGTACTCGCTCCCCGTGAATCAAAACGCAGTTGAACACCTTGTCGGAGGAACTGTCGGTTGCAGTCCAGGCACACAGAGGAGATGCCTGGGAGCGACGCATATGGAAGGCGGAAGAGCATGATGCGTCGCTCTACAAACTGAACCGACAGTTAACTAAAGCCAAACCTCCCGGTTGCCCGCTGACCAACAACGCGGGCGAACGTCGTTACGATGCCAAGGGTAGAGCGGATATCCTAAGTTCAAATTGGAAGAACAGACCAGTGTCCCTCCTGCTATGTTGCGGCTAGTGGTGTCTTTCCTGGCAGACAGGAAGTTCTACGTCTGCGTAGAGGACGCCGTATCCGCAACAAGAACCATCAGAGCTGGCGTTCCTCAGGGCAGCTGTTTGTCTCCAGTCCTGTACGCGGCTTATACCAATGACATCCCTACACTGGCAGGAAGGCTGCAAGAGTGGGAGGACGACGTGGAATTGGCGTTACACGCGGACGATAGCGCTTATTTCACCTCGTCCAGAAGAGCCCACATTGCCACTGCCAGGATGCAACGTCTGCTGGACCTGTGGCCACCATGGCTAGATGAGTGGAGGATGGTCGTCAACGTTGGTAAGACGACCGCTCTGCTCACCCGCCGCCTCAGGAACCTACCACCTCCGCTAACCCTCAATGGCCAGAAGATCGCGTACGAGAAGGCCGTGACCTACCTTGGGTGCCGGATCGACCGGGCGCTGCGCATGACTGCGCACGTCGACTTCGTCGTCCGCAGAGCACGATGTGCACTTAAGACTAAAGTGAAGATCTTTAAGATGTACATCAGACCCATCATCACGTATGCTGCTCCGGCCCGGTACGCGCTTCTGAGCGAGGTTCTGAGGCGGCGACTGCAGGCCCAGCAAAATTTGACGTTAAGAACCATTGTCGGTGCGGGTCGCTACGTCCGGAATGACGTCATAGCGGCCAACCTAAAGATCGACACCATCCAGGAGTTTGTGGCCTGGTTGGCGCGCGGACTGTTCGACCGCGCAGACAACGGGCCACACTTACATCTCAACAACTTAGCGCCCTTAGCTCGCCCTCCGGACGGGCGACCCTATCCAAGAGAACTCCTCTCTATATCGATTAGAGAGTCGAGTAACAACCCTCAATGCCGCAGATAGGCCAACCTAGACTTTCACCGGACAACCTCTTTTTTTCGTAGTCTTAACCGACTACGAAAAAATTTACCGATTACGGACTAAATCCGATTTTTATACCTACAACGCCTGAATAAGGCTCCCAGCACCGGTCCATAGTAGTGGACCGCGAGGACAATCCGGCTAATGGGGGCATACCCCGAGGCCTGAGACCTGCAGGACCCCAGGAGTCCATGCAGAAGACAATACGAGTTCAATTCCCTACACCGAGACTTAGAGCTTCCAACAATCCAGCAGTTCCTTAAATCACTCTCAGAGATTTTTCAAAGCCTCAGAGTCCCACCCAAATCATCTCATTCGTGAGACAGCTGCCTATGCAGCCTCTCTCCACACTCGCTATAGTGTGCGCAGACCGAGAAACTCCCTCTCGAACCCCCCCAACAAGCTTTCGGCTGACCTGAACTGCCTCCTGGCAGCTCGGGCCGAGCCTACATAACACATCCCTTAATGTGCCTTAGTTAGGCACTCGTCTAAGCGGCTTTTCGCCGCTTGCGCCCTCCTTTCTGCCAAGGAGAGTCGCGTTCGTATACGGCTTAGAGATCTCTCGTCAGATCGGTAAGCCAATCCATAAAGGTAGGGTTTAGTGGGTAAAAGTCTCCACTTCTCTCCCCCGCTTTTCGGAGGGTTGCCCATATTTGCTTGTGGCGCAAAAAAAAAACAATTCGTTCGGACAGTTCGGAACCAGCTATAAATCAAGAAAGAAAACTAAATTAGGAAAAGTAAAGTAAAAGTTGTGAAAGTAGTGAAATTTCAATATCACATTTCCAAGGGCATTTACGAACACATTTCGACGGTGAAGTGTCAATACCTCCTATCTGACATTTTCGAGAAACTCACTTTTTGATACAATTTATATTTAAAGTTCAAATTCGCATGTCTTAATAAAACCTCTGAATTGATTTTTTAACTATAACAAGATTTATCAAAATCTGGAAATACCTTCTAACTAAAACATGTTTAAAGTAAAGTAAAGTTACAGCCTATATACGTCCCACTGCTGGGCTCAGGCCTCCCCTCATTTCTGAGAGGGTTTAGGGCAAGGAAGTGTCCGCCGCGCTGCCCAAATGCGTGTTGACGAACTTCACATGTCTTCGAAAATATTTTTCTTTTCTTATTCCTCAGACATGCAGGTTTCCTCACGATGTTTTCCTTCACCGCCGAGCACGTGGTAAATCAGCACTTAAAATTGCAATTAACAATTGACTGATTAACAATGAAAACATGTTTACAACACGCTAATTTTCTTCTATATGCAGACGACAAAAAATATATATGAATATAAACTCAGAAAAGGACTGTCAGCTCCTCCAAGACGACTTAAATAGATTTGTTCTATACTTTAAAAATAACCGCATAACAGCTAATATTGAAAAATGTATATCAAACACGTTTACCCGTAAAATAAAACCTATACAGTATTCTTACCACATTGACAGTCATCCCATAACTAAAGCAATCATTGTTAAAGACTTAGGAGTATCTTTAGATAGCAAACTAACCTTTTCAGAACACATTACATTAATAACCATGAAAGCCTACAAAAATCTTGGATTTATCATGCGTGTCGCTAAACCTTTCAATGATTTAAGTAGCATTAAAGCACTTTATTTTTACCGGCAGAATATGTATTAAAAACTGTCGGCAAATAATTCCCGGCAGAATATGTATTTAATAACTGCACGAAGTTCGTGTTTCTCCGTTTTGCATACGAACAAAATTCCCGCCAAATGAAAATAAATTGTATAGCTTTGAATTTAGTTTTTTCTGGCCTTGGCTAATAACGAAATTAAGATTCGAAAAAATACGCATTTCTTTAACTCATTGATAATTGTCCTATTCCGAAACTTATCGATTAAATTATGGTTGTAGCACAAATGGGCTCGACCAGGGAAGAGCACGTTCTTACAGAATGCCTGAGTAAAATAGCAGCTTAATATCGCTGCTTTTCATATGGTTAGTTAGTGTAGAGAACCGGAGCCTCTTTTACATTAAAATGACGCATTCCATTGAAGTTCTCAGGGTTGCCAACGCATTTTGCATTTTGATGGTCACAACATGCACATACCGTCAGGTGTAGTGTGCTCGTTTGTATTTATAAAATGTTGTCACCAATTTTAGTTTTTATTTTAGGTTAGTTGTTAAATATTACGGTGAAAAGTTACACATTTTTTCACTCGAATGTAAATGAATGTAGAACGATGATGTATGACTTATAATGTAGAGCAATCAGGGGTTCTCTCGCGGAAAACAAGTTTGCGTATTAACTCCAAGTCTTTCTGCTCTCTTCTTTTCAGTGGTAGTTCGTGAGATCTTCAACAACACTTCAGAAAGCATACACATTCGGTTTCGCAGTGATGGTGGCATTTTAAACCTGGCGAGGCTGAAGGCGCGTACCAAAGTTTCTTGCGACTTGATAACTTAGTTTATGTATGACGATGACTTTTACTTTGTATCGGGAACGAGATTTCAGTACAAGATCGAAGAGGAGAAGATGTTTGATACCTGGAGTCTAAATTAACCGATTCGCAAGTTACGAGTACCTTCATACTTAGGGAGATACGTCACACACAGTTTCCACGGAGAACTCGACTTGACATACACATTAGACAAACAGCCCATTTAGCGGTCTTATATCGCGTATCCGTATATAATGGCTCAAATCAGAAGTAATGACTGATAAGCTGTTTCATTTTTTCATATTGTTATCATGCAACATTTGTAGACGTTTACCATTGACGACTGGAGATGTTTTCATTGCCAGTATGCAGCAGATACCCCTTCAAAGACTGTAGAGATTGAGTTAAACGTACTAGTATTGATCACTAACATCGCAGATTTGTTTGCGATTATCTTGTTGGCATCTTTGCATGTGCTTATGAAAATTCAGACTGAAGATTGCAAACCTTTCAGTTTGTATTGCGTCAATATCACCGCCGCACGATGCCGTATTAATATTATTATTTTTTTCATTTTACAACAAGTTTTAAAATTAACTGTGACAAAATTATTATTTTTTCTATTACGGCAAAATCCTACTGTAGCACCTGTCAATTTTTGGCTTCTATGTGACACCTATCCAGAATTTGTTCGAGGCAAGTAAATGTTTGTCTGTTCGGGCTGCATATTAAAATTCTTTTTTTTCCATCGGCTGTCGGTCTTAAAGCCTAGTAACATTAATTTTGTACAACCGACTTCAATATACTAGGTGAATTTTTTACCGTCTGGAAAATAATACGGTGTTTTGTGTAAGTGGAATAGAAACTATCCTCAAAAAATATGTAAAAATATGCAAAAATATAACGGATAAGCAAAATTTCCGAATATGCAAAATATAAATAAAAACAATTCATCCTACAGCATTTGCGTAAAATTAAAAATAGACGATATAATTTTAAACAGCGCGGCGTTGGCTACAATCGCTAATGAATGAAAGTTGTAAGCGCGAATAAGACGTATCGTTACAGCCGACATTTAGAATCAGGCGTATTCAAAAAGACCTAGCTACATCACTTGCTTTCGTAATGCTTGCAGCGCTAAGTAGTTTTTGATATAACGCCATTTACGAATGCAGATTACTGACGTTCAGGCGGAACGATATTACAATATGTTGACTAAATTGGCAGACAATGTCTAGCTAGCCTGATAACAGAACTGCTAATTAGGTTCACTTTGATTACAAACAAACTTCTAGCTACAATGCAAAAGCGCTATTGAATATTGCGGTAATAAAGACAACCCGCTGAATTTGTTCGTTTTGAAATGCATGGCACTTAAAATTCAGCATTATCAGCGGCATTCTAGAACGCAAAACGCTGATACTGTTACGAGCTTGGGTTTCGTGACAATAAAAACTGCCGATGAATTACCAAAATTGACACTTAATTACTTAACAACAATTACATCTTAAATTTACACACTAATATTTTAACATAATTCGCAGTTATATCGCTTCGAAGTATTCGCTTGATTTGCCAATTCAATACTTACTCGGTCGTGGTCAATACGTCTTATATAGGACCTTTTCTACTGAAACATCTAGAATGTTCGAGATCATACCGGTCCCCGGTCCCGGATCGACTAGATGTAGAAAGTTCACTACTTCTGATATTCGATAGATGGCGCTAGTGGGAAAGTTCTAGTATGGAATTTTCTAGAAAGCTCTCCTAGTTCTGCTACTCGATACTAGATAGCTGGTGCCATGACGTTAATTATGGCTTGCAACAATACATTACATGATGTGCATTACGACTAGGTTTTTATTTTTAATACGTCTTATTTCTAATTTGGTTGCGACATTCAAGCCGACCGAATGTTGCTAAAGCCACACCCTCCCGTCACAATCGAAAACCTTTCGTTTCAAATTATTTTTGTGATTTCGATCTTTCCTTCATACTTTTAGGGGTTATTGAGGTACATGTTAAATCTTGCATTATAATGCATTCACAAACAGTTTCTAATAACATTTTTATGCCTACCAACTGATTCATATTTATAAAATTATACTACATTATTGTTGTTAACAAAAAAATCCTTTTCAGCGATATAGCAGTAATTGTTTAAAATGTCCACCGATTTTTTCTAAACACAAACTAGCACGTCTTTGTAAATTGTTTGTTAAACTTGCACTAACACTTTGTGCTTCTTCTGCGTACACTAATCGTTTTAGTATGGCCCACAAATAAAAGTCTAGAGGTGTTAGATCTGGTGATCCTACTTATCCCTCTACCATCGAATTGGCTGACCAGATATGAGCACACAAATTGTTCTAAATGAGCTGAACATCCGTTGTGCTAGAAGTACATTTCTTGCAGATGGCTCAGAGGAACGTTTTCCAGCATTGTGTCGATGACGGAACGCATAACTTTTTTGAATATTTGCATTATTTTCTATTCTGTAAATGCTGGTAGGTAGTAAATTTAATAAAAAGATTTAGTTTATAATTTTTATCTGTTTACAGATATTATATTTTTTTTTAATAATTTACAGTTATTTCTAGTTTTTAAAAAAAAATTAAATCTTTATATAAGGATAACATGTCTTTTGGTGAAAGTGATCATAATCAAAGCTCCTCCTCTTTCTTTTCAGTATCTGATGTATTAAGTAATGACGACAGTTTTGAGAGCATTCCTCCATTAAAAGAGAACCTTGACTCCCATTTTTTCAAGCTATCAAAAACTTCAATATAGTTTACATAAATGCACAGAGTATTCCGGCTCATTATCCCGATATGTTAGCTAGTTTTGAAAGTGATAATGTTCATGCAATTCTCGTTTCGGAGTCATCGTTAAAGCCATATGTCTTCCTTCTCTATCCTATTCCATTCAAGTATTCCAGTTAATACGCAACGACCGGACTGCGCGAGGTGGTGGTGGTATTGCCATTGACATTTGTGCTAATATTCCTTTTTCTATTGTTTGTTGATCATCTCTATTTTAAGCTGAGAACGAAGCAGAATACTTATTTGGTGAAGTACTTCTTTCGCACAACAAATTACTTCTCGGAGTTTTTTGTAGTCCTTCTTCCACAGTGGACTATTTTACTAGATTGGGTAACCTTCTTGAAGAGCTAACATTATATACACATACAATGCTTCACTTGCAATGACTTAAATACTTGCCTTCTCAAGAATGATACCCGATCTCTTCGGCTTGACTCCCTTATAGAAGCAACCAATTTAAATATCCTTCCTCTCTCTGAAACTCATTTTTTCCCTAACTGTATCCCATCCCTCCTTGATTTGGTTATCGTTTCTTCTCTCGACCATGTTGATAGATTTGGTCAATGTATTGCCAATGCCTTTTCATATCCTGATATCCTGTGTCTATTTTATAAAATAAGACCACCCAAAGCTAAATCAAGGATATTTCTGCAGCGTAATTTTGAGGAAATGGTTTTGGATAAGCTACAAAAAGACGCTGCTAATATGGACTGGAGCGTTATAATAAAGGCTTGTGCTGTTGACAAACAGGTAGCATTGTTTAATTCACTTCTTGTTCAACTTTATGATGCTCATGCTCCTGTCCGTCCAGTGCGAATACGTCATCCTCCAGCTCCGTGATTGACCGAAGATATTAAAATATTGATCTGCAGGAAGAATAACGCAAAGTCGAGTTACAAGTCAGATCCAAAGAATGACAGGATTCAGGAGAAGTATAGACTCCTGCGGAATCAATGCAACAAGATGTGTAGAGATTTACGACGCCGCCACATCCATAAATCAGTACAAAACGAAGGTCCATGTCATGTTTGGAACTTGTTAAGGTCTATAGGAGTTGGGAAAACACGTTCATGTCCTATTCCAAATAACATTGATTTAAATTTGCTTAATCAGCATTTTTCTTCTGTTTCTTGCTTGAACAATATAGCAAAATCAACAACACTTATTCAACTTTCGTTTCCCACTGATTGTGATGTTAGGAAACACATACTCTCTATCCATTGTGACGCTGTCGAAAGTGATGATGTCAGTCGTAAAATGATAATTCCCTTGCTAAACTTTTTAACACCTATTATAATTCATATCTTAAATTTTTCCATATCCTCATCTTCCTTCCCCTCCCAATGGAAGGACGCCCAAACCATACCTTTACCTAAAAAACAAATCCTTCAAGTTTATCTGAATATCGTCCTTTTTTAATTCTTCCTTTCCTTTCCAAAGTTTTAGAACGCCTTGTCCAACAACAAATTAATTCCTTTTGCTTAGGAAATAGCATCCTTAGTCCTCTCCAATCTGGCTAAAGTATAGTTAGATCTGGTCAAAGTACGACTACGGAGTTATTAAAAATCCCGGACAACATTTGCCACGGTATGGAGAATAATCAAGTCACAGTATTGGTATTGCTGGATTTCTGCAATGTCTTCAATACTGTTGATCTTGATATCCTGTTAGGGATTCTGCGTTCTCTTAACATATCTCCAACTGCAATTTCTTGGTTTCATAGTTATTTGTATGGGCGCCGGCAACATATTCGTGTCCAAGATAGACTTTCTTCGTGGCTTGACACCGTAGCTGGCATCCCACAAGGTGGGGTCTTATCTCCTCTTTTATTCACAATCTTTATTAATACGAAATTATTTTTTATTTTTATTATTTTTATATTAAACCAAATATCTTCTCTCTACCACTTTTATGCAGATGACCTTCAAATATATTTACAAACAAACAGCGAAGATCTTCCCGAAGCTGTTGAATGTATGATCTTATGGGTTGACGATGAACCCTCTGAAATCCCAAGCTATAATTATAGGGAGTTCAAAAATAATTTCCAAAATTAAAAAATGTTATATTAATATAATAAAGTAGTTAAAATTTAGATATCCTTTTGGACTCCAGCCTTTCTTGGATTCCCCAAATTAATGCAGTGAGCCGAAAAACGTTTGCAGCATATGAAGCATATCCGGAGATTTAACTACTTTTTACCCATTTCCACTAAAATTACGCTTGCACAATCTTTACTAGTCACTATCCTCGACTATGCTGACATTTGTTACCTTGATATCACCGAGGAGCAACTTACGAGTAATAAACTTGAGCGACTCCAAAATCTCTGTATACGGTTCATATTTGGGCTTCGTATGATATGTCTCGGAATACCTCACTAAACTCAAGTGTGTCCCAATCCGTCTTCATCGGAATACTCACATTATACACTCTGCGCTCTACTGCGTCTTATTTAATGTATCGAGTCCTCCCTATCTAAAAGAACGTTTTAAATTTCTTAGCTCTTGTCACGACTTTTCCATACGGTCCAAAGAAAATCTTTCGTTCCAATGTCCTGTACATGTCTCGACATTTTATGATAAATCTTTTACTGTTCTTGGAGTAAGACTCTGGAACTCCTTACCCCAGTCAATTAAAAGTGCTCAATCATTGAATGTGTTCAAGAATAGATAAGGAACACTATATGTTTATTTAACTCCATCCTCTTCCTCCTCTTAGTTATGGTCATTAATCTACCTAAAGTATAATGATTTCTTATATTTACGCGAACATTATGATACATGACCAGTCATGGACCATGGGTGCTGGAAAGCGCCCGAAACGTCGGGAATCAAAAATAAAAGTAAATAAAAAGTAAAAATAAACGCGATAAAATCCGTAAAAGTAGTTTTAATCATACCTAAAGTATGTTGTCATTTTAGAACATATGCTTGTATTTTTTGTTTGTTATATTTATGTTTCGTTGGTGCACAATAAAGTGTATTGTATTGTATTGTATAATTTGCAGATATGTTACTCCCGTCAATCAACCTTCAGTTCGTATTGAACCAATGATGTGGTCGATAATGATTACCGCACAAATGTTAACACTAAAACGTACTTGATGAACATGTTCTTTGATTTTATGTGGGTTTTGGAAACTCCGCCAATACTCATTGTGCACGTAATAAATTACAACACGGGTAAATATCGACTGGTCGCAGCGTTCAAGTTTTCACCAGACGACATACGAGGGCGGTGCGATAAGTACTTAAGTAGCCTACAAATCACAAAAACTAAAATTTTGGAATTTTTTTAAATTTTTTTTTAATTTATTGAAACAAAATCTACAGCTTGTACATTTACCAATATATATAAACAAGTTTTGAACATATTATGCAATATAGAAGCCTTTATAGATTTACATTTTTTTTGCAAAACATTTAAATATTTTTTTTCATCTTCAGCAATGTTAATACATAATTTACAGTGTTTGTCGTAAGATACCTTTATCTGCGTCATATTGTAAGTACTGTATATTTGTATACCGTATATTGAGTATCGATGTGATGAGAATGAGAGGAAGTGTTTGTGTGTGTGTGTGTGTGTGTGTGTGTGTGTTTTGGGGGGTGTGGTGTGTGTGTGTGTGTGTGTGTGTGTGTGCGTGTGTATGATTGAGAGGTGAAAACGTGTGTTAGTTTATGACATAATAATAAAATGTGTGTGTCGCAACTTCAACCTATCTTAAAGTTAATAAACAATGCCATCTGCCAAAACCTTTGAGACAGCTTTTTTGAATTTGGTCTTGGACAAACAAAAAGGGTCAATGCTAGAAAAGTATTTATTATATGTTCTTAGTACTCTATTTGTAACAGAGTTTTTTGCATAGATTGTGTAAGCTGGTGGTACATAAAATAATTCCGTAACTCTAGTGCGTTTCTTGGGGGTACGAAAACTCATAATCTGTTGAGTAATTTTGGACAGTCTAGAGCGCCAGTACAAACCTCGTATAGCAGCATCATATCAGTTACACATCTACGATCTTGTAATGTTAATAAGTTGTGATGCAGACAAGAGCTATGGTATTCTTCGCTCCTGTGTCTGCCCCGGTAATTGAGGTACCGCAGGAATCTACTCTGTATACCCTCTATGGCAGCTACATATTTTTTGTATTGAGGATTCCAACTAATAGAGCAATATTTCAACACGCTGCGGACATATGAAAAATAAAGTGCTTTAATGCAACTTAAATCATTGAAGGGTTTGGTGACACGCATGATAAATCCAAGATTTTTGTAGGCTTTCATGGTTATTAATCTAATGTGTTCTGAAAAGCTTAGTTTGCTAACTACAGTTACTCCCAAGTCTTTAACGCTGTTTGCTTTTGTTATTGGATGACTGTCAATGTGGTAAAATACTGTATTGGTTTTATTTTACGGGTAAACGTGATTGATATACATTTTTAACTATTAGCTGTTATGCAATTATTTTTATAGTATAGAGCAAGTCTATTTAAGTCGTGTTGGAGGAGCTGACAGTCCCTTTCTGAGTTTATATTCATATATATTTTCTTGTCGTCTGCGTATAGAAGAAAATTAGCGTGTTGTAAACCTATTATTATATAGCCTACCTGTATGATATTCCTATATCATACAGGTAGGCAGGTATACAGGTGAGGACCAAGCAGAGATCCCTGTGGAACACCCGAAGGGACGTTTATGTAATCAGATCTGAAACCACCTATGATTACAGCTTGGCTGCGGTTAAAATATAAGCTTGGAACCATCTTAACAAATCACCACAAATCCCAAGCGCTTGTAGTTTTTGGAGCAGGATGACATGATCCACACGGTCGAATGCTTTTTCGAAGTATGTATAGATCACATTAACTTGCAAACCTCCGTCCATCCCACGTAGGATGTCATTCATAAATAGACATAGATCGGTAGATGTCGAGCGACCTTTAACGAAGCCGTGTTGTTTGGGTGGAATGGAAGGTACCAATAGTGGATACACGTTATTATATACTATTTTCTCTAAAACTTTACTAAAGGTATTTAATATTGAGATTGGTCTATAGTTTTCGATTTTGTTTTTCTGTCCTTTTTTGTGTATTATATGTGCTTGCTTCCATAGTATAGGGAGGCTTCCTTCTTTTAAAGATTTATTATATAAAACATATAGATGTACACAGAGAGCCGCTGCGCAATTAACTATAAATACTGGTGGTATGTTGTCTGAGCCAGGTCCTTTAGTCACGTCCAAACTTTTAAGGTGTTTGTACACTAACTCATCTGTTACTTGAATGTCACTTATATTATTAGTAGATGATGGAAGTTTTGGTGAGATATTAGAGTATGTTAGAGCAGGCTCATTGAACATTTTTTTAAAGAAATCAGTAACGCCATGCTTATGTCTTGGCCGCAGTGCAGATTTTTGTTGTCATATTGCATATATTTTGGATAGCCCGAATTTCTGTGACGTTTATTTTTAATATAAGACCAAACAGCTTTGGGATTTGATTTAATATTGTTTTCAGATTTTTTATGTATGCCTTATGAAGTTCCTTCGCTAGTTTTTTTTGGTCTGGTACGCAGAAGTGCAAAAGCATCATAGTCAATTGGATTATGATGAAGCTTACAAAAAGTGTGAAGTTTACTTTTTTCCTTTATGATGTTGATGAGAGCTTTATTATACCAAACAGGATACTGCCGTGTTGGTCTTTGGAAGACACATGGGACATATTTATTAATAAGGTGATATATTAGACTGTAGAAACACGATACAGCGCCCTCAAGCGACCCTACATTAAGTGTATCCTGCCAGTTTGTCTCCGTTAGATGCTTACAGATTTTCGCATAATCTGCCTTATTATATAAGTATTTAAAATGTCCTTTATATAACATGCGAGGTGTCACGATGTCTGTGGCGTCAATTGTGAGAGTGGGATGAAAAACATCTTCGTGTACAAGTGGCGTAATTGATTTAGTAACTTCTTTCTACATTAAAGTTGGTAAATATGAGATCAAGAATATTATTGTGAGTATTTACATGTAAGTTATGTTGCTGAATACCAAGGATATTAATCTAATATAGTAAGTTTTCTGCAGAGTTCTGCAAATCGGTATTGCCCTTTTTTATTAGTGTATAACCATTAGGTGTCCACTGAACACAAGGAAGATTGAAATCGCCACATATCAAAAACAAATCTTCTGAAATTGAGGACATAACGGAAGACAGTAAATCAGTGAAACTTTGTAAGCTTTGAGGCAACATATTATCTGGAGGAAGATCATCATCATAATCATTACAGCCCTTCACAAGTCCACTGCTGAACATAGGCCTCCCCCAAGTAATGCCACAAAACACGGTCCTGAGCCACCTGCATCCATCGACTTCCTGCATATCTTACCAGGTCGTCACTCCATCTAGTGGGGGGTGGCCCTACACTACGCCTACCGGTACGAGGCTGCCACTCGAGAACCTTTCTTCCCCATCGGTTATCGGTTCCTCGAGTTATATGGCCGGCCCATTGCCACTTCAGCTTAGTAATCCGTTGGGCTATGTCGGTCACTCTGGTTTTACTGCTGATATCCTCATTTCTGAGTCTATCATGCAGAGAAACTCCGAGCATAGCCCTCTCCATAGCTCGCTGAGCGACCTTGAGCGTCCTCATACGGCCAGCAGTGAAGGACCACGTCTCAGATCCGTAAGTCATCACTGGCCGTGCGTGTTGCACTGGTTGTACAATCTAGTTTTTAGAGATTAAGGTATACCTGACGCGAAGATATGTCGTAATTTCCCTAACGCTGCCCAGCCGAGTTGAATCCGTCGATTGACCTCTCGGTCGAAGTTGGACTTACCTAGTCGGACTATTTGTCCCAGGTAAACGTACTCGTCAACAACTTCGAGCATAGTGCTCCCAACAACTACCGGCATAGGTGTGACATGGACATTAACAGATCTTTGTTTTGTCCATGTTCATCTTAAGAAAACCTATCCGTTGGGAGGCACTATTGAGGTCATTGAGCATAGTGCTTAAGTCCTCCCGCGATTCTGCCATAAGGACTATATCGTCGGCAAATCGAAGGTGAGTGATGTACTCGCCATTGATGTTAATACCATATCCTTTTCAGTCCAGTAGCTTGAAAATGTCTTCCAATGCAGCGGTGAAGAGTTTCCGGGATATAACATCAACCTGTCTTACACCTCTCTGTAGTTGGACAGGTTTCGAGCTCTGGTTCTATACTCGGATAGCCATCGTAGCCCTACTGTACAAACACTTCAGCACTTCGATATACCGACAGTCAACTTGGCACCACTGAAGGGACTGTAGCACCGCACAAATTTCGACGGAATCAAAGGCTTTCTCATAGTCCACATACGCCAGGCAAAGTGGCAGATTGTACTCTTCATTCTTCTGTACAATCTGCCGTAAGGTATGTATGTGGTCTATGGTACTGAAGCCTTTTCGGAAACCGGCTTGTTCGAGAGGCTGAAAGTCGTCGAGTCTGCGTGCGAGACGATTCGTAAAGACTCTCGAAAACAGCACGTAGACGCTGCTCAGAAGGGAAATCGGTCTGTAGTTCTTCAAGACAGCGTTGTCGCCTTTCTTAAAGAACAAGACCATCGCACTTCTACTCCACGCCTCTGGAGTAGTGCAACCATGGAGGACGGAATTGAAGAGCTTCTGAAGGACTTCAAGTACCGGTGTTCCACCCGCTTTCAGAAGCTCCGCTGTAATTCCATCCTCGCCTGGGGCCCTGCCGTTTTTAAGGTGCTGGAGAGCCATTCTAATCTCGCTTAGACTGACGTCCGGGATATCATCGGAATAGTGTCGGATAAGACTTGCTCTTGGATCGTTACTCACACTTGCGTGTGGCTCCGACGATGATGTGTACAGCTGCCCATAGAACCTCTCAATCTCACTCAAAATCTCAGGTGTCCCGGAAACGATGCTGCCACACTCAGTCTTCAGCTTTGACAGTTGGCTCTTACTGGCAGACAGATCTCTGGCAAAGACTTTGGAGCCCTGGTTTCGCTCGATCGCTTCTTTAATACGAGCAGTATTAAAGTTGCGCAAGTCTCGCCGCATGCATTTGGAGATCTGTCTGTTTAGTTGCCTGTATGCTGTCAAATCTGTTAACGATTACAGCCTCATCTCCCGTCTAACAGCCATGAGATTAAGAGTGTGATCGGAGAGTTTTTGTGTTCTTCTGCGGCGGGTCTTGCAGAACTTAGCTCCGATCGCATGGACAGTTTCCACGAGCTTGTCATTCATATCGTCCACTGCATTGCAATCTTGTAGGCACTGAAAGCGGTTACGTAACTCGAGCTGAAAGTTTTCGGGATTCTGGATTAGAGCACGAGGGGGGACGGAGCGTTGACTTCATTAGACGAGACCTCTCCAACTTAACGTTTAGGTTCAGTGTGCCACTAACCATTCGGTGATCGCTTCCAGTTTTCACCCTTGCGATCACTGAGACATCACTGAACAGTTGGCGTCTGGTCGTCATAATGAAGTCAATCTCATTTTTTGTCGAACCGTCGGGGCTCGACCAGGTCCACTTCCTGTGGGGCCGCTTCTGGAAGAAAGAGTTCATCATAAAGAGTCCTTCTTTCTCCATAAAATCGGCCAGCTGCTGGCCCCTTCGGTTCCGTTGCCCTACTCCAAATTCCCCTAACTTCAGCTCACCGTTTTCTCTTGTGCCTAGTTTTGCGTTGAAGTCTCCCATCAACACCGTGTAGTGGGTTTTGGAGGAATTAATGGCTTTGGAAATATCGTCATACATTTCCTCCACCTCCTCATCGGTATGTGCCGAGGTTGGTGCGTAAACGTCTATGACCTTCAGCGAATACCGTTTGGTGATTCTCAGTATCAGGTACGCGACCCTCGTCGACACACTCCCAATCTTTACAACGTTGTTGACGAGAGACTTGTGGACGATAAATCCGACACCTCCTTGGGACAGATGGTCGCCCTCCCGGTGATAGAACAAGTTTTCGGATTCGAGAATCACCGTGTCCTCCCTCTCTCTTCGGAACTCGGATAATCTTATAATATTCCAGCGCAACTTGTCTATCTCTTCTTCCAGCTCCAGGATCTTCTCGTCAGTCCTCAGGGTGCGTGCGTTAAATGTTGCCAGGTCGAGTCGTCGTAGGTGGCAACCGAACCTCCACCGGAGATTCTTAGCACGCCCTGATCCGCCGTTACCATGGTCGCACCGTAGCCAGGAATAGCGGAGCTGACGGGGACTGGGGGCCGTCTATTTGTGTAATTGTTCATGGGGGGTATATTGCCATAGTTGCTACGCTTGGCGAGCGGGTTGGCAACCGCAGTTTTTTTTTGTTGTCGCCCACAAACGGTATGGGTGTGCAATGTCCACGGGAAAGCCGTATTGCTACAACAAACCCGCTTACCACCGGCACTAAGATGTTATTTGTTTACCTCCATCGACCAGAACCACAAGAATGCGTCGAATCAGGCGCAGCACACCCGCAGATCCATCACAAGACGCAACACCGCAAGTAGCAGTAAGCATCAATGCAACTATCATACGGATGGCGCACCCTCACAACACACCTACATGACCCCTATCGATTTTGGTAACAAAGTTTTTATTGTTGTTATTTAAAAAATATCACCAACGTATCATAGTAGCACGGTACTAAGACGCCAATGAACAAAACTCCACGTATCATAGCGCTGATGCACTAGACATGAAGTTGAGTATGCCTGTTACACTTAAAAGTGCTACCAAACACACTCATCCTAATCCGAAAGATAGACGACGCATCGCTATGCGCTACGACGTCGCCCACAAACGGTATGGGTGTGCGATGTCCACGGGAAAGCCGTATTGCTACAACAAACCCGTTTACCACCGGCACTAAGATGATATGTCTAGGACACATCGGTTGCGAGTCCAAGTTTACCTCGGACCAATTGCTCGTGAAGCAGCACACACGCCACCATAATATTCCTTTTCAAGTCCCTAATAAGGACTAGTCATTTTGCTACAGTTACTAGGAGCAGTCGGTCACCCGACCACCCCATACGATGCTTATGCATCAAGGAGACCTTCAATAATAATGCTTTTGTATCATAGACCTTAATTCCATAAGTCATTCATATATAGGATTCGAACCCACAACCCTACCATTGTAATGCATATTCATCATAGAGACCTTCTATAGTATTGCTTTTGTATCATAGACCTTACTTTCATAAGTCATTAATATATAGGGTTACTACCCTACTATTGTAATACATATTCATCATAAAGACCTTCTATAGTATTACTTTTGTATCATAGATAACGGTAGGGCCGTCACAATGTGATCAATCGGGCCGAGACGGAAGAAAACCGTTCCGCAGTCAGACCCATGATGCCGCCACCACGTCTATTCCCGCCGCGATCCCTGCGAAAGATATTGTAACTACTGTCGGAAAGTTCGGCGTCAAGAATACCGTCGTGCAACCACGATTCTGTGATTATTATTATGTCACTATTACAGTTCAAGATGTTAGTGTAGAACTCCTGTGTTTTTGTTCTTAGACCCCTTACATTTTGGTATAGCAGATTCAAAGTATTTCGTTTAATTTTATTATATGTTAATTTTAAACTTAAGACATTTAAGTAGTATATACTGTTTTGTTTTAAAATAGTAGTAAGTAAGCATATATAAAGTGTGCTTATTAGAGTCGCAACTAGTGAAAAATTGTGTGTTTGTTAGTTTTTTTTTTTTTTTTTTTTATAGGATAGGGTGACAAACGAGCACACAGTCCACCTGATGGTAAGTGGTTGCTGTGGCCCATAGACATCTACATCTATCCTCGATTACGAATCAAAATGCAGATGCGTTGTCACCCGTGAGGACTAAGATGGAATGCCTCGTTTCCAGTAAAAAGGGTCTCCGGTTCTCTACACTCACCATATGAAACACAGCAGCAGTATGCTACTATTTCACGCTGGTATTCTGTGAGAGCGTGGTCCTTCCCCGGTCGAGCCGACCCATTCGTGCTACAACTATACTACTAATATAACTATGCTGCAGTAATAGTATGCGGCTCTACCACGTAAAACGTAGTGATGCATATAATAATATGTTTTGACATGATTTAATGAACAAAGTGAAAAAAAAAACCTTTAAAAAAATGTATATAATAAATATTAGAACAAATTCAAAAAAAAAATAAAACACAAAAAAAAAAAAACTCAATTCATGTTTATGTGTATGTGTGTGTTTGAACGCAGATAAAATTTCGAAAATAATTCTTTGATTTAGTTTTAATTTTAATTAATTACAAGATTACAAAACGCTAAATAACCAAAAGATAATAAATGATAAAAATACAGATAGTTGGCTTAATAAGCTAAGTGAGACTAAACTATTTTTTTCAAATCTGAAGCGGTGCAGATTAACAGCGAAGGTGAACTGTCGTTGCGTCGTACGTAAATTCGACAGTTTTTTGTCCATACGTAACGATAAGCAGATTCTTTGGCTTTTGTTTTTGCTTCAAGAAGAAGTTTTTTGTTACGAGGTGTTAGGTGTTCGTTCACATAGATGACTTTGGGGTCGCCGGTGGACAATATAACTTTTGATGATAAGTCCCTACATTTTCGCGCGGCAGACAAAAACGTGTCTTTACTGAGCCGCGATCTGAAACGCGCGATGATAGGGCGCGGTTGCTTGTTGGATGAGCGCTGTGGTTTCACTCTGTGAACGAAGTCGACATCAGTTTCAAATATTTTTTTGGCGGCTTTTTCTGCTATTTTTGTAAGAACGTCCATGAGACATTCGTTGCTTTTTTCTGGTACTCCTACAATTTCCACATTTTGCTGACGGGCCCACTGTTCTTTGCTTAGCAAAATCGTGCTCCATTATCGAGATCTTTTTTTTGCATATCCTTAAGATCGCTACGGAGAGAGGAGTTTTCTGTTTTTAAATAGTTAGTGTCCTCGGTTGCTATGGACAGGGACTTCACTATATCATCATACTTGTCACCGACATATTTTACTGATTTTTCTAATTCACTAATATTATCCCTAACAGCTCGGAATTCTTTACATATTAGATCCTTAATAATACCAGCCACTTCATTCCGAATTATGTCAAGTATTTCTATGCGCATTTTGTTAACAAATTCAGAGTTGAAGACGTTTAGGCAGTCCGGAGAACGCGGACGACGACGTCGAGTCATTACGTAATCATTTCTGCTTTCCGCTCGATCCTCGTCATCCGAGCACTGCATAACCCTTACGGGTGTGTTGCTATTGTTTACCTTCAGTTGTCTGGCTTTACAACTACGACAATTCCAGGACGTATTTTTTTTTGAAGTTATCAGCCTTTAAACCCACACAGAGATAATAATATAGCTTATTACACGTTGTTTGGGTGCAAATTATACTTTCTGTGGTTTTTACATACTTTTTGCATGCATTACAGTTGTTCATTTTGATTACGAAAAATAAAACGTTATTTGTTTTGAAGTCAAACACTGATTAATTACAGGAAGATAATAAATAATGAAACACTTAACTGTAGGCGAAATTAGTTACTCGGCGTGAAGTCACAAGCGTCGTGTATGCCGTGTCGCTTACGCGTTTCACCACTCAAATTATACGGACGGTAGTAAACACAGTAGATTTGCACTAACACTTATATTTATTTAATTATTACTTCAATATACTATGTTTCCTTTCAAAGATAAGCTATGGTAAAGATAGTTAGCACTGCACTAAAACTTGTTACCCAAAAATATTTGCTCAAGAATCGAATTAAACTATTAAAAAGAATTTTTGAAACGGAGCTAAACAATGCGTTTTGTCAACAATGCCGAGTACCCTTTTTTTCAGTATTATCCCCTTGTTTTTCAGTATTATCTCCTTTTACTTCGATACACTTGACTCAGTGATGCTCCAACTTCTTTTCTCATACCCAAAATTTCGTGTAGGATACACGGGGCACAAGGAAAGCCACCTGCATCTATCGACTTCCTGCACATCTTACCAGGTCATCACTCCATCTAGTGGGGGGTCACCCTATACTACGCCTACCGGTATAAGGCTGCCACTCGAGAACGTTTTTCCCCATCGATTATCGAATCTTCGAGCTATATGGCCGGCCCATTGCCACTTCAGCTTACTAACTCGTAGAGCTATCTCTGTCACTCTGGTTCTACTGCGAATATCCTCATTTCTAAGTTTAGCACGCAGGGAAACCCCAAACATAACCCTCTCCATAACTCGCTGAGCGACCTTGAGAGTCCTCACACGGCCAGCAGTGAAGGACCACGTCTCAGATCCGTAACTCATTACTGGCAACATGCATTGGTTGTACAACTTAGTTTTCAGGTTTTGAGGTATACCTGACGAGAAGCTGCCCAGCCGAGTTGAATCCGTCGATTGACCTCTCGGTCGAAGTTAGATTTACCCAATCGGACTATTTGTCCCAGGTAAACGTACTCGTCAACAACTTAGAGCTTAGTGCTCCCAACAATTACCGGCATAGGTGCGACACGGACATTAAACATGATCTTTGTTTTGTCCATGTTCATCTTAAGACCTATCCGTTGGAAGACATCATTGAGGTCATTGAGCATAGTGCTAAGGTCCTCCAGCGATTCTGCCATAAGGACTATACTATATCGTCAGCAAATCGAAGGTGAATGATGTACTCGCCATTGACTAATACCGTATCCTTTCTAGTCCAGTAGCTTGATAACGTCTTCGAATGCAGCGGTGAAGACACTGCGGTGTTTTGCTTTAAAACGTGTATGTAAAATCTATTAGTTAGTCTGTTACGTCACGAAATGAGTTAAAAATGGCAGCGCTTCAACCTATGCAGCGCGTGATGCGTCACAGTCCTCGCTCAACGCAACGCATTCTTTGATTCTTTAGCTATTGAGTAGTAGATGATACTCGACGCTTTAGAGGTCGCAGTACCAGACGTTTCGCACCTTTGACGAATACTTTACGCTTACCATAAACGATATGGTTACACTACACCACAACCTATCGGAAGCTATGTTTCTTGCATTCTTGCCCCATGCAAGAGAATGGGTAAATAGATATACCAAAACCCAGCGATTTAAATACTTTACACGGGATTTAATATGCGATAGATATGTAGCTGCAACACCAAACTGTGTGACCTGAGTTTGTTATCATCAGTTTCCTCTATTGCCTCTTTTTGTGGTGATGGAGGGGGGGATTATACTTGACATTGAACATGTGATGAGGAATGAGTCTGAGTTCATTCTTTGGGCTATCCGATTACTTCAAGTGATTCAATAATTTTATTTTAATTTTGAAAATTTTTCAAGCATTTTTTTTTATAGAATAAGGTTCACCTAATGTTAAGTGACTACCGCAGCCCATGAAAACTGCAACCGGCAACTGTGGGTGCGTTGCCGGTCCTTTAGAAAGGAGTAAGCTTCTTTCTTGAAGGTCCCCGGGTCGTATCGGTCCAGAAAAATCGCCGGTGGTAAACTATTCCACAGAAAGATCGTACGCGGAAGAAAACTCCTTGTGAAACGTACAGTGATGGACCGCCAAGCATCCAGATGGTGTGGATGGTATCGGGAGTTTTGCCGCGTAGTGCGTTCATGAAATTTTCCGGATGGGATTAATCCGAACAATTCCTCAGAGCACTCCCCGTGATAGATGCGATAAAATACGCAAAGAGATGCAACATCTCTTCGCAGCGCCAGTGAATCGAGCCGTTCGGAAAGCACTCGGTCGTCGACGATTCGAGCTGCTCTGCGCTGGATGCGGTTAAGTGGAAGGAGTTAGCACTGGGGAGCCCCAGCTCAGAGATGGGAACAGTATTCCATGTGCGGTCGAACCTGCGCCTCGTAAAGTAGCAATTTTACAGAAGCGACCAAAACTTGGCTGAGATTTGCTTCCGATGAGCACCACAGAGGAAGGAATAAAAAGTTCCATGCCCTGAAGTACCACATCAACGACAGAATCAGCATCAACGTCGGGATCGTCCGGCGAGAAGCACACCCGCCCCCAAGGGTAGGAAGCAAAGAAAGACCACATCCTATCCCAATGGGCTGACCTATAGTACTTGATCGTGGATGTTCAGCGAGAGATTCTTCAGGGGTGCTGATACCCTCCTAGGGTAGATCTTCACTTAATTCCGCTGCCATGTTAAGGGGGAGAATTGGGTCGCCGGCCACCAATACTCACCAGACGAGACGCGGAAGCAGAGCTTCCACTTCACGCCGGTATTCTGTGATGTCGTGGTACCACCCCGGTTTGAGCCGGCCCATACGTGCAACAGCAAAGCTGCCGTGTAGCTCTACCACTGTTACATACGTCAATTCATATCTTACTGAGCATAACAATAATTTATTATTATTATTTACGAGGAACACGTATCAACAAATAGGACATAAATAGAATGAGAAACGGTTGCGAGTAATACTGGTTTATTATGTTCTTCCAAAGGAAGTGGACACATTTGTATAGTGCGGCGCGCCGCATACAAAAATAATAGTACTTAGTATACATATTATACATACAACACTCGCTACTACAATACAGAGTATAAAAATGTCGCATCACATTACGTACGAGGATGCATCTCCCTCTTCGTCATTTACCTTGAGAATAGGACCTCTCGGGACTTAATACAAAAAATATAATAATAATGTGTGCGTCTCACAGTCAAATGCGGAGCTTGTTGAACAAATGATGTGACGTCACGGTAGCGCCACGCGCATGCGCGTCAATGACTGCACATCAGGACTACAATAGTAAGTTAAATAGCTAAATGTGATTAATTTTAAGAGAGTATACTGTTAAGGAGTGACGATTGCTACTCAGTCATTTATTTTAGTCACACCCAAAAATGGCACCATCTTTAACTTTATTACATAACACATTATTGTGCATTTTTAAATTGGTTTGTCAGAGCGGTGGCGATCGAGTGGTTTGTGCGGCACGATGGGTCGCTACAGTGTGCGGGTCAGTCAGCCGGGACGGCGGGTGCGGAGTCAGCGGCGGGCGGGGCGGACGCGTGGGCGGGCGGTTGGGCGGGCGCGGCGCGCGCGTGCGGGTGCGGCGTGGGGCGGCGCAGCAGCGCGGGCTTGGCCGCCAGGGCCGGCTTGAGCGAGCCACCCGTCAGCGTGAGCTCCGCGAACTTGGCGGCCACGCGCAGCGTGTTGCGCGCTGGCACCGGGCTGCCATGCGGCGGGGAGGGCACGTGTGCGGGCGCGGGGGATGGGGAGGGTGCAGGCACGGGGGAGGGGGGCGCCGCACCTGCCTCCGGCGGAGTGCCCTCGCGCGCCTCCGCGCCGCCCTCCGAACACGTTTGCCTGTAATTTCACACCACAATGTTTATCATTTTCTTCGTTCGCTTGGCGGTAAAATAATCAGGATTAGTATTCTACAGCACAGATCATTTTTTTTTTTCAGATCCTCTTTTACGGTACATACTATATATCTTTAGAATACCCTTTTCAATGACATCAAGAATGCAACCAATAAAAGTTATATATGTGCGTGTACATATTATATTATATTATATTATATTAAACATATATACTCGTACTATGTAAATATTTTAACTAAGATACGTGAGGGTAATATGGTCACCTTAAGCTTTGCCGCTCTATAAAACGAAAACCAGGAGATGGACAGAGACAAAAACGCAAAGTCTTATAACTATAACTAATACATTAAGAAAAAAATTGCAAACAAGCTGGTAATAATTAGGAACACTTCAAAAAATCAACTTAAAAAAAACTAACTACACTACACCATACTAAACTTGACTAAAATATTTACTATAATATACCAAAAGCGGCATCGATAGAGCATCGCTTTTTCCAGCCTTTATTATTTGATTGAACGATGAAGAGCTATCTTACCACAAAGCCATCTATGTAAACAAGGCTGTAGTTTTTGAGTTATAAGAAAGTGACCATATTGATCGGGTAACGATATTACCCTTATGTACTATTTATGTATATTTAATATTGGCCAGGCCCAGGGACGACTAGCAGAGAATGTGAAAAGGCATTAAATTAACCTAATGGTGTCTACTGCGGATGCGAATTTATTCGCGATAACAGACACTGGGTGCAACGACTCGATTCACGATTCAGAACGAATACCATCCGGATATCATATAATTCGTTGCGATCGAGCGGATGGTTCCGTCCATCCGCTCGATCGATCGCAGGGAGGCGCGTGTTTAGTTCGAACGGTTCGAACTGCGGCGAGTGGCTATCCCAGCTGACTGGATAATAGAAATTCAGGTTTTTTAATTAGTAAGTGCAACTGTTTACTGTTTCTGTGTTGCGTTATTTACATCCCGCCTAACATCAATGAAAGTGACTATATGATCATGTTTCAAACAATAGAAGAATATTGTAATATTTACGGTGCGGTATTAGTAATAGGAGATTTCAATTTACATTCTTGTCCTTTAAATATCACCCATTATTACGAATATTTCAGGAGCTATTGTGGATTTAATCAGAGTAACGGCGTAATTAACTGCAGTGGTCGTTGTTTAGATCTCGTACTGAGTACATATGACGAGGACAGTGTGTGCGTGAGCGCTGCTGCTCCGCTTGTACCAGCTGACCCGTACCACATGCGCTGGCGGGGAAGGTGTGTGGCCCGTGGCCCCTTCCGCCCCCGCCCCACAGCGCGGTTACTCTGGCGTATGATAAAGAAGTCAGAGAGTTTTGCTCTGTACAATGGAATTTAAAAAAAGCGGATTTCTTATTATTGTATTCGTCCATAGCAGCCATAGATTGGTTCCCGATATGGAATTTAGACTTAAATAATATTTGAATATAGAATAATATTTGGATGACTGTGTTTCGAGGAAAAAACGGAGACCCAGTAGTCCTAAGTACGTTTACCCTGACTGGTATACAGCCGAATTAACCACAAATGAAATAAAATTAAAAGCGTTTTTACACAAGCAATTTAAAACGATGGAGTCGACGAGACAGTCAGTATGCCGAATGCAGGCCTCGACTGAAAAAAATGATAAAACATGCGCATGAACAATATCGAGACCGAGTTCAAAATCACCTGTTGAGGGAACCGAAAGCATTCTGGAATTATATTAAATCTAAAAGGGGGACTAGACAGCCGCAAATAATTTTAGAGAACGGGGAGCCTTTGACTGGAGATCAGTGCGTTAAAGAATTCGCGTGATACTTCCACTCGGTATATAGCATAGAGCGCCCGCAGCTGGACGTGAGCGCAAGTGTGGCGAGCGTGGCGTGCGGGGGGTGAGGGTGCACCTGGACGGGAGCGCTACAACGATTCAAACCTAAGACTTCCGTGAAACCTGATGGCATCCCGCCTTTTCTCTTTCGTGACTGTCGGGGGCTGGGCCGCTTCTTCACATATACTATCTATTCTTACAGTCCGTAGTGTTCCCAGAGATGTGGAAAACCACGAGGGTCATACCGGTACCGAAGGGAAAGATGTCTTCCAGTGTTGAAGGTTATAGACCTGTGGCAGTGGTTTCAACACCGGCAAATGTTTTTGAATCAGCGGTTCACAATAGATTGTAGGAGTTCACAAGTAAGCGCTCAGTTAACGGACGCACAGCACGGCTTCCGCCCGGGACGAAGCAATATCTGTGGCTTCTGGGGACCAAATTGACGCTGCATACTTTGATTTCAAAAAAGCGTTTTATCTGGTGGACAATGATGTGTAGCTCAAAAAGTTGGCGAGTTTCGGCTTTACTCCAAAACTTTTACAATTTTTCGTGTGCTATAAGAGAGACAGGCAGTAGTGTGTGGAGTACGCTGGTTACGTGTCGCAGCCATATTATACAAGGTCGGGCATAAGTCAGGGCAATAACCTAGGGCCCCTTGAATTCATTTTGATGGTAAATGATCGACCAGGGGTAGTAAAAGTTAAAGTAAAGTAAAGTTACAGCCTATATACGTCCCACTGCTGGGCTCAGGCCTCCCCTCATTTCTGAGAGGGTTTAGGGCAAGGAAGTGTCTTCACGAACTTCACATGTCTTCGAAATATTTTTTTTTTCTTATTCCTCAGACATGCAGGTTTCCTCACGATGTTTTCCTTCACCGCCGAGCACGTGGTAAATCAGCACTTAAAATTGCAATTAACAATTTCATTGGTGCCGGCGAGGATCGAACCCGGGTTACTCGCGTTCTGTTATATTTACAGCGAGCGTTAACCACTGAGCTACCACGGCTCCAGGGGTAGTGCAAGAGGCAAAATGTCTGTTGTGCGTAGACGACCTTAAACTTTATCTGGAGATCGGAAATCGAGATGACTGCAAGAGATTGCAGAGTGATATCGAAAGAGTGGTGGCTTGGGGTGAGAGAAACTGTTTACAGTTTAATACTTCTAAGTGCGCAACAATAACATTTTCGCGAGACCAGAGTAAGTGAACTTAGGGATTTAGGCGTTCAACTTACTTTAAGACATTAAAGGAACATGTCGAAAAAATCTGCAAGAAGGCATATCGTAATCTGGGTTTCATCTTACGCAGAGCTCACGGCTTTAGGAACATTGGGGTAACTAGAGTATTGTATAATGCCTTAGTAAGGAGCCACCTCGAATGCAATGCAACCGTATGGGCTCCGCATGATACTGAGTACATCCTCATGCATATGTTTGGTCTTTTAAGGGGCAAGGTAAATAACCCTGAGTTGCTCAGGAAGATTTACTTCTGTGTGCCGATCGCTACGCGGAGCGGAGGCGGCAGCCGCGGCTGCTGGCGGAGCCGAGTGCGCGCACTAGCTGGCTGCGGGAGGCGCCGCTTACTCGCGCCACACACCTTTTGAATCAATTGTCGGATCGGGTGGACCTATTCTGTTGCACTCTGAATGAATTCACAAGGGCTGCCTTGTTTATTATTTGTTATGCGTAGTTGTTTGTTCTTTGGTATTGTTTTTTGTATTAGTTTTAGCATGTACTATCGCATTAGATTATTAAACCTGTAATGGTTGTTTGTATGTGGAAAAAAATCCAAAAAAAAATAATTAAATGTAGACTGTATCTAATATAATATAGGTTCCTTTACGCAAGACATTTATTGAATGTATGGAGGTGAGTATTAGGTAAACAGTAGACATTACTCCAAGGTAGATAATAGAGAATGTGTGTGATGTTAATGTGATGTGGTGTGACAAGGCGTAACGCACCTGTGCGTGGGACGTTTCTTCAAGGTATCGCGGTTATGCAGGAAGGTGTCGGCTGTGAGCGCGGCGCGAGCGGGTAGATCCAAAACTAGATCAGGCGTACTCTCCGCCAGGCGCCTGCACATATACAACTCTCATCAAATCTAACATTTTACTTACGAGGTTATACCCTTTAAGTTGTATGACAATTTTAGTTAACTATTTATGAATGTATCTCAGATGATGTAGGGGTAATGTAACAAACTCTGAAGTGCCATGAGTTACGGAATTACTACGGCAATCGAAAACTTGCAATATACTGGTAAAATGATATTAAATATTTTTGAAAATTTCAATTTCAATTCTTACTCGCTCTGGCCAATGCAGAGGGATGGGCCAAGTCCACCTCTGAATTCCCCCATGATGTCGGGTTATTAACCCAAAATCAGAATGATTAAAAATTTGACTTAATTCATTAATAATGCTATAATAAAACAACACATGGTACAAAAAATATATTTAGTTTATTTCAATAAAGACATTTCGAAAGCCGATTGGCAAAATATTACTCAACATTGCAAGTTGTAACTTTATAGGGTGATTTGGATTTCATGTTCGTACCCTGTACGGGTGATCGTTTCAAAGGGACCCGACTACTTTAGAATATAACTCTGGATACGGTAATGGTTGCTCGGCCCACATACGTCATGGTAATGCGGCGGCAGCGCGGCCGCAGACTGTCGATGCGGAGCAGCAGCCGCGCAAGATATCTGCTTAGCGTTCACTAACTAATCAATACCCGGGCGCAGCATGCTGGGTAACAAGGCAAGCTTCTACAACGCTGCTTTCCTTCAAATCTTCTGCGGGCGACAAGTAAACAAACAGCCCACCCAGATATCGCACACATACCTACATCCATTATCAATAAAGAATTAAAAGGCTCTTTACCAAAAAAAACGCCTCCGGTTCTCTATTGTTTAATATAACAAATATTAAAGCATAATTTATTTATTGCTAGATGTTTCCTATTGCATTTTTATACAGTATTTATATCGCAACACTGGACAGTCACGTTCACTGTAACGTTTGTCCCAATCGATTGTAATATGCTCTAGCGATAAAATAAACTGTATTTTTTACAATTTTGCCCTTTTATTAAATAAATAACTACCACAAGCCCAAACATCTACTCAACATACGAAAAAAGCAGCATTATGCTAATATTTTAAGATGGTATTTTGTGGGAGAGTGGTCTTTTCCCTAATGGTACGTGAACGTGTCAATACGATACGAAAACGGCACTATTAGCTGCAGCCACGACGTAGTTTCAAAGTGACTCTATCACGTCCATTTTTATTAGTACGCGCGCAACCCGGGTTCGATCTCCGCCGGCACCAATTAAATTGTTAATTGCAATTTTACGTATGTGCCGATTAACCACGTGCTCAGCGGTAAAGGAAACATCGTGAGGAAACCTACATGTCTAAGGAAGAAGAAAAAATATTTCGAAGGCATATAAAGTTCGCCAACACGCATTGAGGCAACGCGGTGGACATTTCCTTGCCCTAAAACTAAAACCTAAGTGGAGACATGTGCCCAGCAGTGAAGCGTAATTAGGCTATTACTTTACTTTACTTTGGTATCATATGCCATATTCGTATTCGTTTCAGATACAGAGGGGTACGTAACGCCAAGACAAATAACATGTGGAGGATTCGATATTATTTATTAGTTTAGAGCTTAAAATATAACATACAATACGATTATTATAAAGTAAGACTCTCCGGCCATTAAATTGCTTTTTCAGTTCGAGTGTGGGGCTTCTAAAAGCTTAATTCTTCTGTTCGATACTAGATGGCGCTGTTGGTCGAAAGATCAAGATTGACATTTTCTAGGAAGCCCTCCTCGCTCTAGTCCCCGACACTAGATGGCGCTAGTGCCTAGGTAAAATGTTCTAGTGATTGTCAGTCATTTTATGAGGCACATTTTCTACAGAGTTTGAAATTCAGATACTTAAGGCAAAATAAAAAATAATACTAAATATTATGGGAATGATTTATTAATATATACATTTATCATCAGGCCAAATTTCTTGAAACTGCCGATTTTCATCTTTAATCTTACGTTTTTTACTAGGTCCTGGCTTGTCCATGTTGTGTTCTAATCGTGGCTAGGATTAACACAGCACCTAAAAACAATTACAGTACCTACTTAAATTACCCATCCTTTTTTAAATTACCAAAAATAATTGATAAAATAGGTAGGGAAACACTTATTAATAACAGAGTTTTACTTACGATTTCACAAAACAATTATACACGACACTTGACAGAAAATCTACGTTGAATGTGGATCAAAATATATGACACCGGCTAGTCGAGTTAAAATCTACACTAGAACTATTGACACTTCACTCAAATTAAAACCGAACTGTCGGCCGGTTAGCGTGGCTTTTATACCGCGCGTATAGAATCGAAAACTGTCTGGAGAAATCATGAAACCGACTCTGGAAGCTTCGTGTATCTACCTACGCGAGCAATCGGGAATTCGGGACTATTGCTATCTCGCTTGCTCTAACAATATAACCCGTGGATAAGCCGACACCGCGAAGCCGTCGTCGCCGCGCCGCCGGCCGCGGCGGTTCCTCAAGAAAACGAATTTAACCGAGATCAGCACGAACATTACATAGATAAGCGCACTTAACAGCGCGCGCGCGAGATTCAAATTACTTTTCGAACATATTTTTTTTTGGTTTTATTCTGGAATATAATTCAATATTTTTCGAATGTACGCGAGTATTATTTTTGCTGTCGGCGGGACACCAGTATTCGACCGGAGGGCCGCATGCGGCCCGCGGGCCGCGGTCTGTGCTACTATGCCTTATGGCATGCGATTCTGCCTTAAGGACTATATTGTCTGGAGTACCTAACTACTATCCGCTGACTATCCCCTGGAGGACCTAAGCACTATGCTCAATGATCTCAATAGTGTTTCCCAACGGATAAGTCTTAAGAAGAACATGGATAAAACGAAAATCATACGTAATGTCCATGTCACACTTATGCCGGTGGTTTCTGGGAGTACTAAGCTTGAAGTTTTTGACTAGTATGTTCACCTGGAACAAGTAGTGACACCGACTTCGACCGAGAGGTCATTTGACTAATTCAACTCGGCTGGACAGTGTTCGGGAGATTACGACACATCTTCTCGTCAGACATACCACAAAATCTCAAAACTAGATTGTACAACCAGTGCGTGTTGCTAGTGATGACCTGTGGATCTGAGATGTGGGCCTACCAGCCGTATGAGGAAGCTCAAAATAGCTCAGCGAGCTATGGAGCTATTGAGAAGGCTATGCTCGAGGTTCCTCTGCGTGATAAACTTAGGAATGAGGATATCCGCAGTAGAACCCGAGTAACCGACATAGATCAACGGATTAGTAAGCTGATGTGGCAATGGGCTGGCCACATAGCTCGAATAACCGATGGGGAAAAAAGGTGCTCGAGTGGTAGCTTCGTACTGGCAGGCGAAGTTTAGAGCGCTCCCCAATAGATGGAGTACGACCTCGTAAGACATGGAGGAAGTAGATGGATTCAGGTGGCTCAGCTCAGGTGCTTTGTGGCATTCTTTGTGGGAGGCCTATATTTAGCAGTGAACTTGTTAAGGGTTGTAATGATGATGATGATATAATATCGAGGGAAAACTGGATAGGGACACTCCCTATCCAGTTTTCCCTCGTCAATAATGTTCTATTAAAGTCATACTCATTAGGACAGTGTTTTATTGTAATACATAATTATAAAAGATCATCATTATCATCAGTATCACATACTCAATAAAAATATGCAACAAGAAATTTATATGGATATTAAAAGCCTTTATCGAATCCTACTCAGTCATCCTATACTTTTTTCTTCGCAGATTAAATTAACAGTTATTGTGATTTTCTTACGTAAATATCCAAGAATTAGATTAGATAAAACAGTGTATATTTTTTGCTAAATTCGGGACTGAGCACAAGAAGATACTCTGAGCGGAACATGAGGCTTAAGACACCTGTATTGACTGGTATATTTGTTAACTAGTAATAACATACCTGCAGGGCTCCGCCGGCGCCGCCTGCGCGCCCCCCGCACTCCCCGCGCCGGCCGGCTCGCTCGCGGCGGTCTCCGCCTGCACACAAGCACACGCTACAGATCTATGCACGCGCACACGCACACGCACACGCACACGCACACGCACACGCACACGCACACGCATACGTACTGATGTCTCTAACTGCAACTAAGGCTATTCTACTGTACTATACACACTTACCTTCAATCCCTTTTCAGATTATGTGTAAACTATAATATCAGCTCATATTCTCCTCGCGCCTGTGATTACGCTAAATTTTCTTGACGTAAGAGGCCTAATCCAACAGTGTATATATTTATAGCAATTACTTGGCTTTTAACTCGCCTACCTAGCGTGGCTGCTGCGGCTAAATTCCCCCTGAGTAGAAATGTTTGGACAAGCCTATGTTCAACAGGCTGGAGTAGAAAAAGTAGCTGGCGTGTACTCGTAGCCGGTTTACACTCCAACAAGTACAGTAGCGACTTTAGTTACAGTCATTTGACAGTGAACGCTTAAGTGAACAGTAGCGTACAAATGTCTTAGTGGCGAATTTAGTTAAAAATTTATTTTGAGGGTCGAATGCTAACATATTGCGTCCTGCCGACGTATGCACTGAAAGCAAACTAATCTCGTTCGTTCACACGAGCGGCCAGTTCAGTTGCGGGCGGCGCGACACGTGCGGGAAGACAACACTTCCAACTTAACTCGGCCGTTCAACTTAATTGTTTACTTGCTATATTGCTTTCTAATTAAAGCCGTAATTAGGAGCCGTGGTAGCTCAGATGGTTAGCGCTTTATGTAAATTTCGTAATAGCGAGCAAACCGGGTTCGATTCCCGCCGGCACCAATGACATTGTTAATTGCAATTTTAAGTACTGATTTACCACGTGTTCAGCAGTGAAGGAAAACATCGTGAGGAAACCGGCATGTCTGAGAAATAAGAAAAAAAAATATTTCGAAGACATGTGAAGTTCGCCAACATGCATTGGGGCAGCGCGGCGGACTATTCCTTGCCCTAAAACCTTCTCAGAAATGAGAGGAGGCCTGTGCCCAGCAGTGGAACGTATATAGGCTGTTTACTTTACTTTTTCTAATAAACTCGCCAGATTTGCAAGTTAACTCGCTACTGTACTTCTCGAAATGTAAATCAGCCTTTACCTAAATGTATTTATATCTCCCAGTGGAGATGTACTGCTCAGCCCTAGTCAGTGTAAAATATTACCAAAAAACCCACCAGCCATGAAGTTTACAACAGTAAAAAAAATAAGTGAAAACATGCCCAATACACAAATACTATATTATTACCTTCACTCTACAGTGATACTCATGCAAAAATTAAATGTTAAATAATAAAGTTATTCGTAGAATATCTCACATATGTAAACTATCTATCGCGAGTTAACCTCACTTTAAATAATACAAAATGTACACTTGCTCAATGATGTTCCCGTTGGTTGTATTTCTTACGGTGAGTGTTTCTTTAGAGGTGACAACGCAATCTGCATTTTGATTTACAAATACACACTTACCATCAGGTGGATTGTGTGCTCCTTTGTTCTATGAAAAAGCATGTGTGTATAGTCTTAAGTAGGTTTCAGTTTTCTTGACCATTTGTTCAAGTTTGCTTCGAATGAAATCACATAATCGTAGCCTTTGAGCTTTTCATTGATAACAACTGTACTAACTGGAAGGATCTAGTGCATATGCAAGAAAATATCATCCGCATTGAATATAGCTATAGAGCGCTGACGCTGCAGTCGAATGTGGAGTGATAGTGAATATTAGTCAATGGAATTTCCATTTAAAATAAAAGAGAAAGTTTCAATTTAATATTATATTCTACGAAAGACAGTTTAGACTAACAAAATTATTTATAGTATACCGAAATAATATTATGTTCGTACAATACTTAAATAAGAGTGTAAAATGGTGTGCATTTAATATGTAAATGTAATGTACATGTAAAGCCCGTGGAGCGTCTCCCACACTTGCGTGCGCTATTTTTGTTACACCCCAACCCATTAAATGTAAATAAAAGTAGAAAAAACAAATATTGATCTTTGTTGTTGACAGTAACATTATTTCGCGTTTAGCTGTACCTCATTATAACTAAAAAAGCAAACTACAAATATAATATAGACAAAATTATAATGAATGCCAAATCACTACAAATGCAAAACTTATATAAATCTGTACAATATATACAATATTTTAACTAATATTTATGGATTTATTTTGAGTAATAACATACATAACATAGCAACAAACATACAAATTTAATTGGCTAACAAATTAAAAATAATTTTAATTATATTTATTGAACTTTAAGAATGATTGATCAAACAAATTAATGTTGTTGAATAAAATTGAATTATAAGATAAAAGTTATTTTAGTGAAAATTAAATGGTTTAAAACTTTTTGACCTACATTACCATAGTATAAAGTTATTTATACCATGACATTACCGTACCGTACTGTTATTTCAAATTTATGAGATACAGAATGTTCCATTCTGTTCTAAAATATTCGTTAGTTGTATTGTGGCGCAGTTCGCTGGTTGCAATGTAAATGTTCCCATTGAAATATCGCTACGTACCACGGCAGGGTCCGTAATGACAGACTTTCCACCGTAAAGTTTGTGCGTGCGTCAATCTGCGGGTTATTTTTGTACATTGACTTTTTCAGTATCCGTATCTTTACACATGATTGAACCAGGCTGCAGCTAAATTGTGGTTGCACCATGAATGGAAGGGCTCGGCCGGCATGGACCATGCTCTAATACATTACCAGTGTAAAACAGTAGCTCACGGCGGTTGATACAGCGCGCACGGCGACGTCGCGTGCCGCGAGCTGCGTGCGAGCCGCCATGGCAGCAATTCTTTCCTGGCGGCTCACTCACGCTCTTTGTGTTGTAATGGAGATTCGCTATTGTCAACGCGCAACGATAACGCTATTCTACCGCTGCTAGTTCAGCCTCTGGATTCGGTTCAACATCGGTTGCAGGCATGCAGTTCTGGTTTTCCAATTTCTTTTAATTTGTGTGTGATTAATCATTTATAAAATAAACAAGTCAGAATTTCGTTTTTAATTTCTTACGTCAAAGTTACAGCCAATCTAATATGTTACAAGTGTAATATGTTAATCTCTTATTTTCTGCCACTGCTTTTGTAACAATTTATCGAACGTGGTTTTCTGCATTCTAAAATAATTCTATAACTTATTTTTGTGTTTCTGAAACTCAGTTGATTCTTGATAAGTATATAAAATGCACCAAATTCTTTCCTTTTTAATCACACATCACAGAATAATCGGATGTGTCCAAAATATAATTGTCTTATTCTTTTTTTTTTTGGAAATTTCTATGTAGGTACATACTAAGCAATGATAACTTTTTATTATTTATTATGCGCGTTTATTACTAATTAAAAAGGGAAAGGCAATGACGTGAGGATGATGATGAATGGTTTATGATTTGGTATTGGGGGGGGGGGGAGTGCGGACCCCCGTCTCTGACTGCTCAGTTGTGTCGGTCGATGAAATAGTCACAAAAAATACAAGTTAACTGTTTCCGGTCATAAGCTCGTCCGATAGTTTGCCATGTCATGTACAAACTCACATATACAACATCTCCCAAAATTCAACGACAAACGGGCACCAGAGAGTGGACCCGCTCATGACTACTCGAGAAAAAATAAAAAGGAAAACAATTCTAAATCGTGTATGAAATTACAAAAAAAAAATTAAATTCTTCGAAAATCGATACCCCGATATGGTAACTTATTTTTTTTAGATTTTTAGATTAACTACCATAAGCTCATTTTAATTTTTTTTTTTGTATCGGCAACCTTAGTAGTACTGCTATCTACCACAACCTTTATAAATCCCAGAAAACATGTAGTTTTTACAAAAATCAATCAAAATTTTTTTACTTTCAGTCCACTTTCACTCATCGTGGTGTAAAAAAAAGTACTGACACTACTATGGCAAGTTTTTTTTTAAATTGACGCAACTAACCAAGATTCTAAAATGGTATAATACTCTTGGAAAACTAGTCACAAAAAAGCGTACTATTTCTAAACAAGAACCAAAATTTTGAACATAAATTTTTGTTGCTAGTTAATCACTTTCACTACACTACACTATGTGCCAAAAAAGGTTTTTGTTGCAAGTTCTTAGAACTTGAATTGGAGATGTGCGTAGTTAGCAAAATTTAGAAGTTAGAGAGAGATAGATAGAGGGAGACTATACGAGAGAGATAGATGATATTCATTGTTCAATAACAATAGGGCAGGTAGACAAGTTGCTTTAGTGTTCTCAACAGGTCAGTCAGTACACAATGAATTGTGTAACAAATTCTTATATGGATAAAATGGATAATACCTACGTGCGCCAAATCACCAAAGTTGTATGGGTTACCAAAAATACACAAGCCCAATGCTCCATTACGTCCCATAGTGAGCCAAATCGATTCACCAACTTACAGATTGGCTCAACACTTAGCGAAAATACTCTCACCGCTCAGGGGACATACAAGAGCACACATAAAGGATTCCTACCATTTTGTCAGCGAGATTAAAGACCTACATCTGGCAGACAATGAAACTATGGTCAGTTTTGATGTGCAGTCATGGTTTACATGCTTACCTGTTGAAGACTGCATCTCAATTGTAACTAGAAGGCTGGAAGAAAACAACATGCCCGTAGAATATGCAGTATTACTCAGACACTGCCTAACATCTGGCTACCTATTGCGGAAGGAGGAGTTCTACAAGCAAGTAGATGGTGTGGCGATGGGCTCACCTGTATCTCCCATTGTCGCCGACATATTCATGGAAGACTTTGAGGAGAAAGCCCTGCTTAGTTCTCCCATAAATCCAAGATTCTACAAGCGGTACGTACACGAACATAACATAACATAAACACTCACGCCTGTCACCCAGAGGGGTAGGCAGAGACTACAGATTTCCATTTGGCACGATCCTGACACACCTCTCTCGCCTCCTTCACATCCATACACCTGCGCATACATGCTCGTCGGTTAAGGGTACTCCTAATTTGGCCCGTTTCCAATAAATCGCCAATTTGGTCGATAAATTTTCGCCTAGGACGTCCCTTTCCGGCTCTGCCATTCACTTCTGCAACATAAATTTTCTTTGTCACTCTTTCCTCATTCATTCTTTCCACATGACCAAACCACCGAAGCATTCCTTTCTTAATCCTGGTCACAACATCATCTTGCAAACCACACTCTTCTCATATTACACAATTTCTTACCCTGTCATTCAGATTCAGCCCTAACATACTCCTTAACGACCGCATTTCTACTGCGTTTATTCTACTCTCGTGCTTCTTCTGCCACACCCAACTTTCACTACCATACGTTAAAGTAGGAACCAACACAGCATTGTGAATTGCCATACGTGCCTTTTTCGACACATTTTGACTCTTCACAATAGAGTGCAAGGCCCCATTTACTCTATTTCCCGCATTCACTCGTCGTTCTATATCCTTATCATATATCCCATCCCTGCTAAATACGCAGCCCAAATATACAAACTCGTCTACTTGCTCGATCAACTCCCCTTCTATTCTCATTTCACAAATCGTTTTACTTTCTTCTCTTTCAAAAACCATAACCTTCGTCTTACTTGCGTTCACTTTCATACCCCTTTCTTTTAATGATCCGTTCATTAATGTAACCATCATTTGCAACTCGGCCGCCGACGACGCAAGAATGACTTGATCATCGGCGTACAAAAGGCATTTGACGGTTAACTCACCCATTCTTAATCCGCATTCTTCAACTTTCAAATTTTGCGAACAACTGTCCATAAATAGGTTGAACAGCCACGGGGAAGCCACACAGCCCTGTCTGACACCTTTATGGATGTCAAACCAGTCCGAGTAGACCCCGTTGATCCTAACACAAGCACTAGAGTCCCTATGACTCCAATGCCTGTATCAAGCCAGAGCTCAACCCAAATGAGTTCAGTGTTTGCCATAGCAAATCCCTATCCACCCTGTCATAGGCCTTTTCCAAGTCCATTAACGCACAAAAAACCTTTTGGGGTTTGGCCAGAAACTTCTCCGCGATCATGCGCATAGAAAAGACTTGATCTGTACATCCCATTCCCTTTCTAAATCCCGCTTGCACATCCCAAATTTTTCCATCAGTTTCTTTTATGACCCTTTCAATCAGTACCTTAGCGTACAGTTTTCCCACAATGCTAAGAAGGCTGATGCCACGGTAGTTTTTACAGTCCTGCCGCGACCCTTTTCCTTTATATACTGGGACTATCACGGCTTTGCACCAGTCTACCGGTACCCGCTTCAGTTCCCAGCATAAATTAAACAAGGTGTGCAGCAGGCCTGCCACCACCTCCTCTCCAGCCCTTAGCATTTCGAGTGAAACTCTATCATATCCGGACGCCTTACCCGCTTTCATGCTTTTCATTGCTTTCATTATTTCATCTATACTTATCTCGCTACCTCTTTCCTTTTCTTTCAGAGTTTCTACTTCACTTAGTACACATGTTGTCTCCTCACTCATAAACACGCTTTCAAAATATTCCTTCCATCTCTTTAAACTCAAAACTTCATCATTCAGAATATAGCCATTCTCGTCTCTTATAGCATTCATCATAGGCTGTTTTAAATATCCCCTTAAATGGCAGTTCTTACCAGTTTCCAGAACATTTTAATATTTGCCTGGAAGTTATCCGATATTCTTCTATCGTTCTTATCCGTTCTTTCTTGCTTTTTTCTTTCAACTACTTCTTTTACTCTCTTATTAAGATGTCTAAAGACTGCCTTTTTTCTTTCAATATCATCATTCGTACCGCTAGAATTACCAGCCTCTGTTGCTAGTAAATCTAGCCATGCTCTCTTCTTTGCTTCAACTTCCATACGTATCTCATCTCCCACCATAACGTATTATTTTTCCTTTCATTCTTTCTCTTACTAACACCACATACTTCGGTAGCTGCATCCACTAAACCTTTCTTTACGTTTTGCCATACATTCTCCAAGTCTAACTCCTTCATACATAATTCATCCAAACCACTTATATTTTCTTTCAGTCTACATTTGAACTTGTTTCTCTCACCTTCATCTTGCAACCTTTCTGTTCTAATACGCTGTAACGCAGTGGTAGACACAGATGACCGATGGCGCCAACGTCTGAATAGACCATTAATTCGGCATAAAACCAAATAATGATCCGTTCCTACGTTAGAACCCCGGTAAACCCTTGTATCCACCACTGCGCCCCTCAATCTTTCATCCACAATTATGAAATCTATCATGCTTCTATCGTCACCTCTTTCCCAAGTATACATATGAATCCTCTTGTGGCGAAAGCAAGTGTTCGTCACAAAAAGATTCTTTTCCATACATACGGTGAGGAGACTTTCACCATTCTCATTTATACTTTCATCACCAAACGTTCCCAATATCCTTTCATAACCAAGCCTCCTCACCCCAACCCTTCCATTAAAATCTCCTAGCATAATAATATTTTCATTTCCCTTACACTTCATTAACACCATCCTTACCATTTCCCAAAACTGCTCCCGGATATAAGTGGGCTTAGACATGTCTGGGGCGTAGACCCCTAATACGAACAACCTCTTTAAACCCACTTTCATTCGTATCCATAGCAGGCTTGGGCTTAGTATATGTTTAGCGTGCAATCATTATTGACTTTATTAGAATATTGTTTCTAATGATAATATTGTTGCTTAAGATTATGGTTATGATTACATACCTGTGAGAAAATATTTTTGTAGGGTACCATCATTTAGTGTTTCTTCTTTTATATTATTTTCCAACTGATACCTCATAGATACATGACTCTTATGGTGATAACAATACTTTTAACAATGTTTCGGACATTCTTGGTATTAGATCCAGTTTATTCCTTCATGTAATCTATGTTAATTATTATTAGTCTATCAATGACGGTGTGAACGTCCGCACGTCACTTAATTCACAGGCCCACTGAAAACCAGCGCTGTAGTCTCGTATCGGCTGCGGCATTAAGCTGAGTGCGGTCTGTTTGCCGTGTACGCCACACACACTTGTGTGCGTAAAATGTGTGATGTGTTTAATATGTGATGTGTTTTACTATGTATTTTTTATGTTTATGGTTTAAATGTACATGTGGCGTATTTGAGCAATAAATGTTTTCTTTCTTCTTTCTTTCTTACACATTCATACTCTTTCACACATTGGATCATTCTTTCAGAAAGGATGATACCTACTCCCTGGCATGCCCGCTCGATCTCGTCTACACCAGACCAGTATGCGGTATACATGCCATGTGTAGTGACATCCTTCCCCTTCCTTTTCGTCTCATTTACACATAACACATCTATTCCTCTGTCATTCATCATTTCGCATACTTCATCCATTTTATCATTCATTGCCCCACATACATTCATTCAACGTAGCCATATGGGCCTCTGCAATCCACTTTTCGCCTCTCTGGGAGACAGAACGTGACGGGTGGCGAACCTCGTCGCCGTACGTAGACGACACATTCACAATTCTACCTTTAGATAAAGGAACTGCATTTTTAGACCATCTTAACTTTATAAATTCTAAAATTCAGTTCACAATGGAGTTACAGCCAAAAAATTCCTTAGCTTTTCTAGATGTGTTAGTAATTCGGAATCCTGATAACACCTTGAGCCATACTGTGTATAGAAAAAAAAAACCCATACAAATAGATATTTAAACGGTGATTTTCACCACCATCCTTTACAGTTAGCTACCGTGGGTAAATCTTTGTTTCAGAGAGCACGAGGGATCTGTGACAGTAAACACCTGGCTGCAGAGCTACACCATGTCAAGCAAGTTTTGCATGACAACAAGCTTCGAGTCCCGCGCCTACGTCACAGTGAACGAGTGAAGCCGGCCACAGTCGAGCGTGTACCTGCTGTACTGCCATATGTTAGAGGAGTCACTGACAAGATTGGCTACATCTTGAAGCGCGCTTCCATCAAAACATACATACAAGCCGCCGAAGAAGATTGGTCAGTTTTTACCATCGGTCAAGTCTAATGTCCCTCTGCAAGATGCAGGAGTGTACAAGCTTGATTGTGAATGTGGTCTCTCCTACATAGGACAAACTAAAAGATCAATTAAATCCCCCGTTAAAGAGCATGTGAAGAACTGATGTGAAGAATCGACGCTCCGGGAAGTCTGCAGTCTGTGAACACGTACAGGATCGCCCCCGTCACTACATCAGATTTGATAGACCACAAATCCTCGCTAAAGAACACCGATTCCTTCTAAGGATGATTCGCGAGGCTATTGAAATCAAAAAACATCCTAATTTCAATAGAGAAGATGGCTGGGTGCTACCATCTGCTTGGGATCCTATAATAAATAAAATTAAATCCCAACCCAAGCATACAACTGCAAGACTTCATGATACCATAAGCTTCATACTGTATAGATCGGACCAAAAGTTAAATTTTAATCTATGGTAACCGCGGTTAACTATGACATATGGACGTTGAACATCTCAGTCATTCCCGTGACCATGAGTGCTGTAAAGCTCTCGAAACGTCGGGTAATTAAAAAGTTAAATATACGCGATAAATTCCGTAAAAACTAGTATTATTTCAGTCAGTACACTCTGCTCCTTTGTTTACTGTGCACCGTTCCGTCAACTGATGTGGCTCCGTACTAACGACTTTTGGCTTCGCGTTTTGGACTGGTGATCTGCAAACTGAACTGGCCTGGCATTATTTTGGACTGTAATTGTGTGTTTTGTGAATTAGACTATTGGCGTATTTTGGACTGTTTAGTGTTTATCATGCCGCTACCGTACACATCGTTGGAATACGCTAATATGCATCTCATTTATGGACAATGCCGATGCAATGCTAACGCTGCTCGCAGATTGTATCGAGGAAGGTATCCAAATGCTCAAAGATACCTTGATTATCGAGTATTTATTAATGTGCATCAAGCGTTTGTGGAGGGTCGTTTACCATCTGCCAGGAGAAACGCTGGAAAACCTAGATTGGGACGCGATGAAGAAGTTCTCAATTAAATAGAAAACGATTCGACTACCTCGGTACGTGCCATAGAACTAGCTACGGGAATCCCAAAAAGTTCTGTGCATCGAATTTTTAAACGTTACAGGCTTCACCCATACCACTACAGGCGTGTGCAGACGTTATTAGCGCGGGACTATCCACTACGGGTCGCATTTTGCCGTGTGATGCTGCAAAAGCACAGGGAAGATCCCCAATTCTTAGATAAAGTTCTATGGTCAATTGAAACAACTTGCAAGAAAAATGGCTATTTAAGTCTTCACAACTTACATAGTTGGAGCAATGAAAATACGCACCTGATGAGACAAAACAAATCCCAATATCAATTCAAGATTAACTTATGGACGGGCATATTAAATGGAAAAGTAATTGGGCCCTTTGAGTTACAAGGAAACTTAGATGGAAATAGTTATTTGAACTTTTTACAAAACGACTTGCCAGAATTATTAGAAGACGTGCATTTGCGTGACTTACAAAACATGTGGTTTCAAAATGATGGTTGCCCAGCTCACTATGCCCGTCTTGTGCGAGAATATTTAAACCAAGAGTACCCAGGACGTTGGATCGGGGGACTTGGTCCTATCTTATGGCCACCCCGTTCACTCGACCTAAACCCCCTGGACTTCTTCTACTGGGGTTGTCTCAAAGACAGGGTTTACTCAAAACCTACCAAACCATTTCAACATTGGATGAGTTTCACCAAAATATCACTCAGGCTGCGGATCATATCAATGGTAGAAGATTGCACGACGAATAAAAAGATCTTTTTTAAGGCGATGCCGTGCCTGTATTAATGCCGGGGCCAACAATTCAAACATTTACTGTAATATTAATAATGCAAAAAAATAAAATAAATGTAAACATTTGTACCCTTTGTTTTGATTCATGCAACATTTTTCAGCAAAAATCCTGTGCCACATAGAAGTTTTTCTAGAGTATTATACCATTTTAGAATCTTAGTTAGTTGCGTCAATTTAAAAAAAAAACTTGCCATAGTAGTGTCAGTACTTTTTTAACACCACGATGAGCGAAAGTGGACTGAAAGTTAAAATCTTTCAAAATTTTAGGGGAAAAAATAATTTTGATTGATTTTTGTGTAAAAACTACATGTATTGTGGGATTTATAAGGCTTTTGGTACATAGCAGTATGACTAAGGTTGCCGATACCAAAAAAATACCAAAAAAAATTAAAAATGTGCTCATGGTGGTAGAAATTATCATATCCGGGTATCGATTTTCGAAGAATTTCATTTTACATAATGATTTCTTATATTTACGCGAACACTACACATTGATTAAAACTACTTTTACGAATTTTATCGCGTTTATTTTTACTTTTTATTTACTTTTAATTCCCGACGTTTCGGGCGCTTTCCAGCACCCATGGTCACGGGGGACTAAGATGACTGACGTCCCGATGTCATTGTTAAACCCGGAGTACCTTCAGTTTTTTTTAATTATTGTTTATGGTCCGATCTACTTAATATGCAAAATGAACTGACTATGTCCTGAGGTCTTGCAGTGGTATGCTTGGGTTTAGTTTTAATTTTATTGATTATAGGATCCCAAGCAGATGGTAGTACCCAGCCTCCTTCTCTATTGAAATTAGGATGTTTTTTAATTTCAATAGCCTCACGTATCATCCTTGGTAGGAATCGGTGTTCTTTCGAGAGGATTTGTGGTCTATCAAATCTGATGTAATGGTTGGGGCCGTTTAGGATATGATCGCAAACTGCAGACCTCCCGGAACGTTGATGTTTCACATCAGCTATATGTTTTTTAAAAGAACATATAGCTGATGTGAAGCTTTAGATTTTTTTTCTTTTTATTTTTTTCGAGTAGTGATGAGCAGGTCCACCCTCTGGTGCCCGTTTATCGTTAAATTTTGGGAGACGTTGTATATTCTATGGTACATTTTATTCGCTGTACTGTAAAAAAAAAACGGTGTCGTATACTAGGGCGTTATTTTACTGTGTTTCGTATGATTAATGGAGAACCGGAAAACTTTTTTACTTTAATTGATGTATTCCGTTTTAGTCCTCAGAGGCTGCAACATTTTGATTCTTAATCGAAAATAGATAAAACATCTGTGAACCATACAATCTATTAACCTGTGTCTTAAATTACCATCGTTATTCTATAAAAAAAAATAGTTTTAATTATTGTTGCAATTTGTGGTTCACTTGATTATAAGAATAAATACTGTTAATTAAAGTTCAGTAGTTTTAGTTCCTCTAAATAAATCCATTAGTTGACGTAGTTGTATTAGTGGATATTGATCGAGTAGTAAGATATTTGAACTGAACACGTTGGAACATTAAAAAAATATAGGCATAATGCATTCAAGAGCGGAGTCATGCAGCAATAAGCGCGTCAATGTGCAAGGGTGTTGTGTGTAGAGTGCGTAGCGCCGGCCGCGACCGCTCGTGGCACACGCACGCACACGCACACGCACGCACACGCACACGCACACGCACACGCACACGCACAAGCGCGCACGTACCTGCGCCGGCCGCCGCGCGCTGCACCTGCAACAAGGCGCTAGTCAACCCCCGCTGCACTCCACGTGTGCCGTGTGCTGACCCTCTAACAATACTCATTGCTCGTATCGTCCCGTGGGTGTCGTAAGAGGCGACAAAGGGAAACACATCAGGAGATTGGCAGCGTCTTCTTAATATCGACTAAAAGTAAAAAATTACGACCAACCAGCTTACCGAGCGTGCCCACTGTGGCTAATATGAAGCATTCCATAAGGAGACTTATGTTCAGCAGTGGACTTTTAACAGCCTATGACGGTGTGACTTAAAACTTCTAAAACTTAGGAGATGGTAAAACATCTTTTCCGGCTAAGAGTTCGCCCGGGTGAACCCACCCCAGCGAACTCTAAGGCAAAACCTCTTTCCTAGTTATGCCGCCAAGCAGCCGTGCGTGGATCGCTGTGCTCCAATCTGATCTGAGGTTTAAAAAGCTAATATAATTACAAATTAAACGTCATTTCATCATAGTTCACAGATCTCACGACGCTGCCTTCTTTGTTTGAGATTGCTTGCAACTTAGCACCAGATGAACTGTACGTTTATATACGTCACACCGCTGAACACAAAACTTCAAACAACCTCGTAAATTAGGAATTTTAAATTCATCAAGGCTGGTCTGCTTTGTGAAACATAATTTTAAGAAAATTATTCACTTAACACATTGTTTTAATGCAATTTACTTTATTAATAAACAAAATACAAACATGCGGACAAACCTCGGTGATTCTGTGGCCGATTCCACGTCGCGCCAGTCTCCATTCTCAGCCTCGTCACTGATTGCCTCTTCTATAACAGATGTGACTAAATTTTAAATTAAAGCCGTAGGAGTGTTCTCCTTCGGGATAAGTTTTATTTTATTAATCTTAAATATATTCAACAACTATTTTACAAGTGGTTATACAGTAAAAAGCCCGTGGGTGTCGTGAGAGGTCAATAGACCAAGCTTTGATATTAAACTACTCGTTAACATGATATTTGCAAGCAGACATTGTTTTACAACATGTTGATCACGAGTTGTGACGACTAAGCTTTTGACATTAGATTACTCATCATAAGCACTATCAGTCAGTCTACTCTTCATCAGTAATGACTAATTTTAGAGGTAAAACATTTTATGAAATGTAACGTTACAGAAGGCGCTGCTTCCACTGTATAATTGTTATTGCTGGTAAAACCAAGGTGTCATACTTCTATAGTGTGTGTGTAGTGTATGCTCATGTAGCTATATATATATATATATATATATATATATATATATATATATATATATATATATATATATATATATATATATATATATATATATATATATATGATAGCCTAATAAACATTCAGTCAGTAATAAACCTACATTCAAGACCACTAGACGTATTATTATTTATTCCCCGAACCTCCCGACATTACCCTGGCGACCCTGCCAGGCGGTGCGCTGCTACAATGCAAGCGCACCGCCGGGACCTGCATAAGAAATAGAGTAATTTATTGAAAGAATAAATTAATCAAAATGAATATATGAAAATAATGTAATAATAAAATGAACATAATACCGGACGTGACAAATAATATTTTAAATACGAATATAAAAAGAGACTACAATTTTTTTTGAGAAATCGAAGTCGATTATACACTTAAAGAAAAAATGTTATAGAAAAAATGAAGAAAATACCTGAAAAACAAATTATACAAGAAGCTCCAGTAACATTGTTTTAACAGCATAATCAATATTGACAAGTTCCAAGAAAGAAGATTCCAAGAACAGAAAACTTCTTAATCAAAATTCCTTCAAGAGAAGAATAAAGAACTTAAGAAAAAAGAAGCGTACGAGGAAGTCCAGGCCCAACCACATCGGGGAGCTAACAATATCTTCGTTACGGTCGTCGTACCAGAGTAGCAGAAAAAGTCAGGGGTACAACGAGCGACCAGCCAAGTTCTGTAGCAGGTACAAGACATCTCGAAACCACCGAATGTAAGTTTAATTATATAATAATGGTGCCGATGTCTATTATCAAATTATATTATTACTTACATAATGTTATACACAGGACTGGGGAAAGAAAATTTTTAAATCATTCATTAAAAAGTAGTAAAAATATTAGTACTATTAATAGAAAAATTCAAAGTTATCAAATTTATCAAAATTATCAAATAAATAATCAGTGAGCAGTGAGCGCACGATACAGGCACACGCGTATAGCTAAACGTTTGCACTCTTGTTTACGTATCTACTATCTACGTCATACGACATACAACATATATCACAAACCTTTTTTTTTCGTAACTGTAGTCATTGATACTGTTACTTCAAAGATGAATATTTGTGAATCATGTTCAAATCAGTTCAATGATGGAGCGCAATGTTACGTTTGTAAAAACACTACGACTTTGGTTGTGCTTTCGGAACTTAGGAGCAGATCGAAGAGCACAATGGAAATACCTTCAGTGCAAAAAGGTTTCCTTCAGCCTCTCCCGTCCAAGTTCTGAAGCCACCCCTGGTGGCAATTCTGGTGGGGAGTCGGCGACCTTGGATGTTATTCTTAAGGAGATTCGTGAGATGAAGAAGCTGGTCACAACAGTTCCAACTCTTATCGAAGACATCAAATCTATTAAAGTTGAATTAATCCATCTGAAGGAGTCTTATGAGTACAACAGTAGTTCACTTAAATCTTTTCAAGATCAAGTCTCCAGTTTAGAACGTGGTGTATCTCAGATTGAAAAGATTCAAAATTCTCTCGCTGTGCCAACAAGGAAATAGCTAATCTTAAAAGTGTTATTGAGACCAAGGAACAATGGTCACGGCTGAGTAATGTTGATATAAAGGGCATCCCCCTAAAACCCAATGAAAACCTATTTGTAATTGCGGAGTCTTTGGGTAAAGCAGTTGGGTATGAATTCCAAAAATCTCAAATCAATTACATATCCCGAGTACCAATGTTTAATACCAAAGAGAAGGCCATCATTATCAATTTCATAAATCGTTATGTCAAAGAAGAATTTGTAGCGCGCCTGCAAAACTCTGGAGGCGAAGGATGTTGGATTTGGAGGCAATCGTCAACGCGTTTTCGTAAATGATCATTTGACTCTAGAGCACAAAAAACTTCTTACCAAAACAAGGACCTTAGCAAAAGACCGAGGTTATTCTTATATCTAGGTCAAATACGGAAAAATTCATGTTCGTAAAAATGATACTGCGCCGGTTTTAATTATTACTAAAGAGGCTGATTTAAACAAAATAGCTTAATCTATTGTTTATTAATGTCTCTTTACATTACTTCTTTTAATTTTATTAACAATTCTTACCTCTGTATAATTAACTTTTGCTTTTATAGAATTACGAAGCTGTTTTTAAAAAGTTACAAAATGCTTGTTACCCCTTCCGTACCTGCTTCGTTGACGCATCGCTATTTGTTAAAATTGCCTCTCTGTTATCAGTTGTTTGCTTCTGTTGACGGTCGCTTAAGTATGCATCATATTTTGCACTCATTAGATGATACAGTTTTATTTTTTCTACCCGTTTGTAAATATTATACGCTAACTTATTATAGTCTTAGTGAATTTTTAAATATTGGTGTATTGTTTTCTAATTTTATTAACGGGTTTTTGAAATATGACGGGAGATATATATTCCTTTATTGTAGTAAAATTATTTTGGTTATTGATAGGCTTAAAAATGGCTATGCTACATAATAATAGTGTACGTGTAGGGTGTGGCAGTGACAACCTAAGAATATATTATCAGAACGCAAGAGGCTTGCGCACTAAAACCGACATATTTTATCGTATATTTATGTGATTATGATATAATATTAATTACGGAGACATGGCTCCCGGACAGAATTAGTGATACGGAATTATTTGATAATCGATACGTTGTATGGCGGCGTGATAGGAATTACACAGTTACTGGTCAGAAATACGGTGGTGGTGTTTTGATTGCGACGCGTAAAGATCTAGAAGCTATCCCGCAGCCTTCCTTTCATTCAAGTGCTGAGGACCTATGGTTAACGTTGTCTATTCACCATATTACCCGTAAAAAACACAAGAACTTGCATATTTGTATCTTATATTTGTGTAACGAAAATCGGGGTCTCAGTTTTACTGCTCAACTTCAAAATTATTTGCACTCGGTTAGCGAAGTTGTCATGAGTCACTCGGACGATAGCTTTTTATTAGTTGGCGACTTCAATATTAGTGATATTATATGGGTGCCTGACATCGACGCCGCCGACGGTTCATTTTTAGGTACAAATATTCGTTCGGGAAATGAAATTTTATTAATAGATGAATTAAGCTCGCTAAATTTGAGACAATTTAATGGTATAAAAAATGCCCATGGCAGGATCCTTGACCTTGTTTTTTCTAGTGACGCTGTAACCGTTCGTGATTTAAGTGGGGATTCTCTTATTCCTGTTGATCCTTATCATGGTGCCCTTTTAATATCTTTTGATAACGTTGATTGTGACTCATTAAATAGCAATTCTCGCCTTAAGTTCTTATATCATAAAGGTGACTATTATTCATTAAATGGTGAGATTGCCAATATCTAATGGGGTGAAGTTATGTCTCCGTTATCCTTAGATGAATCTGTTCAATACTTTTATAGCACACTCACGTCACTTAGAGACAAATATATCCCCTCAAAATTAATTCTTGCCGACACTTATCCCAAATGGTATACAACACCACTTAAAAAAGCTATTATAGAAAAACATAATTTTTTACGTAAATTTAGGATCTATGGCTGTAGGCATGACAATGAAACTTTTAAGCTATTGCGGGAGCGTGTAAGGAAATTAGAAAAGTTAGCATACCAATCTTACATAACCTCTGTGGAAAATTCGATTAGTGCAAATCCGAAACACTTCTGGTCGTATATTAAACAAAAATCAAAATCACATTCAATACCTTGTTGTCTCAAATTTGAAGGTTCTGTAATTATCTCTGGCGAACTTATCTGTAATGCTTTTTAAACTATTTTCGTTCAAATTTTTTGGTTTCGGGTGATAGTAATAATCAGCTGTCTAAAAATAATTATAATGATTCTCTAGTGTTGCCTCAGTCGAGTGTAGATATCACCTCAATTGATATAAACGAAAATACAGTCAAAAACCTGCTTAAAACGTTGGATCTAACGAAATCTTCTGGTCCCGATAACATTCCAGCTCACTTTCTTATTAACTGTGCGCATACAATTTGTGTTCCCTTGACTATTTTGTTTAAAAATTCCCTTAGTACAGGTATTGTTCCTACCATCTGGAAGCGTGCATTTATTACGCCTGTACATAAAAAGGGTTCCAAGACCGAAGTTACTAATTATCGACCGATTTCCAAGTTATGTATTGTATCTAAAGTGTTCGAACGAATTATATATAATCAATTATACGCGGCCCTAAAGCATTCATTCAATCCGACTCAACATGGTTTTTTAAGAGGACGCTCCACTGTTTCAAATCTTGCGCTCTTTAATGCATATTTGACTGAGGCAATGGACAATCGCCACCAGGTAGATGTCGTTTAAACCGATTATAGTAAAGCCTTTGACAGAATACATCATAATTTGCTATTGCTGAAACTGTCCCAGATCGGTATAAACGGCGATCTGCTTCGGTGGTTTACGTCTTATATAAATAATCGATCACAAGCTGTTGTCGTTAGCAACTACATATTAGGATGGGTAACTATTCCAAGTGGGGTGCCACAAGGCTCACTGCTGGGTCCGTTATTATTTGTTATTTTTATTAATGACATTACCTATTTTACCTGAAGAAAGCTCACTTATTATGTTTTGCCGATGATATGAAGCTATTTCTGAAAATAACATCAATCGAGGATGCTGAGGCTCTACAAGAAGATCTAACAAATCTAGAGCGTTATTGCCACCTAAACTTTTTAGATTTGAACCCTTCGAAATGTAGCTTTATGTCCTATAGTCGCAAATATAAACCGATTGTCTTTTACTATAAATTGAAAGGTTAAAATCTTAAAAGGGATTCCATTGTTAGAGATCTCGGCGTTCTTCATGATTCCAAATTGATATTTGACGTTCACTTAGGAAGCATTATAACCAAATCTACGAAAGATCTTGGATTTTTGATGCGTAGCTCCAGGGACTTCACTAAAGCTAAAACTCTTAAGATCCTATATTGTTCTCTTGTAAGAAGTAATTTGGAGTACGCATCTCAAATCTGGAACCCCAGGTATGCAACATATATTACCCGACTTGAAAATATCCAAAGTAAGTTTATGCGTTACCTCTGTTATAGAACCAATGACTATAGCTATACCTCAGATAATTATATTAATTATTGTAAAAAACATCACCTTCTTCCTCTTGCTATGCGTCGTGAGATCGCTGACCTCACTTTTCTGTTAAAAATAGTTAGTAGTGCTATTGACTGTCCTGAGCTTTTATCTCAACTATATGTTAGCTGTCCTGCCAAACCTCTTAGATACAACAAAATTTTAAGTCTCTCGTTTTCATCTACAAATTATAGGCAAAATACATTTATATGGCGTGCGAGCAATAATTTCAATAAGCTAGCCAATGAGTTTAACTTCGATTTGTTTAACACTAGTGCTGCGTCAGCTAGGCGCATACTTAACAATGCATTTTTTGGTAGCTCTAAGTGAGATATTGATGGGTTGCTACACAACTATGATTTACTTTTGTATTTGTGTTTATTTTTCTCTTAAAATAGCTTGTAGTGTTATTGACTGTCCTAAGTATGAGTTGATTGTCTTTTATATGTATAATACAAGTTTAGCTCTCATTTGGTATAAATATGTTGTATTGGATACTTTCGAGTGTTAAATCGTATTTATCACTGTTGTAAATTCACCTTTGGATCTATTAGTGAGGATCTTTAATTGGCTTACTGTTGTTATTAATACTATCTATCCTAATGATAGCTGTTGGTCTTCCAAATAAAATAAAAATAAAAAATAAAAATAAAATAAATTATGTATTATACCACAACAATTAATCAGTAAAAAACTACTTAATAATGATAATAATAATATTTGTTTTTTGCAACAATATGGTTAAACAATGGTGTTTAAGCATAATTTAGTTCTACATATTCTATCATAGTAATGTGTATATTTTAATGGACAAGTAACTATAACAATATTTATCGAAATTTTAACAACATATAAAATTATTCAATATTTTTTTAATTGATATGGTAACTGTCTAATTAATTGTGTAACAGCGTTAGAGGAAATACCAACTTTAGATTATTATTATTGCTCAATGTCATATACTTGGTATAATCATTAATTTGTCGATCATTATGTATTATAAGTTATAAATGTTACATCCAATTATCATTATTTTTTTTTTCTGTTTTTATGTCACATTTATTAATTAACTATTCCATTCTTAACGAACTAATGCAAATAAGACAAAATAGTAGTTCCCTAGATAATTATGGCAATAAAATCGAACAATTATTCGTAGATTTGACGATTTCCTAAGTCGATGGTGACCAAAACGCGCATAAAAATTTTACGTCCTATAAATGAAAAGATCGCTATTAAAAGTTTCACAAATGGCTTGCGAAATCGACAACTCAGTATTATTTTGTCAGCACGTAATTATAGTACGTTAAACAATTAGAGCTGCAAAGGATGAGGAGAGATATTGAAATTAACCCTAATAACGGTAATAATGAAAATAATCTAGAATTTTTTCGGCACCAATAATATATTTAGTTGCGAATATAGTAATTGTGTTGACTTAGCAATAGATGGTATCAAATGTAGATAGCTCGTAGATACCGACGCTTCTGTATGTGCGACTAAATATGACACGCTTAGTAAACTAAACATTTCATTACAAAAGAAAATCGGTTTCTTTAACAATAAACGGAATTGGAGGCAAATTACGAACCGTGGGATTTGTTGATTTAACATAGTCTGTTGACGGGCAGAAAATTTAATAATAAGTTTCATGTTAAAAAGCAGTTGCCGTGTGTGAAACTTCTGGAATTTTAGGTATAAATTTTTTACGTAAGTTTAACTGTAGCATAAATTTTGAATTGAATAATATTACACTGCATAATATGAATGAATTAGTAACTTTACCATTACATATGGGTATTTTGGGAAATAATAGTTATTTGAGTATACCTCCGAGATTCGAGAATTTATTTTATATCAATGCGAGTATGAAAGAAAGAAATGTTCAAAAATGGGAATACGAATGATTGAGTGGTTAAGTATCGTCAATATTGGACTGATCACCCAAATATTTGATGATGCTTAAACTAATAGTATTGAATCCGTTAATAGTGAGAATTATGAAGCTAAAAGGAATAAATATAAAAAAAAATAATTGACCTTAATAAATAGGTAATGGAGAGATACGGGAACGTCTATCACTGGTATAACATATAGTCCTCGAGCAGGGTATGTTTCCGTGATTGGATGATAAAATCGGGCGTAACGGGTACTAGGGAACAATACTTTCAGTACAAGTGATGTACACGAGTTGACTCATATTAGTACTGTTAGGGACCAGAAAAGTCTTAAATTCGTTACCCTTAATAATGGTGCATGGAGGTCATATCCTTCATTGAATCACAGTGTGAACTTAGTTTTCCTCCGTGACAATTGTTGAAGTCCTTTTAATGACTTAAACGTAGACCTCAAGGTTGTGCGCACAACCCAAGGTACATTTTACCTTGATATAGAAAAAAAGTTTATGTACCAATAAAATGAAATGAATGTTACGAAAATGTAATATAATACCCAAATATATGGGGGGCCCATATTCACAAAGTACCCGCGTGATAAATATCACGAAATAAAATATAAATGAAATGAATTAATACTCGATTCCCGGTATCTAATAAATAAATAAATATATAAGTGAATAGAGAGAAAGAGAGCCAGCTAAAGGTCAACAATATTAAGAAGAAATAGAAGAAAGTACGTACAAGAATTATGGAAAATACGCCTATTAATCGGCAAAAATACAGGATAATAAGGGGATCCCCGAGCAAATCAAAAAGTGTGTAGTTTCCATTTCTGTATTAGGACTATCAAAATGCGACTAATGAGTTACACATGTAATAACTATAGGGATCGATTTACACAACTACGCGAAAATGTGTTGTGTGTGTGTGTATGTATTCTGCGCGTCATTATTTAACCACATTTGCATATGAATTTACGAGATTTTTTCAGATTTAGACACATTAATTCATATTTACAATACATCTGGTTGATTTTTTTGTCATATGTTTTTTATGTAAAACTCGTACATTTTAAACTATATTTGGTTTATATTTTGCTTATAAAATAAAGTCCAGAGTCTATCGATACACTATTATTATAAATTTATTAATGTAATAGTATTCTTTTTACGTTTTTTCTTTAGAAAAGACAACGGAACCAAAAATTATGTTTGAAATGAAATTGCCTTTTTCAATGTTAATAAATATTTCGTAAAACAAACTTGAGCTATCTAGTAATGTTTTCTTTGTTATATAAATTTCTTGTAATGAAAAAATGAGTTTTCGAAATTATAAATAACTTAATTAATGATTTTTTGTTAATGTACCTATATAAAAGTATAATACTTTTACAAAATAAATTTAAAATTGAATGTAACAATCTATATTTAGAGGTACAATCCATTGTGAAAGTTAAATTTCATTTACGATATAATTTTAATGCATGGTTAACACTAGGTACCATTATACAACGTAATCGAAAAAAACGTTGCCATGAACATACTTATAAATTAAAACAAAGGTGTCACAAACCGCTTACGCGGCTGAGATTGTAAGTTGTATATGATCCCTGTAATGATTATAATTATATTGCACTAGGACCGCCGTGAGACAAAACGTGTAATATTAAACAACTATCATTTTTTGCCAACTAACGGTCACGCGCGTATAGGAGAATGATAAACAATACAAAGAAAAAGTTCTTTTGACCAAAGTTAGAGACTATATAATGTACATAATTAGTAACATCCTACAAATTATGTAAATCGATGAGACAAGTGTTTGCGATATAAACACTTAAATAAATATATAAAGGAACCAATGGTTATGACCGATTTATGGGATATTCCACTTTTCATAGAGTTTATTTAGATTTAGTAGGGCCCTTATATAAGCATAGTGCTAGTAATGTTTATATACTCACACACTCACAGTGTGATTTAAATAAGTATGCTGAAGTGTATCCACTTAAAAGTAAGGATACTATTTCAATGGCATTAACTTCTTATAGATTTATTAAGATTTAAAATGAATAATATAGTTTAAGTTTAAGAATATGTGAGTAAACACATAATATTTTTGATAACTATAATTTTGTTTTAAAAACTGTATTTTCAGTCTAGTGAATTAATAGTTATATAATATGAGAATTTTAAAAGTTATGCAGTAATGATAGGCGAACTAAAATTATTTCACAACAAAAACTTAAAGATTCAATACAATTACGTAAGGAATTTGATGATTGTTTAAAAAATTTAAATACAGAGATAGAAATTTATATTTTTTTAAATTACGGTGTTTACAATATTTTATTTTTATTTTATTATGTTATAAATATAATATAGTAGGCATACGAATTTTAATATTTTAAAATAATGTACAATTTTTTTGATTTTTACACCAAGTTGTAATTCATTGAAAAAAAATTTTTGTAATTCAATTTTTTTCTTTTTGCCGATGGGCGTGTAGTGTGTGTGTAGTGTATGCTCATGTAGCTATATATATATATATATATATATATATATATATATATATATATATATATATATATATATATATATATATATATATATGATAGCCTAATAAACATTCAGTCAGTAATAAACCTACATTCAAGACCAGTAGACGTATTATTTATCCCCGAACCTCCCGACATTACACTTCCAGTCAACAGATTTGCTGTGACCGTCCTATAAAAGCCGTTGAGTTCAGAGTTATATTAATTATAGTGTTGGTCGTAGTGATATAACAATTAGTTAAGGAAGTCAGTACTGCACTGAATTAGTTTTAATTCATTATAGTAATTCTTTTTTAAAAAGCTTCAACACCGCTCCCGAAACTTAACTAACCATTCTTTCGAAAATTTTTAATGACTTAAATTAAATAATTTTGGACCGTCGTAAGGATTTCAATGAGAATTTTATCATACAAAATGGTTTTATGTACTTTCTGAATTTTATCTTGTAAACTCGTACACTCGGCACGCGACAGAGATTGAAAAGCGTTACCGAGTCCGTAAACAGAAATTTTGTTATAACATTATTAACACAAACCACAGAGTTATCTTTGTTTGTATATATTTAATCACAAGTGCAGTACCGAATGGCGTCGGCTCCACGTCAGTCTCCCGCCAACCGCCAACAGCGTAATGACTATTCACAATTTTTTTTGAAATGCGTCGTACCCACTTTCGATACAGCCTTAGCAATTGAATTCCGGGGTCGTAAAGATTGCAAGTGTTCTCGGTGAATAATGTATTCTCGTACCGTCATCATCGTCGTCGTCATCCTCGTCATCGTACAGCGACAGGTCGTCGTTGACGTCGTGCGCGTCGTGCGCCGCGTCCGCCTCATCACTGCCCTCCCCCTTCCTTTCCCCTCCTCCCTCCATCGCCGTCCCACTCGTGCGTGCACTAGTGCCCCCTTCTGTCACGCTCGTCTCCGCTTCCGTTTCCGCTTCCGTACTCGCCGCTTCCCCCCGCTTCTTCACTGCGATTTTTATATTTTATAACGAGGTGATCGCTACAGTGCCATTTCTAAATTGTATTATGTAAATACTAACTGGTAAGGTGGAGAGAGTGCAGCCCGCTACTCCAGTGCAATAATAATTAATATTGTACCCCAAGTAGGTGACAATCTTAAGTTCATATACATAAAAAGGTCACAAATTAAATTAAAACGGCATAGAGGACACAGGAAGTAGCAACCAGGAACGACTTGCGTTTCAGTACAAATGTTAGCTCCAGCTACTGTAGTGAGAGAGTGAGAGAACAAGTGTGACAGCTACCCGGGGCGGCGGTACAGCGTATGTGGCGCGATGTCCTGCGGGAACAGCTCCAGATGATGCACGATGATACGCTTCACCAGCTCGTTCACCAGGTTCTGCGCGGTCACCTGCACACATCAACTCTTATTATACTTTTTTTATAAAATTCTGTCAAACGAAATAACAGTCCACTACTTGAACGCGCAAAAAAAGCAGTATTATGCCATTTAAAATAATGAGTTACTGATGATTCCATCCATTCTCGTTCTCAGGGGTAATAACGCGTCTACATTTTCATTTTTAATCGAAGGTAAATGCCAATGTCTATAGGTCACAGGAGCCACTCACCATCAGATGGACTGTGTGCTGCTGTACTTCACAAGGTGCCAAAGCAGAACAATAACTTGAGTTATAAAAGAAAAAAAATGTAGATTGTAATTTTAACTGGCAGTCTCATGTAAACAGTCCTTCACTTTTGTAATTTATCCTATGAAAATGAAAAATACTTTATTTGACAGTTAGCACCTTTACAAATAATTTAGCAGTGGTTCTCACACTAGGCACGCAGACCTGCATCGTGAGAGCCAAAAAGTGAAAATTTGTGCACGGCTGACTTTACAAAGCTTTCCCTTTAAATATCTACTCCAATTTATTTATGATCTATAAACATAAACATATATACACACATTAGATATATTAATTATAAACATCCGTCCCTATATACACAAACATACATCCATATACATACATAACATATACATATATACATACAATCACATACATACATATTATAATATGTTAATATTACAGTATTTTGAATTTGCAATTACTGCTATAATAACAATATCAATATTGGGCATGTAGCTACTATGACAATGTTTCGAGCAGCTATAAATTATTATCAGAGGCTGGTGATGTTGGCTTCACTAGATTAAAATTTTAGGATTAAGATTAGTTACTAAGCCTCTGATGAAGTTGTGTACTGGTCCTTAAATAAAAAAAAACAATGACCAATATTGCCAACATTGCATTGAAATGGTACGGTGAAGCCGATATTACATGGTTCAATTTCCGTTCAATACTGCTTTCATTTTAATTGCTTCAATGGCATTGATACATCTTAATACATTTCAATGCGATTGCTCAATTTCAATGAAAGCTAAGATTCACCAAACCCTTTCAATGCAATAGTGGCAATATTGGCATTGTTTAATGCGGTTGAAACGTGTATACATGAAGAATGAACTCTAAGGTAGGATAAACGTACGAACGAACGTAGGATGAATGAACTCTGAAGGTAACTCATTCAGCGCGCCGCACGACAGCGAAATGTACGCATCGCACCTGTTTCGCTATATTTATTTCGAAAATGAAGTGTTTGAGGCTCCTTTAATTATCCTTCTAGAAATCCACGGGCGTACCTACCAACGCCGAGATTTTTTATTTCACTCATTTATTAAATAGTCGCAAATTAAAGAAATTCCCGCACGTGCGAGTTTACGCGACATCGCAATGCTTTTTGAACATTGAATGTCATTTAAATGATATACGTGTATATATTGGTAAAGTTGTTCAATGTGCAATATTTAATGCTTTTCAATGGAATTGTTTCAATTTGATTGAACCGTGTAATATCGGCTTGAATGTAGCATTCAATGAGATTATGAAATCGTATTGAAATTAATTTAGATGTATCAACAATACCATTGAAGCAACTAAATTGAAAGCAGTAGGGAACCGAAATTGAACCGTGTAATATCGCCTTCACTAAAAATTAAGCAGCCAAATAAGATTATATCACTAAATGGGCTTACGTTTACTTTGGTGGATTTAGCTCTTACTCTATCAACAATTAAAAACAATTTGACTTATATCCACTGTTCTAGCACATATTTTTTTTTATTAAACAGTACGGAAGCACACCTTACATTGGCCTTTTTACATAAAATCTTTTGAAAGACTATCAATAAAATACGTCCAACTCCTGGGCACAGGCCTCATTTCTGAGAGGGATTATATATTATATATACATTGGATTTAGATAGTCTTATTTGTAAGTCAAAACCCTATTGTTACGAGCTTAGGATTCGTGACAATAAAAACTGCCGATAGAATTACCAAAATTAACACCAATTAAAACTTAAAACACACTAATAATTAATCGCACTGATCACTTTAGTTTACTTTATTTCGCTCCAAAGCTTCGCTTGTATCGCCAATTCAATACTGCCCCGGTCGCGGCCCGCAACGGCTTTATATAGGCTTTTTCCACCGAAACATCTAGAATGTGCTAGCAAATACCGGTCCCGACCGACTAGATGAAGAAAACTCGACTGTAGAGTTATCTAGAAAGCTTAGTTCCTCTATTCGATAATAGATGGCGCTAGTGTCATCAACTGTGGGCGCGCAACAGTATTTACAAAAATCTAAATGTCTTTTTAAGTTATGTCGTAAAGATAAATTGAGCCATCCCAATAGTACGACTGTTTTATTTAAGAAAAACGTATTCTGCATGGGGCCTCGCCTGTTTAACCATATACCAAAATATCTAAGAGCCTTTACATTTTTAAGAATCACCTAAAAATATTTTAACCAAAAAAGCGTATTATAATATTGACTATTATTTGTTTGACAATTTTTAAATTTGAACTATAAAATTTATTGAATAGAACCGCAAAACTTTATCTCACTATACCATTTAATTTTAAGACATTATAATTTGAATTATCATAGCCCAAGAGCCCGCTTCAGCCAGGCGCACAATATTTCATAAAAGCAGAAAGTTTGTCTGCGCACGTCACCAACACAGGTAAGAACGATGGGCGACTATGTAGTTTGGGTAGTCATACTTTGACAGGTAACAGGTAACAAAGGTGTAAAAAAAAGCACCTCAAATACATTAAAAGATAAAGCTCGGTTTTTTGATATTTTCTTTAGAATAATATTATAAAATGATGTCATCCATTGCCGGACACTTAGTATGGTTTTAACGCCCTGCCGGACACCCCCAAACTCAAAAATATTGTACTTACGCTTACAATATAGTATAAAAGCTGAATTTTAGATATGTTACTTGGGAGACTATCAAAAGAAGTTACCCCAGTAGCCGGACAGTTTTCACGGTTTTTACATATTGCCAGAGGCCTTGAAAGTCTGCGGTAAGTGCGAGCGCGAGGCATTATATTAGAGGCGATATTTAGGCGGGTTTGAGTGAGATGGTGAGTTTGCTCTATTGCGATCTTTTATTGCGCATCATCTGTCGCTTACATTGTATCAGCGTGACCACTTTTAGTAGATTTCTACTTTTTTAGTAGATTTGAAGCAAATAAGACGATAATCTAGTAGGACAAAATATCTTAGTAGAATTTAGTAGAAATGAGAAACACATCTGTAGGTTTTGGTATTAATTCGCTATCAAAGAATATTAGGCTTAAAACCAAGCATCCATGTCCAAAAAGTTTTAATTTTACAGTTGGCAACACACGAAATTGATTTAGAATTCCTTTATGTATGAATGTTATTGTGGGCATAGCAAATTGAATTTAAATATCCATTAGATAAAGACTATTTTTATAAAACATGTTTTTCAACTTTAGATCATTTTTAAGTTGCTATTATAATGATAGACAACATAGTTTTATTACTCGTTTTCGTTCATTTGTATTGTTTGCTTTCGCGGAAAAGAAGTGAAAATTTGATGACAATGAAAATTAATACAAAAATGTTAATCATAAATGATTAAATGTAGGGTTTATTAACAAATTTGATTTATTTCAATTCGTATCTACCCAAAACGGCTCAAATATTACTTTTAAAAATTAGTAGATTTTAAAATGTCTTTGGTAGATTCCCTCATTAAAAAGTGGTCACGCTGCATTGTATTGTGTTGAATTATTATACGTTCACTATACGTTTTATCGTTTATTTGTGTAGTTTGTGAAATAAATTTGATCGAGTTTTAGTGAAGTGTTATCATGGAAAATAAATTAATTTGTTTTGTTTGTAAAGAAAGTACCGGTAAAATAATATTGTCTTCAGAGGAAATTTTCAAAAAATATCAAAATATTTTGAATGTCAAAAAAAACATAACCTACAATATAAAGATATCATTTTGCCCGATGAATATACAGACTGTGGTTATCACCGGGAATGCTATAAAGCATTCATAGGGGTTGTGAAAAAAATATTTAATTTTTGAACCTGGGAGTTCTAAACAAAATGAAAAAGCAACACCAGCCAGCGTACCTACAGACAATCGCTCTCCGACTACGCCGTTGATACCTGAGTTGACCATCGAACCATCTAATTTACAATCTTCCACTACAGAATCGTCAACAATCTCTCAAACAACTTTTATTTCCGAATCAATAGAACCACAACCGACAACTTCTCAAGAAAAACCTCATTTTCAGACTCTACCTGTAGAATCTTCATCAATATTGCAATCTATTCAAATTTCTGAATCGGTCGAACTCCAATCATCAACATCTCAAGAAAATGTTTAAACTTTTGAGTCAGATACTCGAAAAAATAATCATTCAACTCCAATAGTACATAATGTAACTGAGAGTGATGGCAGTATTAACAATAATCCAAAAGTTTGTGTATTCTGTAATAGAAAATATAAAAAATTACGATCTAAAATGATTTCACTTCACGAAGCAGACACCAACAAACTTAAATCTAGTGTATTACCTAATATCGAAGGTCAAGACGAGTTTACAGAATTATTAAATAGATTGGAAAAATTTTCTAGCCCGAAAATACACTATGATACAGAATGTAGAGTCGACTTTAATAATAAAATATCTTTATTAAAAAAACCATTCAGTAAAAGTGATTGGCATTTTCATCGAGAATATCACCAATTGGCTTTTGATGAAATAAGTGTAATCATCGAGGAAGACATAATCAAGAAAAAGCGCTGTCATTTATTAATCCATTTACACGAACTGTACATTGATTCATTGGAGAAAATTTTTCAAGACAATTCTGTTGAAATGAACGTTACTTTCATAGCTCAACACCTAGAAGAAAAAATTTTTAAAAAATTTTCTAATGATATTAAATCTTTCATTGTTCATAACAAAAAATAATAGCACCGAAATTTTTACACGTGATAGACGATACAATGTTGGAAAATTTACTAACCGAAAATATTTTACAAAAAGCGGCATTGATTTTAAGAAAAACAATATGGCAAATAGAAAAGAAAAAGTTGCCGGCTAAAAATATTACAGCGCAGGATTTAATATCAGGAGAAGCATCGATACCACAACAATTACTCGACTTTTACTTTACTCTTCTTGGTGGAGCCAATCAAAAACGAAAAAACAGCTTAAAATGTAATCGTCAAGTTCGTTCTTATTGTCAAGATGTGATTTTTGGAGTCCATAATGGTCAAATAAAGACGTCAAAGCATATCATGTAAGGCATGACTTTAAAGAGCTTGACAAGCAGTAGAAAAGTTATTGATATCATTAATAGATACGGTCACTGTATAAGTTATCAAGGAGTTGAGGAACTAGAAACGGAAACAACATATAGTACTATTGAAAAGTCTAGCTTATGCCCAGAAAAAATTAAAAAGAAACCTGAACTTTTTACTGGTGTGGCATATGACAATTTTGACCGTTTTGTGGAGACTACGAGCGGAAAGGATACCTTACATGATACAGTGGGAATTATTTACCAAAACATTGAGTCAAATACAGCCGAAGAACCTGAAATGCCTGAAGAATCTGAGATGTCTGAAGCGTCGATTCCAAATAATCGTAATAACTCACAACAAAAAATAAAAAAAGAGAAAGGAAAAGAAGAACTTTTGAAGCCATATCTACAGAAGAGATTCCGTATCCAAAAAAAAAAAAAAACAAAAATGACAAGTGATTTACAACTAAAGGCTGATGATATAGAAATTACACACTCTACAAATTCGCAATTACACACTGTAATTGAAAATATACGGATGATTAGTCATGCTTTGGAATTACCTGATGTACCAATGTGGGGGTTAACGTTGATAAAACCAGTCCGGAACAAATTATTTCTTATTTAACCCCAATCAATGCATCTCCAACCAGTACATCCATAGTTCTAGAAACTATGGAACAAAGTAAGAAAATAGCTGAAGACTTACACCAACCTTCCATACAGGTTACAAATGATCTTGCCATTGCAAAAGTTGCATACCAAATACAAGCCATGGAAAAACCTCATTTTGATAACTTATTCATACATTTAGGACCGTTTCATATAATGATGGCTTATTTTAAAACAATCGGTAAGGTGATAAGTGCATGTGGGTTAACAAATGTAATGGTTGCGAGTAATTTGCTGGCAAATGGTTCAGTGAATGGATTTCTTGATGGAAAACACTTCAACCGTTGTAAAAGATTACACCGTATGGTTGCTTTGGGGCTGGAAATACTACATTTTAAATTGTTCTTACAAAATAATAATATAACATTAACGGACGATGTAATAGAAGAAGTGAAAAGACTTCAAAACAGCGAAATATCATCATTTCACATAGAAAATGAAGAATTAGAAGAATTAATAAATAATTACGGCATTTACAAGCAACAATCTCTCAATGGCGAACATGGTAAAACTGCACAGTTCTACTTAATTTACATCAACCTTATAAACTATTACTTGAACCTATCACGAAGCATTCGGACTGGAAATTTCGAGCTCTTTAAATTGATGCTGCCCAAAATCACAAATATATTTTTTATATGCAATCAACAAAATTATGCACGATGGACCGTAAAATATTATGATAATTTGTTGAAAGTTGCAGAAACTCATCCAGATTTATACGAAGGATTTAAAATAGGCTGCTTTGGTATTAAAAGGACCACCAAGCCGTTTTCAAGACAGCCTATTGACCTGGTATTAGAGCAAACGATAAACGCAGATGCCGCTAGAAGGCTCACAGGTGTAGATAGATAGATAGATAGATAATTCTTTATTGTACACCAAATCAATACATAAACGAAAGAAGAAGAAAATACATTTTACAAATTCAATTTCAGCACGTCAACGGTGGGCTCGGAATCATGATGTGAGATCTACAATAATAAGCCAAGTTTATCTAGAATTAGGCTTACAAACTCATCAAGATGTTTCTGCAGACTTGAATTTTCATAATATTCGGAAAAATACCAAGCAGTTACAAAAATTCATTGCCACGTTCGATCGATTTATTAATACCTTCAGCTCAGAAGTACCAAAAGAACAATTGATTAATATTTCATCTGGGAAATCTGCATCACCAATGGTAGAGGCGTTCCTTCTAAATATAGAAGTAAACGGAGATAGCCACCGTAAAACATTCATTTCTGAGTGTTTATCAGATATTAACCGATTCGAAAAAGCCATAAAGAAAACATCAATAGACAATTTCTCCAAAGATTATGAGAAAAAAAAGAAAGTTCAAGTAGGTGGTAAAATTCAAGAAATTAAAATTCAAAGAGATTTATTTGGACGTATGCTGGGAATCTCGATGGATTATAAAGTAAGATATCTCAAAAATGTTATCTTACCCAATTACTTCAGTGCCATTGTCCATGTGCCATTTGGATGAAGCTATTTGCAAAACTGATAAATCTGCTTTGATGAAATCTTTAGAGAAAGAGGTCCAACACGAGCAACCTCGTCATATTGATGTTCTAATAATTGATGGTTTTTTCTTATTGCATACGATGAAAAATATTCCAAAAAACTATGGAAATATTTCAAAAAAAATGTTGCAAATGGTCACTCAATTGCAAGCATCGAGAATTGATGTTATCTTTGATCAGTACTTTACCCCATCGATCAAAGATTATGAACATTCACAGCGATTTTAATGTGCACAATTAGAGTTTACGATAACTGGCCCTGAGCAAGTTCGACCAAGTGATTTTACAAAAGAATTGAAAAATTCTAATTTTAAAGAAGCTCTTGTTGATTTCTTCATTTCACATTGGGCTACTGATGAAGTGGTGTCATTTATTCGAAATAAAATTATAAACATTAATTTCAGACAAAGTCATTCATTTACTGTTAATAGTTCTAATCACGTCGTTTCAAGTGTTGATGAAGAGTTGTCATGCCCAGAACATGAGGAAGCAGACACTAAGATAGTATATCATGCGTGCAACATCAACTATCAAGCAAATATAGATTGTTGATACTGATATTGCTGCTATAATGCTTGGGAACAAGCATCATCTTAAAAATAATTCACGTGTTTGGATGCTTACAGGTACTGGAAATAACTTAAGATATGTTGACCTAACCAAAATTCACGCAGAGTTGGGAGAATCTATTTGTCGTAGCTTACCTGGGTTTCATGCAATCACAGGATGTGATTGTAATCCTGCATTTTTCAGAAAAGGAAAATTAAAACCTTATAAAATATTAAAAAAAACATCAAGAGTACCAAAAAGCTTTCATGAAATTCGGTAACAATGAATTAATTGAAGATAATGATGAACAACAAAACGTTTTTAATATTGTTCAGAAATTTATATGCAACGTATACAATGTCGGTGGTATAATTTATGTTGATGCTGCGTGCCTTCAAATGTTCATCGATTCATATACGGTCTATGATATTAACGAAGCTTTTGACCGAAAAAAAATGCGAAATTTCGACGCTAGCAGCCTACCGCCATGTAAAAGCGAACTGTTCCAGCAATTTCTACGAGCAAATTACATATGTTGCATTTGGAATAATGCTCACCTAAAATATCCAACCATACACAAACCACAAAATAATGGTTGGGTACAAGAAAATGATCAATACCACTTTAAATGGTTTGAAGGGGATCAGCTACCAAATTATGTCAGTGATTCGTTACAAATTATATCAGGTATATAATTACTATATCAAATTATGTACATGATTTTGTTATTATTCATAATTGTATTAACTCGGTTAATTTTTTACAGAAACTGACGAAGAAGGCGATTTGGACATCAATCAAGCGGACTGGAGTAGTAGTGACGAGGATGATGAAGATATCGACGACAACAATGAAAATTCTGAACATTATTAAATAATTTTTTGTATTCAATAATATTTTTTTAACTCTGTAATAATAATTAAGAATATTTTTTTACTTAATAAAAGATGGCTATGAACATATTATAAATATTTTTTGGATTCCTTACCATAAACAATACTATTAGCTCACACAGTCAAAACTTGAATTTCTCAAAAATGTTAACAAAACTAAAAATTTATGGATTAATTTTTTAGATTTTTTTATTGATTTTTAGACATGAAAATTTTATTAGATAAATTTTTTTACATGTATTTTTTAGTCATAAATAATTTTATGGAATTATAAAAACCGTGAAAACTGTCCGGCTACTGGGGTAACTTCTTTTGATAGTCTCCCAAGTAACATATCTAAAATTCAGCTTTTATACTATATTGTAAGCGTAAGTACAATATTTTTGAGTTTGGGGGTGTCCGGCAGGGCGTTAAAACCATACTAAGTGTCCGGCAATGGATGACATCATTATAAATATTATTCTAAATAAAATATCAAAAAACCGAGCTTTATCTTTTAATGTATTTGAGGTGCTTTTTTTACACCTTTGTTACCTGTTACCTGTCAAAGTATGACTACCCAAACTACATAGTCGCCCATCGTTCTTACCTGTGTTGGTGACGTGCGCAGACAAACTTTCTGCTTTTATGAAATATTGTGCGCCTGGCTGAAGCGGGCTCTTGCTCTATCATATTTATAATGTTACTATGTAGTGATTAGTAGTAATACAAATAAGATTATTTTATATTTAATATAATTATCAGAAATTTCCATTTTAATTATAAATAAAATATATCTTATATTTAATTATTAGTTTGCTCACCGGAAGGTAGAATACGGCTGTATTTTTGTTAAATTATTAAGACTTATTGTAACCCATATGTCGCAAACGAATAAATGAATTTGAATCACTTCCACTTGTAAGTTCGTTCCCACTTGTACGGTGAAACTACATATTTCATACCAACTTAGCAGTCTTAATAACACGGCACTTTTACGCGCCAGTACTTGGCGAGCAGTTCAAGCAGTCGTTTGTTTACTTTATCATTCATAATATCATATGAAATATATCACATCATAGCAACTTTACATCACTTATATCGTCAAGCGTGGGAATCGCACCGTACACCACTAATAGTGTACATGCATGGACTTTCAAAATTATAACATTACAAAACCGAACCCACTTCAAAGCAAGATTCGAGCAATGCAACAGTAGCAGGAATGCTGCTACCAGCGGTAAAACATCGCCAACACTGTGCGCTCGTTTGTTGCGCTCACTGTTCAACAAACCACAGATGCACATAAAGCAACAGAGCAGTACCTGTGCACCACCCTCGCCCCAGGCGGCGATCAGAGTGGGCCCGAGGCAGATGGCCAGGTTCCACGCGTCCATCATGTTGTACTCGCTGTACTCGGTCAGACTGTAACACACACAACACGACTTATTGAACCCTTCAATAAAAAAATGCATGAGTCCAAGACTAACATATAGGCAATAGCAAATAACGTTATCAGTACGAAGGTATCGTTTCTGAGTTCACTGCGCCTGCACAGCACCGATCACTGTGGTTAATCTTTTGAAGTTATGTTTGCCAGTTACTATCAAACATATATATATATATATATATATATATATATTTCTTAAAGGATCAGCAGTAGTTTAAGGTGGGTTATCAAAGAAGAAAGAAAATATATCTTTGTCATTACATTAATATAATTTATATAATCAGGCGTTACTTTGCGGAAATCCATTATAATAAACATATTAATAGTCACTTGGCAACCATCCGCTCAATTAAATAAAATGATGTCTTCCCTAGTTCGAAGAGCACCTCCCGCCCTCCCTCATTTGCGTGCACTAATCCCGTCGCCACCAATCCCAGCAAAACTACTCCCAACGCCACTATTCAAGGTAAGACACACCATCGACGATAATACGAAACGTGTTTCGTGTCTACACGAGGCATCTTCAGGTGATGTAGACTCTACGGCAGCTGACCGTTAGACGGTACAGTTATGAAGACACCTTTATCTTTATAATTAATCAATAGGATTCCTCTTGAGTCCCAAAAGACTGTCGCCATAATTTTCCTAGCCGATAAATTTCCCTTAAGATAATAAGAATCTTAAATTTCTTGGGTGGTGGTGTGCCTTTTTTGTGCCACTGCATAAAGTCCTGTTTGCACTCGGGTTTGTGGCCGTGAAGGGAAAGGGAAGATTTCCCGCCGGGCAAGGTGTTCTGCCCGGGGAGCGGCCAACGCTCCGATTGTTCGGAGCTGTTATACTCTTTATGATTCGGAACTTTGATAGCGGAATTTAGGATTCGATGTGTTTCACTTTGGCGCGACGACAGCGCCGCCACAGGTTCATAATGGTAAACCCAAGTTTCGTCACCAGTAACAATTCGAGCCAACACTCCATCTTTGTCTTCCATACAGAGATCCAAAAATGCACGAGAACACTCCACGCGCTGTTGCTTTTGAGGCGGCGTGAGCATTCTAGGCACCCATCTTGCGCTAATTTTAGTCATGCCAAGATGGTCTTGAAGAATTTTGAAAATAGTAGCATCTGATACTCCAACCATTTCTGCGAATTGTTTTTTCATTAGGCGGCTATGGGGTCGTCTTCAAGTGACTCTCTGCCTTGTTTAAAAAGAGTCTGCCACTTGTAAACCATAGTTTTACCTCTAGAGTCTCCGTAAACGGATGACATCTTCTAGTGTAGTCTCAACTAATTTTCCGCGCTTGGTAAGGAACTTTATAACGGCACGGAACTCGATTTTCGCCATACTTCACAAATTTTTCCCGATTCACTTGTTTGGTTGACGATAACTCAAATACTAATGATCTAATTACAATAAAACCCGGTATTTATACTAATAATAAGTTGCTCTATTAGCACGTAATTCAGCGACGTCCCCACTTATTACCCACCTATCCATTCCGCGAACTTAAAAACGCACCATCGTACATAAAAGTCTTTGGTTGCAGCTGTAGTAATGCTGCTTTTGTGTTTTTGCGAAAGCAGCGCACAGCTAGTGGGGTAGCGCGGCCTGCACGCGTACACTCACTGCGCGAGGAAGGCGAACAGGTAGCGCAGCAGCAGCAGCGCAGGCAGCGGCAGCGCGGCGAGCGCGGCGCGCAGGCGGCGCACGAAGGCCGGCTGGTGGGGTAGCGCGGCCTGCACGTGTACACTCACTGCGCGAGGAAGGCGAACAGGTAGCGCAGCAGCAGCAGCGCAGGCAGCGGCAGCGCGGCGAGCGCGGCGCGCAGGCGGCGCACGAAGGTCGGCTGGTCGGGCAGCGCGGCCAGGCGCAACAGGCGCGGGTGCAGCGCGGCGGGCAGCGGAGGCGGGCGCAGCTCGCGCAGGTACAGCTTGAGCAGGCCGCACACCGAGTTCATGTCAGACGCGTCGCGCGCGCCCTCCAGCGGGTCGGCGCCGCGCTCGAACGCCGCGCGCAGCGCCTGCATCTCCACCTGCGACCCCGACACGCGGAAGATGCCTTGCTGCTTCAGTCCTGCCGGGTGCACCTCACGCTTCATATCACGTCTGAGACTGTCTGTACGAGCTACTCAAACATTTTATGGATATTAAATAACAATACATAAACGATAACGTGACGCGTTTGGTAAAAGCGGCAAAATTGTAAATGCATTTGGTTCTTAATACAAGTAGTATGCATTTTATTTAACATCTATTATCAATATGATCTTAAATTATCATTTAAAAAACACAAAGTGTAAACAAATCCTACTTTTTTGGTCCTTCCAACCAGATTCGAGTTCACGCGATGAAACATAATACCCGTGCGTAACAGAACAAGATATATCCACTTATGTCTGAGAGCAGACTTTGGAAATGAAAATATTGTCATGTTATGACATTTTAATGGATGGAAGAACGTTGGCGAATAAAAATAAAAATGAGAATGGTGTAAATTCTTCTTTCGTTATAAGAAAATTCACATGTAAACATACAAAAAAAGAAGACGATTAACGCAGTGGCGAAGCTAGGACTCCAAACTAGCACAATCCCAAGATATGGTTTTGTTGTTTTTAGCAGTTTTATAAAAATACACCAATCTTGTTCTGTCTCCACGCTTCAGTTTCATATTCAGTGCTGTCAAGGACGTGTTTAACAAAGCACACAGAAGGCATACTACAGCTACATACCTTCGGTGGCTTTGAAAAGAGCTGTTTGGGTTTGCTTTAGCGAAAGAAAAAGATATTTACATACAATACAATACATGAACAAAAGAAAAGCATGAACAAAGTACAAACAATGTACAAAATTAAGAAAGGACGCCTACAGATGTGAAACATCGAAATTATTTTGTTTAAGTTATATGCATAGAAGAACAGGAAACAAATATGTTACAGGAATTAGATATGGTATAATGAAAAGATAAAGCTTTACAATTTTTTACCATAAAATAATGACATCTATTATATAATTATTCAATTTCAATTTTAATGAACCGTAAAAAATGATATTTTTAGTTCATATGGTGATATAAATATTAAATTATTAAGTTAGCCGATAGCCATCTAGCGTAATCTTTACGTACCACCGTAAGAATCAATCAAGTTATGTTTGTTAAAATGACTTCATCTATAGAATTATGTAGATAGCCCTATTAAAATTTTATATACTGTAATTCTTTTGATTTATTACATTACAATTTAGGCTTCACATTAAAAAAAGATTGTAACAATTATTTGCTATAAAATTAAACTTATACCTAGGTGTCTCATATTTTATGCTGCCGTTCAAAAGAATATTTTTAACTGTTATAGTAATATAAGTATTAAACTTTAATATTAAAGAGTCCTGTACCTATTAAGGTATAAAGAAATTTTTATTTAATTACAATTTCATTTTTAAAGATTTTACCTTTTCCTCACCGATAAGCATTTTAACACACTTCAATTCATCACAAGGAACACTACTATCTTCCTATTTTCACTAAAAATCTTTGAAAAAGCATAAATTTTCAACAGACATAACAAAAACAAACATAAACTTTGAAATGTGCAGTGAACTTGCAAACGTATAGCCCGCACGCCCACTCGCTAACGCACTCCTAAACAACTTCAGAGCGAAGCCCAACTTTTGGTTCCATAGTGATTGCTATATAAATATTTCGTAGTTATATTTCATTAGAGAACAAATTGCCTCAGGTTAGAATGTAGCGATCGTCTTCTCGAAAGCCCGGTAAAAAGCCAACGCGTACTAGAGAGACGACAAAACCAACTCCTTGCTTTCATTAATTTTGACAGTCCAGTGTATTTCGAATGAGGGCAAATAATCTTACGCTCACCAGATGTCGCTAGTTGACATTAGGGTGAAGTTTTTTGTTACACGGTGTTATTTAATTGATAATTTAGTCTAGAGTATTATAATAATAAACAAAACAATGCCTCTGTGATTTTTTCTTTAATTGTTTGCACATTGTTAACAATATTTTTTGATTTTACTATTTTAAAGAATATCTGTGGTTCGGTTTATTTATTTTTAATCTAATTAATACAAAATATAATTAATGGTACAGAAAGGAACAATAGCCTTTACAATTTTCTAACAAATTAAATTCCCGACTACGAAATCAGTCAAATATTACACCTCAATTTAAGTGGTGCCGTACTGGTGGCACAAAAAGTCGTGGAAAAGCCCTCATTGAAAGCAAACTGCCAAATATTGACGTTAAATATATGCTACGAGGTCTTGACCTGTCTAGAAAAGAGGAGCGCATGGGAAATTTGAAATAGTTTGAAACAGTTTACGAATTATTTTATTAGTCGATATTATTGATTGAGCAGATTGAAAAGGCAAGCTCTTTGCCTCTAGTGCTTACGGAAAGCAGACGTGTTTGTGAAATAGCATAAAATATTAAAATTTTAACATTAGTTTGACAGTTAAAAGTGACCCTTACGCCCATATTTCTAAAGTCTGATTACTTAAGTGCATAATAACAAAAGTACACAGTGGCACATACGCAGCCCCGCTCAGTAGGCACCGTGAGTAACGAAAACAGCTGCCGTTTCCATTGCATTCGCACTCGTACGAAGACTTTGCATACGACGACGCGACGCATCACGCAATGAATCTACAGAGAACACCGCCTAGTGGAATATTGATAAGCGGGAGCCGAAGCGCCAGCGGGTCGGTGCCTAATTTACCCACTCATAGTAACAAGGATTTTCATTCCAATGTGTCTCTGAGAAAAAGAAAGGAACGCATTGATGAAATAGACTATAAAAAAGATTTTGCAAGCTTTCGTACAGACATGATGAAGTTCTTAGAAGAATTCGTAAAAACACAAAATGAGAATCTGAAATACATACGTGAAGAAATATCGGAGATTAAAAATGAAATAAAAACAATAAAATCAACAACAAAAAACTTTACACAACGATTTGAACAAATAAACTCTGAAATAGAAAATATTAAATACAATCATACTGCTACTCAAAACCAAATAAAAAACATAGAAAGTGAAATAACCCTGATAAAAGATAAACAACACATTGAAAGTTCAACGGATAAATCGCCCGTCTTGTGCCACGAAAACCTCGTCCTTGAACTCAAAGACCGATACGACCGTGAGAAAAACATCATTATTGTGGGTATACCCGAAATAAATGAAAAAAATTCAAAAGTGAGACGAAATTACGATAATGAAGAAGTTATGAAGTTGTTGATATCATTACATGAAAACTGCCCAAAACCAATTAAATGTATAAGACTAGGGAAATATGTTTCAAACAAAAGCCGGCCTATAAAAGTTTTCTTTAACAATATAGATACTCCGAAATATCTCTTACGGAATAAAAAGTACCTAGCCGAAAATCTTAGTATTTACTCAGATCAAACGCCAATTCAAAACACTATTTAAGGCAGCAATTGAAAGAAGAATTAAAGAAACGAACAGAAAAAGGCGAAAAGGACCTTGTTATTAAATATATAAAAGGCACACCTTCAATTGTTATAAACAAAACCCATCAAAAAAACCAATAATGGCTTCACCACAAACCGGAAAAAATACGGATAGATTAAGCCATCAATTAGTAAACAATTACGAAAACATTCCATTGCACCCGTCCTCCTTAAGATTTTTTTATGCTAATTTACGTAGTATTCGCAAAGCTGGGAAACTCGACGAAATAAAATGCATATTAAAAGCAATACCGATGACTACACATTTATTAATTTTTACTGAGACATGGATTACTTCGGAAACCGACGCAAAATTATATCAGATACCAAACTATAAAAATATTTACAATTATAGACAAAATTACAAAGGTGGTGGCGTTTCAATTTACGTACATAATAGCATAAAATACGATATATCGGAAGAATTGTGTGAAAATGGAAACCACTACTTATGGATAAGGTACATAGATAAACTATCTTTAAACATCGGTGCAATATACAAACCTGGAAGTTCTAATGTAAACAACTTTTTAGAAACATATTCCTCACAGTTGGAATGGAGGAGAAGGGCGATTGTGTTTGGAGATTTTAACATTGATCTACTTAATACAGATAGTAACGTCACAAAATACCTAGCTGAAATAAAAGATATTGGATATGAAATATTGAATAAAATTAATAGGCTGTACAGTACTCGTGAAACCACCACCACAAGCACTATACTGGACCATGTATGTACGAATATAAACAATCACTCATTTAGTTTCTCAATTGAATCGTGCCTATCTGATCATAAGCAGATATTTCTTGAAATAAGCAACTTAACAACAAAGACACATAAAAGAGTTCAATATATGGCGCTTGATTACGAAAAGTTATACAACACTACTTTAAAAGCCAAATACACTAATGAAGAAAATGACTATTACTACCTAGAGAGATTTATGTTAGAACAAATAAACAAAAATAAAGTAAGCAAGACAAAAATTCTTAACCCTCCACAAAAAGACTGGATAAACCGAGATATTATAAACTCAATAAATTTACGAAACAACTTATGGCAGCAGAATAAGTCTCACCCAAAAGACGATAATCTACAATAAAAACTTAATTAAAGAGCAGAACAAAGTGAAAAACGTTATCAATACACACAAGAAAATCTACTATCGTAAGTTATTTCATAACAATTATAATAAACCTAAGAAAATGTGGGAGATAATTAATAACTTAGCGTTAAACAAAATTAGAGACAGCAGTGCAAACTAATATCGAATACTGAACTAATAACAGAAGGTAATTCAATATGTGACTTATTTAACTCATTTTTCTCCTCAATAGGTTTGGACTTGGCTAACAAAATTCCTAATAAGTATCACATAAACAGCGATAACACGCTTATGTACGAACTTAACTACACGCATGAAATAACACTTAGTGAACTTACACCCTGTAATATCACAGAAGTATCAAAAATAATCGACGATCTTGATACCAACACTAGTACTGGTCTAGATGGCATCAGCACCAAAGCGATTAAATGTCTGAAAATTATAATTGTAGAGAGGCTAACGAACTGCATAAATATGTGTCTGACACGCGGTGTTTTTCCCGACACACTTAAAATTGCTAAGGTCAGTCCTATTTTTAAATCCGGAAGTAGGACTGACCCAAGCAACTACAGACCAATCTCTGTCTTGCCTGTTATATCAAAGATATTTGAACGAATACTTTATAACCGCCTAAATGAATACCTAATAAAAAAGAAGTTTTTAATTGACCAACAATATGGCTTTCGTTCCAAATCGAGCACTCCGACAGCTGCAGTAGACTTAATCACAAAAATTAAAACTCAAATCGATCAAAAGAATATCGCTTTAGGGATTTTTATTGACATAAAAAAAGCATTTGACACAGTAAGCCATCATAAATTGTTGCAGAAACTAAACAACATAGGCGTTACAGGCAAGGCCCTCAAAATGTTTACATCGTTTTTACATAATAGGCGACAAGTTGTTCAAATGGATAATTTTACCAGCTCGATTAAAAACGTATCCTACGGCTGTCCTCAAGGCTCAATTATAAGTCCATTATTGTTTTTAATCTATATAAATAATATAAACAAATTAGGGCTAACAGGTCACCTAACATTATATGCCGACGACACATGTCTCTTCTATTTCGATAAATCTATTCACAACATTATAACCTATGCTCAAAAAGATCTTGCTTACTCGGAGAATGGTTAAAATATAACTTGCTAACAATTAATATGTCAAAAACATCTTTCATGATTTTTTCTACAAAGAAACTTTACCAGAGTTTGCACATCTTACTATTGAAGATAAAATAATAAAACGTTCAACTCAGGAAAAATATCTAGGTCTATTGGTAGATGATTAAAACTACTTTTACGGATTTTATCGCGTTTATTTTTACTTTTTATTTTTTTTTAATTCCCGACGTTTCGGGCGCTTTCCAGCACCCATGGTCACGGGGGACTGAGATGACTGACGTCCCGATGTCATTGTTAAACCCGGAGTACCTTCAGCTTTTTTAATTATTGTTTATGGTCCGATCTATGCAAAATGAACTGACTATGTCCTGAGGTCTTGCAGTGGTATGCTTGGGTTTAGTTTTAATTTTATCGATTATAGGATCCCAAGTAGGTGGTAGTACCCAGCCTCCTTCTCTATTGAAATTAGGATGTTTTTTAATTTCAATAGCCTCACGTATCATCCTTGGTAGGAATCGGTGTTCTTTCGCGAGGATTTGTGGTATATCAAATCTGATGTACCTAATGGTTGGGGCTGTCTAGGATATGATCGCAAACTGCAGACTTCCCGGAACGTTGATGCTTCACATCAGCTATATGTTCTTTTACGCGGATCCTAATTGATCTTTTGGTTTGTCCTATATAAGAGAGACCACATTCACAATCAAGCTTGTACACTCCTGCATCTTGTAGAGGAATATGACACTTGACGGATGGTAGGAACTGACTAATCTTCTTCGGCGGCTTGTAGAATATTCTAATAGAAGCTCGCTTCAAGATATAGCCAATCTTGTCTGTGACACCTCTGACGTATGGTAGTACAGCAGGCACACGCTCGACTGTGGCCGGCTTCACTCGGTCACTGTGACGTAGGCGCGGGACCCGAAGCTTGTTGTCGTGCAGAACTTGCTTGACGTGCTGAAGCTCGGCGGCCAGGTGTTTGCTGTCACAGATCCCTCGTGCTCTCTGTAACAAAGATTTGCCCACGGTAGCTAACTGTGAAGGATGGATGTGAAGGATGGTCTTCTTAGGTGGCAACCGAATAACCACTGGAGATTATTAGCACCCCCTGCCCCACCGTTACCGTGGTCGCCACCGTAGCCAGGACTAGCGGGGCCGCCGGGGACTGGGGGCCGTTTCTTTGTAACTGTCATCATGGGGGGAATGATTGCCATAGTTGGCAACCGCAGCTTTATTATTGTACTATTACACCGTCATATATAATAGGTCATTACATATGAAATTGGCGTTTTGTACGGGAGGAATATAAGGTCAATTTTTTTTTATTGTAAAATATATTTAATTATTCAAAGTATGCACCGTTGTTATTTATGCACTTTTGCCATCTCATAGGTAGTTCACTGATCCCTTTACTAAAAAAACAATGGGGGCGAGACTCAATAAACTTTTTGAAGGCCGTTTGGATTGTCGCATCGGAATTGAATTTATTCCCTTGTAAGAAGTTGTCCAAATTCGAAAATTTCTTCGAAAATTCGGAAAAAAAAAAAAGGAAAAAATGGTAATCTGTTGAAGCAAGGTCCGGGAAGTACGGTGGATGTCGCAGACATTGCAATTGTAGCTCATCTAACTCAGTGGTTGTTTGTTGTGCCGTGTGTCTTGCAGTGAGTGGCCTAGAGCTGTTGACCAATCTCGGTAGTTTAGCAGCTAGTTCTTCCTTCATCGTTTGCAGTTGCTAACAATAGATATCGTAATCGTTTGGCCGGATTTTAGAAAGCTGTAGTGAACGACACCGGCGCTAGTCCACCAAACACTCACAAGTAACTTTTTCTGAGTCAATTTTCGTTTAGGGCACAATTTGGCTAGGTCTCCAGAGTTCAGCCATTGCGACGAGCGCTTTCAATTATCGTACAGTATCCACTTTTCATCACAAGTAATGATTCGATTTAAAATCCCTTCATTTTTGTGTCGGTCGAGCAAAGTAACATAGCATCGAAGCGTGTTTGCAAGTTCGATTCACTCAATTCATGAGGTACCCATCGTTCAAGTTTTTTTTTACTTTCCCAATTAGCTTCAAGTGGATTAATACAGTTTTATCACTTACCCCGAAGCCTGCAGCTATCTCTGAAGTGCTTTATGATGGATTCGCTTCCACAATAGCCTTTAATTCTTCATTTTCCACTTTGGTCTCCGGCCGTCCACGGGGTTGGTTCTGAAGGTCGAAATTTCCAGAACGAAAACGTTGAAACCAAAAACGTACCGAGCCTTCTTTTCAGACACCAGCGCCGTACACATCCTTCGAGCTGTTTCTGCAGCGCTGGTGCCCCGGTAGAACTCGTACTCGTAAATATACCGATATTTCATGTTTTCCATTGTGCGGTAATAAGCAAAAAAAAAACAATGAGGAAAAAAACAAATGAATAACTGTTTTCAAAACTCAAATGTACCAGCTAAATGAATTTACAAATTTGAATTTGTAATTCTGAACCAAAAAGGAGATATTTCAAATCAAAGTGGTCATTACGACAAAATGCTAATTTCATCTGTAAGGATCCAGTCCAATATAATTAGTTAAGTCTAGGCAATTTCTTATTTAGAAATATTTTTTTTAGAAAATAAGTCCTATTTTTATGCAAGCTGGATCAGTTCAGAACAGTTTAGAGAAGCATTATTCAGGGTTTTATAACAAAAAAAAGTTGCAAAAAATAAAGATTTGTGGCAACAGGAGTGAAAAGACTATCGCAGGATGTGAAATTTTTCTTTTTTTTCAAATGTCTATAATTTTGAAAAGGAGCAAATTAGATTTTTTTTAATTTTTCTGACAACCAGCATGACTGACTTTTCACCCGGTTCCGGGTAGACGTCGAGTTTTGGGTCACTCTGTATACATCTCCTGCCTGTTTTTCTCCGTCGCTTCTTTCGCCAGCCACGGGAAGGTGTGGGGCAGTGGATAGTTCTAAACGCCACGGCAACTTATTTACATAACATTAAAAAATTCAAATCAATTCCTGTACGACGCACATTATAATTATAATTTGATACTACCGAGAATATGGGTGACAGACACAGTCCACCTGATGGAAAGTTAAAAATACTTTGGTCTTCTCTGTCGAGTTCATGTTAATGCCTAGTTAGTAACAGATGTATGTGGGCATTCAATCGATGGTCACCTTGATGTCATAAAAATTGACGTAATGAATGAAGCTCAATTAGCGCAGTACTTGTATGGTTTACAAATTATTGCAACCGGGTACGGCTGTTTGCTTACGTGCCATAAATGTGTACGTAAGAAGTTTTCATGATGCAGTATAATTTCTATATGTTTGGGACGTGTGGATAAAAAATGGGATTAGAAATGGCGACTTATCAAACTTTTACTATCTGCATACACTGTATACAAAAGGATTAAACGTTAATAACGTTATATTCCAATAACAATAGTGTATTGATTAGAGCATATTGGGTTTTTTAGGAACTGAATAATTATTATATTAAATCAATTCAATTTTGTAATAAAATTACACTATTCATGTAATATTATAATAGTGAAAAGGGAAGCAAGTCAATTTACAAATAAAAAAATAAGTTATGCAATCATTGAGACTTCTAAATAAAACAACTTAATAATTAAATTAAAAGTATATTGAACGGTTCTAATGTGTTACTTGGGCCGTAAGTTAAAAGCAATAAAAGCTGAAAAGGATTATTGCAATACCTGAACAACGTTATTTTTGTTATCGTTACTGGCGGGTTTGAGTATAGGCAGACAGTGTGCCAGCGAACAGAGGCGACGCCATTTATAATCCAAGCGAGAGGTAAATAGAGGCGATGCCATTTATAATCCCATTCTTTATCCGCGCGAAATATAAAGAGATAACGAAAGTAAGTACGTAACGTACCGTATGTGGCGATGACGCGCACGCAAGAGGTCAGCACGGTGGGCAGGCGGTCGTCGAGCGGCGCGGCGAACAAGCCGCGGGGGGCGCGCGCGCGGCGCGGTGGGCTGGCGGGGGGCGGCGCGGGGGCCGGCGCGCAACCCCCGGGGCCGGGCGGCGGCGGGGGCGCCGGCAGCAGGCGCTCGCGCACCGCCGCCGCCTTGCTCTCCAGTCGCGCCAGCCGCCCCGCGCTGCACACGTACGACCGGAACTTCTGCACACGCACACGTACACACCTCACACTCGACATCACACATTCATCCCCGCTATATGCGGTCTATCGGCGGACATATGTCAAATAAATAGCGGAGAAGAACTAATACTAGAGAACCCATTTCAATTGAAAATTTTAAAGTCTTATCATAAGATCTTTAGGACCATTGTGGTTCCAGCTCGAAGGGTCAAATTGAAAACACACAGATAAAAACAGTAAGATATTTTAGGACACATAATACAATGGACATTTAATTGCTGTATAATTTATTTCAATCACTTTTATAGTTCTCTGATTAATAAACAGATAAATCGGAACAAAAACAAATATTGTAAGAATAGAGCTCTTCGAAACCAAAGAAAGTTTCGGATGAATTATAAGATATCTTATATTATCTTAACTACATCTTTAGATAAATAATGATATGTATTATATACGTGATAGCTTGCTTCAATTTATTATAGTTGTAGCACGAATGGACCACATAGAATACCGGCGTAAAATAGCAGTGAGTTTAGAGAATCAGAGACACTTTTTACTCGATACGAGGCATTACATCTAGTTATCAGGAATAACGACGCATCTACAATATCCATTTGCCGTCAGGTGGACTATACGCTCGCTTGTCGCCTTTATTGTATAAAAAAGAGATGAGATACCGCCAGGTAGTAGTCCTCCTGCGCGCGGCGCGGCGCCTCGTCATCGTCGGGCGGCGCTTGCGCGGGCGCGGGCGCCCAGTGCTGTGCGCTGCCCTCCATCTGGCGCACGAGCTCAGCCTCGGCCGCGTCCAGTGTCTTGGCGTGCTCACGGCACTCCACGCGCAGCGCGCGCGCAGCCGCCTCCAGCTGCGCCAGTCGCGCCCGCAGCTCGCCCACCACCTGCCCGCATGCCCGTTGCGCTACTGTCACTCGCCACAAACCAACAAACCACCCGCCACGATACATCCTTCTAACATCTCAAACGGGCTCAGACGCATTCTGGTACACACCCATGCGATACACATATATGTATATACACAAGAAGTGCAACAGAAAGGAAACTTTGTCCATTGTCACTTCAGCTTACGAATATTAGGCTATACTGTGCATGGGAGAATTCGGAGGATGCTTTGGAAATATTTTGTAATTTTTTCAAGGCTGGTAAGACTGCAATGAAGAAGCTACATCATTATGGTGTAAAAACATAACATTTAAACTTGTTACATCAAACTTAAACAAAAAGAACACTAACAGTTGTGATTATTGGGAGCAGTTCTTTCGGATCGAAAATATCTACGGGTGTCCCTCAAAGCTCAATTCATGACCCCTCTTGTTCTTATTTTACATTAATGACTTACCTTACTTGATAGGGTAATAACCTTGATATAGTTTTATTTGATGATGATACTGCGTTGATTTTCTGACTTGTGAGAAAAGGTGATTTAGTTTCTAAAGCAATAAAAGCATTGCAAATAAAAGAGTACTCTCTCAATTACTTTTATCTACTAAGTATTTAATTAGTCGATTCAGACCGTGAAGTCTTTCGTAGTTAAAGCAAAAGATGTAAAAAATTCCGTAAATTTTCCTATCTTGATCCAAATTTCTTCAGAAAATAATTATGTTTTTCGAAACTATGTGTGGATGCGCGAAAGGTATTGCGGGGCGAACGATCAAGTGGACTGTATTAGCGTGGTCCAAATGAGCCAAAAACAAAATGGAGGACATGGCACGTGGCGGACTTTGGACGGTATACTTGCTATAAAATTAATTTAATGCGTTAGCCGGCACCACGGAATACGTGTTGCTGCGGAAAAAGGAACAACAAAATAAAAACAGCTCAAAATTAAGGAATGGGCACACTTACCTGGGGAAGCTGCGAGCGGCCTCTCTCTACGACTTTGCGAACACGACGAAAATTGAATTGCACTGGGGCGAACGGTGGCAGCGCACGCCCTTTTACAGCTCTTACCATCTTACCACTTCCATCCAAGCGGAGCGCGCCTCTCATTGGAAGAACAAAGATGCGTCCACTAATATCTAGCTCTCCCCTTTAGCAGGCCCGTGCCCCCAAGTAACGAATGCGAGGGGAGATTATGCCGGCCAACTTAACTAGCAAAATACATCAACAAATACAAAACACAAAGGCGTGCGTTGGCGCAACCAATGTGCGTAACATAAATAGCTTGACAGAAAGAACACCGATTCCTACCAAGGATGATACGTGAGGCTATTGAAATTAAAAAACATCCTAATTTCAATAGAGAAGGAGGCTGGGTACTACCACCTGCTTGGGATCCTATAATCAATAAAATTAAAACTAAACCCAAGCATACCACTGCAAGACCTCAGGACATAGTCAGTTCATTTTGCATATTAAGTAGATCGGACCATAAACAATAATTAAAAAAACTGAAGGTACTCCGGGTTTAACAATGACATCGGGACGTCAGTCATCTCAGTCCCCCGAGACCATGGGTGCTGGAAAGCGCCCGAAACGTCGGGAATTAAAAGTAAATAAAAAGTAAAAATAAACGCGATAAAATTCGTAAAAGTAGTTTTAATCATGTATAGTGTTCGCGTAAATATAAGAAATCATTAGCTTGACAGAATTTAGAGATATTTATTAGATATCTTTTTTTAATGTACTTCACATTACAAGTAAATGACATTTAGTAAGTGGAATATATTACTGTGTGAGCGGTACCTCTTGCGGCGGCTCGTCGACGTCCTCGTTGGCAGTGTCCGCAAGCAGGTCGTGTATGTCGCGGTCGAGGTCTTCTGGCAGCGGTGGGCGCGGCGGCAGCGGCGGCGGCGGCGTGAATGCGGCGGCGTGCGCGTGCAGCAGGCGGCGGCGGTCCGCTAGCGCGTCTAGCGCGCCCGCCGCCGCCAGCAGCGCGCTCGCCGCCGCGCCGCGCGCACGCCCACCTGCGCCTTCCGCACCGCCAGCCGTGCGCACTGCGCGCCCGACCACCGCCTCGAATCCCACCTCCGTGCACTGTACCACACACGCACAACATACAAACATTTCAACTCAAACTTCTTTACAATCGTTATCACTTGAAACTAGATCAAACGAAAAAGGGACAAACATATACATCTACAGGATTTAGCATGCGAGAGAATGAGATAGTATACAATGTTTCTTATTGGATCGGTCTTAAAATATATACTATATAAAAATGAATTAATCTTCTTCTTTTTAAAGTGCCTTTTTTTTTCGAAGGTCGGCGATCATTAAGGCAACTTGGATCTTTGATGCCGCGGCTAAATATCTTTCCACCATTGCTATTTTTCAGCCAAGCTTCTTCACCCAACTTTCCTTATCCCCTTAATAAGTTGCAGTAGATCTATTTTCGTTTCTCATTATTGCCGAGATATTCAAGCTTTCTTTTCTTTACTTAAATATACAACTTCTGATTTTTTCTTTATGCGACTTAGCACTGTTACGTTCTTTATTTTGTCTCTCCAGGGTATTCTTAACATTCTCCTGTATACCCACATTTCGAAGGCTTCAATATTCTTACAGCTTGATTCTGTGAGTGTGAGTGTGTGAGTGGGTCCATGCTTCAATGCCATACAAAAGAATGGAGAAAACATAACAGCGTGCTAATTGTACTCGTATCTGGATATTCAGCTTTTTACTGCACAGAAGTGACTTAAGCTTAAAGATAGCATTACGGGCTTGTTCTATGCGGCACCTTATTTCAACACTGGTCTCCCGTATCATCAGCCCAGCATCCCAAATATTTGTGTTTACTAACTTTTTGTAGAGGCTGTCCATTACATAGTAGAGAAGGGTTAGCAGGTGGGTTTTACAAACTGTCATATATTTGGTTTTCCTGGTGGAATTTTATCTATAAGGATCTGAAGTTCTTCCATTGTAGATGCAATAAGTACAGTGTCATCAGCATAACGGATATTGTTGATAATCTGACCATTCACTGTGATATCTACATCCACCCGATCCAAAGCTTCACGGAAAATCATCTCTGAGTAAATGTTGAAAAGAATTGGCAAGAGAATACATCCCTGCCGTACTCCACGTAAGATTTTCGAGTCATCTGTTAGTTTGCCCTCTATACGTACATTCGCCGATTGGTTCCAATATAGGCGTTTAATGAACCTTACGTCCTTAGAGTCGAGTCCGATGGATTGTAATATATCAATCTTTCTTGCATGCTGTACTCTATCAAATGCTTCTTCATAATCGATAAAATATACGAGTACAAACACATCTTGATTTATGTCCCAGCATCTCTGTATTAAAACTTGATACCCGAAAAGTGCATCTCTCGTTCCCAGGCCATTGATGAACCCAAACTGTGTTCTTGAAATGAGGTCTTCACATTTACTATAAATTCTTTTATGAATTACTTTAAGGAATAATTTTAGGATATGACTCATTAAGGAGATTGTTCTATATTCGCTGCATTTCTTCGCAGAAGCAACTTTGGGCAAGGTGACAAAGGTGGATTTGAGCCAATCCGATGGCATGACGCCCGAGTCATATATTGTGTTAAATAACTTTACTATTATTCCTAAGTTAGCATACTCAAGTAATTTAAACAGTTCCACGGGTAATTCATCTCCGCCTACAGATTTTCCTGATTTGGACATGTTAATGACATAAGCAATTTCGCTTGTATTAATAGGTGGTCCAGTCAATTCACTTCCACATGAACTTGGTTCCAGAGCAGGTAAAACATCATGGAATAGTGTTGTTATATATTTCTGCCAAATATTAAGTTTATCTTCAATTGTTTTGGCAGGATTTCCCTGATCATCCAGTAATACGTTACAGTTCATGTTTCGTGTTTTAACAGTACCGGTTATATCTGTGATTTTCTTATGCACATTAAAAGAATAATACCTGGCCTCAAACTCTTCTATCGCAATACATTGGTCAACCATCCATTTTTCTTCCGCTTCAACCACTTTTCTTTGGATTATCTTGCGTATGATTTTGTATTGTTGATCGTCTACTCCTTTGTATGTTTTACGCTGTTCCATTAGGTTTAGGATCTCCTGCGTGATACAGCGGTTTTTTGTTTCATGGTTTAATGGTTGGAGGATTCTTTTACCAATATCAACAAGATTTTCCTTTAATTTAGTCCATGTCTCTTCTACGTCAACATTTGGACCAAGCTCTTTATTCAAGCGGTCAACAGCCATATTTATTTCTGTGGCTGCCTTAAGCCGTATTTCCGGTTCTTTAAGTCTAGTCACATTCATTTGTTGCTTTTTTGATTTAGGTTTTAGAATTTTCAATTACAGCGAAGGGATGCAACAACCGGATTGTGATCAGAACCAATATCGGCACCTGGGTAGGTTTTGACTGACGTTAAACCGTTGCGATATCTTCTGTTAATATATATATATATATATATATATATATATATATATATATATATATATATAATAATCTATTTGATTAAGGACGATCTTCTTGGGCGAATGTAATGGTGACGTCCACGTATACAATCTTCTTGGAGGTTGCTTAAAGTGGGTGTTGGAAATTATAAGACCGTGTTCTTCGCAGAATTGTAAAAGGAGGTCACCGCGATCGTTTCTTTTTCCCAGTCCTTATGAACCAACGATGCCCGAGACGTTGCCCTCCCCATTTTTGCATTAAAATCACCTTGGACGAGAATAATGTTATGTGGATTAAGATGTTTAAGGACGGTTTCTACTTTTTCATAAAAGAGTTCATTATCCTCGTCTGAATATTTCTGGGTTTTGCTTTTAACTCTAAAACTAAAACTCTGCCCTATATTGGTAGGAAACTGTGGACCTGATAATGTAAATGTCTGCTGATGATAACGGCCACACCGTTGTAGTGATTTTTATCATTATTACCGCTATAATACACTACTGTGTCATCCCGTACTAAGACTCCAGTACCCTGGTGCCTGGACTCACTCACTCCAAGGATATTTCTCTATCTTAATTCCTAGCATTTCCCGTTCTATATTCACCATTTTATAGGTGCGGTACATACTCTTGACGTTCCACGTAACAATCGTCATAGCTGACCCGGAGATTCTACGCATCCTCTGACCATCTAAGGTCTGCCGGGGACTGAGGGTCATTTTATATTGTTCTCAGCCATAATGATCTTCCTGGGGAAGTATATGTGGTATAAATATAAAATGTGTTCTTCCTTTTGAAAAATCTTGTTTATTAACCGATTGTTTAGAAAATCGATATCTAAAGGTCCTTCTGATGTCTGAAGAATCTGATGTCTATTCTTTATTAATTTATCGATTGCTTTTAAAGTTTTTGTGTTTTTAAAACTACAGATACTAAATTAAAAAACAACGAACATTTTTTGAAATCCTAACAAATATTAGTATTCAAAATGGTGGTTAGTTTTTTTAATTCTAACAACAGATTCTTGATCTGAAACGACATAACTTTACGTGGTAGAGCCATACTGCAGCCATGTTATAGTTGTAGCACGAATGGGTTGGCTTTAACGGGGAGGACCACGCTTTCACAGAATACCAGCGTAAAGGTGTTTCATATGGTGAGTGTAGATAATCGGAACGCGTTTTACTGGATAGGAGGCATTACATGTTAGTCCTCACTGGTAACAACGCATCTTTTTCCGATGGGGGCGGGATGTGTACTCACGAGCATGATGTCTGCGACGTCGTCGAGGTAGTAGCGCTGCAGCGTGGCGTTGGCGGCCTCCAGGCTCAGCACGTAGTCGGCACGCGCGCGCAGCGCCGCCGCGCGGGCCTCCGCGTGCCGCGCACGTCGCTGCCACACCACACGCAACACTCTCTCAATTCTCACGAGGATAGGTATTCAACTATAAGTCTTTATCTTACTAGGTGAGGGGAAGCTTCTCCCTCGCGAGCTACATATAAACGAACTTTAATTCTATATTTAATATATACCAATTATAGTCAATAAAATGTAAACACGATCTACAATCAAATATGTGTCTGTCGTGTGTCAAATGTTCGTTAAAACATAGATTCAAAGTTACACACTCTCTCAAGATTTGAGATTTTCGGTCAAAATGGGCCCAACTTCATCCTAATATTTCAAGATAATAAATCAATTTAGAACAATTTGAAAACACGACACGAAACACTAAAAATTTTGTCCACATTTTCATACTGCACACAAGAAGGCTTACTTAAACTCTTCAACATAAAGTTACACAATAATTAATGGTTTTCCCTGTATACAGTAACATGTATAATATTTCATGCGCTACTGTCTGAAATGGAGTTATTAAGTCATCAAGTTCAGACACAGATGCTCTCTAAATCGTATTTGTAAAACATAGATTCAAGTTGCATTTTAGTGTTTGTATCCTAGAAATTAAGATATTTTTTGCTTGAAATAAATTATTACTATAGGGTATTTACACATTTTTATCATGTGGTTGGGCCGTACAAAATTATTGATGAAAATGATAAATAAAAATTATAAATGTACATTAATAATATAATAAAATAAATCAACATATGATACGTAAATAAATAAAAAGCCAACCAGATAGGAACCCTCGCCAAACACAACAGCCACAGGTTAGAGTGAATGGAAAGAAACCGGCGGACAATACGGGCAATATCGAGGAGCACAGGAGGCAGCAGGGGGTCCGTCACGGAGTCCCAGGCACTTCAATGATCCAAGAGGCTTACCAGGATTAGCCCGTTTCCAGTGACAACTACAGGAATAATTTCGGTCGGCAAAGCACACAATACGTCGCACACCTCGTGAGTCAGTTATTTTGATATATTGTTCGCTTACCTGTTTCGGTTCAATGAAGAGTGGTTATTATATAATAGTTGGATATTTATAGAGTATAGTTATCTGGTTGCGCTGAATAAATATATTATTAATATTTAGAATGACGATGACAAAATTGAAGGTCACCTTCTGCAGGTCCTTGTCGAGCGCCTTGAGCTTGCGCGAGCGCGGCGCGTCGGGCGGCACGGGCTCGGCGTGGCGCTGCAGGTGGGCGGCGCGCAGCTTGAGCGCCTGCGCGCGCCAGGCGGCGGCCGCGGCCGCGTGCGCCTTGCCGGCCGCCGCCGCCTCGGCCAGCGCGCCGCCCAGCTCCTCCTGGCGCTCGGCCAGCAGCTCACGGCCGCGCCGCTGCAGCCGCGCCACGTCGTCGGCCGCGCGCTGCAGCCGCGCCGCCAGCGGCCCGCCGTACAGCTCGCCGAGCGCCGCGTGCTCGCGCGCCAGCACCCGCGTCTGCTCGAGCGCCGTCTGCCAGCACGCGAACGCGCCCGTCAGCGCCCACTGCTCGCGCCTGCATCACACACGCACCGCACCTCGCTATACCACTTGCACATCGCTCCATGGACTATAACCCACTCACTTCTACCATGTATACTACCACTACGCCAGCAATTTAGAACATGAACTGTGTCACAGTTGCGGGTTGCGCGAACGCACACTTTTTTTTGGATGAAATAAATGATTTTTATTCAATATAGATTATTATTGCATATTACTTATTGAGACATTTTTTTATTTACCACTGACTCGGGAAAAAACCTTTTTCCTAGGACAGGGGTCGGCAACCTGCGGCTCGTGAGTTACAAGTCACTCTTTGGATGTGAAGCTGCGGCTCTTTAGTTCCATACGCAAATATTACAAAAAATATTTAAAAATCATTCTGAATCGATTAACGAGTATTTGGCACCATTTCTATCTCTCAGCCACTTGCACTCACTTTTCACCGCACCCCTCCCCGGTGACACGCGTCGTCACTGTCGTAAGTCCGTCAAAAATTCTTGAATGTATATTTTTCTTATTTATGCAAGTACTATTTATGCTTGGCAAGAAAAAAAATTGTGGCTCTTTAAGAACTTTAAAATTTTGTAAATTGTAATTTTTGACTCTTCCGACTCAAAAGGTTGCCGACCCCTGTCCTAGGCGTAACCAGAAAGAATCCCAGCAGGACTTTTTAACATATTTCACTTTACGATAATTTATTTTGTGCTATTTTTGAATGAATTTTTATAGAGCATGCATGGTAGCGATCACCGCATACCTAGGGGTTACTTTCATTTATATATTCTTATATATTATAATAACCCTTTTTGTGCAATTTTTCTTTAATAAAACAATTATACTTGTTTAATAACAAAGGACAATGTCCAGAATCGCCCCGTGTAATAAAAGCATCGGACACACACGATAATTGATAGTCTAATTTATTATTTTAGTTGCAAATACTTTTATAACACAGACTCGTTACATACCAAAATGAATATTAAAAAGTATTTTATTCAACTAATAACTTTAATCGCCGCCATCTTGTGGTGTTGAAAAATGATTAAGGATGACCAATAGACTGTAATCGACCTTATTAATTTTCAACGGATTGTTGCATATTTTTATTCTGAATGACAATTTGAGTTTATTTCAAATAAAGTACATACACATAAAAGGTGCAATAAAAACAGTCAATAAACATTTCTTTATATTCCTAAATATTACTCCCTAAAATTATAATTTAAACACCTACTATACCTAATGAATAAGGTCTATATTGGTACTCGTAATACTCGATTTTAAATAGGTAGTTAAACATAATGCTGAAGTGAACAAACTCTACATGTTTCATCATGATCATTATTAATTATTCAGAGTTTTCTAATGAACGTTTAGAAAAGTGGTAGATCCACGCTGCAGCTATATTACGGTTAGCACGAATGGGTCGGCTCGACCGGGGAAGGACCACGCTCTCACAGAATACCAGCGTAAAATAGCAGCTTAATGCTGCTGTGTTTCATATGGTTAGTGTAGAGAACCGGAGACATTTTTTACCGAAAACGAGACATTCAATTTTATTCCTCAAGGGTGACAACGCATCAGAAACAGAAACAGAAACTTTTTTATTCAATGTGGATTATAAACAATACTCATTGAAAACGAAACATTCAATTTTATTCCTCAAGGGTGACAACGCATCAGAAACAGAAACAGAAACTTGTGTGTGTTCTGGGGGAGGGGAGGACGAAAATCCACTCGAAACTAAACCTGCCACGCTATCCGTAAATTAAATTCAAACCTTAACGTCGTCCTCTACCATCTGCATACGGCGAAGCCGACCTTGCTCTATCTAACCGAGACATAGTGTGTCCTCTCCGACTGATACTTTGTATCTCTCCTACCCGGGGCACAAATCCGATCACTCCATTGCCCCGCGCTGGTTTGCGTGTACGTCAGAGAAGACACCTGTTCTCGACGCCTCGGTAGTCTTGAAGGTTCGAACCTATCCATCTTATGGCTGCGCGTAGACAGCGATGACCATTCCGCGTCTACGGGTGCCTCTATAGGTCCCATAGCGGTAATGCCGAAACAGACCGACTCATCGACCACGTGCAGATGGCTACAGACTCCGTGCTACATCAAGCTCCATCCGCAGAGATCTTGATACTTGGTGATTTTAACGCTCACCACACTGAATCTCTTAGTTCTCGTTTGACCGATCATGCGGGTAAATCTGTTTATGACTTTGCTTTGGCATATGATCTGACATTATAGGTCAGCCGATTGGGACGGGATGCGATCTTTTTTTGCATCCTACCTTTGGAGGCGGGTTTGCTTTTCGCCGGATGATCCCAGCGTTGTTGCTGATTCTGTCGCTGATGTGGTGCTACAGGGAACGGAACTTTTTAATAGAATAAAAAGTTCCGTTCCCCGAAATCTGTGGTACCTATCGGAAGCAGAACCCAGCCATGGTTTGGTCGCTCCTGAAAAATTGCATTACCCCATAAGCAAGAGTGCTACCAGACCTGGGCGTCTCGGGATGCAAATACCAGCGCTCTTAAAAAGAAGTATAATTCCGCCTCAGGTCCTTCAAGTGTCATTGTCAAAGCAAAGTCACAGCACATCTGCAGAATTGGCGAGAAACTAGTTCCACTTCCTTTGGGAACACGTGCATTCAGGTCTCTCGCCAAGGCTGTGCAAGAAAACTTCTGTCAGCCATCTCTCCCAACTCTGCACAGGGAGGACGACTCACTAGCCCATGCCGCAAAGGACGAAGCCGACCTGCGGGGCTCTCTTTGCGTCCAACTCGACTATTGATGACGGGGAGAACACACCGCCGACCATCCCGCGGTGTGAGGGCTACATGCAGGATGTGCTGTTTACCCAACACTCGGTGCGCTCAGCAATCCTCTCCCTGGACTTCAACAAGTCAAGTGGGCCTAATGGCCTCCCTCCTATTGTGCTGAAGACGTGTGCTCCGGATTTGGCACCGGTTTTAACGCGTATTTTCCGGTACTCCTACTCCCTAGGCCTAGACTCGAAATCATGGAAGACAGCTTTCGTGCACCCGATCCCTAAAAAGGTTAACCGCTCTGATCCATCCAACCATAGGCGTATAGCCACCACCTCTTTGTTCTCTAAGCTAATGGGGTCCGTTATTAACAGCCAGCTCATGCGGTACCTTAAGGATAACCAGCTGATTAGTGACCGCCGTATGGTGTCCGTCGCGGTCGCTCGGCTGGTGATATCTGGGTTACTTAACTCATAAAAGGGTGGAGGCAGTAGAGTCCAAGAGGGAGGCATTGGCCGTTAGTTTGGACACAGCGAAGGCCTTCGATCGGGTTTGGCACAAAGCGCTTCTTACGAAGCTTCCTTTCTATGGGCTTTCCCAGAAATTGTGCAATTGGATCACCAGTTTTCTCGCATATCGGAGCATCAAGGTCGTAATACACGGTGCGATTACAAGCCCATTAACGCTCATGTTCCAGAAGGCTGCGTGCTATCACCAACGCTGTTTCTTTTGCATATCAATGACATATTGCAAACCGGTAACATTCATTGCTACGCGGACGACAGTACCGGTGATGCTTTATACACCGACCGTGCCAATATTTCTCGGGAAAACCTCGTCGAGTACCGGGAAAACTTATGTCTGAAGTAGAGTCTTTGCTGAACAAAGTCTCCGATTGGGGGCGACTAAATCTAGTCCAATTCAATCCCCAAAAGACACGAGTTTGCGTGTTAACCGCTAAAACGAACACCTTTGTCGTATCTTCACAGTTTGAAGGCATTCCCCTTGTTGCCTCAGCTAGCTATCCTCGGCGTCGACATATCGAGTGACTTGTTCGTGATCAACTGGAAGAGAAGGCCAAATGGGCCTCTAAAAAACTTGGCGTGCTCAGCAGAGCGGGATAGTATTTCATGCCGGCACACCGCCTGCAATTTTGCAAGGCTCAGGTTCGCCCGACATGGAATATTGTTCCCATCTCTGGGCTGGGGCTCTCCAGTGCCAGCTCCTTCCATTTGATCGAATCCAGCGCAGAGCTGTTCGAATCGTCGGCGACTGAGCTCTTTCCGATCAGATTGACTTACTGGCACTGCACTGAGAAATGCAGATGTTGCATCTCTTCTTGTATTTTTTTATTTATTTATTTATTACACAATTATAACATCATTACAGTTATTAAACCAATGCGATGCTATAACTAACCTAACTACTGACTAATAAATAATGGTATCTAGTATGAAATCTATGAAATTGATGGTAAAATAAAATACTAATTAAAAACATTACAATTTTCGACGCATTTGTAAGCAGCAATCATGAATTTCGTCTCACTACATCCAAATCCTGTGAGATGATATTAACATAGTGTATAGCCCGTGACCATGGTGCATTCTGAAGCAACTTCGTCCTAGCAGCGGGCACGAGGAGTAATGGGGCCGACGACGACGAAAACACACGTAATTATTAGGCACCCGCAGCTTTAACGCAGCGAGCACATCTGGGTGATATATCCATCCACGTAATACCTTCCACACATATTTAAGAAGCGTGATGTCTCTTCTCACACTTAAGCGGCTGTAACCAACCATCCCCGGTACAAACAGACTCGGATACATCAGTGGAAAACAAGGATAGATCCCGTACTGCTTAAAGTATAAAAATCGCGTGAATTTATTTTGAATTTTTCGATCATGACACTATACTTGCTTTCATGTGGATTCCAAATACTTGCGTTCGTTTCAAGTTGACTTCTTACGAAACCATTATATAAAATTCTAATAGTTAATAAATTCTGAAAATCCCTGCACTGTCTTAATATAAAGCCGAGACTCCTGAAAGCTTTTTTACAAATATTTAAAATGTGCTTACGAAAATTAAGTGCCGGGACCATTTCAACGCCTAAGTCTCTAATATATGTAACGCGCGGGATTACGAGGCCGTTCATTTCATAAGCGTACTTCTGAGGGTCTTTAGCACGACCATAACTCATGATACAACATTTATTAACATTAAAATTCAATTTGTTTTCCATTCCCCACTGCGCCAATCTGTCAATGTCCCTTTGCAGACTTTGGCAGTCAGAAGCATTGTTTACTTTCAAAAATAATTTAAGATCGTCGGCAATAGCAAACACTGCGCCTCTTTAACGACTGTAGGAATATCATTAACCATTAACATAAATAATAAAGGGCCAAAATTACTCCCTTGATTCACACCAGAAAAAGTACAATACGGCTGCGATACAAAACCTGCGAAATCTACGTATTGTTGACGTCCGCTCAGATAATTCGCAAAGAAATCTACTAAACTAGGTGTAAAACCTAACTCCGCAAGCTTTACCAACAGGATATCGTTATCAACGGTATCGAAGGCTTTACGAAAATCGAAATATGCAGTGTCCACCTGGCTCCCAGCATCCACTACTGGCACCACATAATTTATAAAACAATAAATTACTCCCAGTACTTCGACCTGGCCGAAAACCATGCTTAGCTTCAGTAAGCTGCGAGTTCACTTGATTATAAACATATTTATAAATAATCGACTCACATACCTTAGCGATTGCACACAATACGGCTACTGGTCTATATTCATCCACCTTTGAACCCGATCCTCCTCTCAACACAGGAATCACTCGGGACACTTTCCATTCGTCCGGGTAGTAACCTTCTTTTAGAAACAAGTTAAAAATATGTAAGAGAGGTAATTCAAACACCATACGATAGTCTTTTAAAATGAACAATAACTTAAAATGAAAAATTAAATTTTATCGCAATTACCACGGAGAGTGCTCTGAGGAATTGTTCGGACTAATTCCAGCCGCACAATTTCACCACCGCACAACGCGAAAAAACTCGCGATACCATCCATACCATCTGAATGACTGGCGGTCACCACTGAAAGAGGTTTTCTTCCTCGCGCAACTTTCTTATGGAATCGAATACCACCAGAGTTTTTTCCGGACCGATACAACTTAGAGACCTTCAAGAAAAGAGCATACTCCTTTTTAAAAGGCCGGCAATGCATCTGCATTTTTCCTGGTGTTGCAGCTGTTCACGGGCGGCGGTAATCACTTACCATCAGGTGAGCCGCACGCTCGTTTGCACCCTCTCCTACAAAAGAAGATCTCGTTAAGTTTCGTGGTATTTCAACTTTGATTTAAAACAATAGATGCAGCATGAGACTTAAGAGTACGTTAAAATTCAGCAATCTTACAGTATTTGGGCATCAAGGTGACAAACGAACACACAGTCTACATGATGATAAATAAATAATGAAGTCATAAAAAGTATTTTACAAATGACTGACGTAAAAGAAGTACTTCATGTTTATCAATGTTGGTACGCAAAATTTAAGTACTGAATGGGTCTATCCCTTTTTAGAAAAGATTTGCCATAGATATTACGCTTGGCAGGCGAAAAGATAATCTCAGTTCAAGAAGTCTCACATTTTGACCCTCTGGTCTCTAAGATCATCGCCGGTCTGAGTACTTGACGCTTGGCGCGAACGGGACGGTCACGAGTACCGCCATCCACGAAGCGATGAGATCTTTCTCGCATTTCCCAAAGTCGCTTTCTACGAGTACGACGTCCAACCGAACGAAATAAAGTGGAGGATTATCTTACACCGCCACACCCGGACACAACCTCCTGTCATTTCTCCTTCAATTTTTTTTAATTGAAACCATTAAAATAAAGACGTATTTACTACCAGACGGGCCCTGCGACTTTAATTCATTGCGCACTAAATTACGGTAAATTTTGCGTAACTTTTTTAATCAACACCGAGTGGGCGTTAACACTTAGTTTTCTGTTTTGTCAACCGCGAACGTTATTTTCGCCAATCTAACTTGATCGATATATAGTAATAAATAGTTATTAAATAATGCTTTTGTTTAATGTGACTACAAAAAAATAATGTCATTATTTACGAGCACATTATGTCAACGTGATTTGAAGTTAAATTTCAGATGAGTGTGTAATTTTATTTAGTATTTACCTAAAAACAGTAACTAGCCCTTTTTATCTTTTTTACCAGAGAAGAAATAAGAGGTTTTCATCTTAGTCCTTAGGGCGACAACGCCTTTGCATTTTGATTCTTAATTGGGATAAATGCAATGTCTATGTGCAACAGTGTGCAAGTGCGTGGCATGTTGATGCGATCCACAGCTGTGACACAGTTTTGTGCCGGTCCAGTAGCTAGTAGCGTACGCAGGAGTGACTGTATTGGATCAGGAGGCGGCGACGTACTTGTTCTTGTGGTCCTTGTGCCGCTGCGTGGCGGCGCGCGCCAGCTTGTCGAGCGCGCGCGAGTAGTCGTGCTCGAGGTCGGCGCGGCGCCGGCAGTAGTCGCTGAGCTCGCCCGCCACACCCGCCGCCGCCTCCGCGCGGGCCTCCAGCACGCGCGTCTGCTCCGCCAGCTGCACGCGAATGTCTGCAAACAAACACCACACATCTTACCCCTCTGTTCCACAAACAACCTAACACATTATACGTTGCAGCTATATTATGCTTGTAGCACGAATGGATCGGCTCGACCGGGGAAGGACCACGCTATCACCATGCACCATACCAGCATGAAATGGCAGCTTAATGCTGCTGTGTTTCGTACGGTTAGTACAGAGAACCAGAAACCCTTTTTAATGAAAACGAGGCATTCCATCTTAGTCCTCGGGGGTGTCAAACGATCTGTATTTTAGTTCTTAATTAAGTATAGATATAGATGACTGTTGGTCACAGCACCCACTTACCATCAGGCGGACTGTGTGTCTGTCACCCTTATTTTATATAAAATACACACATCAAACTATCTCAACGCGACTGAGTATGGAACACTCATCCAAATGTCTGTATATAATAAAGCCATACATAGACATCAAGGAAATGTAGGAAACGCACCGTCCCTTTCTCCGCAAGTCCGCCCCTTAACTTCAAAATTTATAATTATATCGACGACATCAGTTAGCATCCGTAAGCTGATACACACGATGAGACTTTTGAGAGATTCTACTGATGGAAGCATTTTAAAGTCAGTCCATTCTTAGCTATTGCATGGTAGATATGTTCTACTAGCGCCAAAAAATCAAGAATCCAACGTTTCGTCGCGTGAAATCGTATCTAACAATGATATTGAACATATAAATTATATTAAAAGCACATTATCAGAAAGATTATTAAACTTATTTTTTTAATCGATTAATATTCTTCCATTTAAAAAAGGTTTGAGCAGCTTATGGTTGAGATTTATCAAGTCCGCATGTAGAGGTAAACACGATAACTTTTGAAAATATCAATCGTTCAACTCAATTTTTTTTAATCTCATCATCTATCATATGGGAAATCATGGAATGTGAATGGCTGTTTAATTTTGTTTTGTTTAGTTATAATTAATTTTTTTCGGCTGAGAAATTCCGTGTAGTGGCGGTGTACGAATATCCACTACCCCATATCTTCCCGTGGGTGTCGTAAGAGGCGACAGAGAGAGGCAGGCAGGAGATGGGCAGCAGCATCTTCCTGATAGCAGCAACTGTACAACAAAAAAAACTGCGGTTGCCAACCCGCTCGCCAAGCGTGGCAACTATGGCAATATACCCCCCATGAAGAATTACATGCATAGACGGCCCCAGTCCCCGGCGGCCCCGCTATTCCTGGCTACGGTGGCGACCATGGTAACGGCGGGGCAGGGGATGCTAAGAATCTCCGGTGGAGGTTCGGTTGCCACCTACGATGACTCGACCTGGCAACATTTAACGCACGCACCCTGAGGACTGACGAGAAGATCCTGGAGCTGGAAGAAGAGATAGACAAGTTGCGCTGGAATATTATAGGTCCGAAGAGAGAGGGAGGACACGGTGATTTTCGAATCCGGCAACTTGTTCTATCACCGGGAGGGCGACCATCTGTCCCAAGGAGGTGTTGGATTTATCGTCCACAAGTCTCTCGTTAACAACGTTTTAAAGATTGGGAGTGTATCGACAAGGGTTGCGTACCTTATACTCAGAATCACCAAACGGTATTCGCTGAAGGTCATACAGGTTTACGCGCCAACGTCGAAACATCCCGATGAGGAGATGGAGGAAATGTATGAAAATATTTCCAGAGCCATGCATTCCTCCAAAACCCACTACACGGTGTTCATGGGAGACTTCAACGCAAAACTAGGCACAAGAGAAAGCGGTGAGCTGAAGGTAGGGAAATTTGGGATAGGGCAACGGAACCCAAGGGGCCAGCAGCTGGCCGACTTCATGGAGAAAGAGGGACTTTTTATGATGAACTCTTTCTTCCAGAAGCGGCCCCACAGAAAGTGGACCTGGTCGAGCCCCGACGGTTCGACAAAAAACGAGATTGACTTCATTATGACGACCAGACGCCAACTGTTCAGTGATGTCTCAGTGATCGCAAGGGCGAAAACTGGCAGCGATCACCGAATGGTTAGAGGCACACTGAACCTAAACGTTAAGTTGGAGAGGTCTCGTCTAAAGAAGTCAACGCTCCGTCCCCCTCGTGCTCTAATCCAAAATCCCGAAACCTTTCAGCTCGAGTTACGTAACCGCTTTCAGTGCCTAGAAGATTGCAATGCAGTGGACGATATGAGTGACAAGCTCGTGAAAACTGTCCATGCGGTCGGAGCTAAGTTCTGCAAGACCCGCCTCAGAAGAACACAAAAACTCTCCAATAACACTCTTAATCTCATGGCTGTTAGACAGGATATGAGGCTGCAATCGTCAACAGATTTGACAGCATACAGGCAACTGAACAGACAGATCTCCAAATGTACGCGGCGAGACTTACGCAACTTTAATACTGCTCGTATTAAAGAAGCGATCGAGCGGAACCAGAGCTCCAAAGTCTTTGCCAGAGATCTGTCTAGTAGTTTAGAGATCTGTCTGCCAGAAAGAGCCAACTGTCAAAGCTGAAGACTGAGTGTGGCAGCATCGTTTCCGGGACACCTGAGATTTTGAGTGAGATTAAGAGGTTATATCGACTTCGACTTCCGATTCTGGAAGTCGATGGATGCAGGTGGCTCAGGACCGTGCTTTGAGGCATTACTTGGGGGAGGCCTATGTTCAGCAGTGGACTTGTGAAGGGCTGTAATGATGATGATGATGAGAGGTTCTATGGGCAGCTGTACACATCATCGTTGGAGCCACACGCAAGTGTGAGTTACGATCCAAGAGCAAGTCTTATCCGACACTATTCCGATGATATCCCGGACGTCAGTCTGAGCGAGATTAGAATGGCTCTCAAGCACCTTAAAAATGGCAGGGCCCCAGGCGAGGATGGAATTACAGCGGAGCTTCTGAAAGCGGGTGGAACACCGGTACTTGAAGTCCTTCAGAAGCTTTTCAATTCCTTCCTCCATGGTAGCACTACTCCGGAGGCGTGGAGCAGAAGTGCGGTGGTCTTGTTCTTCAAGAAAGGTGACAATGCCCTCTTGAAGAACTACAGACCGATATCCCTTCTGAGCCGCGTCTACGTGCTGTTTTCGAGAGTCATTACGAATCGTCTCGCACGCAGACTCGACGACTTCCAGCCTTCCGAACAAGCCGGTTTCCGAAAAGGCTTCAGTACCATAGACCACATACATACCCTGCAGCAGATTGTACAGAAGTCCGAAGAGTACAACCTACCACTTTGCCTGGCGTATGTGGACTATGAGAAAGCCTTTGATTCCGTCGAAATTTGGGCGGTGCTACAGTCCCTTCAGCGGTCGTCTATCGGTATATCGAAGTACTGAAGTGTTTGTACAGTAGGGCTACGATGGCTATCCGAGTACAGAACCAGAGTTCGAAACCTATCCAACTGCAGAGAGGTGTAAGACAGGGTGACGTTATATCCCCGAAACTCTTCACCGCTGCATTGGAAGACGTTTTCAACGTACTGGAAAGGATACGGTATTAAAATCAATTGCGAGTACATCACTCACCTTCGATTTGCCGACGATATAGTCCTTATGGCAGAATCGCTGGAGGACCTAAGCACTATGCTCAATGACCGATGGGCTCACCTGTATCTCCAATAGTCGCCGACATATTCATGGAGGACTTCGAGGAGAAAGCCCTTCTTACTGCTCCTGTAAATCCAAGATTCTACAAGCGGTACGTAGACGACACTTTCACAATTTTACCATCTGACAAAGTAACTGCATTTTTAAACCACCTTAACTCTATAAACTCTAAAATACAATTCACAATGTAGTTAGAGGCAAATAATTCTTTAGCTTTCTTAGATGTTTTAGTCATTCGAAATCCTAATAACACAATTGGTCACACTGTGTATAGGAAAAAGACCCATACCAATCGATATTTAAATGGTGAATCTCACCTTCATCCTTCACAGTTAGCTACCGTGGGTAAACCTTTGTTTCAGAGAGCACGAGGGATCTGTGACAGAAAACATCTGGCCGCCGAACTTCAGCATGTCAAGCAAGTATTGCAAGACAACAAGCTTCGGGTCCCGCGCCTACGTCACAGTGACCGAGTGAAGCCGGCCACAGTCGAGCGTGTACCTGCTGTACTACCATATGTCAGAGGAATCACAGACAAGGTTGGCTACATCTTGAAGCGAGCTTCCATTAAAACATACTACAAGCCGCCGAAGACGATTAGTCAATTTTTACCATCCGTCATGTGTAATATCCCTCTACAAGATGCAGGAGTGTACAAGTTAGATTGTGAATGTGGTCTCTCTTACATAGGTCAAACAAAAAGATCCATTAAAACTCGCGTGAAAGAACATATAGCTGACGTGAAGCACCGACGCTCCGGTAAGTCTGCAGTCTGTGAACATGTTCAAGAGCGTCCCCACCATTACATCAGATTTGATAAACCACAAGTCCTCGCAAAAGAACACCGATTCCTACCAAGGATAATACGCGAGGCTATTGAAATTAAAAAACATCCTAATTTCAATAGAGAAGATGGTTGGGTGCTGCCATCTGCTTGGGATCCTATAATTAACAAAATTAAATCCAAACCCAAGCATACCACTGCAAGACTTCAAGATACTGTAAGTTCGTTTTGCGTAAATCGGACCAATAATTAATATTCAAAAACTGAAGGTAGCCGGGCTAACAATGACATTGGGACGTCAAACATCTCAGTCCCCCCCGTGACCATGGTTGCTGTAAAGCACCCGAAACGTCGGGAATTAAAAATAAGTAAAAGTAGTGAAATAAACGCGATAAAATCGCGTAAATTTAAGAAATCATTAGTAACGATAAGTTTTTTTTATATTAATTATCGTAAACTTGTAAGTGATAGTTTGGTTAGAAGTAAACCACACACTTTAAAACCATCATTAGAAAACCTACCTAAAAACCTGAATAAAGGTCATGAAATAATTAGGTTTTGTTCACTTCAGCATTATTCTAACTTCCTATTTAAAATCGAGTATGACGTCATTCATTAGGTTTTTTAAATTACATTTTTAGGGAATAATAAAAATAAATAGTGATTGACATTTTTACTCTAGTTTCTATTTCCATTCTAATCAAAATAAATTCAAAATGTGATTCAGATGTAAAAATATGCCAACAGATGAACTGATGAAAAATTCAAAAGATCAATTACAATCGATTGGGCATACCTAGTCATTTTTTACCACCCGACGTTTGGCGATAAATGTTATTAGTGGAATAGAATACTTTTTAATGTTCATTTCGGCATGCAGCTAGTCCGTGTCAGTGAAGTGTTTGCAACAAATACAACAATCGTGTGTACGTCCGGTGCTTGTAGTCCACAGGCTGGTTTAGGTCATCACCCTTCGGTACTTGACCAAGTTAAGAAATTATTATTATTTTTATAATCACAGATTTTCATTACAATATATTGTTTCGCTGAAAGTACGTAGGATCAATAAATGTATAAATATACTTATACGTCTTGGACTTTATGGAGTGACAGGAGAGTCTACTTTAGTATCTGCTACTGGAACTGCACGAAGAGTAGAACTAGGTGTGCCGAGTTTTGGCTTTGTTAGTTATGACGAGTTCTTACCATCGGACTTGATAAACCGACCTGAAGGCGTACTTTGGTGAATGCTAAATTAAAATACTGGTTATGACTAGCTGAAAAACTTTTTCAAAACGAAATAAAGTTAATGAGATTTTTTTTATTAACGAGTAAGGTAAAAGACTAGTTTTTACGTTAATGGCCGAGTACAAATACCTTGAAATTAAAGTAATATTAAAGTTGATTTCTGATCGTTTTAAGATAATTCTGTTAATGTTTTTTCAAGTAACAATAATTTAAAAAAATAATCTTAATAATAATAATATATTATTAAGATTAAATTTTTTCAATAAATAAAATAAATAAAAAAATTGAATCTTCATAATATATTATTATCAAGATTCAATGTTTTTTATTACATAAAATTACAAAAATATTTTCTATTGTTGATTGACAATTTTTCACATAATGATTTCTTAAATTTACGCGAACACTATACATTGAATAAAACTATTATTTACGGATTTTTTCGCGTTTAATTACAGGGACGTCTGCAGTCTGCGAACATGTTCAAGATCGTCCCCACCATTACATTAGATTTGATAAACCACAAATTCTCGCAAAAGAACACCGATTCCTACCAAGGATGATACGCGAGGCTATTGAAATTAAAAAACATCCAAATTTCAATAGAGAAGATGGTTGGGTGCTACCATCTGCTTGGGATCCTATAATTAACAAAATTAAACCCAAACCCAAGCATACCACTGCAAGACTTCATGATACTATAAGCTCGTTTTGCGTAAATCGGACCAAAAATTAATATTAAAAAACTGAAGGTAGCCGGACTAACTATGACATTGGGACGTCAAACATCTCAGTCCCCCCCGTGACCATGGGCGCTGTAAAGCACCCGAAACGTCGGAATAATAAAAATAAATTAAAGTAATTAAACGCGAAAAAATCCGTAAATAATAGTTTTATTCAATTTTTCACATGAATGAGCTAGTGATTCGTGCACTCTTGGATTTTCCGAACTTTTTATTGAAATTTGACATAAAATTATCGGAAAATTATGAATAATAGTAATAAGGATATTTGTGAAAACTTGTGTGTATTTAAAAATACTTAAAAAAATTACGAATAAAGAGCGCTTAAGATTTAGATTTATAAAGAACTACAATTATAATTAATTAAAAAAAATGTACACGTAACAAATGAACCGAATACTGTGTATGGCAGAGTAAAAATATCCACTGCTCCTCATCACCCCGCAGGTGTCGTAAGAGCCAACAAAGGAAAACAATTTAGGAGATGAACAGCAACGTTTTCCTGACAACCTTCTGTCGTAATGCCGAAGTTTCATCTTGTCTATCAGCCTATTAAAGTCCACCGCTGGACATGAGCCTCCTCCGCTGCAGGAGGGGTTTGCCTCACCAGTCGCGGCCGGCACGAAAATTATTGATGGCAGTACTGAGAGACCAAAAATATTAAAAACATCTTTGACACTGTTGCTCATCACAGTCTGTTCATTTTACATCAGGCATGATACCGGCATCAGAAACCACAAGATGCTTTTCGCGTTTTCATAGTCACGGGTCGGGGTCGAAATGGACCGATAGATTTTCTTACACAGTCATTCCTGTTAACTCTATGTTTCTTATTAGTGGTATATATGTTTGATTACATACATATAGAGAGAGCCGTGGTAGCTCAGACGGTCAACGCTCGCTGTAAATATAACAGAACGCGAGTAACCTAGGTTCGATCCCCGCCGGCACCAATGAAATTGTTAGTTGCAATTTTAAATACTAATTTACCACGTGCTCGGCGGTGAAGGAAAACGTCCTGAGGAAACCTGCATGTCTGAGGAACAAGAAAAAAAATATTTCGAAGACATGTGAAGTTCGCATACACGCATTGGGGCCGCGCGGCGGACACTTTCTTGCCCTAAAACCTTCTCAGAAATGAGGGGAGGCCTGTACCTAGCAATTGGACTTATATAGGCCGTAACTTTTACATACATATACATAATACATAAACACTCACGCCTGTCACCTAGAGGGGTAGGCAGAGACTACAGACTTCTATTAGGCACGATTCTGACACACCTCTCTCGCCTCCTCTACGTTCATATACCTACCGCATACATGCTCGTCGGTTAAGGGTACTGTTAATTTACTTGTTTTACTTAATGTGTACAATAAACTTTTTTTTTCATTGTGTTACGAAATTTTCTAGCGTCGCACACAAAGTTGATGATATGTGTGATTATGACACAAGCACTTGTCACATACAACACGCGTCTCTGATGCTTAAATCATACTAGTTTTACGGATTTTAGCGCTTATATTAACTTTTTTTATATATACCTGACGTTTCGAGCACTTTACCCCCTCCCCCCCCCCCCGTGACCATGGTTGATTATTTGACCATGATTATTTAAATGCTTAAATCAGCTTAAATATACCATGACTTAACGAAAGCACGGTATATAGGAATAGGTATTAACAGACACAAAGGTTATTATGGTACGAGTAGATTGGCTATGGAAACGATCACTGGAAGCAGCCCACTGCAAAGATCACGCGTTACTTGATTTCGTTGGATTCCTAGTATAAAGAAATATCTGGTACTGAAAATGAGCGCACGGTTCGTTTTTTGTTTAATCGCTCCCTTTCTGAAAATTTCTACCTTAACATAAATTCCGAATAATGATTTCTTACGAGGGTACGTTTTTAAGTTCGTGGAATGGGTAGGTAGGTCATAAGTGGGGACGTCGCTGAATTACGTGCTAGTAGAGCAACACATTATTAGTATAAATACCGGGTGTCAGTGTAATTAGATGATTAGTTTTTGAGTTATCATCAACCAAACAAGTCATTCGGGAAGAATTTGTGAAATATGGAGAAAACAGAGTTCCGTGTCGTTATAAATTTCCTTACCAAGCGCGGGAAATCAGTTCAGACTATACTTGGAGAAAAGTCATCCGTTTACGGAGACTCTTGTCCAAGTTAACTATGGTTTACAAGTGGCATACCCTTTTTAAACAAGGCAGAGAGTCACTTGAAGACGACCCCATAGCCGCCTAAAGAAAAAACAGCTCGCAGAAATGGTTGGAGTATCAGATGCTACTATTTTCAAAATTCTTCAAGATCATCTTGGCATGACTAAAATTAGCGCAAGATGGGTGCCTAGAATGCTCACGCCGCCTCAAAAGCAACAGCGCGTGGAGTGTTCTCGTGCATTTTTGGATCTCTGTATGGAAGACAAAGATGGAGTGTTGGCTCGAATTGTTACTGGTGACGAAACTTGGGTTTACCATTATGAACCTGTGGCGGCGCTGTCGTCGCGCCACAAGTGAAACACATCGAATCCTAAATTCCGCTATCAAAGTTCCGAATCATAAAGAGTATAACAGCTCCGAACAATCGGAGCGTTGGCCGCTCCCCGGGCAGAACACCTTGCCCGGCGGGAAATCTTCCCTTTCCCTTCACGGCCACAAACCCGAGTGCAAACAGGACTCTATGCAGTGGCACAAAAAAGGCACACCACCACCCAAGAAATTTAAGGTTCTTATTATCTTAAGGGAAATTTATCGGCTAGGAAAATCATGGCGACAGTCTTTTGGGACTCAAGAGGAATCCTATTGATTAATTATAAAGATAAAGGTGTCTTCATAACCGGAAATTACTACGCTTCAATCCTAGAACAATTGAAGGAAGCCATAACGAAAAAGAGAAGGGGGACAATTAACCAAAGAAATCCTTCTTCTGCACGAAGACGCGCCTGTTCACAAGCGCCATGTTGCGATGGCTGCCCTGCAGAAGGTGGGCTTCGAAATTTTGTCACACCCTCCTTATAGTCCTGACCTGGCCCCCAGTGATTATTATCTATTTCCAAACTTAAAAAAAGAACTTCGTGGCAAAAAGTTTTTAAGTGATGAAGAAGTGAAGGAAGCAGTTTCGGCGTATTTTTTTTGAGGGTATACATAAGTTAATTAAAAGATCAAAGTATTAGTGCCGCAGGTTTTTTTTTTAATAGAAGAGGGACAAACGAGCATACGGTTCACCTGATGTTACGTGACTACCGCCGCTTATGAACATCAACTCAACAACGCCAGAGTAATTGCAGGTGCGTTGCCGGCCCTTTAGTAAGATTTTTCTTGAAGGTTCCCAGGTCGTAACGGTCCGGAAAAAACACCAGTGGTAAACTATTCCATAGAGAGGTCGTACGCGGAAGAAAACTCCTTGTGAAACGTACAGTGGTGGACCGCCAAGCATCCAGATGGTGTGGATGGTATCGGGAGGTTTGCCGCGTAGTGCGTTCATGAAATTTGACGGCTGGGATTAATCCGAACAATTCCTCAGAGCACTCCCCGTGAAAAGGCTTTAGTACCATAGACCACATACATACCCTTCGGCAAATTGTACAGAAGTCCGAAGAGTACAATCTGCCACTTTGCCTGGCGTATGTGGACTATGAGAAAGCCTTTGATTCCGTCGAAATTTGGGCGGTGCTACAGTCTCTTCAGCGGTGCCAAGTTGACTGTCGGTATATCGAAGTGCTGAAGTGTTTGTACAGTAGGGCTACGATGGCTATCCGAGTACAGAACCAGAGTACGAAACCTATCCAACTGCAGAGAGTGTAAGACAGGGTGACGTTATTTCCTCGAAACTCTTCACCGCTGCATTGGAAGACGTTTTCAAGCTACTGGACTGGAAAGGATACGGTATTAACATCAATGGCGAGTACATCACTCACCTTCGATTTACCGACGATATAGTCCTTATGGCAGAATCGCTGGAGGACTTAAGCACTATGCTCAATGACCTCAATAGTGCCTCCCAACGGATAGGTTTTAAGATGAACATGGACAAAACAAAGATCATGTTAAATGTCCATGTCCTACCTACGCCGGTAGTTGTTGGGAGCACTAAGCTCGAAGTTGTTGACGAGTACGTTTACCTGGGACAAATAGTCCGACTAGGTAAGTCCAACTTCGACCGAGAGGTCAATCGATGGATTCAACTCGGGTGGGCAGCGTTCGGGAAATTACGACGCATCTTCTCGTCAGGTATACCTCAAAACCTGAAAACTAAGTTGTACAACCAATGCGTGTTGCCAGTGACGACCTACGGAACCGAGACGTGGTCCTTCACTGCTGGCCGTATGAGGAAGCTCAAAGTCGCTCAGCGAGCTATGTAGAGGGCTATGCTCGGAGTTTCTCTGCGTGATAAACTAAGAAATGAGGATATCCGCAGTAGAACTAGAGTGACCGACATAGCCCAACGGATTAGTAAACTGAAGTGGCAATGGGCCGGCCATATAGCTCGCAGAACCGACAAACGTTGGGGAAAAAAGGTTCTCGAGTGGCAGCCTCGTACGAGTGGTAGGCGAAGTGCAGGGCGACCCCCACTAGATGGAGTGACGACCTGGTAAGAAATGCAGGAAGTCGATGGATGCAGTTGGCTCAGGACCGTGCTTTGTGGCATACCTTGGGGGAGGCCTATGTTCAGCAGTGGACTTGTGAAGGGCTGTAATGATGATGATGATGATGACTCCCCGTGATAGATGCGATAAAGTACGCAAAGAGATGTAACATCTTTTCGTAGCCCCAGTGAATCGAGCTGATACAAAAGCACTTGGTCGTCAACGATTCGAGCCGCTCTGTGCTGGATGCAGTCAAGTGGAAGAAAATGGCACTGGGGAGCCCCAGCTAAGAGATAGGAACAGTATTCCATGTGCGGCCGAACCTGCGCCTTGTAAAGTTGCAGGCGGTGTGCCGTCATGCAATACTGTCCCGATCTGCTGAGCACGCCAAGCTTTTTAGAGGCCAATTTGGCCTTCACTTCCAAGTGACCACGAAACTGCACGTCACTCGATATGTCGACGTCGAGGATTCCGATACTGGCTGAGGCAACAAGGGGAGTGCCTTGAAACTGAGGAGATATGACAAAAGGTTTTTTTAGTAGTCAACCAAATTACCATTATTTTCAAAATATTTTTAAGAGGTATAATGTTATCAGCTATCATTATAAAAGGCATTGAAAACGCCCTTAAAACTTTTATACTAGGTTGCCATTAAGTTCTAGTAAAAGTTGCAATTAAAATGACAAAAGTGGATCGTTATCGTCAGCGGCAGTGAGAGGGCATCACAACCCATTTTTTAAAAGTGTTTTAAATTAATCGTAGTGATAATGAACCACTATAATTTTTACATAAATTTAATAAAACCGAATAGTGCCATAAAAATTACTCTTAATCTATGGTTTTAAATTTTTTCCGCCATACGGAATAAGATATTTGAATGAATTGTCATCTTCATCAGCACACGGCACGTCGCGCCTGAATGCAAAAGTACGAGCATAAGAAATACTTGGTTAAAACTGGCAAGAAGAGACCCCTATACTTCTGTGAAGATTACTTTGATGTAAGTATGACGTATATTTAACTATCTTTTATACAAAACAAAACATCTAGAGGTGATGGGTATTGCAAGTCAAATTTTGTAATAGATTAGGTTATCTGAGATACATATAACTAATGATTACTAACGATTGCAATCATAGATTAACATAACTATGTATTATTAAAAGACACTGACATGGTATAAACAAAAGTTGATAATAGGTGTTTACATTGAAGTTTTAACAAATGCTTCGATTAGAAATAAATAAATTTAGGGAAATAAAGAATAAGTTGAATCTATTATTAACAAGATCGACAGTAGTAAAATTATGATTTACAGGTTATGTTTTACCTGACCATTGACCATTTATGAATACCACCGATATTACTATGACAATTTTTTTATTGGATAGGGTGACAAGCCAGCACACAGTCTACTTGATGGTAAGTAATTGCTGCGGACCATAGACATCTACATCTATCCTCGAATGCGAATCTAAGTGCAGATGCGTTGTCACCCGTGAGGACTAAGATGGAATACCTCGTTTCCAGTAAAAAGGTTCTCTACACTTACCATACGAAACCCAGCAGCATTAAGCTTCTATTTTACGCTGGTATTCTGTGAGAGCGTGGTCCTTCCCCGGTCGAGCCACCCCATTCGTGCTACAACTACCTATAATAGAGCTGTAGCGTGGCTATACCACGTATAAAAAATATTTCAATAAACTGCATTTACATCATATGAATCACGTAGCTTGCACTGCGCATGTTAAAATATTAAATTACCGGATGTATTTGGTTTCCTTGTTATTAATCAAATCAAACCATGTTTATCTTCCGGGAAATGTGATTCACGCCTAAAAACACAGGAAGAAAGTGTGTGGCGGAAAGTCGACAAAAAAACCGTATATAACTGAATATATTTCGTTTACAGTTTCAGGAAGATGAACTAAGCTGTGCAATTAAACAAGCAAGCCCATTGATTCTACGGCAGTGCTTGTAGTATTGCAGACTTAAATTTATTAAATCAGTCATATGCCATCAGTGCTAGTAGCCCTGATTCTCCAGCATTATTTACTGTAGGACGAAAAATTATGTACCTATGAGTTTTATATTCAGGTGACCAATAACACCGGGAGGGTGCTGCAAAGCAGTCGAACGATGGGAAATCAAACAATAAAACTCAATAAAATCTTAACATTATTTTATTTAATGAAAGAGTACCTGTATCCGCGTTAGCACGCACTCGAAAATTTATGGTGGCACTAAAACATTGCTGTGCAGTCAAAAATTCGAGAGGAATAACGTCATAACTACGCTACTTTAAGAGAAAGAACCATTGATAAAGCTCATGAAAATATATGTCTTAATGTAGATTAAAGTAAAAGACATTTATACTATTTATAAGTTTACCACGATTAGTTCGACTTAAGTTCACGGTCTGTTTAAAATTAAACAGCTCAAAATAACTAGTGCGTAATAACTTTATTTACCGCGTTGTGATTTGTGCGAAAACTACTTACCTGTTTATTTTCATAATCGTTCTGTTGGAAAACTTAATAGACTTCAAATACCAATGACCACTAACTGTTTATCGACAACCGCTGCGTGAGAGAAAACAAGCGCTGCTATTTCTCTAGGCGCCTACTGTTACAACATCGACTTCGTAGTCTCCGTGCATGGAGCCAAATATTTCCGCGGGTATAGAGAACCGGGTCCGTCATCTGATCAATTAATATAAATATACTTACTACTTTTAATACTAATGGTAATGTCAGATTGCATTTTTTACGGATAATGTTGCTTAAATCAGCTGGTTCCGTAAGAATGAACGAGACATCGGTGACGAATATGAATAGCCCAGGTAATTTATTTTTGAACGTTGGCTAGTGACGTGTTTCGGCCGGCTCAGCTTTGTTTGTTGATTGATAAAGTGGCAGGAGATAATTGTACATCAAGACTAAACAACGGAAAAATTCAATCTTTCCATTAGTCGCGAGAGGCGGAAGTTCAACGTACGCTAATAATGTAACTTAGTAGCATTGCATCGGAGTAAGAGAACATAAGTGTCGGTTGTGATGGGTGAAGGGGGCTGCGGTACTGACTCGGCCGGAGAACGCGCATTTGTAGCGTAGCGAACACGGCGCGCGCGTGCGAGCAAACCGGTATCCTCAGGCCTCAGGGCAGCGCGCCGCAGCTGCGCCTTGCCGGGCGGCACTCGAGTGCTAGAGCGGAGCGCGGAGGCGGCGGAGGCGGCGCACTCTGTGTCATCTGCTCGACTCACAAGTCGACACAACAGAACAACCATCTCAATCACAACGACGGGGTTATGTCATTGAGAGCGACTTTAGAATATTTAGCTGTCGATAGTAATACGGAATCGACACGGAGCGTTGCGTGGGAAAGGTGCGAGCTAAATATATCGCGTGGCGGGGGGGGCGCGTGTGCGAGGGGATGCGACGGGGCGCGGCAGCGGCAGGACAGTATCACACTATCACAGTACCGGCAAACGTATCATGGCGGTCGGACGCGGGCCAGTCGCGACGCGGCGTCACGATACACTGGAACATGCCGCGTGCCGGTCCACACTCAACTGCGCCGCAGCCTCCGGACCACACCGCCTCCGCCCCGCACAACCCGCCCGACCGGGGGTGCACGACACGAACGAGTAACGAGCGATCTCCTCTCCGAGCGATACTTGCAGCGGGACCAATTATTATTCCAACATACAATTGATAAGCACAAACCAAATATATATTCGATAAAACGTAAACAACACATGCTTGGGATATCTCCAAGCACAAGATCCATTAAGAGTTACAATATGTATTCTTATAAAAAACGTACATACATAGAAACATACTTATTTTACAAGATACGTATCAAAATAAGTTTTTACTCATAAACAATAATGAAAACGAATGTTTTGTATTTCATTTAAAGCTTAATCATTTTGCTGAATATCTAACATAACATCTTAGTAATGTGATCTGAACTTACTACCAACCTATCTACTTCTGCCGCCAGCAGCAACAGCAGTACGTGCACAGCTGTACTCAGTAAACGTTAAGAAAGCCAGTACTATAATTACAAGCTGAGGCATTTATATCAGTCTTTAGTGATGCGAGTGTAGCGAGTGTAGCCTTCTTTGTTTACTGTGTGTAGCTGGCCGCAGGCTCGCAGGTGTCCACGAGCCGCTGTAGCCACGTACCATCTGGTCGATTGTTAGCTAACTTGTCACTTCTTGTCAATTTTATCAAAAGATAACATAAGTAACAAAACAAAACTCACGATGCCATAAACTTAAAGCTTTCTAAGTATGGCGAGATCGACTCTCATTAGGAGCAAATACGGTGCGACGGCGAGGGTAATGTCAGCTCCCTCTTCACCCCGCTTCCGTGCGTCGCCACACCCAAACAAAAAAAAGCTAGAAGCAAGAATGAACTTTCACCCTATGCCACTCCGTTCCAAAGTCAGTGTTCTTCCTAATCTGTTTTCCACGTAACGTTATGAAACCTACAGCCTCAAACAGCTTCTTTGTTTCAGATCAAAATTAATCTCTTAATGTACACAAACATTATGAGATTAACTTTGATGGACTTGTAACGGTTACAAGTCCAGTTGTAGACATGTAACATTAAATTGTTATTTTTCGTCTACAAACATCTAGTACGATCGATGGAACGTAGTGTTATCGTTTACAACTTTAAGCTTTTATTTCATTTTACATTCATGATAAAAATCTATGACAAAAACATTATCTAAGTGATTGATTGCTGGAAATACTTAGCGTATCTCAATTGCAGAAAACTAGGTAGCCCAAATATGGTAGTGAAATGTGCTCGGAATATGGATAACTTGCGTCCAAGCAAATAATTTGTATTAGGTACCTTTAGACTTATGAAGGGCTGTAATGATGATGATGATGATGATGAGACAGACTTACATAAACGAGAATTATTTATAAATTTGTCAGTATTTACAAAAGCCGTGGTGGCCGAGCAGATAGTTAGCGCCTAGCGTTAAATTTCACAGTACGCGAGCAAACCGAGTTCGATCCCCGCCGGCACCAATAAGATTGTTAATTGCAATTTTAAGAGCTGATTTACCACGTGCTCGGCGGTGAAGGAAAACATCGTGAGAAAATTCTGCATGTCAGAGAAATAAAAAATATTTCGAAGACATGTGAAGTTCGCCATCACGCACTGGGGCAGCGTGGTGGACAATTCCTTGCCCTAAAACCCTCTCAGAAATGAGCGGGAGGCCTGTGCCCAGCAGTGGGACGTATATAGGCTGTAACTTTAATTTACTTTTATTTACAAAAGCATGTTATGATATGAAATAAAAATGACAAGCACACAGTCTAGACGCTGGAACCCATCCACACGTTCATCTTAACTTGATGCAACATCAGGCTATGGTTGTAATCCCAGAGGGTAAGGATTAACACCTCTAAAAAGTTATTAAATGCATCTGCTGTTAAATTTATATATAATAACATTATTTAACTTAAAAAATAAAATTCTATTTATGAAATTACCTCAATGAAAATGTTTTAAGGTGTTTAGTGCAATAAGTACAATTGTTTTATAAGCACGGGGTTGCCTTCAGGGCTGTGAGCTAAATCCTATACTAATTAAAATATTTTCATTTCTGAATTATTATTACATACCATTCAGTTTAGTTGACATAATGTTGTTATTTCTTCCTTAGTAAAGTTATCTAAGATTTTGACATTAATAGCTTAACCTATAAGCTTGTGTAATATGTATAGAGACAGCGGCCCGAATCTTCAACGATCAAGTTCTTTCCGATCGTTTTGATCCACTGGCCTTGCGCAGAGACGATGCATGTCTAATCTCTATGCATCTTCTACCGCGTATGCCACTGGAAGCGCTCAGAGAAATTGTTCGAATTAATTCCAGCTGCTGAATTCTGTTATCATACACTGCGACAGAACTCGAAAATCCATCCTCATCATGGTGCTCCACTACTATGCGATTTAGCGGTATTTCTGCTTGTGTAACTGTATAACTTACTGTCGCTAACGATTATTTCGGACCAATACGACTTAGAGCACTTCGAGAAAAGAACCTTCTCCTTTCTAAAATACCGGCAACGCACCTGCGATGGTGTGGTGACCCCTGGTGTTGCAGATGTTCGTGGGCGACGGTGATCAATTACCATATTTTGCACTAGCATAAAAAAACATAAAAAAGACATATTTACGATATTTTGCACTAGCCCACTGGAGTACTTCTCCCACTAATCTTCCTGTTAGTAGATAGAAAATGCTAATATGGCGTAAGGTTCGCTATCTCTACCAAATACCAATATAGAAAAGTAGCATTACTCTACAATCTAGTCTTTAATATGATATTTTCACTGGTTAATTTAGACCTTATCGAAAACTTCATAAATACCGAGCGAAGCTGGGCAATTCATTTCAAAAACCAAATCCAAGACTGGCGTCTGAACAGTCACGTTGCGAGCGCTGTTACACGACACAAGTAATGACAGCAACACAGGTTGCAATAATACCTGATACAACACAGATCATGCAGTAGCACCGGCCTAACTATAATGTTTTTACCCTCGGTACTGCATTATTCTCTCATTTCAAGAAATGGTATTCACTGGATGCCGCAGTGAGTGTGTGGCCAGCACGCAGTTGCCCAATGACTCCCGAAGGGGGGGGGCGGGGGCGGAGCGACTGGTTACGCTCACATCAAGTTAGTTAGCTCGTTCCGACCAGCGACTTTCATCAACATTTTTTTTATAGAAGAGGGGGCAAACAAGCATGCGGCTCACCTGATGTTAAGTGACTACCGCCGCCCATGATCAACCGCATCACCAGGGGAATTGCAGGTGCGTTGCCGGCCCTTTAGAAAGGAGTAAGCTCTTTTGTTGAAGGTCCCCAGGTCGTATCGGTCCGGGAAAATCGCTGGTGGTAAACTATTCCACAGAGAGGTTGTACGCGGAAGAAAACTCCTCTTGAAACGTACAGTGGTGGACCGCCAAGCGTCCATCCAGATGGTGTGAATGGTATCGGGACGTTTGCCGCGTAGTGCGTTCACGAAATTTGGCGGCTGGGATTAATCCGAACAATTCCCCAGAGCACTCTCCATGGTATATGCGAAAGAAAATGCAAAGAGATGCAACATCTCTTCGCAGTGCCAGTGAATCGATCCGATCGGAAAGCACTCGGTCGTCGACGATTCGAGCCGCTCTGCGCTGGATGCGGTCAAGTGGAAGGAACTGGTACTGGGGAGCCCCAGCCCAGAGATGGGAACAGTATTCCATGTGCGGCCGAACCTGCGCCTTGTAAAGTTACAGGCGGTGTGCCGGCATGAAATACTGTCCCGCTCTGTTGAGCACGCCAAGCTTTTTAGAGGCCAATATGGCCTTCTTTTCCAAGTGACCACGAAACTGCACGTCACTCGATATGTCTACGCCGAGGATTCCGATACTGGCTGAGGCAACAAGGGGAGTGCCTTGAAACTGAGGAGATACGACAAAGGGGTTCTTTTTAGCGGTTAACGCGCAAACTTGTGTCTTCTGGGGGTTAAACTAGACTAGATTTAGTCGCCCCCAATCCGAGACTCTGTTCAGCAAAGACTCGACTTCAGACATAAGTTTTCCCGGCACTCGGAGACGTTTTCCCGGGAAATATTGGCTCGGCCGGTGTAAAGAGCATCACCAGTGCTGTCATCTGCATAGCAATGAATGTTACGGGTTTGCAACATATCATTGATATGCAGAAGAAACAGTGTTGGCGATAGCATGCAGCCTTGTGGAACACCAGCGCTAATAGGCTTGCAATCGGAGCTTGCACCGTCTACAACGACCTTGATGCACCGATCTGCAAGAAAGCTGGTGATCAAATCGCACAATTTCTCGGGAAGCCCATAGGAAGGGAGCTTCGAAAGAAGCGCGTTTTGCCAAACCCGATCGAAGGCCTTCGCAATGTCCAAACTAACGGCCAATGCCTCCCCCTTGGACTCTACTGCCTCCGCCCATCTGTGAGTTAGGTAGACCAGAAGATCACCAGCTGACCGACCACGGCGAAAACCGTATTGGCGGTCACTAATCAGCTGGTGATCCTTAAGGTACCTCATGAGCTGGCAGTTTACAATGGACTCCTTTGTTTTGGAGAACAAGGAGGTGATGGCGATAGGCCGGTAGTTGGGCGGGTCTGAGCGGTCGCCTTTTTTAGGGATCGGGTAGACGAAAGCCGTCTTCCATGATTTTGGGACTACGCCTAGGGAGTAGGAGTACCGGAAAAGACGCGTTAAAACCGGTGCCAACTCTGGAACACACGTCCTCAGCACAATTGGGGGGATTCCGTCAGGCCCACTCGACTTGTGGATGTCCAGGGAGAGGAGTGCTTTGCGAACCGAGCGCTGTGTGAACTGCACTTCCCGCATGGAGCACTCACACCGCGGGATGATCGGCGGCGTACTCCCCCCGTAATCGAGGGTCGAGTTGAACGCAAAGAAAGAGCCTAGAAAATTGGCCTTCTCCTTTGCGGTATGGGCCAGTGAGTCGTCGGGCGTCGGCGGAAATTTGATATCCGTCCGGGTGAGAGGTCAACAGAAGGTCCAACAGGGAAGGTGCATGATCCTCCACATCTGGAATCCGTGTAGGCGAAGTAACCAGTTGAGTCAGACCATATGCCAAGGCAAAATCATGAACAGATCTCCCCGCATGATCGGTTAAACGTGAACCAAGCCATTCGGCGTGATGGGCGTTAAAGTCGCCGAGGATCACGATCTCTGCGGAGGGGATCTGCTGCAGCAACGAATCTGTAGCCATTTGGACGTGGTCGAAGAGTCGGTCTGTTTCGGCATTACCGCTATGGGACCTATAGAGGCACCCGTAGTCGTCGCTGTCTACGCGTAGCCTAGACTAGCTGTAGACTGCCGAGGCGTCGAGAATCGATGTTCTCTCTGTCGTATACGCAAACTCCAGCCCGAGGCACAAAGGAGTGTTCCAGTTTGTACCCCGGGTAGGAGAGATACGAGACATCAGCCGGAGAGGACACCTGCGTCTCGGTCAGAAAGAGCGGAGCCGGCCTCGCCGTCTCGAGATGGTAGTGGACGGCGTTTAGGTTAGAGTGAAGTCCCCTGATATTGCAGAAATTCACGGACAGCGTGGCAGGGGTCGCCTTGGTCTTGTTGCTCTGTTTGCCCCGAGCAGTTGTAGTCTTGAGCGGAATTTTGCACAATACACATCTTATTCAAATAAACTAATATTCAAAAGATTTAATGTCTTACTCATACATTTATTGTTTGTACTAATTCCAGCCGCACCATCGCACTTAGCGACAAAACTCGAGATACCATCCATACCATCTGGATGACTGGCGGTCCACCACTGTGCAATTTAAAAGAAGTTTTCTTCCTCGTACAACTTCCTTGTGGAATTGACTACCATCAGAGATTTTTCCGTAACAATACGACTAAGGGACCTTCAAGAAGAGAGCCCACTCATTTTAAAAGCCCGGCAATGCACCTGCAATACCCAGGGTGTTACAGTGTTTCATGGACGGCGGTAGCCACTTACCATAAAGTGCGCACGCTCGTTTATCCCCTCTCCTATAAAAAAAACTTAACATCATGATAAGGTTTTTTTTAAGGAAAAGAGTGACAAATGAGCACATCGTCCACTTGGTGATTAAGAATCAGAGGATTACGGTGGAATGCCTTTTATCGAATTAGAAAAGGTGTCCGGTTCTTTACACTCACCATACGAAGCACAGCAGCATAAGCTTCTATTTTACACTGGTATTCTGTGAGAGTGTGGTACTTTGCCAATCAAACCGAGCCATTCGAGCTACAAGTATAATCCAAGTATAGCTGTAGCGCGGCCCTACCACGTACAAATGTACGAGGACACAGCACTAAGTACTTTGCTTCACGTGCGTGCTGAGTGCCGCTAGCCGCTACCGACTGCTGCACCAGCGAGGCAGACAACATACTGTTGTTACAATTATAATCACAAAGCACGAACAAATAGAAAACTAAAAAAACTGCCTGTGAAAATTAACAAAAGAAGTATTAAAAAGGTGACAAATGTTTGTTTTTTACAGCATAAAGGTGACAAACGAGCACACAGTCCACCTGACGATAAGTGGTTGCTGTGGCCCAGAGACATCTACATTTCACCTCTATTAAGAATTAAAATGCAGATGCGCTCTTACCCCTGAGGACTGAGATGGAATGAATGAAATGAAATAAATGATCTTTATTCAATTATAAGATATTATAAGACTATTGTATAATACTTATTGAAAGTCATTTTTTTAATTTATCACTAGTTCGCAAAGAAACCTCCGTCCTGGGAAGAATGAGCAAGAAACTTTTATTTTGTACAATTTTTGTATAAATTTTTACGGAACCAGCATGGTGGCGATACCTCATTCCCAGAGGTTATTTTCATTTATGTATTCATTTATATTATAATAACCCTTTTTGTACAATTTTTCTTTAATAAAACATTTAAACTGGTTGAATGACAAATTTTGCACATTTTCTGGGATTTTTTTTGTAAAAGCGTATACATTGTCCCATAAATGAATTACTAATTCTGTGGAGTGTAGTAACTGGTATTACAAGCTTATGCTTGTTCCTAGTATTTAAAGTATGAACATCTTTATTCTTATAAAAGTTATTTATTTTATGTGTATACATTACATTTTCATAAATATATTGCGATGCCAACAAAGTTAGTATGTTTATTTCCTTAAATTTTTCTCTAAGCGACTCTTTACAATTTAAGTTATAAATTACGTACAATCCTCTTTTGGAACTTTTGACTTCAATGTCAGTCGCATTAATTACCCCATAGTAAGACTTCATAAGACATTACGCTATGAAAGTAACTGAAATAAACTAATCTAGTTGTCTCAACATTGGTTAGACTTCTAATCTTAGCGGTCAGCCGCCGTAGAGTCTACATTACCTGAAGATGCCTCGTTTAGAGGCGAAACACGTGTCGTATTATCGTCGAGGGTGTGTCTTGCCTGGAATAGTGGTGTTGGGAGTAGTGGTGCTAGGACTAGTGGTGACGGAGTTAGTGCATGCAATTGAGGGAGAGCGGGAGGTGCTCTTCAATCCAGGTAAGACGCATCATTGTATTTGTTTAGCGGAAGGTTGCGAAGAAATTTATATTTTTATTTTTTATTATAATGGATTTCCGCAAAGTAACGCCTGATTCTATCAATTAAACTTCTAATCTTTCTAACAGCATATGCCGCAGATCCAAGTCTACCTGCTAATTTAGATATACATATGGGGGCTTCATTGAAGCTTCGCGTCAATAGTAATACCACGAAAAACAGTCGTGTCCACAAGACTCATGAATGCCTCGATTACAATAAAACAGGTCTCCGGTTTTCTACAATCACCATACGAAACACATTCTGTGAGAGGATGGTCCTTTCCCGGTCTAGCCGACCGATCCATGCTAACTGTAATATAGGTGTAGCGTGGCTCTACCATGTATAATATAATGCGTTCAAAAATTCTAAAACCTATCGAAGTAAAAAATATCCATTTCAAAACTTCCGCAATTATGTTCCATAGCCTTTAAAATCATATGTCTTCATCTGTTTCTTATATCATCGAGATCAGTGATCTGTGAACAAAAGCTGCAGGCAAGCTGTTAGTATTTCTGGAGCGTTATTAGTGATCGTAACAGTACTGAGGCAGTTTTCTCCAGCTACGGGTTAAATGCTGTTATTGTTATATTATTGTGTTATGATATTACGGTTGAGTGCGAATGCACCGGTTCGGCCGGCTAAACTAGCAGCTTAATACTGCTGTGTTCTGTATGGTGAGTGTAGAGAACCGGAGACCTAATATATTTTTTATAGAAAAGCGTGACAAACTAGCACACAGTCCACCTGATGGAAACTGGATGCTGTGGCCCATAGACATCTAAATCTATCTTCGAATAAGAATCAAAACGTAGATGCGTTGTCACCCCTGAGGGCTAAGATGAATCAATGCAAAAAAAGAAAACTATTGGATATATATAATACGAACAATTCGTTTGTGTTCTAATATGGGTTATATGGGTATATTACTAACCGAAATATAAAAACGTGGTCGAAAGCGGTCGGTATCTCCCGGAGGTGTAAATATTGGCCAGAAAATACAATATTTTTGCCAATTACAATACACAACACGAAAGATAAGTTAAAAACACGGGTAGTCAAAAAAATTTAATATTATCTTTATATATATAACAACTGTAAATAGTAAAAAAACTGCGGTTGCCAACCCGCTTGCCCAGTGTGACGTCTGCGGCAAGGTTCCACGCGTGAAGCGACCGTGGAGGAGGGTTGTGTGCGGCAGTGGACGGCACTTGATGGTGATGCAGTTGCGCAGATCCACAAATCATCCGAGCGGACTCGGGCCGATTCGCTAGTAATAAATAAGTATTTACTTCAATTACCTACTTTTGTCCATATTATATAATAATTACAATAAAAGCTTTACACTAAAAATACGATGCAAATCTTATGTTTTTCCTTCCAAAGTAGGATTTTATCCTGTATCGCGGATGCATTTTTGATTCATATATTGCTTACATATTGCTACCGAGCTTCTAAAATAGCAGTAATTTTTTACTTTTCACATTTATCATAATATTGTATATTTATTTAAGCACTGGCATACAATATTACATTTACCTCATATTTATGTGATTCATTATTTAATCCGCCACACCGCCCTCTATAGGTATTTTGTGTCTATCCAAAGGTTGCTTGGAAGAGGTTTTTTTAGGGATGAGGTCACCTAATGTTTATCTCACATGGCATATTTATATTTTTTATTTTATTTATAGTATAGTATAAAGTTACATTTATTTTATGTCATAATCGTGGCGTCAATGGTGTACAGAAATTTTCACTATATGAGCCAGCTGTATGGATCAGACACCTTATAACCTCATATCGTCACCGTCGAACGTCGTCACACGCGGAACTTTTCCGAGCATATGCTCGGAAAAGTTCCGCGTAGCCGAACTAAAATTTACTGCCATTTGGTTGAGCAAAAAGAACTATCTCAGACATTAATCATTTCTTATATTTACGCGAATACTACACTCAATACTGGCTCAAATCTTATTTTAAGCATTTCCCATATCGCATATATATTCGAGATAATAGCAAAAACACGAGCGGGAACTGCACACACATCTGCCGGGCAATCTGGTATGTTCATAATTATATGTATGCATGTAGCTATACGTCGTGGCTAAATCTTAGATTTGATAACTATATGTGGCCGACCATCTTATGAAATGGTTGTATTTCATGACATGAAAAATACTTGCTGCTGACATCATAATATGGTCTGGCCAGATCAATGAATAATTAGCGTTTAACGATATGAACAGCTAAACGCACGGCTACCTACAATATCCACCGTTAGAGGCGCTGATATCGTTTTGTTGTTCCAAAAGGCTTCAATAGTCATAAGTTTCACTATATGATAGTCTTTACCATAACATTCCACGTCCTATCATTTATACTTATTTCTTGTTCCTTATTTATTTATTATTTATTCTTCCACCTTACAACTAAGGTAACAATGGGCGGAGTTAATGCCTGTCGATCCGTAGTTCTATTATGGCAGGTGTAAACTTGCTATATGATCTATGGAAAAAATATAATAAAATATTTATATAGGTATCTACTTATGTTAGTTCGAACTACGGAAATATATATAATATATATAATTAATTATGCACATACATACATAATACAATATACATAAATATACATATACCTATCTTATATACCATAATTTACAACTAACATAACATGAAAACTTGTTTCAAAAGGTGTTCACGAATTAATTTCTTGAACGAGCATTTGCTTGGGGTTTTCGTATGTCTTCGAGTAAGGAATTCCAGAGTAGAGTAGCCTGAACGGTAAAGGATTTTCTGGAGAATCCAGAGAAATGAGTTGGAACACTAATTGTACGATTAGACGAGAACCGTAGAACTCTGTTATGAGTTGAAAGAAGAAATTGAAATATTTCCTTAAGATATAAAGGAGAAGCTGGATTGTTTCATATAGAAAAGAGAATAAGCAGAATTCTAGAGTTGCCTCTGTTTGAGTGTGAGCCATTTAAGACGATTATGATAAAGAGAAACATGATCATACTTTCGACGCCCGCATACGTATCTAATGCAATTATTAAGAATCTGGGTAACAAACATCTGCGTAATCAATGATGGTTCTGCACAAACATGATATTTGTGTTTACAGGTAGTAAATTATTTAGAAGATATAGAGGCCGTAAGGTGACAAAGACTTAGCGACTGATTTCAGTGACATGTGTGTCCCACTGCAATGTATTGTCCATGTGCATACCTAGATTTTTCACGGAGCTCGAGAAGGTTATCAAGATATCAATTATAATAGACCGAAGGCAGATTTGATAGACTTACCTTAGACAACATTCTGGAACTACCCACAAGTATTGATTGAGATTTTTGTGGGTTGACAGGGACACCAAAGCGCCTCGACCATTCATTAACACCATTTAAGTTCTTATTTATGTTCGTAATTGCGCTATGGAGTTTATCAATAGTAGCCTGCACGTACATTTGCAGATCGTCAGCATACAGATGGTACGAACAGTTGAAATTAGAAGTGATGAAGTTTATAAAACTGAGAAAATTATCGGAGAAAGTATTCCGCCTTGCGGGACGCCAGCTTGTAGATCAGTCCACATTGAGCGCTCTTGCCCAATATAAATCGACTGCTGGCACCCGCGATTATAGATAGCAAACCACTCCAAGGCTGAAGGTGCAAATCTTAAATGGGAAAGAATGGCTTGTAGGATATCGTGTTCAACCGTGTTAAAAGCATTCGAAAAATCAACGAGCACCAATAACTTTTTTGTTTTCCATACCATTTCTGATATCTTCAGTAACTTTAAGTAATGCTGTATTGGTGCAAGCCACACTGATAAGCAGTTAGTAGAATATGTTCAAATATAAATTTTTATATTTATTTATAAACACAGGCTTCGAGAACTTTAGATAGAAAGGGTAATATAGATATGGGACGTAGATGACTAGGTAACGTAGGATTAGGTACTTTCGGAAGAGGTCGGATAAAAGCCTTTTCCCATCACTATACACTATGCTTGGTTTGGCTATGCACAAAGCACTATGCTCAATGACCTCGAAAAGAAACAACCTTAACAGATATAACATTACAACAAAGAAATGGATATTTACAATTATCAATTAAAAGTTTCTAATCATTCCTCGTGTATGTTGTGGCAATTAATCGTAAGAACTACTTAACTCAACTACTTAAGCAGTTGATTTAATAAACACACGCCTGTCACCCAGAGGGGTAGGCAGAGACTACAGACTTCCATTTGGTACGATCCTGACACACCTCTCTCGCCTCCTTCACGTCCATATACCTACGCATACATGCTCGTCGGTTAAGTGTACCTAATTTGGCCCGTTTTTAATAAATCGAAATAATTTGGTCGATAAATTTTCGCCTAGATCTTCCCTTTCCGACTATGCCATTCACTTCTGCAACATAAATTTTCTTTGTCCCTCTTTCCTCATTTATTCTTTCCACATGACCAAACCACCAAAGCATTCCTTTCTTAATCCTGGTCACAACATCATCTTGAAAACCACACTCTTCTCTTATCACACAATTTCTCACTCTGTCATTCAGATTCAGCCCTAACATACTCCTTAAAGACCGCATTTCTACTGTGTTTATTCTACTCTCGTGCTTCCCCTGCCACACCCAACTTTCACTACCATACGTTAAAGTAGGGACCTTTTTTGACACATTTTGACTCTTCACAATAGAGTGCAGGGCCCCATTTACTCTATTTCCCGCATTCACTCGTCGTTCTATATCCTTATCATATCTCCCATCCCTGCTAAATTCGCAGCCCAAATATACAAACTCATCTACTTGCTCGATCAACTCCCCTTCTATTCTTATTTCACAAATCGTTTTACGTTCTTCTCTTTCAAAAACCATAACCTTCGTCTTACCTGCGTTCACTTTCATACCATCTTTTAATGCCCAGTTCATTAATGTAGCCATCATTTTCAACTCAGCCGCCGACGACGCAAAAATGACTTGATCATCGGCGTACAGAATGTATTTGACGGTTAACTGACCCATTCTTAATCCGCATTCTTCAAATTAGGTTGAACAGCCACGGGGAAGCCACACAGCCCTATCTGACACCTTTATGAATGCCAAACCAGTCCGATAAAGAGACTCCAATGCCTGTATCAAGCCAGCGCTCAACCTAAATGAGTTCATTGTTTGCCATAGCACATCCCTATCCACTCTATCATAGGCTTTTTCCAAGTCCATGAACTCACAAAAAACGTTTTGACGACATGGAAAAGACTTGATTTGTACATTCCATTCCCTTTCTAAATCCCGCTTGCACATCCTAAATTTTTCCATGAGTTTCTTTCATAACCCTTTCAATTAGTACCTTAGCATATAGTTTTCCCACGATACTAAGAAGGCTGATACCACGGCAGTTTTTACTGTCCTCGCTGACCGGGGAAGGACCACGCTCTAACAGAATACCAGCGCAAAATAGCAAATGCTGCTGTGTTTCGTATAGTGAGCGTGGAGAAGAACCTATTTTTACTGGATACAAGGCATTACATCTTAGACCTCAGAGGTGACAACGCATTTGGATTTTGATTTCTGATCATGGATAGATGTACTCGTAGATGGTATATATGGGCCACAACATCCGCTTACCACACCAGGTGAACTTTAATAAGCTACAACGCAAGAAGCACACCAAATTTTTAATAATGAAAAGATTTGGTGTGGTTCTTGCGTTGTAGCTGCCGCTACTTAGTATACTATGTAAAATAGCATGTAAGCATGCGTTCGATAACAAGGCAAGAGCGCGCGTGTGCGAGAGCGGACGTTCGGCCGCACGTCCTGCCCGCACCCGAGCCCGCGCCAGCTCCAGCGCTCGCGTGCAGCCGCGCGACTGCACTGCACTACTCAGCACTGCAATTATTCTAATCGTGGGACCCGACAATGTTCTGCCAATATCGCCATTCGCCTTTAGATGGCATTTGTTCACCCAGTAACAGTGTTCCATCTGAAGTGGACGTTTTCATGGGCTCTGTGACCTCCATAAAAAAATACAAAAACAAATTACATCAGTACTTTTATTCCAAGTATTACATTTAATTTAGAGTTAATTTAATTTGAATTATTAGTTTAGAAGCAGTTTGGAATTTAAAAATAGGCATGTTATATTATAAGTTCATAAGATATCTTTTAAAATGCCAAACTTTATTGCTTTCTACTTAATACTTTTGTGTAAGCCGTGTCTATCTATAAGTACATTAGAATACAATTTTTGTAATGTTTGTTTAATTATACCTGTATGCATGTTGTAATTCTGTTCAGTATTGTGGTCTAAATGAAGCGAAAAAAAATTATCTTAATACTATCGCATTTTAGCCCATTCGCAAAGAGAACTAAAAATCAACGCCATGGTAAAAATGATACCCACTCTACAATATCGTTCACAAGATTGATCTACGTTACAGAATGAGAACACTGAATGGGCGCGCCGCATCAACGCAGACTGCGTGCTCCGTCGCGTCGTCTATAACATGCTGTCATTGTAATTGGTTTCCATCAGTGATAATGAATGTTTGAGCGCAACACCGTTTACAAGTGATCGGTTTGTGGGCAATCAAAAGAAAACATTTTGTGCGACATCCGGGCCACGCCGACACCGACACCACGCCACACCGATCGCTCAACAATTGAACATTTGATGGACGCCACTATTAATAAGTACGTACAATACTTCATATAATTTGAATTTAAAATACAATTATTACAAATCATTAAAAATAAAATGATAATTACACTATATTCATAAAGAATTTCTAGAGAAAAATGTTCCCTTTGACAGCTTTTAAAAGGTATCTACAATTTATGATTTATCGTTTTTATAATATTCTTGTACGTATTCAAAAAATTCAAAAACACAAAAATATTAAAGAATTACATTTTTTAGTTCCTCTCAATTATTTCTGTCATAAAAATACAATGTACTACAGACACCTGCAATTTACAATTTTATTACATGTATATAGCGTATACAGCCCAACAAATATGAAATTAATAGAGATTATAACGACCAACGCAACGCAACGGTCCCACATTCTACGGGGCAATCCTGCAGACAGTTGCTAAATTATTTGCAAATGTGTGTAATTTAATTAAACACAAAGATGGATAATGATTTCTTATATTTACGCGAACACTACACATTGAAATAATACTAGTTTTTATGGAATTTATCGCGTATATTTAACTTTTTAAAAATAAAGATGAATTTTATAAGAAATACGGGTCCTCACGAAATCTATACAATGTTGTCTACCTCTTAACAATATACTTAATTTTTACCTAATTTAACGAGCGTTTTATTTTTTCAATTTTTGAGATGGTGGTGAAGCTATGGCTTAAAAAAATAATATTAGGAGTGTGGTGACGTCACAGCATCAAAACAAATAAAATACGGCGAGACAAAATAATAAATGAAGTAGCGACAATAGCGTGTAACAGGACAGAACGTTTTAGTGGCATAAAGATTATAATATTATTTCTGTTGTTTTCCTGTGCGAATCGACCACAGACGCTGTACAATTCATTAAAAAGGTATTGTATAACCAACTTATCCAAACGTGCCCGAAGCAATCCGGTCTTAAGCTTTGGTCTCTTGATCGTAACGCACAACGCTGCGGTATGCGGCTTAAACGCAGCGATCACGATCACGATCCAGCGTTTAGCATCTCTGCGGAGAAGTGGTCAATTGATCTTGCCGCACCTACCTAAGTCTTTATGTAAGAGTTTAATACAGACAAGCGTTACAAAAATAAAAACAAAAAGAATACTAAGAAAATACAAACGAATTACACAGGGTGCGTGGCATTACTATCAAATATTAAATGTTGTCATCATCGACAATCAGTGTCGATGATCGACACGTTTAAGTTTTGTTTTCGCTCCTGATTTCATTTTTTGGTAACTGGCATCTTCAGGGTTTAAACGCGGTATGCGTAGATCGCAGCGATCACGATCCAGCGTTTAGCATCTCTGCGGAGAAGTGGTCAATTGATCTTGCCGCACCTACCTAAGTCTTTATGTAAGAGTTTAATACAGACAAGCATTACAAAAATAAAAACAAAAAGAATACTAAGAAAATACAAACGAATTACACAGGGTGCGTGGCATTACTATCAAATATTAAATGTTGTCATCATCGACAATCAGTGTCGATGTTACTCGTTTCACACAGCGTTTTCAATCGCTTTATTCTGTTTGTAACGAAAAACCAAAATTATTCATAGATCAAACGCTGAGAAAACTGAGTTTTGTAACGTCACAAAAACTTGGCTGTATGATCTACAATACCTTCGCCTATTAAAAACCTCAATTTAAAACAAACCAAAAAATTATAACACCGCGGAATAAGACGGAAGTAAACTACTTTTCAAAATGTTTTTGAAATTATGAAGTGTTCGTTCTATTGTAATAATTGTAATGTAAATTATAAAAATAAAAATAAACTAGTAGTTATTGTAAAGGTTTCATGCGTGTTGATTTATAGGGCATTTTTAACATAGTCCTTTAAATAGACATAGTAACCTATAATTAAGAAACAGCTTGTTTGAATGTCCCGAACTTGTTGGTTTTTAATTTTCAAAATTTAAATGAATAAATAAATTAATAATAAATATAAGATTAAAATAAATACGTCCCGTAGTGGCAGCGTTAAAGAATGAATACAATTTTGTCATCAAGCTGTCGTACATTTCGCCTATAGGAAATGCTAGAATATACTTATAGCTTCCAAAAGACGGAGGTATTCCATCTCGCTCACGCCAGGCGCAAATAATTTTAAATGGCGACAGAGGCCGCAGCGTCCAAGGGGCGAGAAGTTTGGTAGATCAGGTGGACTGTGTGCTCGTTTGTCACCCTTATTAAAAATACCTGTAAAAGAACCAAACTACGTGCAAAAAAAGGTCAAATTCTTCATACAACTGGAGGACCCAGGTCTGGCGGCGAATTTCTACGAGCTAATGAATAAGAAGAAAATTAAATACATACTTCAATGTCAAACAAAAAACTAAGCTCTTAGTAAATATAAAACTAATTTCTACGAGCTGATGAATAAGAAGAAAATTAAATACATACTTCAATGTCAAACAAAAAACTAAGCTCTTAGTAAATTTAAAACTAATTTCTACGAGCTGATGAATAAGACGAAAATTAAATACACATACTTCAATGTCAAACAAAAAAACTAAGCCCTTAGTAAATATAAAACTAATTTCTACTAGCTGATGAATAAGAAGAAAATTAAATACATACTTCAATGTCAAACAAAAAAACTAAGCCCTTAGTAAATATAAAACTAATTTCTACTAGCTGATGAATAAGAAGAAAATTAAATACATACTTCAATGTCAAACAAAAAAACTAAGCCCTTAGTAAATATAAAACTAATTTCTACGAGCTGATGAATAAGACGAAAATTAAATACATACTTCAATGTCAAACAAAAAAACTAAGCCCTTAGTAAATTTAAAACTAATTTCTACGAGCTGATGAATAAGAAGAAAATTAAATACACATACTTCAATGTCAAACAAAAAAACTAAGCCCTTAGTAAATTTAAAACTAATTTAAACGAGCTAATGAATAATAAGAAAATTAAATCCATACTTCAATGTCAAAAAAAAACTAAGCCCTTAGTAAATATAAAACTAATTTCTACTAGCTGATGAATAAGACGAAAATTAAATACACATACTTCAATGTCAAACAAAAAAACTAAGCCCTTAGTAAATATAAAACTAATTTCTACTAGCTGATGAATAAGAAGAAAATTAAATACATACTTCAATGTCAAACAAAAAAACTAAGCCCTTAGTAAATATAAAACTAATTTCTACGAGCTGATGAATAAGACGAAAATTAAATACATACTTCAATTTCAAGCAAAAAAACTAAGCCCTAAGTAAATATAAAACTAATTTCAACAGACTTTATTGCGTTTATTCTGAAAAAAAAAGCCGTAAATATCGGTTATATTCAAAGTGCAGTCTCCACGTAAACTTCATTTAGTGATTGTCTTTACATTCTTCTTCCTCCAAGCGATTTCCCCGTGTAATATGAACTCAACTCTGCTACACTCCCTTCACTATATTTCTCTACAGCTCCGACATATGTAAATATTAAATGGCTGCTCGCCATATTTTGTATTAATCTACCACCTTAATTTCTCCTTGTCTCCTTTACCTGTGCTTATAAATACATATAAAGCAGCGAAACTAATTACAGCAGTGACTCGCATAAAAAACCGATGAACTAAAGAAGCAGTCTATTAAACAGACCTTTATAATCACTAACAACTACAACATCGGTAAATTAGAATTCATGCAGCTCTAATGTGTTTCTGCGCTGTGTCTGAGTGCTACATCTGTATTCCCCGCAGTCCCTCCCCGAGGGCCAAGCTACAGCTACGGCTAGGGTGTTCCCCTGCCCCATCAGTCGCGCTCCCGACGCCCGTAATTACTGCTCACTCAGCTGAGTCGCCTCACAGCTCTACATTTACCCTCTCGTCGTCATTTGTATTACGTATAATGAACCCCTTTACTGCATGACGGAGTGAATGGAGTTCCAATATATACCATATATAAACATTTTTCACTTCATTTTTGTTAAATTCAGATATATTATACTGAAAATAAATTTAACAACCGCGGTTCCAAACAACAGAACAACAGATAGTAAATTATTTATTCATTTAAATTACTTTCAAAGACTTAGTAAACCGGCACCTATCAGCAAACACTTGATTAAAATTTTTGAATTTTTACACCAAAATTGTACACGTGTCCTTATTCCACTATTCACATTTATTTAAACGTAGCAATGCAAATTCCTTACTCATCCAAAAAACGAGTGCTTTTGAAAATAGAGTATCATCAAAATGTGGCTTACCATTATATAAATCTTTTGTTTTCATAGTACATATTTTTAGTAAGTATTTTTAAATAAAAAAATGGATATTTATGTGTAATAAGTAATAACGATATATATACATTATTTCAAAAATTTTTTGATGTGATACCAATAATCTGTTATCGTCAATTACCATACAAAACACAACATCAGCATTATAATTTCAGTATAATGTTCGTAATGCGTGCGTTTTCCCGGGTTGAGTCGATCCGTTTATACAGTACCATAATACCTATAGCATGGCTCTATCGTTAAAAGCTTTTAAAATTTTTAAGCTATTGCATAGCTTCTATCGCGGGCCTTGAGCTCGGGGACCGAATCCAGAAATTCCGTAACGAAAAAAAACCTCACGCTCCCCACTCCGACGGGCACGGAGGTGTGGCTTGAAGGCCGTGCATTGTCTAACGGCGCCTCTACACGTTGGCCAACACAGTGGCGAATGTAGTGGCCAATAGCATTGGCCAACGTGTAGACGGGGTGTTTAGGCTTCATTGGTATGTATTGGAACGATGGCCCACAAGTTGGCGCGAGATCCGTGTGGTGTCGGTTTTTTACAAAAGATCAAAGGATTGTTGGCGGAGTTTGGTCGCTGCGTCCACACGTTGACCGCGCGTTTAGTTTGCTACAAGCTCCCAGAGTGATTACACGCATCTGATTTAAATTTTATATTCAAGCTTTGTAGGGTGGATGCCCCAATTACCAGCCTTTTAGTGCCAGTTTCAACTTTAAACATTTCTACTACTTTAATTAGAGCGATTTAATTATTATTGAACATTTGTTTTCATCAATAAGCTATTTATCAAAAAAATTAACGTTTTTTTACAATCAGATTATTACGAGAACAATTATAAAATGAAAAAAAAAATGAAGCATGTCGTTTATACGTGGTAGAACCATGCAATTATATTAGAAGTATAGTTGCAGCACGAAGGTCGGCTCGACCGGGGAAGGACCACGCTCTCACAGAATATCAATGTAAAATAGTAGCTTAATGATGCTGTGTTTCGTATAGTGAGTGTAGAGAACCAGAGACACTTTTTAAAGGAAACGAGGCATTTCATCTTAGTCCTCACGGGTGACAACGCATCTGCATTTTGATTCGTAATCGAGGATAGATGTAAATGTCTCTGGGCCACAGGAACCACTTACCATCAGGTGCACTGTGTGCTTGTTTGTCAACCTATCCTAAAAAAGCGTCAATTTCTTATAATTTAATCGCGAAAGATTTCGAATCATCATCATCATCTACAAATAATTGTTTCGGGTCTGGATGTGTGTCCTTGTGCAATTTATGTTTGTAAACTGCCTGCGCGATAGGGGAGAAAATCCTAGTGTGGGGTTAATGTTTTTATAAAAGAATTATAAAATAATAGTGGTTATTAATGGGGCTGTAAATAGATATACGATATACGATTAGCTTTATTATTCTTTACATGCATCAGAAACTTGAATAAATACCATTAATTAGAACTAAACTTATTTTAAAGTTAAAGGAGTTATAATCGATAAGTCTATGTTTTAAAATTGTGTTTTGTTTTTAAAGTTTAGCAAAATATGTACTTGCATTTCTATCAGAAATTTGATGTATATAAAAACACCTTATAATTTATTTGGTAATTTAATTATTTTTTGAGAAAGACAAAAACAATAGCAGTAAATATAATTAACACTGACTTAATAATAGGTACTAATTATAACTTAGAACATAAATGAAAAACTCATGACAAGGAAAGTGGCTCAGGACCATGCTTTGCGGCAGTCTGTGGAGGAGGATGTTCAGTAGTGGACTTGTGAACAGCTGTAATGATGATGATGATTCGAAATCTTTCAGGATTAAATTATAAGAAATCGACGCTTTTTTATATAGAATAGGGTGACAAACGAGCACACAGTTCACCTGATGGTAAGTGGTTGCTGTGGCCCACAGACATCTACATCTATCCTCGATTACGAATCAAAATGCAGATGCGTTGTCACCCGTGAGGAGTAAGATGAAATGCCTCGTTTCATTTAAAAAGTGTCTCTGGTTCTCTACACTCACTACACGAAACACAGCATCATTAAGCTACTATTTTACGCTAATATTCTGTGAGAGCGCGGTCCTTCCCCGGTCGAACCGACCCATTGCACGATACGTGCTACAACTATACTTCTAATATAACTGCATGGTTCTACCACGTATAAACGACGTGCTTCATTTTTTTTTTCATTTTAAAATTGTTCTCGTAATAATCTGATTGTAAATAAATGTTCATTATTTTTTTTATAAATAGTTTATCGATTAAAACAAATGTTTAAAAATAATTGAAACGTGCTAATTAAAGTAGTAGGAATGTTTAAAGTTGAAATTGGCACTAAAAGGCTGGTAATTGGGCCATCCACCCTACAAAGCGTGAATATAAAATTTTAATCAGATGATAATTACTCTGGGAGCTTGTAGCAAACTAAACTCGCGGCCAACGTGTGGACGCGGCGACCAAACTCTGCCAACAATCCTTTGATCTTTTGTAAAAAACCGACACCACATGGATCTCGCGCCAGCTTGTGGGCCATCGTTCCAATAGATACCAATGAAGCCCAAACACCCTGTCTACACGTTGGCCAATGCTATTGGCCACTACATTCGCCACTGTGTTGGCCAATGTGTAGCGGCGCCGTAACGTCGCTTCAGTTCGGCAGACTTCGGCTCGGTGTTTGTGTGCGTGCGACTAGACGTATGCGTGTAGAATAGCTGCTGTAACTTGAATTAATATCAAAGAAAAAAACAAATAAAAAAATACTACATAAATAAATAATTATAATTGCATAATTTGACAAAAATATTATGCAATAGCTTTACCGCGGCAGTCCCCGAGTGCCACACGTATTTTTTTTTTGTATTTGAAATTATATTTGAAAAGTCAAAGGAATTATGTTAGAATATCTAATGATAAAAATGATATATTATGTAATATTTTTAAAGTAATTTAATGTCAGACAGTTTAGCAATATCGACATTTTTGAAATATAGAATGTGGGTGACAAACGAACAAACAGTCCACCTGATGGTAAGTGGATGCTGTGACCCACAGACATCTACATTTATCCTGAACACAGAATCAAAACGCAGATGCGTTGTCATCCCTAAGGACTAAGATGGAATACATTGTTATCGGTAAAAAAAGGGTCTCCGGATCTCTACACTCACCACAAGAAATGCAGCAACATTAAGCGGCCCATTCATGCTACAGCCATAATACAGCTGCAGCGAGGCTCTGTCACTGCTGTGTGGTTGCAGCGTGGCTCTACCACGATAATCTCTAAAGTTCCAAAGAATGGGAGTTCTAGAGTGTGAACTGGAGCTCCAATCTTTCTACGGGTAAAAACAGTTTTTATTTAAAGATAATTCTATATACGCCTGGTTCTAAATATATTACGCGTCTCTACTTCTAAGAGACTCTTCCAAGAATTGAAAATAATCTTAAATTTTATGTTTCATAAAAGGTATATTGTCATGCTGTATAAGTAATTTATGTTGACTTATATTATTTTTATCAATTAATTATACACCTTTGTTAATTAGGCATTTTTATCTCTTTTCGTTTATTTGCAACGCCTGTAAAAGGTTACTAAGTGATAAGAACCGCTTGTAATTTGCGCTGAACGCAAACTGTGTGTTGATTTGGTCGTGTTGTTATTGTCACAGTTTCGCCGACACTGCACCCTAAGCCTACCTTTACAGTCACCCCTGAGGACTACGACGGAATACCTTACAACGTGTAGTTACAACGGCTCTCTGTGTCCTGCAGAGCGGAGCACAGCAGTCCACGCACCTACCCAGACGGACTTCTACACACAAATGGAGTCCTATCACCTATTTCCGGTTCTCGACTGCTCTCGAATGGTTTCGAGTTCCAAGTTGAAATGTTGGCGGTGTTTCACTCCCGTGGCTCGGAAACGTAAAGGCGAAGGTCTTGCGCCTGGTCCCTCTTTGATAAAGTCGGATTGCTGTCTAATCGAACTAGGAGAATAAGATGAGATAACAAAGAGCACACCCGTGTTTACGCACGCATCCGCGCACTAAAATCTTGTCCTGCGCAAACGGCTAGTCCCCGTTGAGACTGGCCGCCTTTACCGAAACCCGATCTGGAGGACATATCACTACCACGAATAAGCGTATGGCCTTATAAAATGTCCTGCTTAATCTCGCAGAAGTCGAAAGGTGTCGCTGTGTTCGAAATCCACCAGGAGAATAACATGTACACATGATAAGAAACTTTCCTAATGTTATTAAATGTAGTATTTAATCAGGGTAACTAAATTAAAATTTTTATTAAAATTTTTGTTTTTTCTCAAAAAAACGTGCTTAATTTTTTCATCACCTCATAATTATGGATTTAATTTTAATCATTTTCATTAAAGTTTCATTTATTTAGTTCAACCAACAAGGATCATAGGGCAATATTACATTTATTTTCGTGTGTAATGAAACTAATTTTATTTACCAATGATTAGATCTTGCAACATTTATTGGAGAACCGCGTAAATGCAATAAGGCAGTATACATTTCGTTAATAATCTGCTGCGAAATACTCGAAGACAAAGACAAATCCGTCATCAGAAGCACCATCTCAGTTTTGAATAGCATCCCGTGAATTATTACAGCGGCGATAAAATCGAGCTCACGGCGCAGACAGACGAGATCCGCGGGATCACCGGGACAGCAGCCGCGACTAGCGAGACACCGTGTGCGTGCACAAATAACTACACTTTGTATTAAGTGTTTAAGTTAAGTGCACGAAACGTTTCAGGTTTTTATAATAAAATATTTAAAAAATATAGCAATTTATTGAATCGAAGTATTTACCCTCATTATCTATAAAATCTGCCACCTCGATGGATCTGGATCTGAACAAAATCTATGAAGGCATTTCGTATAGCTTTGTGCGAACAATTTTTTTTTACTTTACAGAAAATTGTTTAAATTGTGGGGAAAAAAAGTTATCCGTTGGGGCTGGGTCTGGCGAGTGCGAAGAATAACTATGATATGATATGTAAAATGGTTTATCGAGACGTATATCGTACACTCCTCGATAAAGCGATATCATGGGGAAATAATGGCGAATATCGATTATCGAGTCGGGATTATTTCTCTGAGTTTCGATAACATTTTCCAAGTTCTTCATAATATATACATCTGCTGTTATTGATAGACCGGATCTCAAAAAGCTTTAGTGAATTATACCATGAAGTGACCACCAATTAATTTTCTATGGTGGTGAGCTTCGCTTTAAGTAATTTTCCGGTACGTTTTTTTTTTCTTATAGAAGAGGGGGCAAACGAGCATGCGGCTCACCTGATGTTAAGTGACTACCGCCGCCCATGATCAACCGCAACAACAGGGGAATTGCAGGTGCGTTGCCGGCCCTTTAGAAAGGAAGCTTTTTCTTAGGTCCCCAGGTGGTATCGGTCCGGAAAAATCGCCGGTGGTAAACTTTTCCACAGAGAGGTTGTACGCGGAAGAAAACTCCTCTTAAAACGTACAGTGGTGGACCGCCAAGCGTCCAGACTCCAGATGGTGTGGATGGTATCGGGACGTTTGCCGCGTAGTGCGTTCACGAAATTTGACGGCTGGGATTAATCCGAACAATTCCTCAGAGCACTCTAAATGGAATATGCGAAAGAAAATGCAGAGATGCAACATCTCTTCGCAGCGCCAGTGAATCGAGCCGATCGGAAAGCACTCGGTCGTCGACGATTCGAGCCGCTCTGCGCTGGATGCGGTCAAGTGGAAGGAGCTGGTACTAGGGAGCCCCAGCCCAGAGATGGGAACAGTATTCCATGTGCGGCCGAACCTGCGCCTTGTAAAGTTGCAAGCGGTGTGCCGGGATGAAATACTCTCCCGCTCTGCTAAGCACGCCAAGCTTTTTAGTGGCCAATTAGGCCTTCTCCTCCAAGTGACCACGAAACTGCACGTCACTCGATATGTCGACGCCGAAGATTCTGATACTGGCTGAGGCAACAAGGGGAGTAATAATAATAATAATAATAATCTTTATTTCTCTCTACAATTGCAGTTTATAACATCATTACATCTAAAAATTTTTTAAGTAACTTACAAAAGCTAGTTGTAGAGACTGGTGACAATACTAGGATTACCTGTGCTACAGCCACCAGGCCTCCACCACCGGACAAATAATCATGGAAAGTCTCACTCATGAGAAGTGTATTTCAAAAGTAGTATAATATAATTTTAAAAAGAGAAAATAAAACAAACACAAAATGTGTGTATGTGTGTGCGAGTGTGCATTAGTGTGTGGTGCATGCGTGCGCGCGTGCGTGCGTGCGTGCGTGCGTGCGTGCGTGCGTGCGTGCGTGCGTGCGTGCGTGCGTGCGTGCGTGCGTGCGTGCGTGCGTGCGTGCCTGCGTGCTCGTGTGTGTGTGTGTGTGTGTGTGTGTGTGTTCAGGATGATCAAATTGTTTTGATAAGAGCCTCACTATCATCATAGTCTTTAGTCAGTAACCATGTTCTAATAGTAAATTTGCAGTTTGCTCTTGTTAAAGGGTATATTACCAAGTATACGATTTACTCTATTATATAGTAAAGGTGCAATATAACAAAAAAAATTCTGCGAATGCTGTTCTAAATTTTTGGTGGATACAAACAATATCCTTTCTCCGTACACGTTGTGTTGAAGGGTCATAGGCGGTATTAGAATGTTGTTTTACTACAATACAATATAAATAGTTAACGAACCGTTAGTACTTTCCAAAGACTATATAACCACTTGACTGCGCATACAGTGCCCCGACGATCGAAAACTATTAGTATTTTGTCGCCTATGCATCGGCTATGGTACTATTAACCATTTTAGTATTGTCCAAGTGCTAGACCTGTGTGCACGCTAAATTAATGCAAATTTTTATAACTTTTATGCAATTATAATGCATCAAAATGCGCGTTGAAGTGGTGTGGGAAACATTCCAGGACAGATGTCCAAAAAGAATGAAGTAACTTTTCATTGCTAAGTAAAACATACGAAAATTATTGTTGATTAATTCAGATTATGAGCAATTGTAGGGGTCTATCTAAAACGGTCGCCGGTTAAATAACGACATGGTTGAGTCGCGCGTTGATGTCTTTTGGAAAAGTCTCGTTCTATTATTAGACAATTCCAATGCTTCTATCCCTTTCTTTCCCTTTGTATGTTTATCGTAAACATTAGGACTTACTGTTACCTTTAATAGCTGAAAGTCGATATCGAAAATAATAAAATTAAAACTAATAAAAAGATTATTCAATTCACACACTGTGAAAAAATACTTATCTACTTTTAACCGTCTTCAGAAAAAAGAGGAGGTTCTCAGTTTGTCGGTATTGTTTCTTAGTTAAAGTTTATAGTTACCTAGTTAAATTAGTTAGATTGGTGTACCAAATCAGAATGGCTTACAATTTCAAAAGGACACTAAAGACAATTTATTGTACGGATCCACTACAGTGATATATATTTGTCGTCGTTGTAAAATTTTTAATAAGAGGGCAATCAGTGAGAGTGGTGGAGTGGTCTTCGAAATATAGTACCAATTATTTTATGAGAACGGTTTTTAAAATCTCTGATTAGGTATTATTGATTCCCGTATATTGATTTTCATCAATTTGAAATAGAATCAATAATATATGAAATAAATCATTTAATTGAATTAGCAAGATGCATAATTTACAAATATGTGGACGCTTGTTTAAATTTTTACAAAGAACAATCACGACCCTTAAACTTTAATTCGAAATAAACATAACAAATTAATTCATTTTAAAAATCAATAATAATATAATAAATAAATGTTTTCGTTGTAACTGATTGATTTTGATTAAATATTATTTCTATGATTTTAATTGAGTATTTTTCATAATGATAAAATCCATTTTATCGATAACGAATATTTTCCTTTATTAAGAAACCCTAGAGATAGCCATAACAACGCAACTTGACCATTTGCAGCCACGCGTTCTTCCTCGTCCCCCCGGCCCGCAGTAGTGAGTCGTATGCTTAGAAGAAATCTGCCTATACGCTCTCTAGTGGTTATATTCTCTATGGTACTTTCCATTCCTTGTATAAATCCCTGGTCGGGTAAAGGAAATGGTGAAACTTTGCCACTTTTAGGATGGCTCTTTGGGCCACCTCCAGAGACATTACATAGGATTTAGCTGCACCTCCCCATACAGAAATACAGTATGTGAATATGGATTGACAAAGGGCGGACAAAGTGCCTTGAAACTGAGGAGATACGACAAAGGGGTTCTTTTTAGAAGTTAACGTTAACTTGTGTCTTCTGGGCGTTAAACTGAACTAGATTTAGTCGCCCCCAGAAGATCACCAGCTGACCGACCACGGCGAAAACCGTATTGGCGGTCACTAATCAGCTGGTGATCCTCAAGGTACCTCATGAGCTGGCAGTTTACAATGGACTCCTTTGTTTTGGAGAACAAGGAGGTGATGGCGATAGGCCGGTAGTTGGACGGGTCCGAGCGGTCGCCTTTTTTAGGGATCGGGTGGACGAAAGCCGTCTTCCATGATTTTGGGACTACGCCTAGGGTTAAAGTCGCCGAGGATCACGTTCTCTGCGGAGGGGATCTGCTGTAGCCAACGAATCTGTAGCCATTTGGACGTGGTCGAAGAGTCGGTCTGTTTCGGCATTACCGCTATGGGACCTATAGAGGCACCCGTAGACGCGCGGATGGTCATCGCTGTCTACGCGTAGCCAAAGGATGGACAAGTCCGATCTTCAAGTCTGCCGAGGCGTCGAGAACAGATGTCCTCTCTGACGTAAACGCAAACTCCAGCCCGATTGACAAAGGAGTATTCCAGTTTATACCCCGGGTAGGAGATACGAGACATCAGCCGGAGAGGACACCTGCGTCTCGGTCAGAAAGAGCAGAGCCGGCCTCGCCGTCTCGAGATGTTAGTGGACGGCGTTTAGGTTAGAGTGAAGTCCCCTGATATTGCAGAAATTCACGGACAGCGTGGCAGGGGTCGCCTTTGTCTTGTTGCTCCATTTGCCCCGAGCAGTTGTAGCCTTAAGCGGAATTTTGCCCCCCCCCCCCCCCCCCAGAATACACGCGGGGCAGCCTGAGCACCCACGCTCAGAAGTGGAAAAACATGGTCGTGGACCCTCCTCGTGGACCGTCGTACACCCTCCTGGGGTAGTCTATCATCATTTAATTCCGCTACCATGTTGATGGGGGGGAGGGATTTGGGCTCTCCGGCCACCTGCACTCACCAGACGAGACGCGGAAGCAGAGCTTCCACTTCACGCCGGTATTCTGTGAGGTCGTGGTACCACCCCGGTTCGAGCCGGCCCATACCAACACAAAGCTGCCGCGTGGCTCTACCGCTGTTAAACGTGACCTAGGTTCCTACTGAAACCACATAAGATGACCACAGACATCCAACTTTTCTTTATTTATAAAGTGATTTCTTAATAACAATAACGTACACATTATGTAACAAAAAAGACGAATAAAATTATTTAAATTTAACAATGTCTAACTGCTCTATAAACCTGTAATATGTTAAAATATCCGCTGACATATCATTTGTATATAAGCAATGCATTTTTATAATATTCTTATCCCGATGCCCTAACAAAGTGATACTTGAAAATTACTTATATTTACGCGAACACTACATATTAAATTATTTTTTAATAATTTTATCGTGCTTTAGCGCGAAATGTCGACAGTAAAAAAGTTAAATAAAACGCGATAAAATCCGTTTAAATTAGTTTCACTTAAAGTGATACTTGACAATAATAAAATGTTTGGTTTCCTTTTAAAATAAACTATTTTCAGTAAGCTTTTGAGCACTTCCATTGTCATTATTTAATACTATAGGATAGGTGAATCACTTGCACAATGTAACTCTGACAAGATTATTTCAATAAGTTGCCTCAACGAATAGCAATGTAATCGGCTTCAATACTTGACAATGCAATTGTTTGTTACTTGTTAGATTCACGTGACACTATACGAGTATCGGTTTCTTTAGTCGTGTAAAGAATATCTACACTATCTTGTGTAAAGACTCATCCAGTGCAGGATGTTCAATCAACAAAGTGACATATCCTAGTTCTACTTAATATTGACAAATATAACAACAATAACAACCTTGCAAATAATTTTTCATTAGGATATTTAGCACACAATTTCTTTTTCAGGTTTTTAATTTACCTCCATTGATGTACTTGCAGACTCAATTTAGCATATTCAATTTATTTGACCAGTGTTCACAATACAATTTTTCCTGATCAGTAGTAGGTAATAACGTTGTTTCGTCTACTGACAGCTGACACGCGTTGCACGACACGTTGCTGAATTTCGCCTAAATAAATATTTCAAATTATTTAGGTTTTAACTCCTCCTCTAGGTATTCTATTTCTATACAACAATTTTACTATAATATTAAGTATATTGAATTAAATATGTATGCGGGCTTCAAAAGTGTCATCATGTTTCTCTTTATCGTAATAGCCTTAAATACACACAATACACTCAAACAGAGGCGCAATTCTAGAACTTTGCCAGTTTTTTTTTTTTTATAGGATAGGGTGATAAACGAGCATACAGTCCACCTGATGGTAAGTGGTTGCCATGGCCCATATTCATCTACATCTAACCTCGATTACGAACCTAAATGCAGACGCGTGGTCACCCGTGAGGACCTAAGATAGAATGCCTCGTTTCCAGTAAAAAGGGTCTCCGGTTCTCAACACTCACAATACGAATCACGCAGCATTAAGCACATTTCACGCTAGTATTCTGTGAGAGCGTGGTCCTTCCCCGGTCGAGCCACCCCATTCGTGCTACAACTATACTACTAATATAACTGCAATGTTATATAAATATAATGAAAACTTATAATTTACCTTATGTTACGGCATAAATTAATCGTGCAATGTTACAGTAAAAGCCACTGGCTCAGTTCACAGTTCAGTTCAGTCAGGCCACAGTTTCACTAGTTTGGGAGCCTATGGATTCAATGAAACAATTATTGTAATATTTTTACGTCAAACTAAAGTTTTTGTATTCCATCTTAGGAATCAGCATTGACAATTCATCAGTAACTTTCTGTGCTGGCAGCTGCCTGCAGGTGTCCGTGGCACGGCAGGTGCAGGTGGACTGTTAGTTCCATTGGTCACTTTAGTTTTATGAAAAATTATGTTTACTCGTGAATTTAGCTCTGCGCTTTGTTTTACAACGTCTGTATGTACGACGTAGTACTTGTAGTACTGGGAGTCTCAAACATGTGTCATTTTTTGTAATTTCTAGAGCGCAGATCATGATGATAAGTGTTAACGGTGATCACCGAGTTAACGTCGTGCGAAACAAAAGTGAGCTGGTGCCACAAATCTTAAGCCAAACTTAGATTATAACGAAATTAGTGTGGGTTATAAGGATTGGCGTGTTTTCACAAAAATAGCGGAATGTGCAGAAACCAAAGTTCGCAACATCGAGTGTTGCCTGTGTCCCGAGAGCGCACATGCGTTGCCGTGACGTCAATGCTAGTTTCAGATACGAACGGTTATTTGTTTAGCACATACTCTGAATGCTTTTTAAATAGAGTAATAGATACAAAAAATACACTGTACACCGGAATCTTCTGTAAACTTTGTGTGATGAACTAATTTTAAATTAATCACAGGGAAAATGCATATTAAATTTCGTTACATTTTTAAACATCTCAATCGATGTAGACTTCGGATTAAATAGCTTATTAAAAAGATGTTCAGTAAAGCTCATAAGCATAAGTATCGTTGCTTCTTCACGAGCTACATTACCTATAATTCAATTAGCGCGCTTCACGCGACACAATGTTATCACCACATAATATTTTTAATTTTTAAACTAAATTACTTTATTTCGTATCGAATTTACTTTGTTTCTAACGCTTCTTGTGTTTAAGTCTAAAAATTTACTTGATTAAACATATCTCAAAACGTACACATATATTTTATTTTTAGTTAAGGACTCGTATGCTTAGTACTTTTGCCATTGTCAATAATGTTGATGGGTCACATTACGTCATTTTTGAAAGGTTTTTAAAAATCTTTAAGAAAGATGCGAGTTCTTTGCTCGTCGCTTATGTAATTTTTTTTTCAGAATGTTTATCCGTTTTCGATAAAGGCTGAACCGATTATGATGATTATTTTTTATTAAATAGTAAATAGCCACCCCATATAGTACGGCCTATTTTAATTTTTAAGAAAAAATCCACACTTTTTGACTTTTACTTAAAATAAAAAAAATATTACATTTAATAAAAATGTATCTTTTATAGTTTTTAAAACATGTTTTACTTTTAATAAAAATACTTGTAGCGATAGCAAACTGTTAATCAGTGGACGGTACTGAACAGCGACAAAACGGACACAATAACTTGAGGTTACCATCAGCACTGCACGATGCACGTACAGCGTACAGCAGCGCAGGAGCAGCCACTGGCCACACCCCGAGGGTGCCGGGTCGGCCGACGAAGGGGAGTGAAGCAAAACACATAATAATAATGAATAATGACACTGATGTCGATAGCGTTCTCACACCTAGCTGTATTTTGTGTCGACACAATCTGTAGTTTATTTCTTGTCTACATTAACACTGTACACGTTTTCCGTTATTGTAACAACTTTAGGTTTATATGCAAAGAGACTCATCTGTCTATCCGTCTATTATGTAAGTTTCATGGCTAAAAGCCGCAGCACGGACACACCGAGGTTCGGTCGGACTGCAGGTATTCAACTTAGATATACTGTTCAAATTATTAAAAAAAACCCGAAAGCACGTATCAATTAATATCAGCAATTAGGTAAATTCGCGTAATTTTATCTAATTTATAAATTATGTAGAATACTACATCTGTAGACAGCTAAATTATAGTCGCATTTTGAGTTTAGCCGTAACATATTATGTATGTGATCCAAAAGAAGTCATAATCTGTTATTTCCAGTCGATTTAAAACCAAAAAAATTTTGCTTGCTTATGTATCTAATAGACACCAACATAAAAAAATCATATAAATAGGTTACGATTCACGGGAGTTACATTCATTTGAATACGAATTATCGAAGAGATAATAGCAGCAAATACCTGATAAAGTCAGGATTGAAAATGTAAATATAACAAAACGAAAGAAAATTAACAAAAATATTTCCTTACAAAGCTTATCTTACCATCTCTCTGATGGAGAAGAAACTGATTATTCCTCTATCAATTCTACACCAAATCATCAATTAAACCGAAGACTATCTCTGCATATGCAATGTTATGATGAAATTAGTGAACTGAAACAAAAAATACTGAAGCTGGAGGAAAATCTTGAGATAGCAGAAAATGAAATAACGAATTTATCTTCAGAAAACCATAACTTAAAAAAAAAAGTTGCGGAATATGAGCTAAAGGTCAATCAGTTGAAACACATATGTAAATCTACCCCATCACGTTCAAGTAAGTCCACGAAAAAGAAAAAGAAAAAAGTAGAGAAAATAGACTTTAATATATCCCTAAAGGAATCACAAAACCAAAATTCTCCTCACATACGTCTTGCACCGAGTAGTTGCCCCTTGGCGCAACTAGATGGCAGCACGTCAACAGAGAACTTTAACACCTGCGTCACTGTTGGGACCTCACAAGAAGGTGCAACACCAAAAAAACAAGAAGTCGACAACTTAAATCGCAAAAAGAATCGCATTTTCATTCTTGGTGATGTCCAACTACGTGGATTGTCTTCAGCTCTAACAATGTCAAGATGTGGAAAATGGAATGATACCTATAAAATCTATGGCCATATTATGCCTGGAGCTACTAGTGAAGAAATATTACGAAACTGTGATCATTCCTTGTTAAATGAACTAACGGAAAATGACTTTGTAATAGTTGGTTTCGGTAGTAATGATAAAGATTTACATAGGCTACATTCTGACATATGTATTTTAATCAACAAATTATCTAAGGCGACTGTACTTTTATTACCTATTTTGTATAATCCATATATGAATGAAAACACATTAAACTACAATTTACGATTATGGACAAAGCATTTTGAAAATGTTAGATATATTGACATTTTTAAGAATTTTAATTATTACAAAAATAGTTATTTGACAATTATATGCGACAAAATTAATTTATTAATTGATTATAATGACTATAAAAAGCAATTTTTATGTTATAAAAACATTAGATTGTATATAAAAAGTTCTGTTCTAGTCTCTAATAAAAAGGTTCAACAGCTCCCAAAAAAAGGCACTATACCATTTTATTTTCAAAAAATAGAGAAAAAAATTAACAACTTTGAAAATCAAATTGAACAAACTTTGAATGATAGTGCAATAATTAAAAAATCCACTGATAAGTTATTTCGTGACAAAAAATAATGATTCTAATCTTAGAATATTCCACCAAAACATTCAGTTTTTCGAGAAAAAAGGAGATTCTTGAAATTGCATTGACTGAGCTGCATAGCAAAAATATGGTTCCTGATATATTATGCCTTAGTGAAACTTTTATAGAAGCAGGTAGCGAAAAAAATCTTCGATTACATGGTTTTGATCTCGCTGCCTCTTATTGTAGAAAAAACAAAACAAAAAGGGGTGGTGTGTGCATATTGGCCAAAAAGGGTTTATGCGTTAAGGTACTTGAGGAAGTTAATAGTATAGGTCAGGACCATTACTTCGAATGTTGTGGTATTCAGATTGTTAAATACAATATTAAAGTTATTTGTATATATAGAGTTCCAAGAAGTAACATACATGATCTAGACTTGTTCTTTGAAAATCTAGAATACCTCTTTTTCAAAACCATAAATAAAAGTACTAAGACTAAGTTCGTATTTGTTGGTGATTTTAATATTAATATAATGGAAAATAATAAAATCACCGAAAAGTTGCATAATCTCTTAAAAAATTTTAATCTAACGTCACATATCAATCAACCTACTGGGTTGAGCTCCTGTCTTGACCTTATCCCGAGTAATGTGAATAATGCTACTGCAGTTATTACCACTTGCTCTATCGGATCATGACATGGCTCAAATGCTACACGTTCCTGTATCAAACAAAGAAATACCACTCCTAAAGTACTATATTATAAAACGAAACTATTGTAAAGAAAATGTTAATAAATTTAAATACTGTATATCGAGATTAACGTTTTCTGATGTCTTTAATGAATCAAATTTGAATGTAGCTTTCCAAAACTTCTTTGATACTTTTATGTTATTTTATGAGCTATGCTTTCCTAAAATTAGGATATGTATTAATAATAAAGTTCGTCTACCTAAGTGGATATCAAAAGGACTGAGGAAAAGCTGTACAATGAAGAGGAAGCTTAGGTTTAACTACTATAAAGTAAAATCGAACCAGAATAAAATAAAATATATGATCTATTCCGCTGTACTAAGACGTTGTATAAATCAAGCGCAAAAACTTAATAATGATAAATATATTGAGCAATCGAAAAATAAATGTCGTGTTTCCTGGAATATAATAAAAAATCAGACTTGTTGCATAAATAATAATTTAATTCAAAAAGTTTGTATAAATAACAATTATTTGACAGATCCTCAACAAATTGCTGAAACCTTCAACAACCACTTTATTGAATCAACAAATATCAATAATAACAGTAATCAGTGCCAAAACACTAATAGTCTAAGAGTATGTAATAGCATGTATTTAGAAATGTATACTGTTGATGAAGTATTGAAATTAATACAAACATTAAATAATACGAAGTCGGAAGGTTTTGATGGTATTTCAACGGATATTATTAAAAGTTGTTGTACGGTTTCAGGTAGTGTATTAACTTACCTAATAAACCTGTCATTTAAAAAAACTACTTTTCCTAGTATCTTAAAAAAGTCGGTTGTTAAGCCAATACATAAAAAGGGTGACTCTAAAAATTTAAATAATTATAGACCGATTAGCATAGTCTCAGTTTTTTTGTTTTTATCTAAAATATTTGAAAAGGCAATGGCTAAACGGATTATAGACTTTACGATGAAATATAATTTAATTAAAAGTGAGCAATATGGCTTTCAAAATAATAAATCTACAAGCCTTGCTGGATATGATCTTGTTGATGCAATTGTTAAGGCTATAAATAATAAGGTAAGAGTTACAGCTATCTTTTTTGATATGTCGAAGGCCTTTGACATTGTATCCCACAAAATACTCTTACAAAAACTTTATAATTTGGGGTTTCGAGGCCCTGTCCTAGATTGGATTGCTAGCTATCTAAAAAATAGGATACAATATGTCGAATTAACAAATATTGATAATTCACAGACATTAACTTCTTATAAATCCAGTGATAGATTAAATTCATTTGGAGTTCCACAAGGTTCCGTATTAGGGCCAATTCTTTTCCTTTTATATATAAATGACTTACCTGACTCAACTTTATACAAATGTATTTTATTTGCTGATGATATTTCAGTTATTGTGACATCTAAAAAAGACATTGACATTGACATCTATGAATCTAATATTAATAATACTATTGATAATATTTCAAATTTGTCTAAATATAATAATTTATGCATTAACGTAGAAAAGACATGTTATATTCAATTTAGTAATTATGGAACATTGAATAATAATCTTAATATATATTGCAATGGACAATCTGTTAATGAAATGACTGAAACAAAGTTTCTGGGAATATTATTGGACAAACATGTGAACTGGAAAGCCCAAGTTGAAAAAGTCTGTTCTAAAATAAATAGCTACATTTTTCTTCTTAGCAGACTGAGAAGAATTACATCTCATGAAACATTAGTAACGGCGTACTATGCATACATTTATTCTGCACTCGATTATGGTCTTTTGCTTTGGGGTAACAGTACAGATGCTATTAAAGCCTTTACAGCCCAAAAGAAATGTATTCGAGCTATGAATGGTTTGGCACCAGATTCATCGTGTAAACCGTATTTCAAAAAATTACACATTTTGACGCTGCCATGTATGTACATACTAAATTTATTATATTTTGTTAAAAATAATATACTTTTATTCACAAAGCTAAGAAATACTGCACAGAGAAACTTGAGGCATACTGAAAGATTGACACATAGTGTAATGCCAAGCACTAGCCTCTATAGGAAAAATTGTTCAGCTATGTGTATAAAAATTTTCAATGCACTGCCTATAGAGTTTCAATCACTCCCAAAGGTACGTTTTCGCAGGGTTGTCAAACAATGCTTAGAGGAGCAATGCTTCTACTCTGTTGAAGAATATTTAAATTTTTTGATTAGGATTAGGGATCGATATTGAAATGAATTATGTAACTACTATCATATTATTTTAATTAAATGAAATGTAATAAAATTATTATAATGATTTTGAAAACATGTTATTAATTTATTAGTTGTGAAAATGTAATTAATGTTTTAGATAAATATTTGTATGTCAACATTATGACAAAACATGCTGGACTTAAATAATTTACAAACCTGTAATGTACCATGTTTTCTGCAAATAAATTATGATTATGAAAAAAAAAATATCAAAATGGAGATAAACGAAATTAGAACTGTCAAAAAGTGTCTCTGTTCATATTCCACAGTAGCACGCCGGGGCCACGGAGTTCAAGCTGGGCAGAACATCCACGGAAGATAAACATCGCGAAGGACGCCCGTCCACATCCCTCACTGTATTTGCAAATCGAACACGTATTAGCAGATCGAAGAGTGACCATCAGGCATATAGCCGAGAACACAGGTATCTCATATGATAGTGTTCAAAGAAAAAGCTCTCCGCGCGTTGGGTACCGAGAATTTTAACTGACGAGCAACAAATAAAACGAGCCGACATTGCAAGGGTGAATCCCGAAAGGTTCCAAGCAGATAAGGAAAATGTTTTGTCTCATTTCGTGAAAATGAACGAGTCCTGGATCCACAATTTTGATCTTGAAACCAAACAACAATCAATGGTTTGAAAACGAGCCTCTTCACCGAAGGCGACGAAAAAATTCAAAGTATCAAAAATGTTATAGCGTGGCGTCCGTTTTTTGGGATGCTGAAGGAATAATTATGGTGGAATATTTGGAAAAGGGAGACATTATTTCGGGCTCTTACTAAGCAGGCCAAATGAGGAGATTACGAGAGACATGTAGGCCCTCTTGAAAGCTGTAGACCCCTGTTCAAGGAAAAAAGTATTCTCACTTTAACTAGTTTATATATATTAGAAATCTGTGTTTTCATTAAAAATAATTCTAATCAATTTGTTACCGTGCAGGAAAATAATAACACTCTAGCAAAAAGAGATCCGACACGTCTACTTATACCATCTTGTAAAACTGCATTATTCCAGAGGAATTGCCTCATAATGTGTATCTAAAGTTCCTAAAAATATTCGTGAACAGCCATTAAGGCGAATGAAAAAAGTTTAAAGCAGTGGCTAATAAATACTACCTTTTATAATATCAATAAATTCTTTAACCATAAATTTTGATTTCATTTTTATTGTTTTGTTTAACTAAGTAAATTACTATAGATCCAGGATTTTGCGTGATACTTCTGAGATGAACAAAAATTAATTTTTCTATTTTTGTTATGTTTTCCTAAAAACAAATATAAAGTGTTTATGAAAAAAAATGTATAAAAGTATTTATTTCTAATTTTATTTTTTTAATTTTAATTTGTTTTTAACATATTTATTTTAAACAATGTTTACGCATGCCACAAAAGGCAAAACATGTAGAAAGAAATATTGACTCTGTATCCATCCGTCTTTACCATGTTTTAGCGAAATAAATGATTTGATTTGATTTGACTATTAAGGAAAAAAGAAAACTGCGAGCTGGAGTGGTGTTCCATCAAGACAACGCTCCGCACAAAGCCGCAGTTGCAATGGTGACATTCAAGAAATAGGATTTGAACTGTAAGAACACCCGCCTTATTCGCCAGATCTAGCTCCCAGCAACTTCAACCTATTTCCTCGGCTCATGGAACACCTTCGAAGCAAGAAATTCGCAGACAATAGCGAAGTGATGGACGCAGTCGAGGCTTTTTGGAGGGTCAAGATAAATAATTTTTTCTATTGGATAAGGGTGACAAGCGAGTACACAGTCCACCTGAGGTGAAGTGGTTGCTGTGGCCCATAGACATCTACATCTATCCTCGTTTGGGAATCAAAATGCAGCTGCGTTTTCAGCCTTGAGGAATAAGATGGAATGCCTCTTTTCCAGTAAAATGGTTCTCGGGTTCTTTACACTCACCATACAAAACACAGTAGCATTCCAGAGCGTGGTCCATCCCCGGTCGGGCCGACCCATTCGTGCTGAGCATAGCTCTACCACGTTAAAAATGTCTTTATTAAGGGAATTTTGTATTAAGAAAAAAGATGGACGGTTTTTTTGACGGTTAACCGGTTAACCGTCAAATGCCTTTTGTACGCCGATGATCAAGTTATTCTTGCGTCGTCGGCGGCCGAGTTGCAAATGATGGTTACAGTAATGAACGGATTTAAAAGAAAGGGGTATGAAAGTGAACGCAAGTAAGACGAAGGTTATGATTTTTGAAAGAGAAGAAAGTAAAACGATTTGTGAAATAAGAATAGAAGGGGAGTTGATCGAGCAAGTAGATGAGTTTGTATATTTGGGCTGCGTATTTAGCAGGGATGGGAGATATGATAAAGATATAGAACGACGAGTGAATGCGGGAAATAGAGTAAATGGGGCCTTGCACTCTATTGTGAAGAGTCAAAATGTGTCGAAAAAGGCACGTATGGCAATTCACAATGCTGTGTTGGTCCCTACTTTAACGTATGGTAGTGAAAGTTGGGTGTTTCAGAAGAAGCACGAGAGTAGAATAAATGCAGTAGAAATGCAATCGTTAAGGAGTATGTTATGGCTGAATCTGAATGACAGGGTAAGAAATTGTGTAATAAGAGAAGAGTGTGGTTTGCAAGATGATGTTGTGACCAGGATTAAGAAAGGAATGCTTCGGTGGTTTGGTCATGTGGAAAGAATGAATGAGGAAAGAGTGACAAAGAAAATGTATGGTGCAGAAGTGAATGGCAGAGTCGGAAAGGGGCGTCCTAGGCGAAAATTTATGGACCAAATTGGCGATTTATTGAAAACGGGCCAAATTAGGAGCCTTAACCGACGAGCATGTATGCGTAAGTGTATGGATGTGAAGGAGGCAAGAGAGGTGTGTCAGGATCGTGCCAAATGGAAGGCTGTAGTCTCTGCCTACCCCTCTGGGTGACAGGCGTGAGTGTTTATGTTATGTTATGTAAAAAAAGATGGACCAAATAGACTTGTTAGGAAACTATGTAGAATCACCGTGTTTAATACTTAATATCATTACTTTTGGATCTACCCTCGTATACAATATTAAGTTGTTTAAAATGTTCGGAATTAAAATTCACAGAGAGATACAGTGCCTGTTTAATTTATTTATACGACGTATTTTATGATAATGAATATGTAGCGGTAGCTCTGTTGCGCGGTTGTGTATATAAATTTCTACCTATTTCAAACAACAAAATCTCTACAAATACCCATTGCCACACAGCTCATTGACAATAAAAGCATTTCATCCAGGTAGAAGCAGCTGCAGCAAACGTTTTTTTTTCCCACTAGTAAACACAAAAGAACCATTGTTGTGCTTATTGCCTTTTATCTCAGGTTCAGATGTAGAACGTAAACTTTTGAATCGTTTAAACGCTCTCTTCAACATTAATACTATCAAAACAACACGTTAAAAGCTGCCTCATAACAACATTGAGTTCGTTTCGGATTTCCTGTTATTCCGTAATTATTTCCGAGTGGGGCAACCGCCGCCGGCGGGCGATCAGAAATAGCATCGGTGCAGCGCGACCGACCGCAGCACCGCAGGCGTCGCCCGGCCGCTGCCCGCCGCAGACTCAACGCAGTTGCAACACGTTATGTTCACTCATTACATTCCTTGCTATCATACCAAATTTATTGCAAACCGATCATGTCAAAATTACACTTGGCACAAATATTCGGCCACTTTTATCATATTCGCTCGAATACTGAACATCAAGGTCATCGGTCGAACACCGAGTCCTTAAATAAGATGTTTTCTTGTAGTCAGATAATTGTTAAAATAAAAAAATCTCATTTATTTTATAATAATGTATTTTTGTCGTAATCATTAAAGTAGTTATAAAAACATAATTAACTTCCGTTTTATAAATGTTAACAAAAATCTTATGAAAAAGTATTGTCGTCAATTATCGTAACTACTAATATTTAGAAGTGGAAGTCAAATTTTTCTGTATTTTCTGGCAGTAGTGTACTCATTTTCTCCTCGAAGCCCAGCTTCAAGTAAAAGATGCTTTGCCTTCCTGGCCAAATATTTTTACCTGATAATGGGTTATTCGGCCAGAAATCTTTCAGAATATTCGGAATATACTATTCGTTGCAAGTCTAGTCAAAACTATAATAGTTTCCCAGCATTTTATTAAAAAAATATTTATTTATTAGCATTTTATGTAACACATGTTACCTACAACCTTCGCGTGACAAAATAAGACAATAGATATTTTTACGTCGCCCTACGCGGTAAAACGTCATAAAACATATGGCCATAGCTGAACCTAATCTCAAAAATTTTATTATTCGTAAAACGAAGTGTAATACAATGCCAGAAATCAACTGTAATGAAACCATTAAAATAAGACTGTAACTTAGTACAACTAGATTTCTGAATCAAATAATCTAGAATAATCCAGATAAAGATAGGATAGTAAATGAATTATTCACATTTACCAGAGATTTCGCATGCGAAGCAATTGAGCGTTATTACTGTTAATCTGTTCATGTGTTTCATTAATGAGTCTGCGAGAGCGGCGCAGATACAGCGCAGTAAATCCAGAACAAAAGTAACGTTGATTAAAAGCTTCGTTAGCTCTAAACGAACGAACAATGGTTGAAGGTTAATCACATTGAGTTATACAACACTAGAGGAGCAAACCACATTACCGCGCGTCGAAAAAAGTGTAACCACTATCCAAACGCGACGACGTAGCTTTGAAACTAATATTTTTTTAAATAAACATATATCTATCTCACTTACACAAGTTGCGAAAACACAACAAACAAACAATTGCGGGTTGGTGTGGCTTACTATATGAAATTTTACCTAAAATATGCAATAAAAATGAGTTTTTTTAAGATGCAGTTAATAGTTTTTATATTAAAAAGTATATTTTATTTTAAAATCTTTATTGGGTCCCCTTAGAAAAAAGGATACAAAGCTTATCAGATGAATAGAAGTAAACATAATGATGAAATAAAACATATTTTTATATGTATTTTTATTGTACTAATAAATCAAACAATATAAAATGGGTATTAAAATATAACTAATACAAAATTTATATGAAATTATAATTAATATAAAAAAAGTAGGTAATAAAATATATTTAATAGAGATAATTCATGAATAAATTAAAATAAGAATAATGAATTCTTTTGTATGAAAAACGTAGTTTTTATTATAATTTCCAAAATATTTAAAATCAGGGGTAACAAATTAACTTACTCCATTAATTATATAGTCTCCCATTAATTTAGGATAATCACAAATGCGGAAAAGTGGCAGCATTTAACCTAAATGGCAATATTTGATAATTTTACATACATACATAAACACTCACGCCTGTCACCCAGAGGGGTAGGCAGAGACTACGGACTTCCATTTGGCACGATCCTGACATACCTCTTTCGCCTCCTTTACATCCATATATCTACGCATACATGCTCGTCGGTTAAGGGTACTTCTAACGTGGCCCCTTTTCAAAATATCGCCAATTTGGTCGATAAACTTTTTTCTAGGGCGTCCCTTCCCGACTCGGCCGTTCACATCTGCCATATAAATTTGCTTTGTCACTCTTTCCTCATTCATTCTTTCTACATGACCAAACCACCGAAGCATTCCTTTCTTAATCCTGGTCACAACATCATCTTGCATACCACATTTATCTCTTATCACCCAATTTCTCACCCTCTCATTCAGATTCAACCCTAGCATACTCCTTAAAGACCGCATTTCTACAGCATTTATTCTACTTTCGTGCTTCTTCTGCCACACCCAGCTTTCACTACCATACATTAAAGTAGGGACTAACACAGCATTATGAATTACCATACGTGCCTTCTTTGACACATTCTGGTTCTTCATAATAGAGTGTAGTGCCCCATTCACTCTATTCCCTGCATTTACTCGTCGTTCTATATCCCTATCATATCTACCATCCCTGCTAAATACACATCCCAAATACACAAACTCATCCACTTGCTCAATTAACTCTCCTTCTATTCTTATTTCACATACCGTTTTGCTTTCTTCTCTTTCAAAAACCATCACTTTCGTCTTACTTGCTTTCACTTTCATTCCCCTTTCTTTTAATTCCCAGTTCATTAATGTAACCATCATTTGCAACTCAGCCGCCGATGACGCAAATATGACTTGATCGTCGGCATACAAAAGGCCATTTGACGGTTAACTCGCCCATTCTTAACCCACATCCTTCATCTTTCAAAGTTTGCAAACAGCTGTCCATAAATAGGTTGAACAGCCAAGGGGAAGCTACACAGCCCTGTCTGACACCTTTTTGGATGCCAAACCAGTCCGAGTAGACCCCATTGATCCTGACACAAGCACTAGAGTCCCTATAAAGAGACCTTAATGCCTGTATCAAACCAGCGCTCAACCCATATGAGTTCAGTGTTTGCCATAACACATTCCTGTCCACTCTGTCATAAGCCTTTTCCAAGTCCATGAACGCACAAAAAACTTTCTGGTTTTTGGCCAAAAACTTCTCCGCAATCATGCACATGGAAAAGACTTGATCTGGACACCCCATTCCCTTTCTAAAACCCGCTTGCACATCCCAAATTTTTCCATCAGTTTCTTTCATAACTCTTTCAATTAACACCTTAGCATACAGTTTACCCACAATACTAAGCAAGCTGATACCACGGTAGTTTTTGCAGTCCTGCTGTGACCCTTTTCCTTTATATATTGGTACTATAACTGCTTTACACCAGTCATCCGGTACCCGTTTTAATTCCCAACATAAATTAAACAAGGTTACAGCAGGCATGCCACCACTCCCTCTCCAGCCCCTAGCATCTCGAGTGATACTCTATCATATCCAGCTGCCTTACCTGCTTTCATGCTTTTCATTGCTTTCATTATTTCATCTACACTTATCTCCATACCCCTTTCCACTTCTTTCGGAATTTCTAGTTCATTTAATTCAGACGACTCTTCACTCATAAACACGCTTTCAAAGTATTCCTTCCATCTGTTTAAACTCGAAGCTTCATCATTCAGAATACATCCATTCTCGTCTCTTATAGCATTCATTATAGGCTGTTTTGTATTTCCCCTGGCAGTTCCTACGAGTTTCCAGAACATTTTTATGTTAGCCTGGAAATTATCAGATATCCTTCTATCATTCTTATCCGTTCTTTCTTTCTTTTTCCTTTCAACAACTTCTTTTACTCTCTTATTTAGACGTCTAAATTCTGCCTTTTTTCTTTCAATCTCATCATTCATACCAGAAGAATTACCAGCTTTGGTTGCTAGTAAATCTAACCATGCTTTCTTCTTTGATTCAACTTCCACCCGTACCTCATCATCCCACCACAACGTATTACTTTTCCTTTCATTTGTTCTCTTACTTACACCACATACTTCAGTGGCGGCATCCACCAAACCTTTCTTAATATTGTCCCACACAGTATTCAAGTCTAAATCATTCATACACAACTCATTCAAACATCTAATATTTCCTCTCAGTCTACATTTATACTTCTCTTTCACATCTTCATCTTGTAACTTCTCTATTCTTATACGCTGTAACGCAGTGGTAGACACGGATGTCCGATGCCGCCAACGCTTGAAAAGACCATTTATTCGACATAAGACCAAGTAATGATCCGTCCCTACGTTGGACCCCCGGTAAACCCTTGTATCTACGACTGCGCTCCTCATTCTTTCATCCACAATTACGAAATCTATCATGCTTCTATCATCACCTCTTTCCCATGTATACATGTGAATCTTCTTATGACGAAAAAAAGTATTCGTCACAAAAAGGATTCTTTTCCACACATACGGTGAGGAGGTCTTCACCATTCTCATTTATACTTTCATCACCAAACATTCCCAATATCCTTTCATAACCAGACCTCTTCACCCCAACCCTTCCATTAAAGTCTCCTAACATAATAATATTTTCATTTTCCTTACATTTTGTCAACACCATCCTTACCATGTCCCAAAACTGCTCTCGGATGTAAGTGGGCTTAGACATGTCTGGGGCGTACACCCCTAGCAGGAACAGCTTCTTTAAGCCCACTTTAATTCGTATCCATAGCAGCCTCGGGCTTACACATTCATACTCTTTCACACATTGACCCATTCTTTCTGAAAGGATGAAACCGACACCCTGGCATGCCCGTTCGGTCTCGTCTACGCCAGACCAATACGCGGTATACGTGCCATGTGCAGTGGCATCCTTTCCCTTTCGTTTCGTCTCATTCACACATAACACATCTATTCCTCTGTCATTCATCATTTCGCATACTTCATCCATCTTATCATTCATTCCTCCACATACATTCAGCGTAGCCAGACGGGTGATAATTTTATTTAATTATTTGAGGATTTTTACGTTTATATGAAAACAAGAATTAAACATTATGTGTTTAAAGTGATTCCGCTTGATTTATTACGTTTTTTGACCTTAAATAGCATTCTTTCACTACGCATTTACCCATTTTTTGTCGCGGCTCAACTCAGTCGGCGTCACATTGAACACTGAACAGACGTTAGCTAGGCATATGGCTGTGGCCATATTTGCAGTGGCAACGCTTTGGCGCGGTTATTACTGGTCTGGTGTTATATAAATCAATGGTTAATCACTACGGCAACCCACGAGTAGTACACGAGAAGCCATGGAAATATATTTATAGCCTTGTTTGTGTGATCAACTCATAAGAAAGATGTCTACACATGCATTGTCTTTTGTGGACTATACTGGGCTGCCTCGTAGCCTATAGGTATACGTGGTTTCCATGCTTCCTGCGTCACGAACCGGAACACGACAGTGAATGCAGAGCCAGAAATAAATGCAAGGGAAGCGCCGACCACCTGCCCACCCGCCCAGACGGAGTCTGGATAGCAAAACAGCCCTAGCTCTAGCACCCGGTAAATCAAATGTTGTGGTCAGTTGAGTTCGGAGCTGATTTTATATTCTATTATTAGGTAATCTTTGAAATTTTCATTAACGTATTGGCGAAGTTTTTATTTAAGTGTGATGAACAAACAATATAAAAGTTACAGTGCTATAATGCTCTTCACCACAATACTGTTGGATTTTATTGTTGGGAGTTCGGTCTCATGAGAATGGAGACTCGAGTTTTGTTTGTTCATTAGTATTTTGTTACCACGAACGAAAAGATTATTTTTAATAGATCTTTGTGATATACTATTAAGCTCAGATGACAATAAAATAAAAACAGATAGAGCCAGAGAGTGTCTATTTCTTGATATTGTCTGGGTACTCCAAATTTACCGAAGCATAGGTACTACTTATTCTTAAAAATATTTCAAATAAATTCAAAAATACAGCCTCGTTCTTTAATATGCAGTGAATAATAACTTTCTCAAACTACTCTCGCCATGTTCTACAGTCGTTCACATTGAAGTGGGTGGCGCGCCGAGCGTTGTACACGTACGCTCGTATGCGAAGTGGGCTAGAGTCCGATTAACATTTGAGAAGCGGCGACTCAAATGTGTGGCGCAGAATATAACACACAATACCAGCGTAAAATTGCTGCCGTATTTTGTATGGTGAGTGTAGAGAATTGGAGACCCTTCTGACTGGAAACAAGGCATTCCATCTTAGTCCTCACGGGTGACAACGCATCTGCATTTTGATTTGTAATCGAGGATAGACCAAGATGTCTATGGGCCGCAGCAACCACTTACCATCAGGTGAGCTGTGTGTTGGCTTCTCAAAAACACGTTGCACACAGTGTGCACAAAGCTTGCAGATACAAAAAGTTTATGTATATTATCATATCTCTTATCATTGAAAATGCCCTTTTGATTGCTTACAAAATCATAAATGGACATGTTACCATCAAGTTATTTTCAAAACACCTTTAGAAATGACCTATAGAAACCTATGTCCATTATAGACAAAACATAAAAAACCATCCAATTAATTTTAATGAAAATGTTTGTGTGTGTTTGAATGGATCCCTAGATGGTTTATATTTACATTTGGACCCGGTAGATGGCACTGTTGTGGAGATCCATAAGCCCCCAATGCTGCAGCTGAGGCGCATCGCTAGTAATAAATACATTTAAATTAAGCCTGTATTTATCATTGTAATCCTTACACAAACAGTTTAAAACATCTTACTTCCTCACTATTTGTCATTGTGTAATACCATAGATAAGCATGTTAATTCCCAGTCATTTTATTATGATGTATAAGTACTTACTAATAAACCAAAACATATTAAAACAAATTCTTGACACCGCTCCTGTCTGTCTATCGCAGTTAATCATCAAAGTTCAAAAAGTAGTATCCAGGGGGTTTCGGGGGCAATAAATCGATCTAGCTAGGATTCATTTTTTGAAAATGTCGCTTTATCCGTGTTTTCAGGCAATGAAAAACTGTTACAATATCATTAGAACAAGTAAGTAAATTTTGGCAATGCGTTAATAATTATAATAGCTCAAATGGGATATCAGACGTTCCCGAAATCGTAGTACCCTGGTTAGAGTCCTGTCTTCAGTCCTACTTTTTTCCTTTTTTTTTCAAGTTCCCTTCTTTTGTTAGAAAATCTATTAACCAATTAAGTTTTTTCTATTATTTCGGTAAGATCAAAAAATATTATTCATATTTCATCAGTATGTAATTTGTATCTGAATATAATTTCCGAAACACACGATCGCCAAAAAACCGAACAAAGCTCATAATCCCTGGGCAAGGTGTTTCTGTTTCTGTACCTACTACTATGTATTAATTGAATAGCTACTTAAAGTAATTATGATTTACAATAATAAAGAGTTACCTACATTATATTTTGTTTTTGTAATACAAAGAGTTTAAAACATATTTATTACTGTGTGTCGGTAGTATTATAAATATAAATGGACATATTATCCCTTAGCCATCTTGGTTTTGTATCGGGAATTTACACTCACAATCAATCAACACACGGCAAAAATAGAATCCATACGACATGTATACACAGACAGGCACTGTTTTGCCGGAACTAGTGAAAGATTTTACATCGATTTTAAAGTGTCTATAAATGCTGAATAAACCTGTGCACTGTTTCAACTTATAATACCGATGAACGCTACCAGAAAATCGCTTTCAGTTTGTTTTAGGTTATTGTTAGATTCACATTTTATTTGTTAATTTCTCAGAACTCCGTTTAGATGTAGTAAAACTAATAATTCTCACATTAAGCAAGGACACAACGTCGGATAAGTATCCGATGCTGTGTCCACAGAAGCTGTCAAGTTCGAAAAGTGAACGGATATTTAATGCCTACTATCAGACTTTAACTTAGTATTAGTTGTTCTTAACGAATTAATAATAGGTAACAATAAGTTACTACAAATTAAATTTAATCACAATAAATAAACACAATGAGTTCCTACATGTACGCGAATCCCACACATTAAATGAAATTTATTTTACGAATATTATCGCGAATAATTTTACCTTTTTAATTCCCGACTCTTCGTTACATGGTCACAGGAGGACTGAGATGATTGATGTCCTAATGTCATACTTAGCCAGGCACATGTATTTAAAAACTAACAAATGTTTGTATTACACTCACATTAACAAATAAATGTTATATTTTTTATAAGTACGTGGTAGAGTCACGCTGCAGCTATATTATGGTTGTAGCACGAATGGGTCGGCTCGACCGGGGAAGGACCACGCTCTCACAGAATACCAGCGTAAAATAGCAGCTTAATGCTGCTGTGTTTCGTATGGTGAGTCTAGAGAACCGGAGACCCGTTTTACTGGAATCGAGGCATTCCATCTTAGTCCTCAAGGGTGACAACGCATCTGCATTGCGATTGTTAATCGAGGTTAAATGTAGTTTTCTATGGGCCACAGCATCCAGTTACCATCAGGTGGACTGTGGCTCGCTTGTCACCCCAATCCTATAAATGTAATATGCTTTTCCATACTCCAGGGCGCACAAAAATATAAGAGTCAGCGTGCATAACTTACACGCACGCTGGCTCTTACATTTAATCCACTACCAGCCGTCATTTACTGCCATTCTATTTTTATAAGATTATCGTTTATGACTGGCGATTTCATTTTGCTGAAACTCACTCGATTGAAATATGTATTTTTGCGTTTAATTAACTTACTTTTATATTTCCAGCTCTACAAGTATCTACTTTTCAGCACTCATGGTCACGAAAGACTAAACTGTTCCAACGTCAGCTACCAATATCATAGCCGAGCTCATACCCAGGGTTATAGCCCACCTACCTTCAGCTTAGAATTAAAAATTAGCTGGTAAACCAGTCATTTTCAGTATTTAATTAAAAATCATGTTATCAATAGAAACACCGGAGTTTGGCACATTCAGTAGCGAGACAAATTTAATGTAATTTATTTATCCTGTCGATGACAGGTTTAATGAAAGAAGTTAAAATAAAAATAGCTACCTAAAAACGTTTTCATTAATTGGTTTAAAACAAACTCAATTAAAAACCTCTAATTATTAACTAGCTCCACAGTACATCCCACAATATTAGGTATGTTGAATCACATTCTTAGAAATCATTAGGTGGAAAACTCTTATTTTGTCAACCGTACGTGTTTAGGTGTTGGGGTTAGGAATAACCCCATTTACACACGCAGGGTTGACAAAATAAGAGATCACACGATCTCTAAAGTTTTTGGCATCGAATCCTACCAGACTATCCAATCGATTTGATCATTCTCTACGTAAGGTTACATGAATTCGTAATGCAAAATTGAAAGTACTTTAAAAATTAAACAATAATTATACAAACTTCATGGTAAAAACAGTAATTTAAAAAAAACATGACAGCATAAAAAAATACTTAAAATAAAAAATCTAACAATCCACCCATCCGGCCGGTCAAGCCATTATTAGGCTACAGAGCGTGCGGAAGTAATAGACACAACACACGCATGCTCGTTTGCCCCTCTTCTAAAAAAATTAAGTTTAAGCCCGTGGACTCTAACGTGTAGTGCAAACGTAGTATATATTACTTCAATGATGGCTTTAAAGTGATGTTGCCGGGAATCGGGCCATCACACGCATACAGTTCGTGTTGATTGACATTACTGTGGCGTCCCCGAGCAGCGGCTGCCGGCCGGGAGGCGACGTCGCGCCGACAGCTGACTCACCTCGCGGACACACTCGAGACTAGCTACCACACTATGCTGGTACAAGCATGCTTTTTTGAAGCTAGAGTAAATAATTTATTTACAGCAGCGCTGTCTGGTTTTCATAGATAAGGGTGACCAAACAAGCACACAGTTGTAACGGTGCATCTGAATACAACTTTAAAAACAATTATAATTAATCAATCTAATTTCAAAATAAAAGCAAATTAACTATTACATATTATTAATTTAAAATACTATTCTACGAAATCTTAAAACAGTTAATCTAATCCGCGCACCGTTAAAACATTTGCTCGCCGTTCTCTAAATCAAAAGTAATCGGAGTGGGCTTGCCAGATGACCGGGAATTCCGGGATTGTCCCGGATTTACGTGTCTTGTCCCGTGTCCAGTAATTACACTTTATAATCCCGGATTTCGAATACCTACCACTAGTTTTTTTTTTTGGCAACGCCTATTACGAGAGAATTTTCAGCCTTCTGAATAATTTATGGACGAAAGGTCGAAACAAAATGTCCATAGATTTGATCAAATCTGAACTGTAGACTCGCATCAATTTTGATGCGTCTTGCTCAGAAATAACGTCTGTTCTGCAAAGACCTGACGGAGAAAGACTTTAAAATATGGCAAAATCCAGTAGCAAATATTTAAAAAAGTAGTCGGTTTATCGTTTGATTTAATACTGACTTACTGAGCCAAAATAAATGTGGGTTTAACATTCGAGTTTAACCAATAAGAGAAAGAGAGGTTTTAACATTTGTTTTAAAAGTGGTTTTTATAATTAATATTATTGTAATCTGGTGTTGATTTTCTACCAAAGTTTAACTTACGGAGCCACCATTCGGTCTCGACTCATTCGAGCAAGCAAGCGATCTCAATTTTTGTGTTAAGTTATACTATTTACGTACCAATACCATACAATACCAAATGTTTACTGAATAAACGAATACTTATGTTTATTTTTACTAGTTTTATTTAATGAATAAGTAAAAGCGAGACGCGGTGCTCAATTTCTATTTGTAAGTTTTGTGTTTCATATTTTAAAAATACACTGCGTTGTATGAGTAATGTAGGTAGGTAAGTTAGTTTTTACCATAGATATAATAGTGTGTTTGTATGATATTACAAGTAAAGCGATTTACAAATATAATTATCCATTTTCGTATATTTTCCTACCGACTGAATTCGTAACCCTCGAATGGTCCCGGAAATAAAATGCCTGTATGTGGCAACCCTAATTTCAGAGACACGCACGTGTCCCCGTTCGGGTTATGCTTTGTTCATTTCTACCCAGGGGGAGGAAGGTTGGTATAAAAATTTGAAGTCTAAAATGTATGGAAACAGGCTCCCTTTTTCGATTTTTCGCGAAAAACGTTCAAGTGGCAACGGCGCCATCATACATCACAAATTACACATAGAGGGACAGAATATACGTGAACGTACTCGTTCTCATTAAAGTGCCACACACGGTCAGTTTAACTGATCATTTCAACTGATCAGATCAAACTAAGTGTTGATATATTTTAAAATATTGAATTTTCGATATATCGATTATTTATATAGAATTTTATTTATGGATAAATCGAAAATCCAATATTTTAAAGAATATCAATAGTTTTAGTTTGAATTGATCAGTCGGAATGATCAGTTGAACTGACCGTGTGTGGTGACAATAACGTTCTCTGTGCGGCTATGATTATTTCATGTTTTTGCTTTATTTAATTTACTTTGTTAACCTAATAATTTGTTTTTATTAATATTTTTGTCATATTCCACATTACTGTTATTTCGTTCTCGAAAACGAAAAAATATTGTTTTTTTTTTTTTTTTTGGATGGGACGAATCAAGTAAGAAATATTTGAAATCCTTATTATTTTATTTATTATTTATTTTTAATTACTTATACATATTTATAATTCTACGGATCTCAACCTTTTTAAAACAATAAAAACAAACTATGGCAAGGTTAGTAACAATTACATTTGACACTGTTATACTAACAGAACATGTTCATTTGCAGGTGCACATTTGCTGCATGGGTTCCTTGTTCCCTTGTCCCGTAAAGCGGGCTGACATGTTTTCTATTTGGATGTCAAAAGTTGGAAATAGATTACAAAATTTTTACTACATAAACAATAATTAAATTAAATTAAATTTACATATTAAAGGAGGATGGCCAAATCGTACTTGACAACGAAATGATAGCGTCCCAATATGAAATATTTATGTAAAATACCCTTATTGTTTAAGGTCTTAAAATACACAAGAAATATCTCTCTAAGTAGCCACAAAAATAAGTTATCCATTTATTTCTATTGTTGTAACTGTTCAAAATTATTTCAAATAATATTTTCAGAACGCACCTAATGACGATTCATTTCGTGTGTGAAAGGACTTGGTATTCAAAGACTAAAATTATTCACGTTTTTATGAATAGTTGTTAATTTTAATTCAATTCAATTAGTATGTAGACATCAAATCAACTACTATCCCGATTTATTATGTATTGAATTCTTGTCATAAAAATAATTATGTAGGTCATAGTAAACTAAACGTTTTGTTCAATTACATATGTACAACGGAACGTCATTTGTCGTCGCTTAATCTGTGGTCATCAATCCGCGCCAGTCAGTACCTATCGTTATTTTATTTCGTTTTGTTGTTTTGACCTCGGTATTGTTTTACGGACTGATTTTTTCACATCTTGGATAATTGTGAGAGACATCGTGCAAACTACACTGCTATTGCTATGTGTTAATTGTAACATATGCATTGATACACTTCGCCACCATGTCGTTTTTAAGCTTGACCAGAGTAATTTCTAAGATCTGCGAGTGGAATTCTTCAATAATAGTTCGTATTTACATACCTATTTACTTTATTACCCTAATATAATAAATCATCATAATACAACTCAAATCATAATGATTTCTTATATTTACGCGAACACTATACATGATTAAAACTACTTTTACGGATTTTATCGCGTTTATTTTTACTTTTTATTTACTTTTATTTTTAATTCCCGACGTTTCGGGCGCGTTTTTAAAAAAGCTGAAGGTACTCCGGGTTTAACAATGACATCGGGACGTCAGTCATCTCAGTCCCCCGTGACCATGAACTAAAAGTAAAAGTAGTTTTAATCAAACAACTCTAATCAATTATACATCATAATACAACTGTAATTCTTATTTTAGATCACTGAAGAAGATTACGTATGTGATGCCTGTCAGCAATTGGCAATATAGCATGTCAACTCCGGGTTACCTAACGAACCTGGTGCTTCATCTTTCCGTGGCCACAAGCTGTTTGTATACTTTGTGGAAGTTCTCTGAGGAATCGTAAACGTGACCTTATGAGAGAGAATCCAGAATCAGTTGCTACAAGCAATACATGTTGAACTTGAAAATAGAATTGCCTTATGGCAGGTAATAATTACCTTTTTATTTTGTACTTTTTTCTTGTTTTGTCTTGGTATCAAAGTTATAGTTCATTTATCACTGCAATTTTATATTGTTTTGTAAAAATGTTTCGATTTGCTCGGGTTTAGTAATATTGAGCCAAAACATTTATATTAAGACAAGGCTGTATGGTTGTTTCAGGCAACTTCAACAGACCATGTTTGTCATCCCTGTTGGCTGAGACTCAAGAGAGTTGCAACACATAATACGCAGCAGACAGAGCCAGAGTTGGAGCAGGAGCCAGAGCCTCAACCCTAAGAACCAAACACCGAGCAGCAAGATGACGTAGTACCTCGGGTGATTAGTGTGCCGCAGTATAGACGAGCTGCTAACACTGCAGCACATTGTGTTATTCTGGTTTCTGGTTGGTTCAGAACACAGATTTGCATAGAATTTCTGACCCTCTAAGAGCAACAACTCTTAGCAGACACAAATATTACTTACCTATAAATACTCATATTTCTGTAGAACATATATTTAGTACTCATTGGGATGTGTTGTTCAATTCTCAAAATAGTTTGAGAACATTTACGGCTGAACAAGTGGAACATGCTCTTTCTTTTATAAATGCTTTTAGTATAGAAAGTGTTGAAAGATTTTTTTTAAACCAAAAAAAGATTTGATGAGCATTTGTTTTATTATTGGCTTGGAATGAATAAACAACAATTTGAACTTTTATTATATGAAAGCCGCATCTTACAAAAACAAATAGAGGCATTTTAGGTTTATTTGTTCTTCTAATGAAGATGAGAACTGGTGAATCAGATGATCGGTTATTTCAGTTATTAATGGTTCCAAGGCGAACATTAGAAAAATTAATGGATAAGGTTAGGGAAATATTGGTACAAGATTTTGTGCCTAGAAATTTGGGAATTGAACACATATCCCGTGAGCAATTGTTACAACACAATTTAACGATTCCAAATGCAATTTATAATCAAAATAATGATAATGCGATAATTATATGTGATGGGACATATATTTTTATAAACAAAAGTTCCGATTATATGTTCCAAAAGTACATATATTCCTGACATAAAAACAAAAACTTTTTAAAACCATTTTTGCTGGTGACACCTAATGGCTACATTGTAGACTGCTTTGGCCCATACAAAGCTACCACAACTGATGCCGATATAATGAAGTCTCCTTTCAGAGATGAAAACTCTCCTCTCAGACAATACTTTCAAGATAACGATGTTTATATTCTAGACAGGGGATTTAAAGATTCAATTAGTTTGTTAGAGGCTTGCAGCTACAGAACATATATGCCTGAATCCCTGCTTGAGGGTGAACATCAGCTCACCACTGAGCAAGCTAACAGGAGTCGTTGTGTGACCATATGCCGATGGGTGGTGGAAGTTGTTAACGGGTACTTCAAACGAGACTTTAAAATATTCCGGCAAGATTTTTTTAATAAAACTGTTCCACATATGATTCATATGTTTTCCATAGCTGCAAGCCTTTTAAATAAATTCAGTGTTCGATTAAAAAACAGGAATGATGCTGAGCAGATCATAAATGTGATTAGAGAACGATTTCCACCAAATAATAAGTTATCTGATTTTATAAATAGTGGGTCCGATTGCGTTTCTCTTTAAACCTAAATAATGACAGACTAAAATTTTACTAAATATGTCCATGTCCTTAACCTAAAGCTATACGTTTCTGTTAAAATAAGTTCACGTCACTAAATTTGAACTTAATTCGACGTCTATGGAAATGGACATAATTACGTTCGTTTGCCGCCGCAAATGGCAACACCACACCACTAGTCTGTCAAGTTGACAAGTCTGTCGTGGTTATTTTTTGTGTGTTTTCGCAAGAATTATTAAAATTTTAATAAATATGGATACAAAGAAGCCAAGAATGAAGAAAGAACAGCAACAATATTTATTAAACTTCTTGATGAGGAATCCGGAAACGGTTAACGTTATGTTTACAAAATATTTCATGCGAATTTTTGTTTTAGTAGTGTAAATTGTTATATTTTAATCTATCAATTTACCCTACTCATCCATCCATCTATTTACAGAATAGCAAGTTCATTTTAAATTTGATCATAATCATATATTTCACTCTAACTTATCCTATCTACAAGCATTCCTGTGTACATTCAGTTTGGTAGTCATATCGCATTGCAACGTTTGTTATTACATTCTCAATTATTTATTCACGTTAAATTATAACATAACATATAATATTGTTACGAGCTTGAGGTTCGTGACAATAAAAATTGCCGATAGAATTACCTAAATTAACACTTTAATTCACTTTACACTAATTAAAGTTAAAAACACTAATAATTAATCACACTGATTCACTTTATTCCGCTCCGTAGCTTCGCTTGTCTCACCAACTTCAATACTTCCCCGATCGCATCTTGCAGCGCCTATTTATATAAATTAGCAAAGAAATATCCAGAATGTTCAAGTAAACACGCGCAAGGTACCGAGAGTTCGAGTTTCAACTAGGCGCTAGTGCCGTCGACTAAGGCGCATAACACTGCCCCCTCCTAAGACATGCTCGTCCCGAGCATTATCGGCCCCATAATAACGCGCCAGGCGATCCACATGGACGATCTTAGGAGTCCCTCTTGCGCCTTTCTGTATCCGGTAGGTTACATCGTTGATCCTGGTCACAATCCGGTACGGACCATCCCATTTAGCTTGAAGCTTAGAAGATTTCGCTTAGCTGCGGACTGGATTGTGCAACCACACAAGTGAACCTTCGTTGAACCCTTTGTTGTTCATTTTGCGGTCGTACCGGGTTTTCATCTTTTCAGATATTTGCTGGCCCGATTGTCTGACGTGCTCATAAACGTCATTCATTTTGTTCCGCAAGTCATTTGCATAATCGGTTATACTGCGTGAGCATCGGGTGGTATCCCGGTGATCAGGTCTGCAGGCAGCCGTAATTCTCTTCCAAAGTTTGCGAAAGCTGGTGTCACTGCCGTACTTTCGTGAACAGCGCTTCGATATGACAACAAAAACGGTTGTATGTGCTTGTCCCAATCTCGTTGCCGATTGTCTACAACTTTTGCTAGGTACCTCTCCAATGTCTGATTAAATCGTTCCACCATTCCATCAGATTGCGGGTGATAAGAAGTCGTTCTTGTTTTATGAGTACCCATAACTCGGCAAGTTTCCTGGAATATTTGAGACTCAAAATTCCTTCCTTGATCGCTGTGAATCTCTAAAGGTACTCCAAAACGACAGAAGACTTCATGAACTAGTTTATCTGCAACTGTTGAAGCTTCTTGATTTGAAATGGCGAAGACTTCTGGCCACTTAGTGAAGTAATCCATCACAACCATGAAATACTTGTTACCGCTTTCACTCTCCGGAAACGGCACCGTCACGTCAATGGCTATTCTCTCCCATTGTGCACCAACATTGTACAACTTCAATGCACCTCTACTACGAGTCTGAGGTCCCTTTACAGCCCCACAACTTGTACATTTGCGACACCAGTCCTCGACATCCTTTCGACAGTAGACCCAGTAAAACCGTTCTCGGATCTTCAGTAGAGTTCGTTTAACTCCTAGATGGCCTCCTGAATAATTATTATGGGACAGCTGTAGAACATCCGGTACTTTAGCTTTAGGGACAACCATTTGTAAATGACAGCTGGCTCCCCGAACATTTTCCCATTTACGGCACAGAACTCCATCCTGAAGCAGCAAGCTGTCCCACTGGGCCCAATAGCTTTTAGTGGGACTCATCGCTGAGACGTCGCCCCACTTGGGCTTGGGAGCACTGGCCTTCATCCATTCCAGGATCGGCTTGATGTCCGAATCTTCCTGCTGTGCACGTTGTAAGCTGTCCTTCCACTCGTTGCTGAGGTGGTCTGCCCTGAGCATCCTCACGGATACCACTTCCTTACTCTCTTGCCTAGTACAATGTTTGCAATCTTCAGGACAAGGTCTTCTTGACAATGCATCTGCGTTGCCATGAGATTTCCCGCTGCGATGTTCGATCTCAAAGTCGTATTCCTGCAGTAGTTCAATCCACCTCGCAACTTGTACCATTTTAGTGCAGCATGGTCAGTTCGTATGTGAAATTTTCGCCCCAGAAGATATTTGCTAAAATGCTGCAACGACTTTACCACAGCTAGCAATTCGCGTCTTGTGACACAATAGTTCCTTTCCGGTTTTGACAACGACTTGCTGAAGTATGCTATCACGACCTCTTGGTCACCATTACGTTGAGACAACACACCGCCAAGTCCTATATCACTTGCGTCTGTGTCAACTATAAATTCTTTGCTTGCATCAGGGTATCCCAAAATAGGTGTTTTGCACAGACGGTCCTTGAGCTCCTGGAATGCGATATTACAACTTTCATCCCAGCATAAATGTCGCTTCTCCTCGGTTAGCTTATGCAGAGGTTTGGCTATATCTGCAAAGTTCTTCACAAATTGCCGGTAATAGGAGCACAAACCCAAAAATGCTCTAAACTGCGTCTTGTCTTTTGGAGCCGGCCAATCCTTTACAGCTGCGATTTTCTCTGGATCCGTGCGGATACCTCGACACTACATACCCCAAAAAGTTGACCTGCCGTTTGAATAGTGAACATTTCTTCGGACTCAACTTGAGGTTGGCACTCTTAATCTTCATGAGCACGCATTCCAGGTTTTGAAGGTGTTCCTCAAACGGACGGCCCACGATGATGATGTCATCCAAGTAGACCAGACAGGCATCGCCAATGAGCCCGGTAAGTACAAGTTCCATCAGCATTTCAAACGTTGCTGGAGCATTGCACAACCCAAACGGCATTACTTTAAATTGCCACAGACCCTTTCCCGTCGAGAACGCAGTTTTCTCCTTGTCCTTAGGATCAATTTCAACTTGCCAGTAGCCACTTTTTAGATCCAGCGTGCTAAACCACTTTACTCCTGTAAGCATGTCCAGCGTGTCGTCAATTCTTGGCAAGGGATAGCTGTCCTTCTTAGTAACGTCGTTCAGACGGCGGTAGTCAACACAAAACCGCATGCTGCCATCCTTCTTCTTTACCAGTACCACGGGTGAACACCATGGACTAGATGAAGGTTCAATAACACCATCCTTCACCATTCCCTCAATCATGGTTTCCACTTCCTTTTCACGTGCTACCGGCAATCTTCTTGGCCACTGACGGATAGGCAATTCTTCACCTGTGTTTATTTTGTGTTGAACTAAGCCAGTCTTTCCTATGTCAGCATCCTTTGATGAGAATACATCGGCATACTTGAGTAACAACTTCTTCGCTTTGACCATTTCATTCGGGGAGAGAACGCTGCGACAGTCTTCTAAAAGTGTGCTCACTCTCGTTTGTGCATCCTTGCTGGGGGTCCCAGTCGATAGATATTGGCACCGACGTAACCAATCCACTTCCTCACAAGTAGCAACCAGTGTGCCTTTTTCTATAAATCTGTTCCTGGCCACAAAGGTTCAGCACACGTACTCCTGAGATGTTAGTGGTTCTGACCAAGGTTCGAGCCACTTTCCATGGAAGGTGATTTTCTAACCTTTCCAAGAGTACACAACGATGAGGTTGCCCAGGATTTCGAGGAAGACTAACCGGCACAATCGTTTCCGATCTGGGCGGAAGAACAATCTTCTCAAGGCTGTACACGTTCCCTGGTAACGCTCCTTCCACAAAAAGTTTTTCTTGTCCACATTTCAAGACACCTTGCTTAACGTCAATCGCACAACAATTCTTCCTCATGAAGTCTAGGCCCAGGATGCAGTCGTCCATTATATCAGCCACGATGACATTATGCAGGTAGATCATGTTGCCTAGCTTCAACTCCATCTCTTTCTCTCCACGGACGGGTATACGCTGACCGGTGGCTGTTACCAAATTAATGCGTTCTCGGTTGTATGCGGAGTCCCCAAGGAACTGACTTATTAGTTGGGAACTAACAACCGTACGAGAGGCTCCAGTGTCTATGGTCAGTTTACACGGCATTCCGTTGACCTCGCCCTTGATGATTAGACTGTTCCCATCGTGGGTTTGTGAGATCGAGATCCTTGGGGCTCTTTTAACATCAGCCAGCACACGCCCCGCAGTTCTGGCTTTTACTCGTTTCCCTGCTGCTGCTGGGCGGTGCTGTTGGCCGCACTACCCTCCTGATATCGTTCACCTTCCCTTTCTGCGGTTCGCTTAGGGCAGCTGGATCGAAGATGGCCCTTTTCCCCACAGCCATAGCACCTAGGGCTGTATCCTTTGTTGCGGTCGCGAACTGTAGCTGCTGCAACCTCCCTGACGCGATGGGAACGACGATCCTGCCGCACGGCTTCCACCTCCAGTGCATGGGCCAAAGCGTCCTTAAGCGTCTCGTGGTGCCCGAGCCTCACAGCAGCTCTGACTTCCAGGTTGCGGATGCCGTCGATGAATGTCTGCACCAGGTTCCCTTCAATGAGCGCAGGTACAGACCGGTATGCTTTTCGCACCAGCTTCTCCACCTCTAGAGCCCACTCCTGCAGTTTTTCGTTGATGCGCTGCACGCGATATTTTAGCTGGAGTCGAAAGACGTGTTCCAGGTGAGCGTCACCATATCTCGCCTTCAACGCCTCAAGGAGTTGCTCATAAGTCACTTCCTCACCGAGAGCTTCCAGAACTGTTAAGGCCTGGTCGCGCAGGCCTAGTGTGAGAGCAGTCATGGCCTGACTTTTATTCCAGCCATTCGCCTTCATAACAGCCTCGAACTGGATTTTGTAGTCTGACCAGGAAGAGGTACCGTCGAACGGTGGCACCTTGAACCCACGTAGCGAAGGTGTTGTAGCTACTGAGGGAGCTGTAGCTCCCTCTCCAAGTTTGAGTTCGTCCAGTGATTTCTTCATGTCAGCCATTACGTTAACCCGATTGTTTACTTGGTCGATTCGGGTTTCAGCTTTCGCGATTTGGGTTTCAGCTTCCGACAGGCGGTTGTCATGCTGAGCAACCCTATCCTTCACCTCCTTTATCTCCTTCCCGAAGGTAGCGTGAAGGTCCTTCATGAGGAGCATCTGCTCTTCCAACCGACGGGCCTGTACCTCCTGTCCGCCCCGCAGCTGCTCTTCCAATCGGCGTGCCTGTTCCGCCTGCTGGCGAGCCTGTTCCTCCTGTCGGCGAGCCTGTTCCTCCTGCTGCTCTTTCAACCAAAGGGCCTGTTCATCCTGTCCGCCCCGCAGCTGCTCTTCCAACCGACGAACCTGTTCCTCCTGTCGGCGAGCCTGCTCCTGCAGCATCACCATCAGAGCACCTAAGTCAGGTGCTGCAGATGTAGGAGCTACTGACGGGCCTGCAGCCGGCGGCTGACCCTCCGTCGACTGCGGCGTTGCACCACCAAATCTTCTTTGGTCCGTCTCCTGCTGGCGTTGACTACGGGTACGGACACCCTCCGTTTCCTCCTTAGGTAAAATCGGCATGATTTTATCCCACTTCTGACACCAATTGTTACGAGCTTGAGGTTCGTGACAATAAAAATTGCCGATAGAATTACCTAAATTAACACTTTAATTCACTTTAGACTAATTAAAGTTAAAAACACTAATAATTAACCACACTTATTTACTTTATTCCGCTCAGAAGCTTCGCTTGTCTCGCCAACTTCAATACTTCCCCGATCGCATCTTGCAGCGCCTATTTATATAAATTAGCACGGAAATATCCAGAATATTCAAGTAAACACGCGCAAGGTACCGAGAGTTCGAGTTTCAACTAGGCGCTAGTGCCGTCGACTAAGGCGCGTAACAATATAAATAATTGGCATCCAATAAAACATGATGTTTTTATACTTACCTATACTTCATTTGTCTTTATTTATCAACAGGAAATTCTCAGTTGCCGGCTACCAAAAGATTGTGGACGTAACTGACAGAAGCCCTCAATGGAATGGGAGGTATTCGTAAGACACAGACAGATTGGTTAGAGGTTAGTTAGTGGTGCTTCATACATTAAATTGTCCTAACTTTTAAAATTGAAACACTTGGATATTAATAATAATAATAAGTGTTTATTTCAGACGTAAGGAACGTCCATAGATTGTTAGTATGTTAGTAACAATTTTCCTTAACTTCTAAGTTAGTATTGTTTTCAGACATACAAGTTATTAGCACGCAGGGCGAAGGCTAAGATGCGCAAACAGCGTGCATGTATGCAAAGGACTGGAGGTGGTCCTCCAGCAGATATCTGCTTGACAGAACTGGAGAAAAAAACAATAAATATAGAGGGGACATCAACTATATATGGATTGCCTGGAGCTGTGGAAGCTGTAAGTTATTGGCATTAGTTTTTTGTAAGCTCTATATTAGATTTACTTATTTTTTCATGATTGCATCAATCATCACAATTGTGTTAATTTTGAAAACTACATACATTACATATCATTAATATTATAAAGATGTCCTTTTATAATATAAACGGAAAACCTTGATCCTTGACTTGTAAATTTCATACAGGGTATTATTATTGTCCCAGGGACCCCACAGCCCATTGTTGATGTTCCGGATCCTCATGTTAAACAAAACATAGTCATGGTGAGTGTGTTATGGTAATGCTTGTAGCAGTCGTGATATTTATTACCAGTAATGGTCTGATGTTAAGTTGATTTTATTTTGACTACAGGTTTTGGATGATACTCAACTGCCAAAGCCCAAGCAGACGTTGATTTTAGATGCAGTAACAGTTGTGAGTATATTTTACCTATTCACAACAACATTATTATATACATATAAATAAGATTTGTTAGTTTTATAAATAAGTTTAAACAGTGCCCTTATTATGACTTGAGTTCTAATGATTAGATTTTGATGTAGTTTTCATTAAGCGTTATGGTCAATTTTGGCAATTATAGAATAACCGGATTATTAATGGTATGAGTAATAAATACTAATGGTATTCTGAAATTGACTTCATAGTGGTACAATTGTATGAATTTATCCTTGAATAAAACTAAATTTTCGGATTATATCGCGTTTATTTAACTGATTTTACTTATTTTTAATTCCCGACGTTTCGGGTGCTTTACAGCAACCATGGTCACGGGGGGGACTGAGATGTTTGACGTCCCAATGTAATTGTTAGCCCGGCTACCTTCAGTTTTTGAATATTAATTTTTGGTCCGATTTACGCAAAACGAACTTACAGTATCTTGAAGTCTTGCAGTGGTATGCTTGGGTTTGGGTTTAATTTTGTTAATTATAGGATCTCAAGCAGATGGCAGCACCCAACCATCTTCTCTATTGAATTTAGAATGTTCTTTTAATTTCAATAGCCTCGCGTATCATCCTTGGTAGGAATCGGTGTTCTTTTGCGAGGATTTGTGGTTTATCAAATCTGATGTAATGGTGGGGACGATCTCGAACATGTTCACAGACTGCAGACTTCCCAGAGCGTCGGTACTTCACGTCAGCTATATGTTCTTTCACGCGGGTTTTTATGGATCTTTTTGTTTGACCTATGTCCAGACACTGAAGAAGAGCCCCCGAAGGAAGCGGCTATGGTGGACACGTTGACACCGACGGCGAGTCACGATGGGGCGACTGTCGTCACTTCAATGGCGACGGACGCGTCATCAATACCGACAGCATCTCGCGTTGGTCGAATTGCGGTAGACGCGTTGATGATGCCAGCGGCAAATAGGGATCTGGCGACGATCAGTTGCAGTCGTGAACACATCGTGGCCTCAACCCCTGAACAGAACGGAGACGGCGAGGTGCGCAACACTCTGCGCCTCTAGCGCCGCAACGCGCGTCGAGCAACGCCCCGTACGCTCGTGCCGCCAGCCGATTCAGCCACCCCGCAAGAAGATGCCATGATAGCGGCTTTAAGGGAGGGAGCCCAAGCGCAGATGGCGCTCGCCAATGCGCAGACAGAGGCCGCTCGGTATCTTGGCGATTGTATAATGCGTGCCGCTACCATGTTCGTCGAAGCGATCAATAAAAATAAATAAACTATTTTTTCGAAATTAAGTTTTATTCATTTTTTAATTTAAATCTTTAATTAAAACACATCATGCAAAGTATTGTCTTGTGATGTTATTTCGAATATTTCTTGCCACATTTAAAAAATTCATATCCCTGGGAGGATCATCTGCTGGCCGCAATCTGTCTTCTAGAGCCAATTCGTCTGGTAAAGGTTCATTTCTCTTAATTGCCACATTATGGAGAACAACTACAGCTGCTATTATTGTAGATGCCTTCACGGGGTCATAATGCAACGTCCTGTGCTTGTGAATGCATCTAAATCTTGTTTTCATCACTCCAAAACATTTTTCAATAAGGACCCTCGTTTTGGTATGCGTTAAATTATATCTAGCCTCAGGTGTATTTTCATCCGCATCAGCATACGGGTTCATCAGCCAAGGCAGTTGGGCATATCCAGTCTCCTAGAAGCCAATCACTAGCTGAAACTCCGTTAACATAATTGGTTTCCAATAATTGGCTCAAACTGGATCCTTGCCAGACCGCTGCATCATGTGTTGATCCAGGAAAAGTGGCATTGAAATGAATAATTTCCATCTTTGCATTACATACAAATTGGCAATTAAGACTATAAAAGCCTTTGCGATTAAAAAATAATCTCGCTGGCACAAGTGCTGTGTCTTTTGGGCGAACAATGGAGATTTGACTACAGTCTATCGAATCCAAGACTGAAGGAAACCCAGCTATCTGTAAAAACCTCTGTTTATTTTCTGCCCTTTCCTCTTCAGTCTCTGGAAATAGCACCATACCGTTCAATAAAACAGTTATAATTGCGTCAGCAACTTCTTGTAAGCATTTGCTTACAGATGGCTGACTTAAACCTAAGTACTGCCCCTGCCCAACCGTTGTTTGGTAGCCGCCGTGTCCAAAGAAATGGAGTGAAGCCAAAACTTTGATATGCACAGGAATTTCGTGCTGCCTTTGTCGATTTAAATTCTGGTGAAGAACTCCACTAAAAAATGCGCAGTTCTTTTGGAGAGCCTGTATAATGTGGTAAAAACCTCTGCAGATACGTCGAAAGGGTTGGAATGGTCCCGAATATGGCGATGCGCTATCCTTCTCGCAGTCCTACAACGAAAAAAGTTAGGTTATGTTATGCTTATACCTACCGTATACAAGAAAAGCAGTTTCTATAATATAAATTACGTACTCATACCGTTGCCGTTCCTCATTGTGTCTTCTTTGAGAAACTTAGCTTACGTACGGACTAAATAGGTGCGAACTTAAAGAATAACACTTCCTAGACGTATAAGTTCATTTAAAGCCAACGAACTGTCAAATTGTCAGAAACGGAATAGCAAAAGACATGCGTAGACATAATTTAAGTCCGAATTGGACATAAATAGTGTTGTGGACATAATTAATTAACAAACGCAATAGCAATAATTTTAGACTAATTTAAGTCTATTATTCGGCATTATTTAAGTGCGCCAAAGAAACGCAATCGGACCCAATGTGAATATGAATAGACGAACATCTGATCTTACTAGTATTACAGCTCATTCCAATACTAATATTATATTCCCCCATCTAGAATATAGTGAAGTTATATTATTTGCCCTAGGAACATATCAGATTCAACAGGCAAGGTCCTATTATAGTGAACATGTGAGGTTTCACGGAGGGTATAGAATTGAAATAAGCAGAGGAAACATTAATGTAACAAGTATTGTTTGAGAGGAAGTGGACATAACTCACTTATAAGAAGCAAAATCAAATCCAGACACATTTCGAGAAAAGTATATTATGTTTATATATTAATTGAAAATAATGTGTCTGGAAGGGAAGCTATAATAGAGTATTGCCGTAATTGTTTAGTTGGTAGAAGAACAGTTGGGTGCTGTGCACATGTTATGACGCTTGTGTGGTACCTTGGGAGGACCAGGCATCAGCCGACAATATCGCTATTGCCAGCATCACTCCGTGATGTTGTAGTTGTAAGAAGATGTAAAAAGTAATTTTGTCTAGCCTACTTATTTCATTAAAGTACTCCTAAATTCCACCATTACACTTCATTTACTCCCGTAACCCACCATCACTCGATTTTTCAATACATATGCAACTTTAGTATTGAAGACTGAAAGACAGTAGCTATCTAGCGAATAACTCTCTTCTGCTAGAACTACAAAAAAGCCTTGAAATCTTTCAGGAAAGACTTCGTGTGATAATAATTACGTCATACTTGTTTTACGTTATATACTGTGCAAGCTAGTGCAATATATGTAGGTGTAGTTTTTATTGAATTATCGGTCATAATTTGTCGTCGAAACTGTCAACTTCACGAGACGGTTTGACAGACGGCCCTTTTTGACATCGAACTCTAGGAGTATGATGCACATACGTAGGGTGCGCTTTGAGAGATGTTCTATTATTGGATAGTAAAATTATTTTAGAGAAATCTAAATAAATGGAAACGAGATCGCTAATTATCCTCCTCACTTATCGCTAACTACACTTTTAGGCAACATCGCAGTCGGATAAAGCATCCAAGCAAGGTTTTTCATTAAAAATCAAAATGTACCATAAATTGCCTTTAGAAATAACAAGACTTCCATTATACGCGTTTCGACAAGTGACAAAAACATACTTTTTGAATCACGCTTTCTATAATATAGAAGAATATATGAAATGTTCATTTTCTGACTTGCTTGCTATGTAAATGTAGATGTACTTTAATTTGTAATTTTAATAATCTAATGTAATCTAATATCATGTGAATTGATTGTAATTTTGACATACCGATGTTATATTTTAACGAAATGATCAATAAAAAAAAGTAAAAGTAAAAGGTATTTGTTGATTCAGCCTTAAAATACATATTGTTAACGTTATTATAAAAAATCGTGGCTATTTAGATATTATTTTTAAACGTGATTGTGTTTACAACATAAAAACAAACCAATCTAACTATAGTTTGTTTTGGGACATGAAAAAAAAGTCAAGTCCAGCTCCTATAGACATTTGGCCATCCTCCTTTTCACTTAACATCAAGTGAGCCGCATGCTCGTTTGCCCCCTCTTCTATAAAAAAAAAACTACAAGAAAGATATGTGATGATCACTTTGAATCGTATTACAAAACTACAGGTCATCGTTAAACCATAACAGCAGTGCCAACTTTGTCTCTTGAAGGTGATTTTTAAATTAAAAATAATATAATTAACAACATATTATGTATATGTTTAAATGGTAGAATTAGATACTGTTTGTAGGTGTCACATTGATTGAATGTGTATGTGTGGGGGGGAATGATTTTTATTCTATTCTAATTACTTAAATTTAATGTTCACCTCATAGAAACAAAGGGTCAGTGCAATAACTCTCAGCAATAATTTGTCACGACCTTTACCCAAAGTCAAGCATATTTATAAATAATTAATCTGTGTTTTCTATAGATTTCAATTGCATTATTTTTCAGCAGCATTCAAGGAAGACATAAACTTCTCTGTGTCCCAAGAATATATGCTCCTAATACATCCCTGACAGTCATTCAAATCAGCCTCAACCTGTAGAGAAGAAGTTGAGTGGTGAAAGAGGTAATTAAATTCTGTTGAAACTGTTTTTTTGTAATCTTCACAGGGTGGTAATTTGGAATTGAGTACTTGGGGTGGCCACTTAAAGGATATTGTATGTAATACAACATAATAAGTGTACGAAACGTTCTACGAGATTTATAAACTGAATAACTACTTTACTAACGACTAATCTACCATTAGGTACACTGTATGCTCATTTGTCCACTTTTCTCCTTAAAAAGCCTGGTGGTCATCAGATAGATAATTATTAGATATATCATTTATTGCAGCCTGTACTGCCGTGGTGCCAGAGAGCAGTTTGTCAGATTTATTCTTTTTTCAACCAACTTCAAAAACAGGAGAAGTTTCTGAATTCGACTTTTTATTTTGTTACCTCAGAACTTCGACTTTTTTTTTTACGTGAACAGATTTTGATGATTCTTTTTATTTGAAAGCTGGTGCTTCTCATCTGGTCCCAAATAGATTTGATCAAGATCTGAGCGGTAGTTTTAGTTGTCCCTAATACTGTGTATTTAATTCGACTAAATTGATGATGTTCTTATTTTATCTTACCAAATGTTTAATTTTACCAATTGTTTATTATTACAGATTTTGAATGTTCCTCAAACTGTCTTTGTTTTTATATGTTTCATTTTTCTAAGTAAATTAGAAATGTTCTAAGTAAATTATTTTCTTGTTTGATAAACAGCAGTAAACACGGTAAAAAATATTATTCCATTACAAAAAAATACAGTCAATTGTTGCTATTGTTACGCGCCATGAATAATGCCCGGTACATGGCTGGTGATTATTAGCGCCATCTAGTATCAAGTAGCAGAAATAGGAGCGTCAAGTTCTTTCTAGAACTCTCCCACAAGTGCCATCTGGTATCGAATAGAAGAACTAAGCTTTCTCTAAAACTCCACACTCGAATTTTCTACACCTAGTCGGTCGGGACCGGTATTCACTGGAACATTCTAGATGTTTCGGTTGAAAAGGCCTATATAAAGCCGTTTAGGGCTGCGACAAAGGCAGTATTGAATTGGCGACACAAGCGAAGACTTCGGAGCGAAATAAAGTGAACTAAAGTGTTAAGTGTGATTAATTACTGGTGTGTTTTAAGTTTTAATTGGTGTCCAGTAATTAAAGTGTCAATATTGGTAATTCAATCAGCAGTTTTTACTGTCACGAACCTTAAGCTCGTAACACTATACTGCCCTTTTCATTTATATTAAGCAGGTACTTTTAATAAAAGTCAAACGATTTCGCTTATATATATATATATATATATATATATATATATATATATATATATATATATATATATATATATATATATATATATAAATACAGTATTTCCAACGAACGTTCTTTGTTCAAAAAATAGAGTATCAGGTACATAATCTGTAATAGAATATTCAGATTAATTATTTTTTAAAGCATGACAACTCTTACATAGTCAGAACAAAAAAGGAGAGTGAGGTGAGGGATAGAATATAGGTATAGATAGGAAGGCAACTTCTATAGGTGAAAATATTTCAAGGTAATTTGCGCTATAACCTAAATTGCACTTTATTGTGTCGTACCAAGAGTCGCTATTTATTTATATGATTTTGCCGAGTAAATTTTCTGTGCCCTGTGCACAGAATAAATAATAATAGTACTACGTACAGAAGTTACAGTCCTTTGATGTTGACTGCTTGCTGACGTTTAATAGCGTACATAATCATTATTAATTAGATAAATCGCGCACAATAGCTAAATAAAATTTTATCACTGTGCGCATGTGTCCGTATTACTTTGCACCTCTACCACTTTCCTAACGCCACGGCGGACTTCGTTTGTTTTTACTAGGCTGTCTATATAGAGTAAAAAATACATCGCAAAATATTAACTAAGTTACTTAGGTAAGGTACCTTTTCCGAGTATGACAACAATAAACCCGAAATACAATTCCTAACATAAGTTAATGTGATCGTATTAATCGTATTTTAATAGAATAGGGAGCAACTGAGCATGCGGCTTACCTGATGGTAAGTGACTACCGCCGCCCACGAACAACCGCAACACCATGGGAATTGCAGATGCGTTGCCGGCCATTTAGAAAGGAGTAAGCTCTTTTCTTAAAGGTCCTTAAGTCGTATCGGTCCCGAAAAGTCGCCGGTGGTAAACAATTCCACAGAGAAATTAAACGAGGAAGAAAACTCACAGTAAAACGTACAGTAGTGGACCGCCAAGCATCCAGATGGTGAGGACGGTATCGGGAATTTTGAGCGGGTGATCGTATTCAACTTAAATGTTTTTTTTAGTTAAAAATCTTGTAAACAAAGTTTTTATTTCAGTATTTTGTGTTATTATACCTTAAAATATTTTAATTACAAAAGACAAGTATAGGTATGTAAGTAGGTACTTGGATAACAGTAAAAGTAATATAAAGTTACAGCCTATATAAGTCCCACTGCTGGGCACACACTGGAAGTAGGTACTTGGATAGTGAAATATATTTCAACTAAGTTTTGTAATAAAGTACTTAGATATTTTATTTATTTTATTTTTATTTGCATGGAAAACTTACAGGCAATTTTCAAAAATAATATACCTGATTATAACAAAAATGAAGGCCATTTACAAGTTTTCACTTAGATAATACCTTATAAAACAAAATTGTGTCAGAAGAGATATATACGAGTATATGGCAAGTAACAGTACACTTAACTATAAAGAACATTATCAAAAAGAAAAGAAGTTGTTAGAAAGTGAACGCCTAAGCTGGAGAACGCTGGAATGAAATAAGTCAATATCCACGTTGTGAATATGTGCTGTAACGTTAAAATTTCTGCATGATCGAATAATAAAACAGTTTTGTCTATAATTACTTTTCACGTATGGTACAGATAAAAGTGGAGGTTTCCGCAAGCCAGATGATGAGGTACGTAAACCTATTTTATCCAGTAGTTCAGGGCAATCAACATCACCATTAATACTTTTAAATAGAAAAGAGAGATCTGCAATATTTCTTCGCTCATATAAAGGTAATATATGAAATTTTTTACACCGAAGAGAAGGCTGGGTAGGTATAAACTTTTTTGATTTAAATTGAAGAAAACGCAAAAATCTTTTTAATTGTATGGACTGTATCCTATCAACGTATACATTCTATTAAGGATTCCAAATTTCAGAGGCATATTCCAAATGGCTACGTATATAAGCGCAATATAGAATTTTAAAGATTTTCATACTTTTGAAATCTGCCGACAATATTATTATAAAACCCAGTGATTTGTAACAATATGCCAACGTGATTGTCAAACAGCAATTTTGAGTCAAAAATAACACCGAGATTACTGATAGCGTTGGTTTTATTTAGAGAAGTATGGTGTAATTTATGATTATAAATTATAGGATTAGGTTTACGAGTAAATGAGCAGATAAAACATTTAGATCAAGTTTATTGTTTGAACAGAACGCTTCTAAGTTATAGAGATCCTTTTGAAGGCTAGAACTTTCCAAATCTGTTATAGGACATAAGATTTTTATATGGTCAGTGTAAAGAATAATCTTGGAACTTTCAAAACACGTGTCGATATCATTGATAAAAATTAAGAAGAGCAAAGGGCCTAATAGGGATCCTTGCGGTACGCCAGACGATATATAGATTGTAGACGAACGATTTCCACTAAGGACGACAAACTGACATCGATTTCTGATATATTACGTAAACCATCTGAACAAATCGCCCCTAATACCCATTGCAAGGAGTTTACTAATTAAATAAACAATTATGTGGAATATTTTACAGTAGTCTGTATAGACTACATCAACTTGTGCTAAATTAAGAAGAGCAAAGGGCCTAATAGGGATCCTTGCGGTACGCCAGACGATATATGGATTGTAGACGAACGATTTCCACTAAGGACGACAAACTGACATCGATTTCTGATATATTACGTAAACCATCTGAACAAATCACCCCTAATACCCATTGCAAGGAGTTTACTAATTAAATAAACAATTCTGTCGAATATTTTACAGTAGTCTGTATAGACTACATCAACTTGTGCTGGTTTAGACACAAAGCTAGTTAGATAGTCGAAACAAGTAACAAGGTTTGACACGGTGGATCTGTTTTTTAAGAATCCACGTTGATTTTCACTAAATGTGTGACGACGAGAAGAATACACCTGGTTGTAAATAATTTTTTCAAGTACTAGCAAATAAACAGAGGTTAGAAATGGGACGATAATTTTGCATCTAATCCTTAGGTCCTTTTTATGTATTAGAGTAATAAACGAACTTTTCCAAATATTTGGAAACGCCTTCCTTTAAGGAAAGGCGGTACAGAATGCTCAGAGGCAAAGTAAGGGAGTCCGCACAACGTACGATTAAGATCGCCGGGATACCGTCTGGTCCAGCTGATTTGTATATTACTACTATGTAAACCATGTAACAAAAAAATTAACAAAATTTACCTTTCATAACTTCGTACTAAAATTCTTCGGCAACTTCAATAATGATACATATATCTTAAACCATTTGTTAGTCATTAACTCATGCATCCACGCAACAATATTAGTGGAAACGACGTTTCGCCATTATAATTTATCAAATAGATAGGTATTACATATATATACTCAACAAAAAATGACTTTCAATACGTATTATACAATAACCTATATTGAATAAAATCATTCATTTCATATAAGAATAGATATTATACTTAATATTATGTATAATTTTAAATAACATTAAAACTGTTTTCAACTAATGTATCTTACAACTAAATACACTAAACACTAAACAAAAACTATTTCAACAAGTATTTACAAAAAGGGCCCTACAACGGGCTAGCTCCGACTGCGTATGTGGCCCAGGCCGCCTCGCAATTGTGGGTCAGTATTACCTGCAGGTAGCAAAAGTGACAGAGGCCTGACTAGGGCACATATAGTGCTATTAGAAGTTTCCTTAACGCTGGCCTCCGTCTGGGATTCCAGCATTCACCTGCCACCTAAAGCTTCTTTCTGCCGTGCCGAGAGCTAGCAGACTGTTGGCCTACTATCCTGCCAACGTCCATCATCACCGTCGGACCTGTGTATAATCGGCTCCTTCCGCTAGCTGGCTGTGACCGACCCTCAAGAACTCCGCCTTAACTTCGCCTTCCTACGTCAGACCACTGATTACCTTCCTAGAAACTAACTTTGTATGTGTGCGGAAGTAAGATAAATAAAACAATTTACTATAAATATTGGGTGTTTTAAAGAACCCACCTATTTTTTGAACCAACCTAACAGTACACAGCCCATATCTATGCTCGACTAAGAATCAATTAAAATTGTCACCCCTGAGCTTTCAATGAAGCTGTCTTAAGCGTTAACTGGCAGCCCATACGGCCATGCAAAGTCGCACCTATTGGTCGGCGAACGTTGAGTAACAAAGCGGTTTATATGCGTCGTGTCGGTCGCGTTCAGAGCCGTGCAGTTTGGTTACAAACATTTATATATTAATGATTCTACAACTAAAGTACAACGAACACCCCACCCATTATCGGGTTAAATGGAATAAAAAAGACAAGTGTTTGTTTTTCAAATTAAGTTTAAAAAAAAACTTTGTGATCCGACTCTGAGCTATGTTCAAAATGTCATGTTAAACACATTTACATGCTTATAGTGAAATTATAAAATCAATTACTGAATTCGAACCGACAAACCAAACATAAAGAAGAGCAAGTTAATAAAACGTGGGAAAATCATATTTTGGTGGACAAAGAGTAGTCTCAAGTGGCATATATATATATATATATAAAAGTCCATGAAAACCCGCGTGAAAGAACGCGTGAAGTGAAGCACCGACGCTCCGGGAAGTCTGCAGTCTGCGAATGTTCAAGATCGTCCCCACCATTACATTCGATTTGATAAACCACAAATCCTCGCAAAAGAACACCGATTCCTACCAAGGATGATACGCGAGGCTATTGAAATTAAAAAACATCCAAATTTCAATAGAGAAGATGGATGGGTGCTGCCACCTGCTTGGGATCCTATAATTAACAAAATTAAACGCAATCCTAAGCATACCACTGCAAGACTTCATGATACTATAAGCTCGTTTTGCGTAAATCGGACCAAAAATTAATATTCAAAAACTGAAGGTAGCCGGACTAACTATGATATTTGGACGTCAAACATCTCAGTCCCTCCCCCCGTGACCATGGGTGCTGTAAAGCACCCGAAACGTCGGGAATTAAAAATAAGTAAAAGTAGTGAAATAAACGCGATAAAATCCGTAAATTTAGTTTTATTCAATGTGTAGTGTTTTCGTAAATTTTAGAAATCATTCCGTCTTAGTTTTCAGGGATAACAACGCTCTTCAATTTGATTCTTAATCGAGTCCATTTCACCATCAGGTGGACAGTGTGCTTGTTTTCACCCTTATTCTATAAAAAAAGGTAAAGCACACTGGGCTTCGATAAAGCCATTGACACAGAACATACACTTTCCATCTTTATGACTGACGATAATAATCTAAGTTCAAATTGAACACGTCGGCATTGTCGTACGGTTGACAAAACCAGTTTAGTTGCACGGCAATGCGAGCAACCGATTTTACCTTCGAACAACAATCCGACGGAACATTGAAACAGCGGGATAACAATCTATACAGACGTAGTGGCAAAATTTTCATATCAGTGCTGTGACTACTCCCGACACAGTCATCCAAAACAAAACCAATGGTTAAAACAGTAATTTTAAAAACCTCGACTGCGTAAGTTTACTCAAGAGAGAAAATTTTTATACCCTACGTCACTTCCGCAACGAACGTAACGACACGCCATGTGTCAAATCCGTCAAACCGTGCCGTGGCGTGGGCTGCAGAGCGCCAAAGGAATATACATACATACATACTTATTCTCGAAAGACAGTACCCTCGTTCTTGGGCAGTCGGGTAAAAATGAGAATATTAATTTGCTCAATTGTGCTTGCAACAATGTTACCTAGCTTGGGTCACGTACCTCTCCCATCCCACCCTGCAATCACAATAAAAAAATCAATGTAACTAATACCTACAGTGTCTTTATTACTTAGCGGATATCATCATCATCATCATCATCATCATCATCATTACAGCCCATCATAAGACCACTGCTGAACATTTTCCTCAAGAAATGTAATAAAGCATGCTCCTGAGCCGTCTGTATCCATCGACTCGAGGATAGTATATGATTAATTTCCTCCAAGAAACACTTGCTTCTATTTCCATTACTAACATTTACAACAATCAATTACAAAAACCGAAGTTATACTATCGTTTTCAATAAACAATAGTAAACATTTAATAAAACAGCTTTCAAAGCATCTTTCGACTCGAGCTGCGTACGATTCATTTTCCTCGTTCGCTTAAAAGTACACCTTAATTTATTTATACTCGGCTTCGAGAACAAGTGAACAATGTAAGGAAACTCGATTGCAGTCGCAGTTTCGCTGCACTGCGTACATTCCGCGGCCTGATGCCACTACGTACCGCGGCGCGCGCCACAACACACAATGTGACAATACCCTACCACTACTTCGGCTACGGCTCGCACTAATAAGGGCCACAATCGAACACTCCACATTGCTAATTACCAGTCTCCAGTAGCCTTGAAGTTGCTTCGTCAATATCAAACATTTCAAAAAACTACAGCAAGTGTACTTGTGCCGTGTAACGGCAAGCTTACATCGGCTTACTTTTTACTCGACTGCCCCAAAAGGAGAGTAATGTTTATCGAGTGTATCTGGTCACGTATGTAGACTTCGTTGGCACGCTCTGCAGCCTAAATGGCTTGATGGATATTTGTGATGATAACAAACGGAGTGTCGTTAGAATCGTGTTAGTTGTAGAAATGGCACAGGATATTAAACTTTCCTTTTTTCCGTAAACTTTTTTACACATTCGGTTTCCCTTTCTTTTCTTTTTTTTTTTTTAAAAATGTTACACTAAGATTTTCTCTTGTATCGTAGGGGCAGTTTTTAAACATAAATTGCACAAGGACAAACATCCAGACCCGGAACAACTATTTGTAGGCCTTACAAATACTTGTTCCGTGCGGGATTCGAACCCGCGACCCAAAGCGCAGCCACTCATTGCTAAGCCAGTGCGCCACGGAGTCGTCATTCTCTATTTGCTCTTTTAACCTTTGGACTTGTTCAAATGAGAAATCCCGATAAACGCGGTTATACTTCCTCTCGCGTGCGGCATCTTTGTATGTTTGACCTATAACAGCGATAGCCCGCGCGGCGAGTGCGCATACTCGATAGCCATAAAGCGTAAACAACGTCATTTGTGTCGATAACTCATCTCGGAGGAGCGGTGTGTCCCGATTTAGCTGGGCGGGGCCCCGCTACTGGCGACAGACAAAGACTGGCGCCGGCGGGGCGGGGGGCGAGGGAGGGGATCTATAAATATACCGTGCGCCCAGCGCTGAGTCACCGGTAGCGCCAGCGCCAGTAGGGTTGACATGAGTTTTCCTGACATCTCCGGAATTTTAACCGTCTTAGGTAAACAAGGAAATTGAAATTGTCAGGAATTAACACATATAAATAGAAAATTATAAGAAAAATACAAATGAAATCTTCATAAAACAGTTTAATCACAAAAAATAATAAATTAATAAAATCTTAACAATTGCTCGTACATTTAAAGCTGGGCTATGGCGCATGTTGTGTCAAGGACATAGGCAAGTTTTTACGATTAGATATTTTTGCTGACTTCGAGTTAATGTCACACAATTATTTGGAAAGTCAGGGATTTTGCCAGGGAAACACATTTTCGGATCTGGATACCCTAACCGTCAACGGTCCCGCGCGCTTTACTAAAAGGCAAACACGCGAAAACCGACCTAACTGCAGTCGTCGTAGAAAAGCTTGGTCCGCTCGCTTAAATACTTCTTTTTTTAGGATAACAGTGACAAACGAGCACTCAGTGCACTTGATAGGAAGTGGTTATGAGTCACTGGCACCCGTGAGGACCACGATGCAATGCCTCGTTTCCAGTAAAAAGGGTCTCCGGTTCTCTACACTCGTCATACGAAACACAGCAGCGTTACTGTTCGCACAAGAACACGAGTGTTGGCAAGTAGGGCTATTAGTCTGCGCTATTATTACATGTTTAGTATTAGGCTATTAGTTTCAATATCCCTCTGTCACCTCCTACACACCCACGGCACGGCACGGCACGGCACGGCACGGCACGGCACACTTTCTATTCCCTCACTCTAAGTCCGATGGGACGGTAATCCGACACGACCGGAGAAGATCAGGCTCGGAATCAACAGCTTCCCGTGTTATTCGAGGCACAGGGGTGAAACACCGACCACTTCCTAACTCCGGGCTGCTACTGAGCATTTCTTGACAGAAAAACTTAATAATTGATTTCTTTGCCCGACTCGGGGCAAAAGGGAAGTCATTATCATTCTACATAATATATACTTAGGGATCAGCGAAATACTACTGACTTAACGAGATATCCAAAACTATACACCCGATTGACTTGAAATTTGGAATATATACTTCTTTCTCGACGTAGACACCCACTAATGGAAAATTTAAAACCAGAGGGAGTGAAATAGGGTGAATTGCAGCTTGTCACAAACTTATATATTTCCATTTTAACACTATATTGGCTATTTACTCGAAGCTTTCTTAATGAATTTTCACATATTAGGAACTTTAAAAAAAATTACTATACGAAAAATATATATTTATTATTTTATATTAAATATATTTTATATTTCGTTGCTACCAGTCGTTGGCAATGAAATGACCTTAATATGCCATAAAAAGATCATTACATTAGCTTTGCAATTAGTACAGAAATATTGATTTCTTGCATACATGTCAACAGTTCCATTGTGTAGCGAACTCATGCATAATTATCTGGTCCGGTCGTCTAATGTGTTCATTACACGTATACAATAGGAGTGATGCGTGCGGTCACGTCGGCTTAGCGCCTCATTGTAATGGACAATGAAGGTGTCGTTAGCAAGTTGGAGCTGTATGAGCTCGATTAGCACTTGCCGAACACGGCAACGCGGGCAATACGATAATTTCTGCCACCAGGGCGGCGCCACTTTCTAATGAGGTGAAATATTTGACGGATTTCACAGCGGTGAAGTTAATTTGTTTGAAAAGATTAAAGTTCCTTTCTGAAATATTAGTTATATTTTATATGAATTAAATCTTAATATCTAAATTACGTTTCACGTTGTTTGTCCGCGATGGACTCTTAAACTACTCAAGCGATTTTAATCAAATTTGCACACCGTGTGCAGTTTCGTCCCACTTGAGAAATAGGATAGTTTATTTTGCCCATGAGTTACCCATAATTTATTTTTGCGAATTTAAGTATTTTGAATAGTACATAACAAAGTGTCTTCGAAAAGGACAGAACAACGTCTGCCTGGCAAGCTAGTTAGATATAAAAAAAACAAACTGCGGATATTATAAAGAAGAAAACATAGAGTTAAAAATGTGCAAAAAATCAAAGAGCAAATCAGTGAGGCAATGTTTTGTACATTCATTTATTAAAATTATAAACTGATAAACTTTTATTAAATACTAACTTCTCAATTAATTGACATTGTGTACCAAAAACTTTACCTCAGTTACTTCTTTTTTAGTTCATTCTCCAAATTTTACAAGTTCCCGTAAAACAAATGACATCTGGATTCGTTTGCTCCTTTAGCTGTGAAAGTGGTATTTTGGTGTAATATGTTGAAACCTCTTATTGATTTAGGATCGAAAAAAGTAGCATTATTTAATGTAGGCGTCGATCTAGTTTGTAGAGATGTATTTTTTAATTAAAAAAATTTAGTACGGTATTTAAAGAAACGTCATTTTTTCTTGTAACGTTTCGGCACCGGAGCTGCATGAGTAGGTACACTGTTATTTAACCTTCATATGTAAAATATAAAATAAAAGAAGAATAATGTGTCTTAAAGAAGTTGTATTTCGTACGTATGTACACATTTACACGCACAATTTTTTTGCAATAGTTTCATATGTCGCGTGGTATTTTTAAATGTACTGTACGTACTCAAAGCCAGCCAGCGACATCTGGCGAGCGGAAGATTATTAGCCCTCGTTACCGAGGTGAGGAGTGACGAGCCACGAGCGCGACGTAGGCGCGCAGACGTCCGCCGCGCCGCCGCGCCGCCGCGCCGCCGCGCCGCACGCCGCACGCCGCACGCCGCCTGCACGCCCAATGCACATCTTTCCACGAACGCATACATATACATACTTAGCGATCAGAATCAATCCGACAATCACGTCGTTAAAACTTAGACCAGGCGTATAAATGTTTTTTTAAGATCAGTCAGTAAGCTTGCTGCTGACACTTGGTATTGGTACTCAACTACAAAGCTGCGGTGTACAGTATAATTATTTTACCGACTTCAAAAATTCGACTTGACCAGATTCTCTATATTATTATTTCTAGTTTCTGAGGTCGGTTATTTTAATTCTTAAATTTTTATTATATCTGCGAACACTATAATTCATTACAAAATTTGACATAAACAAAGTTCAAAAACATTATTAAACTAAGTTAATATAAAAAGGGTTATTATAATATTAAGCAATTTACGGATGATAATAACCCCTGGGAAGGGTGATCGCTACCAAGCTATTTCTAATTTGTTTTGTGTTGTTAATTGTAACGTACATGATTGTAATCTCTTGTTATAAAAAAATATTCCCGCTGGGTTTCTTGCTGGTTCTTCCCATGACAGGTTTTTTTTTGCGAACCAGTTGTAATGAAAAGAGATTGACTATCAATAAGTGTTGTTTACAAATTACAATCCATATTGAATTAAAAGTTTATGTTTCAGTTTGTGTTTCACACTTTAACGTCGCTGTACTGACCGTGTAGTGGCGGTGTAAGACCATCCGCTACCACATACCGTCCCGTGGGTGTCGTGTGAGACGACGTAGGGAGAACTGGAACAGGACAAGTACAGCAGCATTTCCTAATAACAACTCTAAATAACAAAAAACTGCGCCAAGATCCCTCTATATAATCAACCACTTTGAGTCCGCTATTAATACATAAAAGTTAAAAACTAAAGTTTAAAAACTACAGAAAATTAAAAATAACTATATAGTAAGAGCTTCTTTATCACGTAGTGTTTATTTAAAGCTTGGCGCAAACACGTCGCCAGGTGTTGCGCGCTAATAAGTGGAAGTTGCCCGCTCACTGCACAACACGCTCGCGATCACAGCAAAGTGGTTATGTGGACAAAAATTAAATACGATCTGATTCTACAACATTGGAAACCAAAATCCGTGCAGCTGCTATAGACCCGCCCACCCATCCATTACATAACAGTCCACTGTTCGACATTGTTCCCTCATAAATTGCCTCATAGGGAGATTTTGCCATAGTTGGCAGCTGGCACGCTGCGCCGGCGAGCTGACAAACGCAGTTTGTTATTGTTTACAGTTCTTATCGTGAAGATGCCGCCCACCTGCCTCAGCTTTGGTGCCTGTTACGACACCCACGAGACGGAGTGGACTAGTTGATATCTTCGGCAGTAACACGGCCAGTAAACAGCTAAAGTTACTTGGATTATTAAGCAAATAATGTCCGTAGTATCATCTATACAAGTAGGCTCATTGTTGATTCTCTTAACGTCGCTATCGTGACGATGCTTTACGATAGACTAATTACAAAAACCCAGTAAGTTTTTTTTAGTTATTACATTAAAGCGCAAAAAATCCACGTGGAAATGCACCAATCGGAAAATATATGTAATACCAGCGAAAAGTAGGGACGCTTTGCAACACATTTGCGGGTCACGTGCGGCTTCACCAATCTCCGCTGCAGGAAGAATACAAGAGTCTGGTTACATGAGATAATTTGCACAAAACTTGCGTTGTCAAGATCGATGATGTAGGAAATGTTTAATAAAAAAAAGTTACCGCTACAGTCTCATTTTTTTATTTCGCGGTGAAAAACGAGCACACAGTTCAGCCGATGGTAAGTGAATGCTGTGACCCATAGAAATCTACATCTATCCTTGATTACAAATCAAAATGCAGATGCGTTGTCACACATGAGGACTAAGATGTAATGCCTCTTTTCAAGTAAAAGGGTTTCCAGTTCTCTACACTCACTTTATGAAACACAGCAGCGTTAAATTGGTATTCTGTAAGAACGCAGTCATTCCCCGGTGGAGCCGACCCATTCGTGCTACAACTGGAATATAGCTACAGCATGGCTCTACCACGTAAAATAATATAAATTAACACATTGAGTTATTATGTACTACGTACTAGAGGCGACACTGCATTCACCTACTCTGTTCCACTCAACTGCGGTGCATACACCGCACTTTAATCAGTCACTCGCTAGGCGCTTGTAGAGTTGTCACGTGTTGCGTTGATTTAAAAAAAAAATCTCTTGATAAAAATATGCCATCGTGTGTACTTAGATATTGCACAAATAATTCAAGAAATGTCAGTAAAAACCAAGGAATTACTTTTCATCGGTTAATAAGATACTTAATCATTAAAAAAAAGTATTATAGATTAATAATAAAACAAATTATTCCTAAGACGTCATCTCGTGTCATGGAATATAGATTATGAAATTAATATGTTCAGATGCGACATTTCTGTGGGTACTTAAGTATAGGACGAATATATTATTATACATATTTTTTGTAGAAACATATATAATTTTTCATATTTAAATCTGCTTATTATTCTTTCATTTTATTTTTGGGTTTCCACACCAAAGTCAATGTGGAATAAATTCGTCCATTTTTAACTCTCGCGTGCCCAACATTTATGAACGAATCTTATTCTAATTTAAATAAATATATTTATAATTTAAATGTTATGTTAATAAGTTTTGTTAAACATACATTATATACATAGTATGTTTTTTATATTTGACATAGATACCTTTTAAAATATTCAGATAAAAATATCATTAAAATGTAATTGTGATATATTATGTAATATTATATTAAATAAGCAAATATAATATACAAAACAAATGACAAATTTTAAATATTGTTCTCGATATAATTTACCTATTTAACAATACTATCTACCTACGGATCATTCTACCTATGTTTATTCTATGACAAAAAAAACAACCGCGCGAACACAGAGTAGCGCACATTTTTTGTTTGAGATAGCTGTTCTAGTACGTAAGTACATATTACTTCAATGAATTAACATAAATAAATTGCACATGGACAAACCTGACCCGCAACAAATATATTTGTAGGTAACACCAACAACTGTACCGTGCTACTAAGCACTCAATAGGAACAGCTACTTAATATAAACTTATATATTTAATACAGGAAGGCATGAAGGGAAACTTTGTACCCCCTTTTTAAACATATTCCGCGCACCGAGGAACGTGAGTTGTGGCGGAATTAAAGTTTGTTTGAAGAAGACTGCAGAAAAATAAAATTTATTTGAAATTTGTGTTACAAATACATTGCATTAAATTAAAAGATACATTGCTTACAATCATATTGTCAATGTCAAACACATTAAATGTCACATAATGTCTCAAAGTAAGCACCAAAGATTATAAAACACTACGTTTTAGACAAATAACTGTGTTTTATAAATTAATGAACCCTTGAAAGTGAAGTACAGCGTACTCAATATAAAAACCTGAAAACATTATGAATTACGATCGAGTTAGACAACTAGGCGATCACCAGTATAAATAGTTATGCCAAGAATCCATTAGGACATTTTAATTTTCAAACAGATATGAATTTCTTTGGCATATACAACCAAAGGCTATTTATTCTAGACATTTAATATTCTCCGGGTTGCAGATATTGTTAACTTCACGTGACATAACGACATATCAACGGTAACGACATAGCAAATTATTCAAATAAGAAGGCATTAATGAAATAAGAAAAAGAATAGAAACACCTACCACTTACAAGGTGTTAGGAGGCCTCACGTGCCCAGGTGTCCGTCTGATCTGAATCGGAAAACACTCTTACCGCATTTTTGCCACCAAATGCTAGTAGGTACATGCACTGCGCTCTGTGGGTTTTAGAGTCAGTATGAATACAGAGTGTAGGGCTTTTCCTCTAAATCATTAGAAAAAGAGAAAACACCGCTAGAAGAAGCAAGTGTTTATAACTGATAGGGCCATGCTGTAGCTATATTATGCTGGAAGTACGAAGGGGTCGACTCGAACGGGAAAAGATCAAAATCTGAAGAATAACAGCGTCACCGAAATGCGTTGCTCACACAGAACACCTCACCTAATCTCAGTTACGTGATTCAACAAGCATACAACATTGGGCTAAAAGTATTCATCGCATATCATTGCCGTAAAGTAAAGTGAAGTTCCAGTCTACAGACATCCCACGGGTGGGTACAGGCCTCTTTTCATTTCACAGAGGGGTTTAGGGCAAGGAAGTGTCCACCGTGTTGCCCCAATTCGTGTAAGCGAACTTCACATGCCTTCAAAATATTTTTTTCTTATTTCTCAGATATGCAAGTTTCCTCACGATGTTTTCCTCCCCGCTGAGCATGTGGTGAATCAGCAATTAAAATTGCAAATAACAATTTCATTGGTGCCGGCGGGGATTGAACACGGGTTGCCCTTGAGCAACCCACGGATTCATTGCCGTAATAACAATTGATTTAATATGGATCGTATTTCTGAAAACGGTACTCATATTGTATTTAAAATATGCGCTTAAACATCATCGACCACAACGATCTAAGAATATATGTGATCAGTATTCCAAGTGCATGTGCAAGCTTCGGATAAGGTAACGTGCACTCCCGGCGCGGACAGGAGTCGGCGGGGCGGCGGAGGACGACAGGAGGGTGCAGCGTCACGAGAATCACGATGTACTCCTTTGTGCGGCTCATTGGCATGGCGACCGACTGCGCTCACTGCCCGCAGGGTGCAGACTGCACGCCCCACATTAACATGTTCCGAACATATTATACAAAGCAAATGTTACTCATGTCATGGTGAACTTCGTCACTTTTAAACGTGGTAGAGCCACGCTGCAGGCATGTAGTTGTAGCGACAATAGGTCGTCTCGACCGGGGAAGGACCACGCTCTTACAGAATACTAGCGTAAAATAGCAGCTTAATGCTGCTGTGTTTCGTGTGGTGCGTTTAGAGAACTGGATACCCTTTTTACTGGATATGAGGCGTATCCAACATAGTCCTGAGAGGTGACAACGCATCTGCATGTTGATTCTTAATTGAGGATAATTGTAAATTTGTATGGGCCACAGCGTCCACTTACCATCAGGTCGACTGTGTTCGTTTGTTAACCTTAATCTATAAACAAATGCTACATAACTGGCAGCCTGGATTTTTACCTTTACATAAAAGAAACAAAAAATAAACGCTCGGATCATTTGTTTCGTTAAAGTTAAAAATCACTCTGAGCATCCAATAAACAATGTTCGTGTAAGCCGTCTGTGCACTAACAGAATACACGGCGGGCAGCCCACGCAGCCAGAAGCCCCGGGAGGAAGACGCCAATAAGCGGCCGCCGCACCGCGGTACTTGCATACAATCATTTATTCATCAGCAAACGCGAGAGGAATGCCTCAACAGCGGAAACATCACTCGCGAGCTGCACGAGCTGAGCTCGCGCCGCGCCCACTCGACAGCCTATTGACTGACTGCCCACAGGTCTCGCGCTCACCAAACAATATTCATTTTGTTGTATTAACTTTGTACCATAATTACCTACTCCGATATTTAAATATCTGCCAAAAGCTACTGAGATTCGTTGTTTTTATCAAAAATGATACCGAACATTTTTATTTAAAAAATTAATCTTAAAACAATATTTTTAGGGCAATATTATTTTATATTAATCTTGTAGTCGTTTTATTTTTCTTTCTTTTCTTTCGTCTGATTGTCTTTTACCAGTTACCACAGAATACATAAACTGTACTATAGATACTTTTACGTGTAACATCGGGCTTACATCAGGTATTCATTGTGTTTACGATGGGTAGCGTTACAGGCTACTTAAGTCCAGTGCTGAACACAGGCCTACCCCTTAGACTGCATCGTGGGGGTATTTTTGCCTTAGTTGCTACGATTGTCGAGCGGGTTTTTTTATTCAGCTGTTTTCGCGGCTGCCCATCTCTTTCAGTTGCCCTCCGTCGCCGACGACTCCCACGGCATGGTGTATGGACCAGTGGATATTCTTATACCTCCACTACACGGTTATGATAAATAATATTTTATTCCTAATGTTTCCTAATATTACCTAAGACATCTTTAATTATTGTCTTATCTGCTTATTTACATTAATACTATATGTATTTTGTAATTATTCGTGGTAATAAACCATACTCATAACAATTTATTTATTTCGCTCTAAAAATTGTCTTGCGTCAGTTGTTTGGTTCACTCAGTTTCGCTATCGTAAGAGATCGTAAATTGTCATACTGTTCTTTTAGTATTTATTATAACTAATAAATTATCTTATTCACAAGGTAGGTACTGGGTCATACAAATACACAAAACAAATTAAAAATATGTGTGTATTCCATTAGATGATGTGCATCAGTATTTTGATTACGGTATGGTGGATTTGAATTTCGACCACCAACGATAACGGTACGAAATTGAATTTCGCCTTTAAATTAAATATTAATATAATTTCGCATTTCACCCCTTTATGTTTCTGGTTCTAGAATTTTAAGGCCATGGAAATACAATAAACGAATATTTGATGTTTTAACGTGTTAATAATCAAACACTGGTTTCCTGAGAAGGCCAAGTGGAGGGTGAGGCGGAGGGTGATGCACCGGTCGCGGCACATTCAGGATATTCCGAGTTTTCGAGATGGCGCCGATCAACGCACAGGACACAGAGGTTTCATAAAATCAGCGTAGCCAACTCTACGGATTTTTCCGTAGATCTACGGATTTTTTTCATAGTCTACGGATCTACGGAATTTGAGTAGAAATCTATGGAATTTGATTTCTATGTTAATAATGTTTTTTTTTATTTTCACAGTCCTTTCAGAACAATTAGATTTTTAAACAAAAAAAAAACACTTTTCATCATGAATATGAAGTGTGAACCTAACTGACAACCAACAATCGAAAATTTTAACAATCCTAGACATTTTTTTAGTATAATCTACAATTATTTTAAGTGTTAATTGTTTTGTTTTTTACTAAAAATGATTTAATTAATAGAAAACAATTAATTTTCAATCAACTTTGATAGTACTTCTCGTTGTATGTGGAGCTTGATTCGATGATGTACCCACCACAATTAAACAAGAATTTTACATGACAGAAAGAATTTCTACAAAAAATTCCTTTATTCTATGACAAAAATTTTCGATCCTCTTAAATAGTCTGCAGATGTTCCGAATTACGGATATTGTGAAATGGCATCTACGGAATTGTACGGAAATTTTGAATACAGAATATATAATATAATTATATTAGTACTATGTAGCAGTAGCCAGTACACGAGCGTGAGCGTGGCAGTCATGCCCGCCGAACGCTCAGCCCCGCAGCACGCTCCTCACTCTATTTCCAGAGTATTCGAAGATTAGCCACTACAGACCTACTACACTAGAACACTGTGCCATTTACAATATACATTCATAATTAAATATCTATATGTAGATAGAAAATCTATATTTAAAAAAATAATGCAAAAAAAATAATGCAAATGTATTTTATAAATGTAATTGAGTTTTATTTTTATAACTTAAGGGCGAAAATCGAATAACAGTCTGTTTGAAGGTAAGTGGATCTGTGGCCCATAGACACATTGTTTTTAATCTATCCTTGATAAACTATTTATTACTACTTCGAGCACAATGCTCACACGACATCATATGTGAGCAATGCGACGATACACTGCGACAGCAGATAATGGCAGAATATTCCAGATCTCACCGTACTCGCATGTGGGGAGGACGAAAAAACATTTGTAAAGGCGATTTCTCTGTTTGGGCGGAAGCTAAAGTTGACAGCTCGAACGCGATATCATAATCTGAATGAAACAATACCTTGCGTGGTAAAAACTAATGAAGATTTTTACAATATTTTTGCATAGACCATAATATGTATGTTACTCGTCAACTTTAGATGCATTGCGCCGTACTATGTTTACCTATAAACAATGAATAAATAAAAACATAAATGTGATTGACCTCATAATTATGAAATAAATTCTGTATGGTGTTTGTAGTTCAACATGTGCAGGCATATTATGTATGTGATCTGGTTACCAGCTTCCCACTAGCAGGGTCCAGGAATACGGACCGTGACATAATCACAAACAGCACTAACCTATATAATTCTTCTGTGAACACTTCAAGCAAATCCTAATACAATTTATTTTTCAACAAAATTATTAAAAGTGACAGCCATTTCATTTTCTATACCTAAACACAGACCTTCACTTATTTTTGGTTTTAAGGCGCTACCTCCAGCGAACGACCTTGAGCGTTTGGTCTGTCGAAGCTCGCTACAATATATCGCGTAAGAAATCGCCAAAAGACGCCACCTACTGCTACGAACGTAGTATTATTTTTTCGATGTCAATGAACTATTCTATGGAAATAGACACGGCGTACAATGATAAATGTATTTTAATTTTCTTTATTCGATATATTAGTTGCACTATATTAGAATTATGTATTCTAATATATTATATTATCTAATTAATAAAAAGACTATTTTGATTATTTTTAACTATATACTATACTGCTAATATTGAATTAGCTTTTTATAGTGTAAATTATAATATTTGTCGAAATATTAATTATGGATTCGAACTTTACATGCTAATGGTGATTTTTGTTATTTTCATTTACTTACATATTGAAAATATACTTGAATAGTATGTATTATTATTTTATTTAGCTTCTGAATTTTAGGATACGTTTTACCTTGAGGTCAAATATAATTTTGAGGAGCAATAGTTATTACCTACTAATCTTTTATCTGCTATTCCTTATTTAGGAACAATATTAGTAAATTGAGTTTGAGGGAGATTTACTGTTTATAATGCTACATTTATTATTTTACTATTTACCTACTGGGTAGGTAATTATTAAAATAATAAATATAGCATTAGTAAATAAATAGATATTTTTTTTAAATTTTTAAAATTAAAATTTTCGTATTTTTAAAAATTACTAAAAAAAAGGGTTTGAAATAATAGATTTTATCACAAAAGAAGAGAACTTGAAAAAAAAAGGAAAAAAAAGCGGGACCAAAGCCAAGACGCGAACCACGGAACTCCGATATCACGCCCGACCGACATACCACCTGAGCTATAACGACCGTTAGTGATTTGTCAAAATTTACCTTCTTATATTGTAGCAGTTTTTTTATTGCCTGAAAACATGGACAAAAGGACATTTTCTAAAAATAAATCCAAGCGTTCGTCGCTAAAATCGTTGGAGCCGTATAATTTTCTCATCTGGTTCGGTTATATAAATATTTAAATATATAAAAATTATAAATTAAAATGAAAAGATAAATATACATAAATATCAATAAAATAAAATAAATACAAAATAATATTATATTATTACTGTTATTATTATTATTATAAGTTGTGGTTCGCTGAAGCTGCAACCTAATGGACCATGATCTGAAATTTTTATGAAAAGAAATAACTGACGTCAATTATTATTCTTATTATTTTTTCATTACTGCCTTTTTCAACCTCACAAGATATTTGTAACTGCAAAAAAAGAAAACTACGTATAAGTAAGTAAATCAGTAATATAGTGTTATGTATGATTCAGACTAAATAAAGGTTCCTAAAAATAGACGGAGATAAAGAAATTGCATAAAAAATTACTCAAATAAAAATGCAATAAACTTGTTAATTTTATAGGTACTTAGTAAAATATTAAAATAATAAGTTTTTTAGGATATTTATGTAAAACATAAAGGTTATATGTTCTAACTACGTTCACGCTTGCGCATATAAAACCGCGGAATTTCACTAGTTTTATTATCAAAATAATAATTGACAACCCTACCCTAAGTTTGCCTTGATTTTACCAACTCAAACTCGTTTTAGGAGATCAAAACATAGAGAGAAAGATAGGAGACTATTTTTTATTTAATATGGTTGGATCTTTATTTATTTGTATATTTTTTGTATTTATTTTATTTTATTGATATTTATGTATATTTATCTTTTCATTTTAATTTATATTTATAAAAACCAACCAGATGAGAAACTATACAGATACCCCAATAATAATAATATAATAATAATTAATATTCCACAACTATCACACAACGCCATCTAGTCCCAAGCTAAGCAGAGCTTGTGTTATGGGTACTAGACAACTGATAAACATACTTATATATTTCTAAATACATAAATATTATAGATAAATTACACCCAGACACAGAACAAATGATCGTGCTCATCACACAAACATTAGTCCTGGGTGGGAATCGAACCAACGACCTGCCTCATAGCAGTCACGGTCACTAACAACTAGACCAACAGGCCTGACGATAAATAAAATAAAGTCTCTAGCTCGAGAGGAGAGGAGCCGTGGTAGCTCAGATGGTTAGCGCTTGCTAAAATTTTCACAGTGTGCGAGCAAACCGGGTTCGATCCCCGCCGGCACCAATAATATTGTAATTGCAATTTTAAGTGTTGATTTACCACGTGCTCAGTGGTGAAGGAAAACATTGTGAGGAAACCTGCATGTCTGAGAAATAAGAAAAAAAATATTTCGAAGACATGCAAAGTTCGCCAACACGCAGTGATAATTCCTTTCCTAGGACCCTTTCAGAAAATAGAATAAAAAAAAATAATAAATCCAAACTTCATTTAAAACCAAACATATAAATTGTAAAGTAGCTGCAGGTATCTATAACCAAGTAAAAGGATATTCCTTTACTCCAACTTGTCCATGTTTCCCAAAACAATTTTTAATTAAGCTTTATATTATAATGCGGATTTTTTATATTTAAAATTTTAATAATAAAGCATTTCGTACGTCTCAGCCGAGGCGCAAATATTTTCCGGTCGCAAATTTATAAGACCGATTTGTTATTCAAACATAAACATGGTTTTTTAATTAAATCTACCAATCATAAAACGACACGCATTTTTATTGAACACTTCCTATTCAATTCACAAAGTACCTATTATATATTTGTTTATATAAAAAATTATATTTAAGTACAATCATAAAACTAAATGGAAACACAAAGTAGGAAAATGCATTGAGTTATAAAACATATAAATCAATGGGCAAATGTAAAAATGCTGGAAGCAAGCATCCCTATCGCATGTTTACGTACCGCACGGCTGTAATATTTATTTCTAAGATACGGCCGAGTTACAATATACCGTGACGTAAGCGCATCGGTTGGTAGGTACTCAAATAATATTATGTTTGCGGCAAAATACGGACGCGCGGCGACAAGCGACGCGGCCACCTCGTATGAACGCATACAGCATATTGCCGCCCGCACTCTGCGCACGCCCCTTTATCATAGAAGTCACACAATTTTCGGAATTATTTCAATTAAAAGAGAAAAAACGAACTTAAAAATTTAAATAAAACGTGGAGAATATAGATTTTTTAATTATCTATCCATTAGTGTTATCCTCAAATGATTAGAGCGTTGCGTTTAGCAACAGATGCATGTAATCAAGAATTTTAGTCATTTTTTAAAAGTTGATTTTAAATGTATTTATAGCACATAAAAATAAATTAGAACGTGGAATGCGATGATAAGATATCGAACATTAATAATGTACTTTTAGATGTAGTTTATTTTTCATAACTAATGATATAATAGAGTCTGAAAAACGCACTTTCGCAACATTTTGGTCAGGGATTCACCTTAACGCAAGGAAGTGTCAGCTGCGCTACCAGTGTGGCGGATTTCAAGGTTTTCACATGTCGCCCAAATATTTTTGATTCTCAGACACATCTCAATTTCAAGCCCGAAACACGACATAGAGCTAATTTCATAATCCTTGACATTAGGGTCATCGCTCATCGCGCCAATCACAAAAAGAAAAGGATGCGATTTTTCAATTTCACCAATTGGAAAAAATAAAAAATCCAAAAACCAATTTACATATGTACATAGTATTAATTAACATATTAACCTCTTAATTAACTATAGATCACTTGATACCTGATCACTGTTTATGTGTTAATCTCTTAGTGTAATTCTATAAGGTGTATAAAACTACGCGGATCAAATTTATCATGATGTGCTGCAATGAGGGAGCACTTGTTGCTGGACAACAGATATGTCTACAGGAAATTTATTTATTTATAACACTAGGATTTTCTTCTATATCGTGAAGGCGGATTACAAACATAAATTGCACAAGGACAAACATCCAGACCCAGAACATTTTTTTGTAGGCTATATTAATACATGATCCATGAGGGATTCGAACCTGCGGCCCTTCGGAATTTTAACTCAATCCTAAGCCATTGGGCTACAGAGCTGTTAAAAATAAATACAAGTATCTTCATTGAGTTCAACTGCTGTACTTAACTAAGGTTAGGTAGGTGTGGTAGGGTTAGCTAAATTTTATGCAAAATTTAGCTAATCCTACTATATGTATAACTTATTAAAAATATTTTTGCAAAGATAAATGAACAATTATATACCTAGAGACATTGGCTATTTTTAATTTAGATATTATTTTTAACTAACAACTTGTAATTTAAACTTCGATTAAAAACTTTTATGACTACTTAAGGTTGTTAGTAGTTAAGTTTTTAAAAACATGATATGAACAGGCCCAAGATTCCTTAGTAGACATTAGTATACTTATAAATACAAATACAAATTATAAATACAAATAATACTTAACAAATTTTAATACATCTTTTATTGAGAGAGGAATTAGTAATTTAAGATACACAGATACTAGATATTGTAAAATATTTCAAAACGCTTGATGTTAAAAAAACGCAGATTTATGGGGGATTTCCGTTACAGTTATTGGGTCCATAATAGATTTAATTGCACCTCATCTTACTATTATTTTAAATACTTGTATTGAATCTGGTGTGTTTCCCGATTTAATGAAACATAGTCAAGTAATACCTTTATTTAAATCTGGTAGTACAGAAATAGGTCTCATTTTAGACCTATTTCTGTACTACCAACTCTCAGAAAAATTTTTGAAAAGATAATTTTAGATCAATTGTTTTTTTTTTTTTGTAATAAAAATAAATTATTCATAAAAATCAATTTGGTTTCACAAGGAGTCGCTCAACGACTGATGCTGGTGTCAAGCTTATGAAATATATTTTTAATGCCTCGGAGAGTTCACTAGAGGCCTTAGGTATTTTTTGTGATCTTTTCAAGGCTTTCGATTGTGTTCATCGTGAGATATTAATCAGGAAACCACAACATTATGGTGTCAAAAATATTGCAATTAGACTTATTATTTCATATTTAAATAACAGAACTCAAAAAGTCGTTATCAATGGTAAAGGTTCCTCCGGATCAGTAGCATCAAAGGGCGTTCCTCAGGGCTTGATTCTTGGCCAATTCTGTTCTGTCTATACTAATGACTTACCTTATCTTTTAGAGGACAATCACCATATATTTGCTGATGATCCCCTTTTTAATTTTCAAAAACGTTGCAATTTGACTTTTCTGCAAGCATGAGTTAAATCAACGCTTAAAATTGTAACTATCACTCTGATCTATACATTGTAGTTTCTTCATTAATGATACATTGTTTTTTTAATTGCCATGAATTAATAATGACTGATAGAAAGGTAAACAGTAATTTGTACAACCATTATAAAGGTATTTCTATAAATTTATTTAGAGTATATGTGTACCTAAAAGTATTCATCATAATGTTATTGAACCTACTGAAAGTAATATTTATTAACATTATTTTAATAAAATTTGAAAACATTATTAAGCCTCGAGGTGGTTAAAACCTGCAGCAACCTGCAGCTTAAAGCTATATACTTAGTCTCTTATGACACCAACGATTACATTTTTTACCCACATCATTAACAAGCACTGATTCCTTTATAATATAACAGAGTTGCCATAAACAGATTACACATTTTAGTGATGATTGCTCCCTGGTGTTATCAATTAGGTACTCACTGAAACTTACTACACCCATATGCATAAACTTTCACAATCACAACTTTTATTCCACATTTTTCTGACACACCTATCACATTCATATATCTAAACAGGCAACTCAGTCAGTTACTGCTACTCTAAATTTGACCCACCTCCAGAATACTGTCAAATTGGTCAATAAACATTTATCACGAGACACCCTTACCAATTCTGCTACTCACTTCTGTAGCATTCATTTGGTTTTTCACTCTTTTCTGTTTCTCCTTACTTTATCAATAATTGCTAATATTGTTTAAACAGTTTGACAAAAAACGAGATTGACTTCATTATGATGTCCAGAAGCCAACTGTTCAGTGGTGTCTCAGTGATGGCAAGGGTGAAAACTGGCAGCGATCACCGAATGGTTAGAGGCACACTGAACCTAAACGTTAAGTTGGAGAGGTCTCGTCTAATGAAGTCAACGCTCCGTCCCCCTCATGCTCTAATCCAGAATCCCAAAACCTTTCAGCTCGAGTTACGTAACCGCTTTCAGTGCCTAGAAGATTGCAATGCAGTGGACTATATGAATGACAAGTTTGTGGAAACTGTCCATGCGGTCGGAGCTAAGTTCTGCAAGACCCGCCTCAGAAGAACACAAAAACTCTCCGATCACACTCTTAATCTCATGGTTGTTAGACGGGAGATGAGGCTGCAATCGTCAACAGATTTGATAGCATACAGGCAACTGAACAGACAAATCTCCAAATGTATATGGCGAGACTTACGCAACTTTAATACTGCTCGTATTAAAGAAGCGTTCGAGCGGAACCAGGGCTCCAAAGTCTTTGCCAGATCTGTCTGCCAGAAAGAGCCAACTGTCAAAGCTGAAGACTGAGTGTGGCAGCATCCTTTCCGGGACACCTGAGATTTTGAGTGAAATTGAGAGGTTCTATGGGCAGCTGTACACATCATCGTTTGAGCCACACGCAAGTGTGAGTAACGATCCAAGAGCAAATCTTACCCGACACTATTCCGATGATATCCCGGACGTCAGTCTGAGCGAGATTAGAATGGCTCTCCAGCACCTTAAAAACGGCAGGGCCCCAGGCGAGGATGGAATTACAGCGGAGTTTCTGAAGGCGGGTGGAACATCGGTACTTGAAGTCCTTCAGAAGCTTTTCAATTCCGTCCTCCATGGTGGCACTACTCCGGAGGCGTGGAGCAGAAGTGCGGTGGTCTTGTTCTTTAAGAAAGATGACAATGCCCTCTTGAAGAACTACAGACCGATATCCCTTCTGAGCCGCGTCTACGTGCTGTTTTCGAGAGTCATTACGAATCGTCTCGCACGCAGAATCGACGACTTCCAGCCTCCCAAACAAGCCGGTTTCCGAAAAGGCTTCAGTATCATAGACCACATACATACCCTGCGGCAGATTGTACAGAAGTCCGAAGAGTAAAATCTGCCACTTTACCTGGCGTATGTGGACTATGAGAAAGCCTTTGATTCCGTCGACATTTGGGCGGTACTACAGTCCCTTCAGCGGTGCCAAGTTGACTATCGGTATATCGAAATGCTGAAGTGTTTGTACAGTAGGGCTACGATGGCTATCCGAGTACAGAACCAGAGTTCGAAACCTATCCAACTGCAGAGAGGTGTAAGACAGGGTGACGTTATATCCCCGGAACTCTTCACCGCTGCATTGGAAGACTACAGTACAGACTTTCAAGCTACTGGACTGGAAATGATACGGTATTAACATCAATGGCGAGTACATCACTCACCTTCGAGCCATGATATAGTCCTTATGGCAGAATCACTGGAGGACCTAAGCACTATGCTCAATGACCTCAATGGTGTCTCCCAACGGATAGGTCTTAAGATGTCTATGTCACACCTATGCCGGTAGTTGTTGGGAGCACTATGCTCGAAGTTATTGACGAATATGTTTACCTGGGACAAATAGTCCGACTAGGTAAGTCCAACTTCAACCGAGAGGTCAATCGACGGATTCAACTCGGCTGGGCAGCATTCGGGAAATTACGACACATCTTCTCGTCAAATATACCTCAATCTCTGAAAACTAAAGTGTACAACCAGTGCCTGTTGCCAGTGATGACTTACAGATCTGAGAAGTGGTCCTTCACTGCTGGCTGTATGAGGACGCTCAAGGTCGCTCAGCGAGCTATGGAGAGGGCTATGCTCGGAGTTTCTCTGCGTGATAGACTCAGAAATGAGGATATCCGCAGTAAAACCAGAGTGACCGACATAGCCCAACGGATTAGTAAGCTGAAGTGGCAATGAGCCGGCCATATAGCTCGAAGAACCGATAACCGATGGGGAAGAAAGGTTCTCGAGTGGCAGCCTCATACCGTAGGCGTAGAGTAGGGCGACCCCCCACTAGATGGAGTGACGACCTGGTAAGATATGCAGAAAGTCGATGGATGCAGGTGGCTCAGGACTGTGCTTTGTGGCATTACTTGGGGGAGGCCTATGTTCAGCAGTGGACTTGTGAAGGGCTGTAATGATGATGATGATGATTGTTTAAATTTCTCTTTGACATTAGTTAACTTATAGTATTGAGATAGTGTAATTTAATAAAACATATTTTACACCTAGGGAAACAATTATCAAGAGATAAATTGAACTCAGAATTTTCTACCACCTCATTTCATCCTATAGGTGTTTAAGAACCAACAGTGGAACTTTACCAGAAACTGGGCAACAATATCTTCCTGATGCCTGCCCAGTTTCTGTTTCAGATGAATAATAAGAAAAGGGTTCATGAAGCTATTGTCATTTGATAAGACAAATACTTTACCAATTAATCATTAATTTACTATAGTCTATCTTTGATGATATAATTTTATAACTTTGAAACTACTAAAGGTGTAGTAAATTTATGAAGTATAATTTTCTTAAACACCAAAGGCATACTGCATTTGTTGTTTAAGAAAATATACTGACAGTCCCTATTTCAACACCCACTTCATTAATATTAGATCATGGATTTTGTACCCAAGCTAGTAACAAATATACTATAACCAGCAATTAAACGGTCACCTTACTTCATGAACACAAGAAGTTGACACATTGATATTGATACTCGGTATATACTTACACATTGACAGAAAAAATCTCAATAATAAGATCAACAAGTGGTAAAATTAAAAATGTTGGTTGTACAACATTTTTAATTTCAATGTAATTAAAATGAGAACATCATCAATGTGTTTGAATTCAATTAAATAGACATTATTAAAGATAACTCAAAAACTACTGGTCGGATCTTGATTAAATGTATATGTAACCACATGAGAAGCACCAGCTTATATACAATAATCATCAAAATCGGTTCACCCAGATAATAAATAAAAACATTAAAAAACAGAGTCAGACGGAATACCTCCTCCTTTTCAAAGTCGGTAAAAAAGAAACCGAAATTAAATAATATTAATTCTGATTTTAATGAGGATATGTTGCTGTGCAGAACTTTTATATTTCGCATATAATTTAAAAATAAAGTTTTTAAAGTAGTTTTCTAGACATGAAAACATCGATAAATTGTGTAAACTTACTGCTGAAAGCGGCGAGCTTTCTAGTAGAGCCGAGTCGCTTCATCGGCGTGCGGGGCTCCAGGTCGCGTTCGTCCAGAACTGGAGCCTCCGCAGCTGTCGGAGTCGTCGCCACCGACATCGCGCTCCTCAAGTACACTAGAACGCTTTATAATCCATACATCACAGGCACAGTACCATCATAAACGGGTCACAAAAACACAATCTTTTTTTTTGTGTGTATGATTTCACTTGAGTGATACAGTAATTTGTTTCAAATTCGAAAGAAAAGTGTAACTTACAATGTAAGATTGTAGTCGTAACAAACTAATAAACAAAAATAACGACCGTTTTACACTTTTACAAATTTCAAAACACAAATTTAAAATCCAAAAGGAAAGAACAATTTAAAACTAAATCTATGTTATAATTTATAGACAAAAGCGAAAGATTGTAACCAACTACAGACACAAGAAGCACAACACATCACAACAGAAACATGCCCGTAACCCGTATTCCACCGTATTCAAGCTAAAGCTCATAGCATAGATTACTGACTATATACTAGAAGCTAAAGCTAACAACAAAAAGTACTCTGTGACTAACAAGCTTATAATCTACTGAGCTGACTACTTCATCTTCAACTGACACGTAGGCATGAGACCGGTATATCAAAACGTAACTAATAACGTTATGTTATCAAAATATCATATCATATCGATAAAACCAAGTACATAACCGATATCACATATCCAACCAAAACCAAGAAACCAAACGTACGAAAGTTACGAAACGTTAAACGCAAACTGGAACGATAACGACATGCCAACACGGCCCACGAACTTACCGATGTCCTTCGTTGATATTCGTTGTTTCTCGTTCTTGCGACGGTGTCATAAATACGTATAGAAAGAGATGAAGCGAATATGGATTTCGCTGCGATGGTTTGGTAGTTTTCACTCACGGTGCAAAATGGACATAGTGGATATAATCACATAAAGCAATAAGGTCGAATTTCAAATGTCTAAAATTGCCTAATTTTTAAGATTGTGTAGTTGTGAGAGTTGTCAAATTTAAATGATCTTTAGTACAATAGACACAAGACTTGGATTTGACATATTATTTAATTGGTTTATGCAACTTTATGTTTGTGTTTTTTATGTTTTGGATGGAAAGTTTAGAATTTGTTTTTTTTTTTTTCAAAATGAAACAAATACGCACTTGGCCTGCACATGTCGTTCGCTAAGATAATAATATCTATGAAATTACAGTGCAACCTCGATATAACAAATCGGAATGGAACAAGTAAATGCGTTTGTGCATTTATTTACAATTTTTGTGTACATTTGCTTTAATTCAGACAATTATATGTAAAGTGAAAATATAGTATAGTTAGTTTAAGTTAATTTAGATTCTATAATATATATGTATATAATTTATCGCACCGTGTAGTGACAGTGTAAGAATATCCACTACCCCATGTCATCCCAGGGCTATCGTAAAAGGCGACAGAAGGAAACAAATCGGGAGATAGGCAGCAGCGACGTCTTTCTAATAAAGACTAAAAACAGTGTGTATCGAGAAGACACACGACAGAAATGAAACTTTGCATTACATGTAAACATTACAATTATTCATCAATGACTTTTGAATATCATGGATTGTGTATATCATTCATTTATTTACATAAAATTATATACATATGTGTCACAGTGCATCGTCTTTTTCGATCTTAAGAAGAGATATTATCAAACCGATAATATCTCTTCTTAAGATCGAGTTTGTTAACTAGGTAATTGTCTATAATTTATGTAATTTTATTTTAATTAAACTATGGTTTTATATTATGTCAACAAAAATTTATTAAAATGAAAATTTACAAATTATTGTAAAAACATAAACTGAATTATGAAATTTGACGGTTCTGTGGTGCAGCGACTTAGCAATTGAATTACAGCGCTAAAACCGCGGGTTTGTATCTCGCACGGTACAAGTATTTGTATGGCATACAAATAATTGTTCCGGGACAGGATGTTTGTCCTAGTACGATCTACGTTTGTAAACAGCCTCCACGATAAAAGAGAAAATCCAAGTGTGGAGGTTAAGTTTTTAAAAAAGAATAAGAGAATATTATTTTTTGGGTTTGTGCCATCTAGCATCTACTCTACGTACATACCACCTTGAGAGTCAATCAATTTTTGTTCGATAAAATGACTTTACCTATAGAATGTAGTAGATGGTGCTATTATTGAAATGCACTCACTCTTTCTAAAAGAAATACGTGTACTTTGGTAACTGTCTTAAATAAAATTAATATGTATAAGATTAGTATTTGAACGAAAAACCGTTGTGATCTTGTAATTGTAATTATATTACTATTTACTTTATGGTATGTAATGGCGTGCATTCACGATTTGAATGATAATTATCTATAGAATGATGACATTTCCTCATCACTTTTCGTCACTCAAAAGGTTACAGATTAGAATTTCAAAGTCCTCCCGTAAAAAGTTTCACTGCAAAAAACTGCCGTTGCCAACCCGCTTGCCAAGCGTGGCAACTATGTCAAGTAGATTATATATTACCCTATGATGCAATCTATAGGGGGACTATATGTTAATTAGGACTTTAACAGGCATTACATAATGTAAATGTAAATTATAACTGTATAATTTAATACTGCGTAACAATGAATTTACAGAAAATATATATTAACATACATGTCTAAATATTACATCTAAGATAAAATTAGAACCTCTGACTTCAAAACTATAATAATCTACGTAATTCGTAAAATAAATATTGCACTGGTTCTAATTTGCGGTTATGTTTCGGTTGTCGTTTGCGCATTCAGTAGCAAACCGTTACTACAGATATCGGTATCTGAAAACGGTTTTCAATAACGATATGACAAATAAATATCGCTTATGTAACCGTTGCAGCTAAAAACTGAAAACGTCCATCATGGAGTATAGAGGTAAGGAGGACAATCTCCCATAGGAGAATAGTTGAAAATGAGCATCCGGAAGCAGTAAATTACAGTTCCAAAACTCTCCACAACAGCGCACGAGTAACTACGGGGTACGATAAATCGCCGTAAAATACGTTGAGAGTGGTTTTGAATATAACACTTTGAAAGCAATAAAATAATTATTGTAAAAAGAATTCTGGTTGAAGTCTGTGCAATAAAAAATTATAAAAAGTTCTTTAAAAGTTAAACTGTAGCTACAGTGGCGCCACCCTTCTTTAGCGTTTTCCTACGGACACTTTTTTATACAGAGTCTGTACTCTACACTCCATAACGCCCATCATTAAATGTAAACGCCGAAAGAACAGAGATCGGCTACTCGCCGTGTGGTAGCTGCGTAAAACATACCACCCCTTAGTTTTCGCACCATGAGGCAAAGAGGAAAGGAAATGGCCCCGAGTTTCCGACACCCCTTTAATAAGGCAGGATGGCAAAGAATCTCCGGGAAGAAAACCAGCGACGAGGTTCGCCACCCGTCACGTTCTGCCTCCCGGAGGGGCGAAAAGAGTATTGCGGAGGCCCGTCTAGCTACGCTGAATGTATATGGAGCAACGAATGATAAGATGGATGAAGTATGCGATATGATGTATGATAGAGGAATAGATGTGTTATGTGTAAATGAGACGAAGCGGAAGGGAAAGGATGTCACTACACATGGCATATATAGCGTAAGTAGTTAGGTTGTACATGTTCTGGCGCACTGAGTAAGAAGTTGTACCAGTTCTGGCGCACTGAGTCAGAAGTGGTACAAGTACGACGTTCGTCGACTCACGATCCTAAAAAAAACTTTTGGCATGCTCTGATCACGAATCCGCGGTCCATTTTTGCGTAGGATGCACGGTTCCGGAGATGTGCAGATCAATTAACTCTTATCTAATTGATATCCGGTGCGGGCCTCCACCGTCATTAACGCTCCATTGTTCTTATCTACTTATCTATTGTTCGTTCAATACCGTCATTATCTATTCTTCCTCAGCGTGGTGCTATTGTTCACCTTTGTTCCTATCTACACTAATCTGACTCATTAATAAAACACATTACCCAATTTTGTTAAAATTTTTATTTATAAAATACAAAATCTTATTACTTATTATCTATAAAATAGGAGCGAAACATCTCATCCACTAAAATATCGTTGTACAATGTGTTCCCTGTAAATATACTCGTAAAACTATGCATTGAACATCCCTGAAACTTATATAGCAAATACATTAAGCAATATTCGCCACAAACTGAAGTCCACTCATTCTGAATCCTATCAACATTCCAGTTCCATCTTTTACAATTTCTTTAAAAAAAACTCTAGATGATATCGTACAGGTGCCCGTCCGAATGAATCAAAATATTGACCGACGTCATTCGTATCGATATATAAAGCTACCCAATGTGACCCTGGTTTATCATCTGTATCCAAATTGCATATTATATACGTTGGTACGTGGGTGTACATGGGTAGTTTATTGGCAGCATAAACATTATTTTCTAGAGTGGGGTGAATCTTTTTCAGATATTGTTGTACATCTAGTGTATCCATAATATTACTGTTATTAGTAGATTATTACAGTACCAATCTACTCAATGACTAATATAAGAATGATATATATAGTGATTTCTAAATATTAAATTGCATTCTTTGTGTTATACAAAACGTATTTGAGTCATGCAAGCGGGTTTTAGAAAGGGAATGGGGTGTACAGATCAAGTCTTTTCCATGCGCATGATTGCGGAGAAGTTTTTGGCCAAAAACCAGAAAGTTTTTTGTGCGTTCATGGACTTGGAAAAGGCTTATGACAGAGTGGACAGGAATGTGTTATGGCAAACACTGAACTCATATGGGTTGAGCGCTGGTTTGATACAGGCATTAAGGTCTCTTTATAGGGACTCTAGTGCTTGTGTCAGGATCAATGGGGTCTACTCGGACTGGTTTGGCATCCAAAAAGGTGTCAGACAGGGCTGTGTGGCTTCCCCTTGGCTGTTCAACCTATTTATGGACCGGTGTTTGCAAACTTTGAAAGATGAAGAATGTGGGTTAAGAATGGGCGAGTTAACCGTCAAATGCCTTTTGTATGCCGATGATCAAGTCATACTTGCGTCATCGGCGGCAGAGTTGCAAATGATGGTTACATTAATGAACTGGGAACTAAAAGAAAGGGGAATGAAAGTGAACGCAAGTAAGACGAAAGTGATGGTTTTTGAAAGAGAAGAAAGCAAAACGGTATGTGAAATAAGAATAGAAGGAGAGTTGATTGAGCAAGTGGATGAGTTTGTGTATTTGGGATGTTTATTTAGCAGGGATGGTAGATATGATAGGGATATAGAACGACGAGTAAATGCAGGGAATAGAGTGAATGGGGCACTACACTCTATTATGAAGAACCAGAATTTGTCAAAACAGGCACGTATGGTAATTCATAATGCTGTGTTAGTCCCTACTTTAATGTATGGTAGTGAAAGCTGGGTGTGGCAGAAGAAGCACGAAAGTAAAATAAATGCTGTAGAAATGCGGTCTTTAAGGAATATGCTAGGGTGTAATCTGAATGACAGGGTGAGAAATTGCGTGATAAGAGATAAATGTGGTATGCAAGATGATGTTGTGACCAGGATTAAGAAAGGAATGCTTCGGTGGTTTGGTCACGTAGAAAGAATGAATGAGGAAAGAGTGACAAAGCAAATTTAATGTGGCAGATGTGAATGGCCGAGTCGGGAAGGGACGCCCTAGGAAAAAGTTTATCGACCAAATTGGCGATATTTTGAAAATGGGCCACGTTAGAAGTACCCTTAACCGACGAGCATGTATGCGTAGATATATTGATGTAAAGGAGGCGAAAGAGGTATATCAGGATCGTGCCAAATGGAAGTCCGTAGTCTCTGCCTACCCCTCTGGGTGACAGGCGTGAGTGTTTATGTTTATGTATTTGAGTCATCAATACACTGAATAAGACACGAGAAGGACGAAGGAATGTTGAGATAAGCAACAGAATGTGAGATAAGCTTGTTGACGCATAAAGTTACTATCAATTCTACTGCAGAAATTCTTTAGATTAGAATTATTACTCACTGGTACTATATAAGACCAAGCAACTGCAGTCATGGAGTTAGTGTATTGGTCGTTTGACCACAGTGGATCTATCAATACTACATTTGTGTTACTTCAACGCATCAAAGGCCATGGATGTAAGTGTTTATTCTATTGACAAGCTTACTTTTCTTTCTGTTATTTTCTTACGTGTGTATGATTTAGTGTTAACAAATTATATTTACATATTATGTGTGTGTATATGATTAAGCCGTGGTAGCTTAGATGGTTAGCGCAAAATGTAAAATTCACAGTACGCGACCCGGGTTCGATCCCCGCCGGCACCAATTAAATTATTAATTGCAATTTTAAGTGCTGATTTACCACGTGCTCAGCGGTGAAGGAAAACATCGTGAGGAATGCATGTCTGAGAAAATTTCGAAGGCATGTGAAGTTTGCCAACACGCATTGAGGTAGCGCAGCGAACATTTCCTAGCCCTAAAACCCTCTCAGAAATGAGAGGAGGCCCATGTTCAACAGTGGACTTTAATAGGTTGTACCTTTAACTTTTTTAACTTTTATGATTAAGTGTTAACAAATTGATATTAACATGATAACTGTGTTGTTGCAGAAATCATTGAGCTTCGATGAAAATACCTATAAACAGTATTACTACTCGCCACTCTCCCCTCAAGAAGAGAGTGATGACATCGTCATTAATAATAACACATGCGATGGTGGAAAAAGAAAATCGCAATCGATTGATCATTTTTTTGAAGCTGAATCAAAAATAAAAAAGAGGAAGCTGTTATTATCAACCGTAGCACGAGCCGCTAGAGATGGTGTATCATACATTTCTACTAATTCTGACGACGGAGACCAAGCGACGCATCTCATCAAAATTGAAATGTACGATATGAAGAAGCTATCCAAGATTCCAACTACTGATCATTGGAAACATGCTTCCACGAGGATTAAATATTACGTAAAGACTAATAAGGATAGCATCTACGACAACACAAACGCCCTCGTATACAATATTACAAAGACAATAGCAGAAAGTGAAAAAGTTAAAAAATACTTTTTTAACAATGACAGTCATTAGCTGATCATTAGTGAATGTGATTCAGTTTACTTAAATTACTTCCATGTACTCATTATATTCTATTTCTAATCCTTTGTTAGACTTAAATATCAGACATTATTTGAAATTTGGGTATCAGTTGGTCTACCAACACTGAACTGTTACTTACTTTGCTACCTATTTTGTTCTTTACTATAAGGATGGCAAACTTCAGTGAAGTGTGCACCAGTGCTTTCTTCTCCACAACCATGGAAGAGAATACGGAACTATTCAACAGCGAATTAAATCAGGAGTTGTCTAAAGTATGTGATGAAATGGAGAAGGATCAACTGTTCGATTCATCGTATGATGATGAGTTGTATAATCACTGTGCGATGGTTGAAACACAGTTTAAGTAAGTAAAATAAACATTCATTTCGATCATAATTTACACAATGTCTTGTACAGTTTTTAATAAAATTAAACATTTTAGTAGTCAACCACTACAACTTGGAAGAGGAACGAAGCGAACGAGCAACAAAGAACCCAAGATCATCAAAAAACCAACAACGGAAGCAGAAGCGCCTACCTCTGCAGGGAACAGTATCAGTAACGATGATCAAGTGGAATGTCTAACGTGTCATATATTTATCAAGAAACGGTATTTAGCTAATCATTTTAAAAGTAATGTTCACAAAAATAATCTTTTAAATTCACATAATTCTTTATCAAACGTTAGTGTTATTGAATCTGCTTTTGGAAATAGGATTTTAACTTATAAAATCAAGAGTAGAGTAGATAGTTCGACATTGATAAATTTTGAAACTCCTGAACTATTTTTAAATTCTATTAAAGATGATATTTTATTTTTAATACAAGAGTGTATTCATCAACACATAATTTTTAAAGTAAACTTCATATTGCATGCTGATTTTGTTCAACAAACTAAAGATATTCATGATACGTTCGATTTTCAAACGCTTAACTATATTATTTGTCAAGGAGATGACTTAAATATTTTTTTTCATCTTTAAATGATACAATTACTACTAAAATCAGTGAATTTGAAAAAAAAAGATAGTGGATGGAGTCTAAAAAACATAAAATCTATAGACATGAATGTTAATAAATTTAACCCCCTACGCGGTACTTCATACATAGATCTTCCTCGTGACATAAAATTAAAAAAAGGCTGTTATAAATGTAAAAAGCAAGGATTATTTTTGTTTTAAATGGGCGTTACTCTCGGCGTTATATCCCGTAAACAAAGACGCGGATCGTGTATCATCATACGTTAAACATGCAAATAAACTTAAATTTGATGATATTTCCTTTCCAGTTAAAATTTCTGACATAGCAAAAGTAGAGAAATTAAATGATATTAGTATTAATGTTTTTGGGTTAGAATATAATAAAGAAAAACGATGTAATTCTATAGTAGGTCCATTATTTTTAACAAAGTGTCGTAAAGATAGACATATCAATTTATTATTTTTTTCCAAGGATACAAAAAATCATTTTTGTTATATAAAAAATTTATCGCGGTTAGTTAGTAAACAAATTTCAAAAGACGGTCACATCATGTACATTTGCGAAGCATGTCTACTTCACTTTCCATCTCAGGAAAGTTTAAATAACCATGAACAATACGATTGTGCCCACATTTGTACAGAATTACCAAACAATGAAACTTTAAAAAAAAGGAATTGGTTTGGTCAACCTATTTCAAATGATAAAACTAAATTTGATATTTATGAAAAAAAGTTAAAGATACCATTCGTAGTTTATGCTGATTTTGAAGCATTTTGAAAACCAATAGAATCATATTCTAACGATCCTTCCAAACCTTTCACACACAATATTCAGAAACATGAAGTACATAGTTTTGGTTATTATATAAAATGTTCATATGATGATAAATTATCAAAATATGTAACATATTGCGGACCCAACTGTGCACAAGTGTTTATGGAAAGTTTATCTAACAATCTCAAAGAAATAAATAGACTTCAAAAATACCCTCCACTTCCGCTAACAAATGAAGACAAAAACCAAATTTCAAATGCAACCATTTGTCATATTTGTGAAACAGAGTTAGCAGAACATTTTTATGATTTTGATTGGTACACCGGTAGTTTTATAGGTGTTGCTCACGAATCATGTAGCTCGAAGTTCAGAAAACCTAGTTATATACCAATATTTTTACACAACCTTAGTCACTATGATGCTCATTTTATTGTTCACGCGTTAAACTTTTGTGATGGTGAAGTCGAAGTTATCCCTCAAAATAAAGAAGAATATATATCCTTTTCCAAAAAATTAAAAATGAATAACCACGAAATTATATTAAGATTCATAGATTCATTTAAGTTTTTATATAAATTAGAAGAATTGGCCAAAAATCTCAGTAATGATCAATTTCAAGAATAACGTAGAAATTATCCTAATGATGAAGATTTCTTTCGTTTAAAACGGAAAGGCGTTTATCCATATGAACTTATGACTAATTATGATAGTTTAACCCTAACATCGCTCCCCGAAAAAAAATTTTTTATAGCTCGCTCACAGATTCCCATATTTCAAATGATGATTACAATCATGCTAAAGATGTTTGGGAACACTTTGGGTGTTGTAATATGCTAGATTATTCAAACCTGTATTTAAAAACAGACGTTTTACTTATAACCGATGTATTTGAAAACTTTAGAAAGTTATGTATTTAATACTTATGATTTAGACCCTGCCCATTATTACACAGCACCCGGTTTAAGTTGGGTTGCAATGTTAAAATATACAAAAATAGAATTAGAACTTTTAACAGATTATGAGAAAATTGCATTTATTAGATCAGGTATCAGGGGTGGTGTATCTCAATGTAGTAATCGTTATGCTAGAGCTAATAACAAATATATGGGGGATTATGATACATCCCCCATATATTTGTCCCCCACATATTTTGATGCCAACAATTTATATGGTTGGGCTATGTCTCAATGTCTTCCTACTGGTGGATTCGAATGGGTAAATCCGAATACAGAATTTAATGTTTCTGAGACATCGAACTTCGATTTTATTTTAGAAGTTGATTTGGAATATCCAGATGAACTTCATGATTTACATTCGGACTTTCCTTTATGCCCCGAAAACATTTGTGCAGGCAATATTAATGAAAATAAACTAGTCCCAAATTTAAATAATAAAGATAAATATGTAATTCATTACAGAAATTTAAAGCAGTGCATAGAAATGGGGGTTAAATTAACTAAAATTCATAGAGTTTTAAAATTTAAACAGTCTCGCTGGTTGAAAATGTACATAGATCTAAACACAAATTTAAGAACGTTAGCAAAATCAGATTTCGAAAAAGATTTTTATAAATTAATGAATAATTCAGTCTTCGGTAAGACTATGGAGAATATTGAAAAAAGGGTTAACATAAAATTAGTTACACACTGGGAGAACCGGGGCAAAGCTTTAGGTGCTCAAGATCTAATCGCTAAACCACAATTTCATAGTCTTTCAGTATTTTCGGAAAACCTAGTTGCGGTTCAGTTGCGAAAAACAAAGTTAATATATAACAAACCAATTTATTTAGGGTTTTGCATTTTAGATATTTCAAAAACATTAATGTATGATTTTCATTATAACTATATGGTTAAAAAGTTTAGTAAAATCAAATTATTGTATACAGATACGGATAGTTTAATATATCATATATTTACAGATGATTTTTACTCTGATATAAAACCTGACCTTTCATCATACTTTGATACCTCAGCTTATGATACAAATAATATTTTTGAATATCCAAAATTAAATAAAAAGAAATTAGGTTTTTTTTAAAGATGAAAATAATGGTAAAATCATGAAAGAATATGTGGGTTTACAATCCAAAATGTACGCTTTTAACTTAGATAATAACTCTATAGCCAAGGCAAAAGGGGTAAATAAATGTATCACTAAAAAGATGACCATGGATAATTATAAGTCTTCTCTATTTAATAAAAAAGTGCAATATTATAGTATGCTTAGATTTAAATCAATTAAACACACAATTTTTACACAAAAATTAAATAAGATTGGTTTATCATATAATTACACATCTTGTTATTATTGATAATCTAATGAGAGAGTCCGATGGAAGAATTGTGGATATATTTACAAAAGGTAGTCATCACAGGAATCTTAGTGTATTTTATTTAACACAAAATTTATTTCATCAGGGTAAAGGGCAAAGAGATATATCCTTAAACTCAAGTTATATAATATATTTTAAAAACCCTCGAGAAAAAACTCAAATAAGATATTTAGCACAAGTGTCACCAGATAACCCAAAATTCATTGAAGATGCCTACAGGGATGCAACTCTAGAGGCGCATGGATATTTAATGGTAGATTTAAAACAGAATACCAATGATTTTTGTCGTATCAAGACAAATGTCTTCCCATTTAATGGTTTCTGTACAGTCTACGTCCCCACAAAAGAGTTTAAATACACCAAGAATCAAACATTTCAAATCATTGCTAAATGATGCATCGTCGACTCACAACGCATAAACATTTGCTAAACGCTTTGCATACGCTTAAACCAAAATATCAAAGAGCATTACTTAAAATGTGTGATGAAGAAGAAATTAACTGTATTTGTGAGTGTATTCATAACGTTTTACAAGGAAAAGTACCTCTTAAAGATCAAGATAAACAAAAATTTAATAAACACAAAAATATACTCCGTCAACTAGTGCGTAAGTGTAAACATAAACTAAGAAAAAATATAATTATACAAAAAGGAGGGGCTTTCTTACCAATAATATTAGGTGCAATATTGAGTGGATTAGTGAGTGGACTAGCCAGTTAACATGGAAAATGCAAAGAAAATGATACTTATCGAACCTGGATTGATTGAAAAATTAAAACAAGAAAATAAGGTTAATAGTAGTTTATCTCGATTAGATATTGAAATGCAAAATATTATGAATAGTAAGACGGAAGACCGAAAGAAATGGATGTTATATTTACAAACACTGCAAAGATACCTTCATTTTACCGAAGAGGATCGTCAACCACTCAGATTACCAATTTATTCTGATACATTTAATGAAGATTCAAACGAGTCTAAAATTGGTTTTAAAAATAAAGATAGAAATCTAAAAACTTCAGTTGATGCTGAATCTTTGTTGGAGGAGAATCGATCCATCAAAAGTAAAGAAAATGTTGAAAATCCACTTTACACACCAGCTCAAATACTCAGTTTAATACCAAAAACTTATAATAAAAAAAGGACAGTTATTATTAAACTTAGTTGAAACAAGTAAAAGTAAAATACATTGGGATAATGAAGGTACAGTCATAATTGATAATGAAAAAATTCCTGGAAGTAATATTGTTAGATTAATAAATGATTCACTAAGACCCTTAAAAAGAAGTGATCCAGTAGGGTGGGATAGATTTGCTGAAGCATTAAAAGATATTAAAGTACCACTTACTTATATTGTAAATCCAAAGAGATGTGAGTTTATTAACCAACTTCAAGCAAAAGATCCGAACAAACCCTCTGAGATTGAATTTCAAGAGTTTTCTACACCAAGCAGTAGAGATAAAAAGTCTACAACTAAAATACGTAAAAGGTTTGAGTGGGAAAAATGGACCCCGTACTAGAAGAAATTAACAGGATTTATTATGATCCATCTAATCCCGCTGGTTTTGGTAGTATTGATAAATTATCAAAAGCCATGAAGGGTAAAATGAATAAAAAGCAAGTAAAGGAATGGTTAAAATCACAAGAAACATACACATTACATAAACCCATTCGAAAAAAATTCCCGCGTAATAGGTACATTCTATCAAATATTAATGAACTGTGGCAAGCTGATTTAAGTGATATGCGAACTTCTTCTCAATATAATGATGGTTTCAAGTATATACTTTGTGTTATTGATGTATTTAGTAAATATGCTTTTGCAAGACCAATGAAAAAGAAAAACTCAGAAACAACTAAAGAATGTTTTGAAAGTATATTTACTGAAAGTAATTTAACACCTACTCACATACAATCTGATAAAGGTACAGAATTTGTTTCAAAAGATGTACAAAAATACTTTAAATCCAAAAAGATTAATTACTATACCACTAACAATCTTGACATTAAGGCCAGTATTGTTGAACGATTTCAAAGAACACTAAAAATGAAAATGTGGCGTTATTTCACTCATAATAATACTTATAGATATATAGATGTTTTACAAGATTTAATATACTCTTATAATCACAGCTTTCACTCTAGTATTAAGATGTGCCCATGTGATGTAAATTCCAACAATATTATGACAGTTTGGACTAATCTTTATGATAGACGGTCAAACAAACTTTCTTTAGAAAATCCTAAACCAAATTTCAATGTGGGTGATTATGTTCGAATAACTAAATATAAACATGTTTTCCAAAAAGGATATGAATCAAATTGGAGTGATGAAATATTTATTATATCTTCAATAATTGATAGATCTCCATGGGTTGTTTATACAATAACAGATTTACAAAATGAACCTATAGTTGGTACTTTTTATGAAAGAGAATTACAGAAAATCACTTACAACCCCACCTCACAATATAAAATAGATAAAATAATTGACACTCGTTACTCAGGTAATAGAAAAGAAGTATTAGTGAAGTGGAAAGGTTATCCAGATAAATTTAACAGTTGGATTTTAGCTTCTAGTTTAAAAGAAATATGAATAAAGAAAGTTTTTATTTAACTTTGCTCAGCAATAGTTCAATGGAATACTTTCCTGATAACAAGACCACAAATTTTTCAACGAAATTACCGAAAGCTATTAAATTAGAAGGTGAATGGTCGGTTGGAGTTGTCGAGTTTCAATATCCATGTACCATGTTTACTGTTCAAGATCATGAAAATGTTATATACATTACAAAATCTATGTTAATACCTAATGAAGATAAACCATCCACAGTGTACTACAAAAACATATTCCAGCTGCCAACTATGATAACGTTGAGCATATTTTAAGAGTGTTAAATGGTATCGGAGAGAACTTGAAATTTCGCTATGATGAAATAACAAAATTTGTGTCTATTTCTGTTTTGGATAAAAATATAACATCCGTAACATTATCACCCAAATTAAGTTTACAACTAATTTATGAACCAAATAAAAATCTCCTAGAGAGAAATTTTGGAAAGTGTCCTGCTAATTTACACTTAGGGTTACCATCTCAACTCTTTCTATATTGCGACATTATCGATCCTCAGATTGTGGGTGATGTTATGACTCCTTTACTAAGAGTCATTTCATTAGATCCTACAAAATACATTTATGGTGCAAATAAAATGCACGTTTTCTCTCAACCTCACTACTTACCTGTTATGCGAAGAGAGTTCGATACGCTGGAAATAGTTATAAGATCGAGCACAGGACAAAAAATATCATTCCAGTTTGGAACCGTGTGTATTAAACTACATTTCCGAAAATAATAATAATGAATTCTCTTCGTGATCATCATAAATGTCCATATGAAAATTATTATACACATCAAGCTTGGTCAGGAGTTGGAGTAATTTATAAGGGTGCATACCAACGCGGTCATGGTATTGGGAGCTTCTTAGGGGGGTTATTTAGATCAGTTTTACCTTTACTTTAAAGTGGTGCTCTTGTGATTGGTAAGGAGGCATTAAGCGCTGGAGTAGGACTTTTATCGGATATGGTTCAAGCGCGTCCTATGGAAGCCTCAATAAAAGATCGTCTAAAGCAAGTTAGTACGAATTTAAAACGAAAGGCTGATGAGAAAATTGATCAATTTAACATGACAGGATCTGGGTATAAAACTAAAAGAAAACGATTGACCTCGTTCATTCCACCATTAACTGCTAAAGTGAAAGCTGCGAAAAAACTTGGTCTAAAACCAAAAAATATCAAAGATATATTTTCAAATTAAATATGTCTTTCCTTCATAATCATTCTTGCGAGTGCGTTAAGTCAGAATTGGATTTGTTTGCACTACCGTCTACACAAACTAGCATTGAAAATGGATTGTGGATTCATTATAAACCAATTTCATCTCTTGGTAATGATGGACCTATCGAGTTTCAAGTTCCTGGGACAGGCGATGACTACATAGATTTGTCTCATACATTACTCCACATAAAGGCAAAAGTATTAAATCAAGATTCAACTAACTTAATATCTACTACAATAGTAGCACCTGTAAATAATTGGCTGCATTCACTTTTTAGTCAACTTGATGTTTATTTAAACCAAAAACTTGTATCACCACCTAATAATACCTATGCATATCGAGTATACATGGAAACCCTTTTAAACTATGCTCCTGCTGCTAAACAATCTCATCTTACTTGTAGTCTTTGGTATGATGATACAGCAGGAAAAATGGATTCTACGGATGGTAAAAACATAGAATTTGTTAAAAGACAGGAATTGATTAGTGAAAGTAAGGAAATAGAAATGATTGGTCATCTTCACGGTAACATTTTCAAGCAAGATAAATTTTTAATTAATGGTGTTGAAATGAGTGTTAAATTGGCTCGATCGAGAGAGAGCTTTAATTTAATTGCTGGGTCAAACGATGTAAAGTTTAAAGTTTGCATTACGGACGCAACTCTTATTGTTCGACGAGCACGAATTAATCCAAGTGTATTACTCGCACATCAAAAAGTTTTAGCTTCTACCACTGTTAAATATCCTATTACTCGAGCTGAAGTAAAAGTTTTAACAATTCCATCGGGTGTTCAAGGAAAAACTCTTGATAATATATTTTTAGGGCAGGTACCCAAAAGATGTATAATTGGATTTGTGAACAATTCCGCATTTAATGGTTCCCTTACTAAAAATCCATTTAACTTTGAAAACTATGGTATTAATTCTTTCAGCTTATATATTGATGGTCAACAAATACCTTCAAAAGCTTTGCAACCATCTTTTAATAATAGCATATTTACATCAGCATATCATACTCTATTCTCGGGAACTGGTATTCACTTTCTTAATGAAGGAAATGGAATCTCTTGTGAACAGTATGCCAAAGGTTACTGTCTATTAGCATTTGACTTAACTCCTGATTTATCAGCCAACTCATCAGCTCATTGGAATCTCATAAAGCATGGTAGTGTAAGATTAGAAGTACGATTTGATAATTGATAGAATCAGGCGTTACTTTAATTTAATTTGATAATTGATAGAATCAGGCGTACAGAAATTGCAATCCTGATAAATCCCATTTTGCTAAACATCTCTTGGACACTGGACACAACCTAGCTAGCGACCATTCCTTTGAAGTGTTACATACCTGTAATAAGGGGCTGCGACTGTGTGTGCTGGAGCAGTTGGAGATTTTAAAAAGTAATAATGGTAATTATACACTGCTGAATGAACAAACAAATGTTTCTAATTCACCTTTGTTAAACATCTTTAAGGCCAATCTTTAATAATAATTTTAAGATTAATAATAATAAATAATTATAATAATATCAATAAAACAATAATAATAATAGTATTTAAAAAATATTAATCATAACAATAATAATAATTAGTAGCAGATTTGTTATCGCACGGCGCGGTCACTCAAAACAATAATAATAATAGTATTTAAAAATAATCGTAACAATAATAATAACTGTTGGCAGTTTTGTTATCGCACGACGCGGTCACTCGCTACTTTGGTAGGGAGCGATTGTGTCAGCGTGTATAAATAGCAACTGTTTCGACTCGCCGCTCACTTAGCGGTCAGCCGCCGTAGAGTCTATATTACCTGATGATGCCTCGTGTAGAGGCGAAACACGTGTCGTATTATCGTCGATGGTGTGTCTTGCCTGGAATAGTGGTGTTGAGAGTAGTGGTGCTTGGTATAGTGGTGACGGAGTTAGTGTATGCAATTGAGGGAGGGCGGGAGGTGCGCTTCATTCCAGGTAAGACACATCATTTTATATGTTTAGCGGAAAGTTGCAAAGAAATTTATATTTTTATTTTTTAGTACGATTTGAATCCTCACTAATACAAACAATTAACTGTATAGTTTATGCTGAGTTTGATAATATTATTGAGATAGATAAAAACAGAAATGTTACTGTAGACTATAGTAGTTAAGGTTATTATATATGTTTAAATATAGTTATAAAATTAAATAAAACAAATTGTATGCAATATATTATTTTTTATTTCTTTATAAATATTCTATTTAATCTAATACAAAACTCTGGTCGAGTTTAAATTTTACATAAGCACACTGACTAAACCACTGAACATGCTGCTGCCAAGGATCATCATCATCTTCCCAATCTTTTAAGCCACCACCACAATGGAAACACTTGGTCCTGTCTGCATGGCCAGTATAAAAGAAACCAGCTTCTGCAAGATCTTCAGGTTTCTGTTGCATAACGAGAGGCCAGTTTTCGAAACTGAGCAACCGGCTAGATTTTGAACTGAAGAATGGATATTCAGCTCTTGAGTACTGCATATTCTTCTCGTTTTCATCTCCACTCAGTGTTGTAGTTTTATTCTTCAATGATGTGTTCTGTACACGTATGCCACACTCATCTCTTTCTTCTGCTCTTGTCTTCCTGTAATTTAAGTAAACAGAATCACATTCACTAATGATCAGCTAATGACTGTCATTGTTAAAAAAGTATTATTTAACTTTTTCACTTTCTGCTATTGTCTTTGTAATATTGTATACGAAGGCGTTTGTGTTGTCGTAGATGCTATCCTTATTAGTCTTTACGTAATATTTAATCCTCGTGGAAGCATGTTTCCAATGATCAGTAGTTGGAATCTTGGATAGCTTCTTCATATCGTACATTTCAATTTTGATGAGATGCGTCGCTTGGTCTCCGTCGTCAGAATCAGTAGAAATGTATGATACACCATCTCTAGCGGCTCGTGCTACGGTTGATGATAACAGCTTCCTCTTTTTTATTTTTGATTCAGCTTCAAAAAAATGATCAATCGATTGCGATTTTCTTTTTCCACCATCGCATGTGTTATTATTAATGACGATGTCATCACTCTCTTCTTGAGGGGAGAGTGGCGAGTAGTAATACTGTTTATAGGTATTTTCATCGAAGCTCAATGATTTCTGCAACAAAATAGTTATCATGTTAATATCAATTTGTTAACACTTAATCATAAAAGTTAAAAAAGTTAAAGTTACAACCTATTAAAGTCCACTGTTGAACATAGGCCTCCTCTCATTTCTGAGAGGGTTTTAGGGCTAAGAAATGTTCGCTGCGCTACCACAATGCGTGTTGGCAAACTTCACATGCCTTCGAAATTTTCTCAGACATGCATTCCTCACGATGTTTTCCTTCACCGCTGAGCACGTGGTAAATCAGCACTTAAAATTGCATTTAACAATTTAATTGGTGCCCGCGGGGATCGAACCCGGGTCGCGTACTGTGAATTTTACATTTTGCGCTAACCATCTAAGCTACCACGGCTTAATCATATACACACACATAATATTAAATATAATTTGTTAACACTAAATCATACACACGTAAGAAAATAACAGAAAGAAAAGTAAGCTTGTCAATAGAATAAACACTTACATCCATGGCCTTTGATGCGTTGAAGTAACACAAATGTAGTATTGATAGATCCACTGTGGTCAAACGACCATACACTAACTCCATGACTGCAGTTGCTTGGTCTTATATAGTACCAGTGAGTAATAATTCTAATCTAAAGAATTTCTGCAGTAGAATTGATAGTAACTTTATGCGTCAACAAGCTTATCTCACATTCTGTTGCTTATCTCAACATTCCTTCGTCCTTCTCGTGTCTTATTCAGTGTATTGATGACTCAAATACGTTTTGTATAACACAAAGAATGCAATTTAATATTTAGAAATCACTATATATATCATTCTTATATTAGTCATTGAGTAGATTGGTACTGTAATAATCTACTAATAGCAGTAATATTATGGATACACTAGATGTACAACAACATCTGAAAAAGATTCACCCCACTCTAGAAAATAATGTTTATGCTGCCAATAAACTACCCATGTACACCCACGTACCAACGTATATAATATGCAATTTGGATACAGATGATAAACCAGGGTCACATTGGGTAGCTTTATATATCGATACGAATGACGTCGGTCAATATTTTGATTCATTCGGACGGGCACCTGTACGATATCATCTAGAGTTTTTTAAAAGAAATTGTAAAAGATGGAACTGGAATGTTGATAGGATTCAGAATGAGTGGACTTCAGTTTGTGGCGAATATTGCTTAATGTATTTGCTATATAAGTTTCAGGGATGTTCAATGCATAGTTTTACGAGTATATTTACAGGGAACACATTGTACAACGATATTTTAGAGGATGAGATGTTTCGCTCCTATTTTATAGATAATAAGTAATAAGATTTTGTATTTTATAAATAAAAAATTTTAACAAAATTGGGTAATGTGTTTTATTAATGAGTCAGATTAGTGTAGATAGGAACAAAGGAGAACAATAGCACCACGCTGAGGAAGAATAGATAATGACGGTATTGAACGAACAATAGATAAGTAGATAAGAACAATGGAGCGCTAATGACGGTGGAGGCCCGCGCCGGATATCAATTAGATAAGAGTTAATTGATCTGCACATCTCCGGAACCGTGCATCCTACGCAAAAATGGACCGCAGATTCGTGATCAGAGCATGCCAAAACCTTTTTTTTAGGATCGTGAGTCGACGAACGTCGTACTTGTACCACTTCTGACTCAGTGCGCCAGAACTGGTACAACTTCTTACTCAGTGCGCCAGAACTGGTACAACCTAACTACTCGTGTTAAGCCCGCACTATGGATACGAATATAAGTGGGCCTAAAGAAGTTTGTTCTAGGGATCTACGCCCCAGACATGTCTAAGCCCACTTATTTCCGAGAGCAGTTTTGGGAGATGGTAAGGATGGTGTTAATGAAATGTAAGGAAAATGAAAATATTGTTATGTTAGGAGACTTTAATGGAAGGGTTGGGGTGAGGAGGCTTGGCTATGAAAGGATACTGGGAACGTTTGGTGATGAAAGTATTAATGAGAATGGTGAAAACCTTCTCACCGTATGTGTGGAAAGGAATCTTTATGTGACGAACACTTTCTTTCGTCATAAGAAGATTCACACTATACTTGGGAAAGAGGTGATGATAGAAGCAGGATAGATTTCATAACTGTGGATGAAAGAATGAGAAGCGCAGTGGTGGATACAAGGGTTTATCAACGGGGGGTCCAACGTAGGGACGGACCACTACCTGGTGTTATGCCGAATTAGGGGTTTATTCAGACGTTGGCGGCATCGGACATCTGTGCCTACCCCTGCTTTACAGCATAAGAAGTGAGAGGTTACAAGATGAAGATGTGAAAGACAAGTAAAAATGTAGACTGACAGAAAATATAAGTGATTTGGATGAATTTTGCCTGATGAGTTAGTCTTGGAGAATGTATGGCAAAATATTAAGAAAGGTTTAGTGGACGCAGCGACCGAAGTATGTGGTGTTAGTAAAAGAACGAATGAAAGGAAAAATAATACGTTATGGTGGGATGATGAGGTGCGTATGGAATTTGAAACAAAGAAGAGAAATGGCTAGATTTACGAGCAACAAAGGGCGGTAATTCTGGCGATAAGAATGATGACATTGAAAGAAAAAAGGCAGTCATTAGACATCTAAATAGGAGAGTAAAAGAAGTAGTTGAAAGGAAAAAGCAAGAAAGAACGGATAAGAATGATAGAAGAATATCAGATAACTTCCACGCAAATATTAAAATGTTCTGGAAACTCGCAAGGGACGAGACGAGGGACGAGAATAGATGTATGCTGACTGTCGAAGTTTCGAGTTTAAAGAGATGGAAGGAATATTTTGAAGGCATGTTTATGAGTTCTATGAGGAGATGACTTATGAACTAAATTAAATAGAAATTCCAAAAGAAGAGGAAAGAAGTAGGGAGATAAGTATAGATGAAATAATGAAAGAAATGAAAAGTATGAAAGCAGGTAAGGCAGCCGGATATAATAGAGTTTCTCCCGAAATGCTAAGAGTTGGAGAGGAAGTGGTGGCAGGCCCGCTGTACATCTTGTTTAATTTATGTTGGGAACTGAAGCGGGTACCGGAAGACTGGTGCAAAGCTGTGATAGTACCAATATATAAGGGAAAAGGGTCGCAGCACGACTAAAAACTACCGTGGTATCAGTCTTCTTAGCATTGTGGGAAAACTGTATGCTAAGGTACTAATTGAAAGGGTCATGAAAAAAACTGATGGAAAAATTTGGGATGTTCAAGCGACATTTAGAAATGGATGGGATGTACAGATCAATTATTTTTCATGGGCATAATCGCAGAGAAATCTTAGGCCAAAAACCAAAGAGTTTTTTGTGCTTTTATGGACTTGTAAAAGGCTTATGAGAGAGTGGATAGGGATATTTTATGGCACTGAATTAATTTGGGTTGATCGTTGGGTTGATTCAAGCATTAAAGTCTCTTTATGGGGACTCTAGTGCTTGTGTTATGAATCAACGGGGCCTACTCGGACTGGTTTGGCATCAATAAAGTTGTCAGACAGAGTTGTGTGCCTTCTCCGTGGCTGTTAAACCTATTTATGGTCAGTTGTTTGGAAAATTTTAAAGATGAAGAATACGGATTAAGAATGGGTAAGTTAACCATCAAATGTCTTTTGTACGCCGATGATCAAGTTATGTTTGCGTCGTTGGGGGCCGAGGTGCAAATGATGGCTACATTGATAAACAGGTCTTTAAAAGAAAAGGGTATGAAAGTGAACGCAAGTAAGACGAAAGTTATGGTTTTTGAAAGAGAAGAAAGTAAAACGATATGTGAAATAAGAATAGAAGGGTAGTTGTTCGAGCAAGTAGATGAGTTTGTATATTTGGGATGTGTATTGAACAGGGATGGGAGATGTGATAAGGACATAGAACGACGAGTGAACGCAGTAAATAAAGTAAATGGGGCTCTACAGTCTATTGTGAAAAGTCAGAATGTGTCAAAAAAGCACGTATGGCAATTCACAATGCTGTGTTAGTCCCTAACGTACGGTAGTGAAAGTTGGGTGTGGCAGAAGAAACAAGAGAGTAGAATAAACGCATTAGAAATGCGGTCGCTAAGGAGTATGTTAGGGCTGAATCTGAGTGACAGTGTGAGAAATTGTGTGATAAAAGTGTGGTTTGCAAAATGATGTTGTGACCAGAATTAAGAAAGGAATACTTTGGTGGTTTGGTCATGTAGAATGAATGAATGAGGAAAGAGTGAAAAGCAAATTAATGTTGCAAAAGTGAATGGATAAGTCGGAAAGGGACGTCCTCGGCGAAAGTTTATTGACCAAATTCGCGATATATTGAAAATGGTCCAAATTAGGGGTACCCTTAATCGACGGGCATGTATGCGAATGTATATGAATGTGGAGGAGGTGGAGAGGTGTGTCAGGAATCAGGATCGTGTCAAATGGAAGTTTGTAGTCTCTGCTTACCCCTCTGGGTGGCAGGCATGAGTGTTTATGTTATGTTACATGTTATAAACAAATTGTAATTTTGTGGTTCTCAAATTTTGTGATGACAACGAATGGAATTACTCAATATAAGGTTAAGGTTTTTTTTTTATATAGAAGAGGGGAGGAGCAAACGAGCATGTGGCTCACTTGATGTTAAGTGACTACCGCCGCCCATGATCAACCGCAACACCAGGGGAATTGCAGGTGCGTTGCCGGCCCTTTAGAAAGGTGTAAGCTCTTTTCTTGAAGGTCCCCAGGTCGTATCGGTCCGGAAAAATCACCGGTGGTAAATTATTCCACAGAGAGGTTGTACGCGGAAGAAAACTCCTTTTGAAACGTACAGTGGTGGACCGCCAAGCATCCAGATGGTGTGGATGGTATCGGGACGTTTGCCGTGTAGTGCGTTCACGAAATTTGGCGGCTGGGATTAATCCGAACAATTCCTCAGAGCACTCCCCGTGATAGATGCGATAAAATACGAAAAGAGATGCAACATCTCTTCGCAGCGCCAGTGAATCGAGCCGATCGGAAAGCACTCGGTCGTCGACGATTCGAGCCGCTCTGCGCTGGATGCGGTCAAGTGGAAGGAGCTGGTACTGGGGAGCCCCAGCCCAGAGATGGGAACAGTATTCCATAAGCGGCCGAACCTGCGCCTTTTACAAGCCAGTTGCAAGCAACTAAGTTGCAGGCGGTGTGCCGGCATGAAATACTGTCCCGCTCTGCTGAGCACGCCAAGCTTTTTAGAGGCCAATTTGGCCTTCCCTTCCAAGTGACCACGAAACTGCACGTCACTCGATATGTCGACGCCGAGGATTCCGATACTGGCTGAGGCAACAAGGGGAGTGCCTTGAAACTGAGGGGATACGACAAAGGGGTTCTTTTTAGCGGTTAACGCGCAAACTTGTGTCTTCTGGGGGTTAAACTGGACTAGATTTAGTCGCCCCCAATCCGAGACTCTGTCCAGCAGAGACTCGACTTCAGACACAAGTTTGTCCCGGCACTCAGAGACGTTTTCCCGAGAAATATTGGCTCGGCCGGTGTAAAGAGCATCACCAGTGCTGTCATCTGCATAGCAATGAATGCTACGGGTTTGCAACATATCATTGATATGCAGAAGAAACAGCGTTGGCGATAGCACGCAGCCCTGTGGAACACCAGCATTAATAAGCTTGCAATCGGAGCTTGCACCGTCTACAACGACCTTGATGCTCCGATCTGCAAGAAAACTGGTGATCCAATCGCACAATTTCTCGGGAAGAAGGGAGAGGAAGGGAGCTTCGAAAGAAGCGCTTTGTGCCAAACCTGATCGAAGGCCTTCGCAATGTCCAAACTAACGGCCAATTCCACCCCCTTGGACTCTACTGACTCCGCCCATCTGTGAGTTAGGTAGACCAGAAGATCACCAGCTGACCTACCACGGCGAAAACCGTATTGGCGGTCACTAATCAGCTGGTGATCCTCAAGGTACCTCATGAGCTGGCAGTTTACAATGGACTCCATTGTTTTGGAGAACAAGGAGGTGATGGCGATAGGCCGGTAGTTGGACGGGTCTGAGCGGTCGCCTTTTTTAGGGATCGGGTGGACGAAAGCCGTCTTCCATGATTTTGGGACTACGCCTAGGGAGTAGGAGTACCGGAAAAGACGCGTTAAAACCGGTGCCAACTCTGGAGCACACGTCCTCAGCACAATTGGGGGGGATTCCATCAGGCCCACTCGACTTATGGATGTCCAGGGAGAGGAGTACTTTGCGAACCGAGCGCTGAGTGAACTGCACTTCCGGCATGGAGCACTCACACCGCGGGATGGTCGGCGGCGTACTCCCCCCGTTATCGAGAGTCGAGTTAGACGCAAAGAAAGAGCCTAGAAGATCGGCTTTCTCCTTTGCGGTGTGGGCCAGTCAGTCGTCCTCCCTGTGCAGAGATGGAAGAGATGACTGACAGAAATTCCCCTGGACAGCCTTGGCGAGAGACCAGAATGCACGGGTTCCAGAAGGAAGACGAACTAGTCTCTCGCCAATTCTGCCTATGTGCTCTGACTTTGCCTTGGCAATGACTCTTTTGAAGGACCTAGAGGCGGAATTATACTTTTTTTTTAGAGCGCTGGTGTTTACATCCCTGGACGCTGATGCGTCAGCCCAGGCTCGGTAGCACTCCTGCTTATAGCATGATGCTATTTTACAGGAGCGACCAAACCATGGCTGAGATTTGCCTCCAATGGGCACCACAGAGGAAGGAATAAAAAGTTCCATACCCTGAAGTATCACATCAGCGACAGAATCCGCAACAACGTTGGGATCATCCGGCGAGAAGCAAACTAGCCCCCAAGGGTAGGATGCAAAGAAATACCGCATCCCATCCCAATCGGCTGACCTATAGTGCCAAACACGGCAGCTCTGATGAAAAAGCGATTTCAGCGTGAGTGGCACCACACTCCGGACAAGACAATGGTCCGAGGAGCCTAAAGGGGCGTCGACGGAAATCTGATATCCGTCCGGGTGAGAGGTCAGCAGAAGGTCCAACAGGGAAGGTGCATGATCCTCCACATCTGGAATCCGCGTAGGCGAAGTAACCAGTTGTGTCAGACCATATGCCAAGGCAAAATCATGAACAGATCTCCCCGCATGATCGGTTAAACGTGAACCGAGCTATGCGGCGTGATGGGCGTTAAAGTCGCCGAGGATCACGATCTCTGCGGAGGGGATCTGCTGTAGCAACGAATCTGCAGCCATTTGGACGTGGTCGAAGAGACGGTCTGTTTCGGCATTACTGCTATGGGACCTATAGAGGCACCCGTAGACGCGCGGATGGTCGTCGCTGTCTACGCGTAGCCAAAGGATGGACAGGTCCGAACCTTCAAGTCTGCCGAGGCGTCGAGAACAGATGTCCTCTCTGACGTAAACGCAAACTCCAACCCGAGGCACAAAGGAGTGTTCCAGTTTGTACCCCGGGCAGGAGAGATACGAGACATCAGCCGGAGAGGACACCTGCGTCTCGGTCAGAAAGAGCAGAGCCGGCCTCGCCGTCTCGAGATGGTAGTGGACGGCGTTTAGGTTAGAGTGAAGTCCCCTGATATTGCAGAAATTCACGGACAGCGTGGCAGGGGTCGCCTTGGTCTTGTTGCTCCGTTTGCCCCGAGCAGTTTTAGTCTTGAGCGGAATATTGCCCCCCCCCCCCCAGAATACGCGGGGCAGCCTGAGCACCCACGCTCAGAAGTGGAGAAACATGGTCGTGGATGCTCAGCGAGGGATTCTCCAGGGGTGCTGGTACCCTCCTGGGGTAGTCTATCATTTAATTCCGCTACCATGTTGATGGGGGGGGGAATTGGGCCTCCGGCCACCTGCACTCACCAGACGAAACGCGGAAGCAGAGCTTCCACTTCACGCCGGTATTCTGTGAGGTCGTGGTACCACCCCGGTTTGAGCTGGCCCATACGTGCGACAGCAAAGCTGCCGCGTGGCTCTACCACTGTTTTTAAGGTCGGACGCATTTAATTTTTCAAAGGGAGAGAAAATTTATTTTAAAAATCGAGATTTTTAAATTTAATGTAACAGTAAGAACTGATGAAATTCCCTGGGGCAAAACAGAAGTAGAGGAAGATGTTAGTATTTTAGCAAAGCGGCATATGGCTAAGTATATGGCGATTTTGACGTTTCGAAGATTAGTTCTAAATAAGTTTAAGTTTAAAACAGCATATTAAGTGTGTGGTTTTCAAAATGATGTTGGGACCAGGATTAAGAAAGGAATGCTTCGATGGTTTGGTCATGTGGAAGTAATGAATGAGGAAAGAGTGATAAAGAAAATTTATGTTGCAGAAGTGAATGGCAGAGTCGGAAAGGGAGGTCCTAGGCGAAAATTTATCGACCAAATTAAAGATTTATTGAAAACGGGCCAAATTAGGAGCACACACCCTTAACCGACGAGCATGTATGCGTAGGTATATGGATATAAGGCATTGAGTTAATGAAAAGCTATGGTGGTAGCCCTTAACAAAGCGAAATATTGCGTTTATATATAGTTTCGAAAATTCTAATTTTTGAGGTCATTCATCACCATCATATTGCTGCGAAATGCGAGGTATTATGTGTTAATGTGTATTTTAAAGTAATAAAACTATCTTATAAATTAAGCTCAATTAGGTACATTAAGGCACAATAGATTTGATAGTGATACTGAGCCTTACAGTCACTTGAGCAATCTTCGAAACAAATGAAAGTTTAACAGCCACTGCCATATTAGTAACGGGTAAAGATCGGATAAAATTTATCCGATCTTCACTCGCGCTGTGAATGCGATCTCGGGCAACAGCGATTTTAGCCCTATTTGGATCAGTTTTATTTGGCTATAATTTCATAGAACTTAGTATTCAGACAAAACAATAGCAAAAGAAGCAATATTCTCGCTAAAAATCGCAAATAAAAGTGATAGGGAAAAACCGGATGGACAAAAAAATGCAAAAATTATCTTGTTTTGTAAAATGTCGCGCAGCACACTCCCTACTTCCCAGAGCGACTGGATGGAACTTGGGGTCAGCGCAGAATGAAATGGTGTCTTGTACCATATTGCTAGCATTTAAAAATATAGCATAATTCGCCTTACTTTGGTTTGCAAAAGGTTTACAATTATTTGTGTGGTATCGTCAATTTCAAATTGTTAGTTACTTAGCAAAATCACTGCTGCCATCTCTCACCTCTCGCTTTTTGTACTTGTCGTACTCTAACAGGGCCTATAGTTATCTACTGTACTATTAAACACCAACAAAAGTGTAACCTACAGATGGCAAATAAACGTACTGTGTAAATAATTGTTTTTTACCAACTTTATACTTAAGAACCCATAGCAAATCAAAAGCCCCTTGATGTATTTGCTACGGGCCCCGCGCTTGCTTAATCCGGCACTGCGTTGCTTGTGTAGTCGGATAGCCAATTATGAATGCACAAATTATCCAAATTTATTTTTAAAATAGCATAGCATGTACTGAGTAAGCTCTTACGCGCTTGGTATTTGGGGTATATTGGGGTCTGTTATTAACAAAGAAGTCAAATGTTTGAAATCAATATAATTGAATGTTTTAATGGCCGTTCTCTAGAGATTTTCGCTCATCTTCCGTATACTTCAGTATTTTGAGAATTAATAAGAGTTTAAGGACTTCAAACTAATTCTGCGCGTAGGTATATTCTACTAGCGCCTAAAAATCAAGAATCCAACTGAATAGGAATATGATCTCCTTTTAATAATAAAATGCAGTAATTTGCTCAATCGACCTTTTTATTTTTACAAACGATGACAGATACAACTGTATTTTTGTTTTAAAAACATAACGGCATATAAAAAAAAAAAAAAATATATATATATATATATATAAATATATATAAAACCTACACGGCTTATGAACTAATATTGGCATTAGAACTGCTAATATAATTTGACAGGCGCTTCAACATGCCCCCCGACGTTGAAAGTCTACTTTTCAACCAGATTCTTCAGGTTCAGGAAGCGGACAAATTTTGCTAAATGATCGGCGAACTATACCAGCCGACGTTTTAATATCCGCCACCCTTGATACGCCGGCTGAACCTAGATGGACTGTGACGATGCGACCCATCTTCCACTTTAATGGCGGTGAATTCTCCTCTTTTAGGAGTACCAGTGAATTTAACTTCAAAGATCCTTTACAGGAACGCCATTTCATCCGCAGTTGAAGCTCTGATATATATTCTTTGCTCCATCTAGCCCAAACATTTTGACGTAATTGTTCTATTCGTTGAAATCGGGTTAAAGAGCTTACGGAATGATCTTTATAGTCTGGTGTCGGCAAGGAAGTCAAGGGGCGTCCAATCAAAAAATGACCGGGCGTTAGTGGTAGCAAGTCTTCAGGATTCGTTGACAAAGGTGTGAGTGGTCTGGAGTTAAGTATAGCCTCAATTTGTATTAATGTGGTATTTAGTTCCTCGTAAGTCAAATTACAATTGCCCAGCACTCTAACTAAATGATATTTAATGCATTTGACACCAGCCTCCGCAAGCCCAGCAAAATGGGGAGAATAAGGCGGTATAAAATGGAAATTAATTCCTTCATTTGCCATTACCTCAGATAAAGAATTACAATACGTCTTAATACATTTTGAAATGTCATTGTATGCGCCTACAAAGGAGGTACCATTATCCGAATAAATATTAAGAGGTTTCCCTCTTCTTGACATAAATCTGCGCAAAGCTAATATGAAGGTATTGCTAGTTAAATCACCCACTAATTCAAGATGAATTGACTTGCAAATAAAAATAGCGAAAGCAAATAAAAATAGCTATATACACCTTTACAATTTTACAACCACGGCCATGGCGAGAAACAGATTGAATTGGTCCCGCATAGTCTAGTCCAATATTCTGAAATGGAAAACAGAAAGGATGCGTTGGTGTGGCAGGTTGCCCATTATTGAAGAGATTGTTTTTCCTTTCATTCTATTGCATCTTACACATTGTCGATAACAAGATCTGGCCAAATTACGACCTCTAATCGGCCAGTACATCTCTCTTATAGTGGCCAACATTAGCTGTGGTCCTGCGTGCATTAACCTTATGTGCTCATAATTGAAGAGCAATTTAGTAAAATAATGAGTGGACTGTATAAGTATGGGATGTTTTTTCTCATAACAGTAATCGGAATTTTCAAGACGCATTATTTTATTATCATCGAGAAATACATTAAATTTATGTAACGGACTTTTAGTGGGTAAGCTTTTTATTTTTAATTAACATGGTGTACTCCTCAAATGATTCACTCTGAGATATGCTTATAATAACATTGAGTGCGGTTTGCAACTCTTGATTGCTAAGAGGACCGTAAACGGATTGCTTTCTACAATTATTAATAAAACGCAGCACATAAGCAATTTGCAGGCCAGTGAGAGACCTCTTTCTTTAAAAATTCAGGTCCTGACCACCACTTACTCATGGATGAAATATCCTTACAACTCACACCGCGAGAAATATGATCGGCTGGATTACACTCTGTTGGGACATGCCTCCACTCGCAATTTCCAGTATTCTCTAATATTTCAGTAACCCTATTTCTAACAAAGGGTTGTAGCTTGCTAGATAACACATTTAACCATCCTAACACGATGGACGAATCTGTCCAAAAGAAAGTGCGCTTAGCTTGTTGTCTCAGCGATGCTACAACCTTTTGGTAAAGGCGAGGTCCAACAAGTGCACCACAAAGCTCCAGTCTTGGGATTGTTATAGGATTAAGCGGCGCGACACGACTTTTCGCCATCAATAATTGAATCAAAATCTCACCCTGATCATTAACGCTACGAACATATAATAAACAGGCGCCATATGCACGCTCAGAAGCGTCTGAGAAAATATGAAATTCTAACAAACTAGGCGAGTCACAAATAATACGATGTGGAATACGTAGAGTATTTAATTTAGGTAAATCGACTATTATCTATGCCCACATCTTGCTGATTTCTGGCGTCAACTGCTCATCCCACGACAGCTTGAGCAGCCACAACTGGTGAAGAAGCATCTTCATCTTAATTACACAGGGAGATAGAAGTCCTAGTGGATCAAAAATCTGTGAAATCACACATAACATATCACGCTTTGTTTTACCTGCGAATAGCCCTCCTATAGGGAAACAAAGTCGGTCAGTATGTGATTGCCAACCAAGGCCTAAAGTTTTAGTCGGTCCAAAGCCACCAATATTTAAATCAAGAAATATAATTTTCACTAACCAGTTGAGATTCATTCGACTTCCACTTTCGCAAAACCATATGAGCTGATGCAAGTGTGGAAGTCACTTTACGGCGCAAATCTGTAACCTCGTTAATATCATCCCCTCCCGTTAGCAAGTCATCAACGTAAAAATCGTGAATGATCACTTGAGCAACCTTGTCATCGGTACACTCTAAGCCTAATTGTTGGAGGCACCTAGTTGAAAAAGTGAGCACTAGAGGTGCCGTAAGTCACGGTGTTAAGTTGATAAGCTTGAAGCTGTTCTGAAGGGTTATCACGCCAGACAATTTGTCGCAAATAGGGATCATCGGGATGAATGACTATTTGCCGGTACATTTTCTCAACATCAGCTGTGAGAACGTATTTGTGTAGCCGAAAGCGTAAAAGAATGGACAAAAGGTCATCCTGTACCACGGGACCTACCATCTGTATATTATTCAATGAAACACCAGAAGAAGTCGGACTGCTAGCATTGAAAACGACTCTTAATTTAGTAGTAGTACTACTTTCCCGCAGCACACCGTGATGTGGTATAAAATGCATCTTACGTGGTAAATTACCATTCTCACATTTCTCCATATGACCCAGACTTTCATACTCTGACATAAATTCTTTATACATTTCATAGAGCTGAGACTGACCTGCTAACCTGCGCTCTAGCGATAGTAAACACTTCTTAGCTCGTGGCCAAGATTATGTTTTAAGGGTATCCTCACGCAAAATCGACCATTTGCCAGTCGCGTGGTGTTTTTTAAAAAGTGTTCTTCGCATAATTTTTCTTCGTTTGAATAATGAGGCGCAGGGCTTACCTCTTCGAGGTGCCAGAAGCGTACTAACTTTTTTTGTATATCTTTATCTAAATCTTTACTAGCCTCATCTTGAAAGATTCTTGTAAAATTACATTTAATAGAGTTGACCCTCTTCTTTACATATCTATAATCAATCGGACCTGATACTAACCATCCTAAGCTAGTTTCACAAAGAATCGGCTGACCGTCCCCTAATTTTAATCTCTGCGTTCCTATTAAGTCCCAAAAGACGTCAGCACCTATAAGCATGTCAACGGGAGCAGGTGAGTGAAAATTAGGATCTGCCAGAGAAATATTAGATGGAATTTTTAAGTTTGACAAATTAACGTATCTAGTAGGTACATTTTCGGTTATTGATGGTAGGACAAAACAATGAAGATTACTAGAGAAGTTATCATTCAATGATTTTATCGATACCTTACAAATCTTGATGTGTGCCGAAGCATTATTAATACCGACTACCGACTGCTTTACATTTAGAGTTTAGAGCGGGCAAACCTAGCCTTTGATATAACTCTTCAGTTATTAAACAAGCGTTACTGCCACTATCAAGAATAGCACGAGCAATATATGGACAACCATTCTTACCTATAACTTTAATTAATGCCGTCGATAACAATACGTCGCCTCGTTCACTACACGATGCAGTGCCTACCTTTGCGGACAATGACAAATGTGCGTTAGAATTAGATGACGACTGCAAGCCCGTCGAAGTGTTTGTTTGTTCGAAATTACCTTGCATAACAGGCTTATTATTACCACTACTCGTGTTAGATGTATTAATATCTGTAATTGGTTTTGACTGGTAATCTGCGACGTGCACGAGAGTGTTATGCTTTCGGTGGCATATTTTGCATCCTGGCTTTTTGCAGTGATTTGCATAATGTCCTGAATTAAGACAATTGAAACATACTTTATAGTCTGGCAGTAACTGTAGACGCGCATCGTTACTTAATCCAAGAAACTGAGGACAACTGCTTAACTTATGGTCACCCTTACATTTAGGGCACAGTTTGGCGGAAAAAGCCGAACCGATTTTATTACCGGTATCCCGAACTGAAAGCATTGCCTTAACTTTTGGAGCATATTTTATGGAACAATTTAAACGGTTAGTAGCAGCAGAATGAGACATTTCTAGTGTTTCGATTAAATCGGCTCGATTTTTTAAAAACATCAAAAATATATCGGAACGTAATAGGTGTATCTTTCTTCAAACGACCTTTAGACTCTTCCCATTCACGATATGTCTTAGCATCTAATTTTTGAGTAAAATATGAATGAGAAGTGTGTCCCAATGTTTAGTTGGCTCACCGAGGGATTTTAATGCACGTAAATTTTTATTTATTTGATCAATGAGACGTTTTAAGTTGACAGACAATTCTTTATTAATTGGTGCTATATTGAATAAGGCTGTCACATGATTTTGAATTAGTAGTCTTTTATTATCATATCTATCACATAATATAGTCCATGCGACGGTGTAATTAGCTGCCGAGAATTCGATTGACTGTATTACCACAGCAGCGGGCCCTTCTAACGACGCTCTCAGATAGTGAAACTTATTTATGTCATCTATCTCGTCATTTGAATGTATGAGGCTCAAGAACGTGTCATGAAACTCTAACCAATTATCATAAGAACCATTAAATTTAGGTAGTTGAATAGTGAGCAGTTTAACAAATTTATGATTGCCGGAATGAGAGCCACCGTCACTGTTTGCGTCATCTGACTTAATGCAATCTGCTAAGATTCTTTTTGCAAGAGAAAGCGATTTAAAATAAAGGGATTCAAACTCAGTTCGTTCTGATATCTGGGCGTCTATGTTATCAGGATTACACTCGATGGATAATTGTACCTCATCATATCGTTCATACATTGACTCAATCCTACCAATACGTAATTGCAACTCATTTACCTCAGTAGCAGCCAATGAAGATACCTTCAGTGAATTTAAATAATTTGAAAAAGCAGTAATTTGTCCCTGCCTTACTTCTGGCATGTTGACTGGGATTGGGAGACTAGTGCAAATGCCTGATAAATTATACAAAGAAGAAGTTTATATTTTATAAAATATAATTCATAAGTAGTTTTATACAATTTTGTTTACAGTTATAAAGAAATGAAAACTAATTCCCTTACTTATTTTGATAGTTTAAACCCAATAAAGAAAAAAATTATAATATCGTCAATATAATTTAACTAAGCTTTATAATTTAATTTAATTATGATTTGACGGTTATTAGAAACTATATAAAACAATATTAAATGAATTTTAGCTGATTAAATACTTTAAGTTATACGTAATTATTTTGTAAGTAATTTGGTTGGTACTAACCTGATAAATTATCAGTCGATTTACACAAAATACTACCTCATAATGAGTGCTGGGTTAAATAAATTAAATAATAGTCCAATATCTAAGGGGCTAAGACTCCAAATTTCTTGGTTGAATATCTTCACTCCCTCGGTGGTATTTCCACAATGAATATTTAAGACTTCCCAAGCGTATTCCACTAAATAATATCTTCTCCAATTACGTTTTTTCAAATCCGGCTTCGATAATAAAATGCAGTAATTTGCTCAATCGACCTTTTTGTTTCTAATTTTTTACAAACGATGACAGATACAACTGTATTTTGTTTTAAAAACATAAATATATATATATATATATATATTTATTTGCTGTTTGTATAATGTTATATTAATTTTATTTATACATCTGTATAAACAATACAATGCTATTATGGTTAGGTTTCCAAAAGATCCGAATATTAAAGATAAATGGATATATACTTATCCTTAAGGTTTTATTAGATCCTCTTTTCTCTAGTTATAAAAGCGTCTATTACTGAGACACTCAGTTAATTAGTTATATCTTAGTGTGAGACTCCTGGATGATCAACGACAGTTATCGAAACGTGCGCTGCGCTGCACTATGGCCAAGTGAGAGTGAGCACGCAATGTCATTCTCTGTTTTTCGCTCACGTTAATTACCTATTGGACCAAGTGGCTACGCCTCCTGAGATTTTGTGTTTTTATAAAATATACCTTAACGCAATAATTTATAGTTTAATCTTTGTTGCGTGAATGCTAGAGGTATGTGTAGGCAAAATTGTGTATTTATTGTTTGTCTATGTGTGAAACCTGCAAACCGGCGACACGCGTCCCGATATTAAAAGACAGTAGAAAGCATTTCTAGTAGGTACCTTATTATTTAGATTTATGTGTATCGAACATATAAATTATATAAAATGCACATTGCTAGAAAGAAAAATGTATGTTGAACTTATTTGTTTTTTATCGATTAATTGCTATTTTTACATTAAAAAAGCGGTTTTAGTGGCTTATGGTGTTGATTTATCAAGTCCGCTTAAACACGATCACTTTTGAAAATATCAATTGTTCAACTCAATCTATTTTTAATCTCTTCATCTATCACAAAGAATATCAAACTTATTTCTTTTACCGCCCCCTTTTAAAATCAATTATTTTTCAGAGCCCCCAATTTTTTATACACTCTTAAAACTTAAAAACCACAATTTCATTACTTTAATTAATTTATTTATGGTGTGCTATATTAATCGGTTCTAGTGTTTAAACTTACATTCTAAACTAGGCATTATTACCAGTGAGAGCAATTAAAACCCAACTTTATTAGGACTATATTTTAATCAAATTAAAATAAATACTTAATATAGATAGGTAAACAATTTTAGTATTAAAACTAATCTAATGAGATGGACGAATTTGATTAATTTTAACACGTTTGTTGATATCAGGTTCGATTGTACTCAAAAAATTAACATTTCTCCATGGTGTGTGCGGTTTACCTGTTTGAGCAATAAACAAAGAGATATTGTATGAATTTCGAAGTCCGTCATCGTCTTGCTTAGTAGCCACCGAAAAAAGTTTTGATACGTGGTAGAGCCACGCTGCAGCTATATTATAATTGTAGCACGAATGGGTTGGCTCGAACAGGGAAGGACCACGCTCTCTCAGAATACCAACGTAAAATAGTAGCTTAATGCTGCTGTGTTTCGTATGGTGAGTGTAGAGAACCGGTGACCCTTTTTACTGGAAACGAGGTATTCCATCTTAATCCTCACGGGTGCATTCGTTTTGCGTCGTAATGGAGGATGGATGTAGATATCTATGGGCCACAGTAAACACTGTGGTATTCAGGTGAACTGTGCGCTCGTTTGTCACCCTATCCTATAAAAAAATTGCCTGAGCAATATGCTTCTTTTCCAGGTCTTGAAAATAAGTTAAACTTTTGTCCCTCTTATGTGGATGCATTTTATGATCTTGAAGTCTTGAAGGCTTCAACAAAGAAGGCACAAAGGCAAAGATTTGTCGAATTTTCTATGAATCCATATTTAATATATTCTGTACTTTATTGCCGTCTCTTCTTTTTTACTTCCGACATAGCTTTGTTTTTACAAATATGTAAATAAAGCGTTGAACTTAAATAGGTACTTATTTAAACATTGCGGGCAAAACCACTAATGAAAATATAAAAATTATTACGAGCTTTTATATAGGATTTAAATACAGCACGCACCGATAACGATAAGACAAACACGTACAAACTCGTTCATCTCTTTCGACGCTCAATCGAATTAACAAGTTAAGACAAGAGTATCGATGAAACAGCCGATTGCTATCGGACAGCACCAATAGCGTTATTTAACAAAAACTTGTTACAACTTGATTGCGTACGGCGTACGGGCTATCCTACGTAATCTATGTTAAATAGGTATTTAGTAGTTTATATCTATACATATAATAAAACAGTAACGAAAGAAAAACTGTACATTGGGTATTTTCGAGAAAAATACTCAATGTACAGGCTTTTGTTAGAAAAACGTAACTGATGATAAAAAGTGACTTTAGAATTTTTGTCTGTTTGCCTGTGTGTATGGTACGGCTTCACGTCAAAACTACTGGATAGATTGAATTGAAATTTAGCAAAAATGTTCTTTGTAAACCAAAGAAGGCTTTAGGCTACATATTATCACGCCGTATGTTATAGGAGGTAAGCAGTATTTATTTTAAAAGGTTTTTCTTCGTAATTGTATGCACAAAATAAATTCTCAGAAACGTTTACAAAAGAAATTAATAAAATAAAACATCAATGTAATATTAAATTTCTAAATCGCGAGTCCTATGTAAAATTAAGTGATACCACTTTCTATTATAAAAAAGGTAACCGAAATTGAAATAAAAAAAATAATTAGTCAACTAAATAGTAAAAAATCACCAGGTTTAGATGGAATAAGGCCGCAAGATCTAATTTTAGTTAAAGAAAAAATAAGTCCAATATTAGCAAAATTTGTAAACCTTAGTTTTAAAACAGGCTTATACCCAGACAGTTTAAAAAAGTCTATTATCCGCCCTGTTTATAAGCAAGGAGACCATTGCAATTATTCAAACTATAGACCTATTGCAATATTGTCTGTTATTAATAAAATAGTGGAGAAAGTGATAGTTAAGAGAATTAGTGAGTATCTAGAAAAAAACTGCATAATTACAGAAAAGCAGCACGGTTTTGGAAATTTACGTAGTACAACGACGGCCTTATCTATTTTCACCGACGATATCAACGAATGCTTAGGTAGTAAGCAGTATGTATTTCTTCTATTCATAGATTTTAAAAAAGCGTTTGATACGCTGGACCATGAGCAGCTGTTGGTGGCTATGGAAGAGTGCGGAATCCGCGGGCCAATCAGCTCATGGTTTCGTAATTATTTACATAACAGAATGTTGTGCACAAAGAGAAAAGAAACCATTTGTCATGGTAAATTAGTTAGTACTGGAGTTCCTACTGGCGCTGTGTTTGGCCCTGTAGACTATATCATGCATGTAAATAGCATGGTAAATGTTGTAAAAAACTGCAGAACATACATGTATGCTGACGACACATGCATGATGTATGCTGACAGGGATATAAAGGTGATTGAGAACAAAATACAATCAGATTTTGATAACGTAATCAAATCGTCCCACGATAATTTAATAATTTTAAATATACTCATTCAATCGCCATGCCTGCATAAACCATGTATACCTATAAATATCATAGGCCATTCGTATGATTGCTTGCATAGAAATAAACAATGCATTGGTTGTAAATCGATTGAGCTTGTTGATAATTACAAATATCTAGGATTAACCATAGATACTAAGTTTAGTTGGAATTCCCATACAGAACGAGTATGTAATAAATTAAGATCGTTATTATGTAAGTTTGTACACCTTAAAAGTGTAGTTGATAAAACAACTTTACGCATTCTGTACTATGCTCTCGTGGATTCTCTAATTAATTATGGCCTGTCAGCCTATGGACGTACGTTCCGAACGTACATGGATAGGATATATAATCTTCAACTAAGATTTACTAAACTGTTAGTTAATAAGCAATCTAAAGAGAAAAGTAAGGGTAACTATAATCTATCGTATAAGAAGTGCAATATTCTACCAGTACGTGAAAAAACAAAGTATTTATTAGCAATTGAAGGTTACAAAAGTAAATTTTTAGTTAGGAAATCAATTTATGGTAATTTAAGAAAGAATACTCGTAAACTGTTTGAGGAACCAAGTGCGCAAAACTACTTTGGTAAAAGGACGCGTAGGTATTTAGTGCCAAGAATATTTAATGAAAACGTGCCACAAGAGGCCTGTCGGACAAAACAAATTTTTAAAAACAAATTGAAATATTGGCTACTGAATGCCATCGACGACCTGTTGTAGTATTAGTAGTAGTAATATTTAGTTTATTATTAATTATTAATCTTAATTATTTTTTATTAATCTTTATTCATTATTAATTTAATTTAAGATATTCGTTTTCTGTCTTTTATAGTTATTAATTTAGTGATAAGTGTACCTTACCTACTTAGTCTTTAGTTTTTAATTACTTACTTTATATGTTTACTAATATGATTTGTTTTAAAATTTATTTTAGAGAAATATTAAAATGCAATTGTAAACCTTAATGAGTGCAGTTTCGCCAATAAACTGTATTCTCAGTTTGGCGAACTTAATGTTTTTGAACCAACTGTATTTACTATGTTAGTAAATAAATAAATATATAAAATAAAAAATTTGCAATATTATTGTTAATTCAGTGTACCCTTGGGATCCGGTGCATTCCGCACCGTATCGGTGAAATATACGGGATGAAAAGTTTTTTGTTGTATAGGTGTTAAGTCTAGGCAACATATAGACTATAATTTATTTTGGAAAATGGAACACCTGATGCAGAACCTCAACAGACCAGCTAAAGTATAAGAGATATAAAAATGGTGCCATAGCAAAAAATATTCCACGTGAAGAGTATTTTCTGCCGTGAAAATAAATTTGAAGATCTGGAACACCTGTTGTGGAACTCCAAAGCCCAGCGACATTATAACATATAACTTATAACTAATATTATAAATGCGAAAGTGTGTTTGTTTGTTTGTTTGTCCTTCTTTCACGTCGCAACAAAGCGTCGGCATGGCATGATTTTTTGTATGGGGATAGTTCGGTGGCTGTAGAGTGACATAGGTTACTTTTTTCAGCGGAAAAACATATAATTCCCGTGGGAAAATCAAATATGTTGCATTCTACAAAACGGACGACGGTACGATGGACGAACACAGAAGGTCAGAATATCTGGATCATTATGTCTTTTTACCAAAATTAAGATAAAAAAAGTATGGATTTGTATTTTTCCACGCAGGACCGGGAAGAGAACAAAATTCAGCTCATTTTCTTAAACGTTTTGTCATTGTATTCACAGAATAGGCGATAACTCCAACGATATAAGTAATCAGTTGACGCTCTGCCTACCCCGCAAGGGTTACAGGCGTGATTATAAATATAGATCAGAAGTACTATCACCACCTGTCACGCTTTCACCCTTAACTATTACTTAACTGTGGTAGAAACAGTTCTTAGTAAGCCTTATTAATAAGCCTTAGTAATATTTATTGAACGGAAATTAATACAGTTCTTATATGTGGTTATGAATGAATCGGTATTACAATAAGAAAAATTGTGCAAAATTAGAAGATATATATTTTTGAGAGTTCTTATTAACTAACGTATACATAGTTTAAATTGATTCCGCTAGATGTCGTTACTAGGTTTTTAAAACGCGGTAACGAAATGTTTCCTGACATGTACTTAACTCCCGCCGTTGAGCCGCGCGTCAACTTATAGTGCATACGGTACCTATACGCTGAAATTGTTTCTATTTCGTAGCTTATTCGACTACCTGCTTTCGATTTCGGTTGTTTGTTATTTTCTTTGTGATTTGGTTAAGGTTGAATGGATTTATATTGGCTTTCATTTTCAGATTTGTGTATTTTCTTGGAACGGTTTTGTTGATTTGGTTGATATTCCTTTATACATATTTAGACTCTGGCTTTGAGTTTGGATTTTGTTTATTTAGAATCGTGAATTGGTTCTCGTTGTTTTAGGTTGTTTAACAAGATTTCAAAGGAATATTAATAGTATAGATAATATACGGTACCCATACACTTACTTCTTTTTTCGTTGGTTATATTTATATTGACTACTGCTTTCGATTTCGGTTGTCTGCGATATGTTTTGTGATTTGGTTTAAGTTGATTCGATTTTTTTTGGCTATCGTTTTCGGATTCGTGTTGTGTCATGAATTGGTTTTGTTGATTTGATTTTAGAAAATATTTAAAAGGAAATTTAATTCCTTTTCGGTATTTTAACGTTTTTTTATAAATAGGTTTTTTGTTACTTCATAATGCCTCGCAAACGTAAGTCCAGCATTTCAAGAGTATCTTCTCAAAGACAAGCGAAAAGATTAGCTCGATCGCTAGAATCTTTAGAAGATGCTGAACTGAGAAGGCAAGAACAAGCAGAGCGTCAGGCTGCTTTTAGAGCATCTGAGACACCTTCTCAACGTCAGCAAAGGCGCCTTGAACAGACAGAGCGTCAGGTTGCTTTAAGAGCTTCCGAAACACCTTCTCAAAGTCAGCGAAGGCGTCTTGAACAGACAGAGCGTCAAGCTACTTTAAGAGCTACTGAAACACCTGCTCAAAGTCAGCAAAGGTGTCTTGAACAGGCAGAGCGTCAATCTACTTTAAGAGCTACTGAAATACCTGCTCAAAGTCAGCAAAGGCTATTCGAACAAGCGGAACGTCAGGCCGCCTTAAGAGCCGCGGAAACACCTGATGAAATTTAACACAGACTCATTGAGCAAGCTGAACGTCAATCTACTATAAGGGCATCTGAAACACCAGAACAGACACAGGCGCGAAGAGATGCAAATGCACAGCTCCAAGCTGAACGTCGGCAAAATTTTCAAAGAAACAATTGGTCGGTTTTTAATGACGCAACATTCAATTATGATCCGTTGATTGATTATAAAAATCACAGGTTAGTTGTTATCGGACTGATGGACAAGGCGTGTCAATTTTGCAGCGCTTTAAAAGGGAAAGATGAGACCGCAGGCATGTGCTGTTCCAATGGCAGTGTCTTTTCCGTTTCTTGGGGAACCAGAAGAACCTTTGAAAACTCTCTTTTTATATGATGCTAATGAGTCACGCCGCTTTTTAAACAGGATCCGGAAATATAACTCATGCTTTCAAATGACGTCCCTCGGAGTTGACCGGGAAATAATCATGCCGGTATTTTCGCCTACATTTACGGTGCAAGGGCAAATTGATCATAGAATAGGTTCACTTTTTCCAGCTGAAAACGAACAGCATAAATTTTTACAAGTATATTTTATGGGTGACGAAGAAATTGAGGTAGACCGTCGCTGCGTGCAATACTCATTGATTTATTACAAAGGACAAGAGGGTTATCATTTTCAAATTCCACTCATTGACCCAGTCACAAAGGAGCCTACTCGGAACAAAAAAGTATCATGTACGGATTTTTATGCGTATCATATGATGTTGCGAGAAAATGATTTTAACCTCTTAGCCCGGTGTAGACAATTATTTCATCAATTTTTGGTAGACATGTATGTGAAGGTAGAAAGTGAACGTCTCCTTTATATATCTTTAAATCAAAAAAAGCTGCGCGTTGAGAATTATATACATTTACAAGATGCAGTTTATAGCGATGCCAATGTAAACCCCAGAGATTTAGGTAAAATGGTAATTCTGCCCTCATCATTCGTTAACAGTCCCCGCTAGCTACATGAGTACACACAAGACGCATTCGCCTATGTACAAACTTACGGAAGACCTGATCTTTTTGTTACTTTTACTTGTAATCCCACATGGAAAGAAATAACCGAGGAGTTAATGCCGGGCCAAAAAAGTACTGATACACACGATTTAGTTGCTAGAGTATTTAGATTAAAAGTATAAAAATTAATGTATGTAATTAACAAAGGGAAAATTTTCGGAGAGGTGCAGTGCTTCATGTATTCAATTGAATGGCAAAAAAGAGGATTACCGCATGCCCACATTCTAATATGGCTTAAAGAGAAGTTGCGCCCAGCCAAATAGACGACATAATAAGCGCCGAGATTCCGGATCCTGAGCAAGATAAAGAATTGTATGATACCATCGTCCGAAATATGATTCACGGTCCATGTGGAGCACGAAATTCAATATCGCCATGTATGAAAGAAGGAAAATCTACAAAGAAATTCCCTAAACAGCTATTAAAAGAAATAGTGCACAATGACAATGGCAACCTTTATACAGACGCAGAGCTCCCGAAGATGGTGGCAGGAAAGTTACAATCAAATCTCGCTCTGGAGCGTTCGAAACCTTAGATAACAGCTGGATTGTCCCGTATTCGCCCATTCTATGTAAAATGTTTAATGCCCACATTAATGTAGAAGCATGTAGCTCTGTCCGCGCAATCAAGTATATCTGTAAGTACATAAATAAAGGAAGCGACCAAGCAATATTTAATATCAGGAGTGAAGGTGAGGCAAATCCCGTTAATAAAGTACAAACCTTTCAAACAGGGCGTTATGTCAGCAGTAACGAGGAAGCGTGGCGTCTCCTTGGCTTCCCTTTACACGAAAGGCACCCTTTAACCCACAGTTACTCACCTTGCTGTGTACTTAGAAAATGGAGAGCGTGTATATTTCACCGAAAGAAATTTACAAGAAAGAATTACATCACCGCCAAAAACTACACTAACAGCCTTCTTTCAACTTTGTCAAACCGACCCCTTTGCAAAAACGTTGTTATATTCTGAAGTCCCCCGCTATTGTACTTGGAACACATCTAGGAAGGAGTGGAAACGCCGTATTCAAGGCGCGCCTGTTGCAAATTGGCCCGGTGTAGTCATCAGATGCCCTTGGTCGTGTGTATACCGTCCATGTAATTAATTTTGAATGTTTCTGTTTACGATTGCTGCTGCACCATGTTCGGGGTCCTACAGGATATAAAGACCTTAAAACTGTCAACGGTCAGGAATGCGCAACTTATAGAGAAGCATGTGAAGCTCTGCATCTTTTAGAAAACGATAATCACTGGGATGAAACCATGGAGGAATCTGTGCAGGCTATCTAATGCACATGAATTGTGGGACAAATATAAAGAGTACATGGCAGAAGATATTTTACGAAGGTTACAGCAGACACACGCGAACATGACATACAATGAAGCACTTGGAAAAATTGAAGATAAAGTAATGGCAATGGTAGGCAAAATTAAGCGACTTTGGAATGATAAGCCCTCAGCGAACAATCGAAAATGAACTAAGTGATGAAATTATACGTGAAACAAACTACGATATACCAGCTTTGCAGCAGCAAGTAGCCGAATTTGTACCACGCTTGCTTCCCGAACAAAAACAAGTTTTTGACAAAGTATTAGGACAAATTGAATCTGGAAATGGTGCACTTTTCTTTTTAGATGCCCCTGGAGGAACTGGGAAGACATTTTTGTTAAATTTATTATAAGCGCAAGTACGGAAAGATAAAAACATTGCTGTGGCCGTAGCTTCCTCCGGTATAGCGGCCACCCTGCTAAGGGGGGGGGGGGGCCGCACTGCACATTCTGTTTTAAAACTCCCTCTAAATCTAGCCCAGGAAGAATCGCCGATCTGCAACTTTAGCAAAAATAGTGCACGAGGTATAATGCTACGACAATGCAAACTTTTAGTGTGGGACGAAAGTACAATGTCGCATAAAAAAGCTGTAGAAGCACTAAATCGAACTGTAATGTTGGGAGGTTCAGGGAATAAATGATAATACGTCTAGTGGTCTTGACTGTGGTTTATTACTACTCTCTCTTATTTTATCTTACATAATATATATAAGCACACACTACACGCCCATCGGCAAAAAGAAAAAAAAATCATTCACAAAAATATTTTTTTTAAATGTAATATGACTTGGTGTATAAAAAATTGTACATTATTTTAAAATATTAAAATTCTTATACCTATATATATAAATATGATATATATACCTACTATATCATATTTATAACATAATAAAATAAAAATAAAATATCGTAAACACCCTAAATTAAAAAAAAAATAACTTTCTATCTCTGTATTTAAATTTATTAAACAATCATCAAAGTCCTTACGTAATTGTATTGATTCTTTAAGTTTTTGTTGTGAAATAATTTTAGTTCGCCTATCATTACTGCATAACTTTTAAAATTTTCATATAGGTTTAACTATTAATTCACTAGACTGAAAATACAGTTTTTAAAACAAAATAGTTATCAAAAATATTATAAGGCGTATATAATGGCGGCTTCTCACTGCGTGTGTTATCACGCGCTGCGCCGCCCGTGTTGGTTTAATACGCGCAAGCACGCGCCACGCGCGAGCCCCGCGCCACCCGCTTCTCACTGCGTGTGTTTAAACGCGCCGCGCCGCCCGTGTTGGTATAATACGCGCAAGCACGCGCGAGCCCCGCGCCACCCGCTTCTCACTGCGTGTGTTATCGGTTATGAATAATGTCGCCGTCTGGTATCATATCCCTTGAACTAACCTCAATATCATGTTGACTATAGATAGTTGTATGTAGTTATGTATATACGGCTATCTATACTATAGGCGGTTATATTTATATTTTAAGGGATTAGGGTTCAATTAAAGACGTATTATAGATTTCAGTAATATTAACATTTATTTTTACATTTATTTTATATATATGTATATATATTTAACATACACGATGTAAAAGCGTTTATTCCGCAAAATACAACACCAAACCAAATTAAATATGTCCACCGGGTTACGGAATGATAAATGAAAGCGTCAATTTCGCACAACACTACACAAACATACAATGTGGTTCCAGCATGAAAATCTAAACAGACAACAAGAAACAGAGGGCTAATTCCAACTCAAACTTATTGTAGCAACAACCGAAAATCACTTATAAACTATAATAAAACCACAACTTGCTCAGACGCCAGGCCGGTAGCCATTATGTCATATATAAAGCCATATATAAATTTCATCAGCACCGCTGCCGGACTTTACTGATTGGGAAACTGCTCCTTAATTTTCTATAGGTTCCCATTAAGGTATCCTTTTTTTTCGTAATTTCTTTTAACTGCATGGTACCATTTTTTAAATTCATTTGGATTTGTAGCCAGTCATCGTGTTGGTCGTATTTGTTTTTATGCTCTGTACTTTTCGAATTCCACAGAGAGGGTACGTTTCGTACAAAATTAAAAATTCAGCAATCGTCTCATTAGACCACTCCATATCAATGAACGAATTCAATCTTGTAGGCACACGCCGCGCCGCGCGCGCCTGCGCACCGACGCGCGAGCCCGCGCCGCGCCTTTGAAGTTACCGACTTTAAATGGATAGCGCGCGACGCGCCACGCCTGCCAGCGCTAAGCCCTTCACATTGCGCGCGGCGCGTGAGGGTGCGAGCGGCGTGTGATAACACACGCAGTGAGAAGCGGCCAGATAGCGCGAGCCGCGCCATGCCTGCCCGCGCCAAGCCCTTCACACTGCGCGCGGCGCGTGCTGGCGCGGCGCGGCGTGTGATAACACACGCAGTGAGAAGCCGCCATAAGGCTATTTACAATATTATTTTCTTAAACTTAAACTATATTTTTTAATTTAAACCTTAATAAACCTTAAAGGTAAAAAGCCTAAGCTTCAGCATACTTATTTAAATCACACTGTAGTGTGAGTATATAAACATTATTAAAACTATTCTTAGATTAGGGCCCTACTAAATCTAAATAAACTCTATGAAAAGTGGAATATCCTATAAATCGGTTATAACCATATGCACATATATTTTTATTAATTGTTTATGTCGCAACACTTGACACATCGATTTGCATAATTAGTAGGATGTTACTAATTATGTATGTAGTATCTAACTCTGGTCAAAAGAATATTTTCTTTGCATTACTTATAGACAGTTAGTTGGCAAAAAATGATCGTCGTTTGATATTACACGTTTTGTCTCACGGCGGTCCTAGTGCAATATAATCATAATCATTACAGGGATCAAATACAACTTACAATCTCAGCCGCGTAAGCGGTTTGTGACACCTTTGTTTTAATTTCTAAATATGTTCATGGGAACGTTTTTTTCGATTACGTTGTATAATGGTACCTAGTGTTAACCATGCATTAAAATTATATTATAAATAAAATGAATTTAACTTTCCCAATAGTTTGTACCTCTAAATATAGATTGTTACAATTAATTTTAAATTCATTTTGTAAAAGTATTATACTTTTACATAGTGTGACGGCCCAATATTATTATTAATAATTAAATTCAATATAAAGGGGCGTCAAAAATAGTCTTAAAAGATATATATTAAGCAATTAAGTTAAATTAATAAACATAAAGTTAATATATTTCAGACATTATCCCAATAACATAGTAAATTAAAGGCAAAATAATTGTTTTTCGTAATAAATAAATTTATTTAATAAACTTGGAAAAAATATTTAAAATAAGATAAATAATAGAAATACAAGTCAAAAAATATTATAAAATTAAGTTAAATAACGTTTATAAGATAATTAGAAAATTTGTTAAAAATTGTTTAAGTCATGGGAGGTGTTCATGTATAAAAGAAAATTTTCCTAAGTTGTGGAAGGAGTTCACGTATAAAGGAAAATTTTCCTAAGTTATTGAAGGTGTTCATGTATAGATGTCTTGTATGGAGGAGCTGCCGGAGATACATTCCTGCAGTTGTACATATATATGGGGTGGTCGGGAGCCCGACTGCCTGAAGTACTGTAGCACAATGACTAGTCCTATATTAGGGACTTATGATATTAAACTCAATGATACAAAAGCAATACTAAAGAAGGTCTCCATGATGAATTTGCATTACAATAGTAGGGTCGTGGGTTCGAACCCTATATATTAATGACTTATGAAAGTAAGGTCTATGATTCAAAAGCAATACTATAGAAGGTCTCTATGATTAATATGTATTACAATAGTAGGGTCGTGGGTTCGAACCATATATATTAATGACTTATGAAAGTAAGGTCTATGATTCAAAAGCAATACTATAGAAGGTCTCTATGATTAATATGCATTACAATAGTAGGGTCGTGGGTTCGAACCATATATATTAATGACTTATGAAAGTAAGGTCTATGATTCAAAAGCAATACTATAGAAGGTCTCTATGATTAATATGCATTACAATAGTAGGGTCGTGGGTTCGAACCATATATATTAATGACTTATGAAAGTAAGGTCTATGATTCAAAAGCAATACTATAGAGGGTCTCTATGATTAATATGCATTACAATAGTAGGGTCGTGGGTTCGAACCATATATATTAATGACTTATGAAAGTAAGGTCTATGATTCAAAAGCAATACTATAGAAGGTCTCTATGATTAATATGCATTACAATAGGGTCGTGGGTTCGAACCATATATATTAATGACTTATGAAAGTAAGGTCTATGATTCAAAAGCAATACTATAGAAGGTCTCTATGATTAATATGTATTACAATAGTATGGTCGTGGGTTCGAACCCTATATATTAATGACTTATGAAAGTAAGGTCTATGATACAAAAGCAATACTATAGAAGGTCTCTATGATTAATATGTATTACAATAGTAGGGTCGTGGGTTCGAACCCTATATATACATGACTTATGAAAGTAAGGTCTATGATACAAAAGCAATACTATAGAAGGTCTCTATGATTAATATGCATTACAATAGTAGGGTCGTGGGTTCGAATCCTATATATACATGACTTATGAAAGTAAGGTCTATGATACAAAAGCAATACTATAGAAGGTATCTATGATTAATATGCATTACAATAGTAGGGTCGTGGGTTCGAATCCTATATATACATGACTTATGAAAGCAAGGTCTATGATACAAAAGCAATACTATAGAAGGTCTCTATGATTAATATGCATTACAATAGTAGGGTCGTGGGTTCGAACCATATATATTAATGACTTATGAAAGTAAGGTCTATGATTCAGAAGCAATACTATAGAAGGTCTCTATGATTAATATGTATTACAATAGTAGGGTCGTGGGTTCGAACCATATATATTAATGACTTATGAAAGTAAGGTCTATGATTCAAAAGCAATACTATAGAAGGTCTCTATGATTAATATGCATTACAATAGTAGGGTCGTGGGTTCGAACCATATATATTAATGACTTATGAAAGTAAGGTCTATGATTCAAAAGCAATACTATAGAAGGTCTCTATGATTAATATGCATTACAATAGTAGGGTCGTGGGTTCGAACCTTATATATACATGACTTATGAAAGTAAGTTCTATGATACAAAAGCAATACTATAGAAGGTCTCTATGATTAATATGCATTACAATAGTAGGGTCGTGGGTTCGAACCCTATATATTAAGGACTTATGAAAGTAAGGTCTATGATACAAAAGCAATACTATAGAAGGTCTCTATGATTAATATGCATTACAATAGTAGGGTCGTGGGTTCGAATCCTATATATACATGACTTATGAAAGCAAGGTCTATGATACAAAAGCAATACTATAGAAGGTCTCTATGATTAATATGCATTACAATAGTAGGGTCGTGGGTTCGAATCCTATATATACATGACTTATGAAAGTAAGGTCTATGATACAAAAGCAATACTATAGAAGGTCTCTATGATTAATATGCATTACAATAGTAGGGTCGTGGGTTCGAATCCTATATATACATGACTTATGAAAGCAAGGTCTATGATACAAAAGCAATACTATAGAAGGTCTCTATGATTAATATGCATTACAATAGTAGGGTCGTGGGTTCGAATCCTATATATACATGACTTATGAAAGTAAGGTCTATGATACAAAAGCAATATTATAGGAGGTCTCCTTGATGCATAAGCATTGTATGGGGTGGTCGGGTGACTGACTGCTCCTAGTACTGTAGCAAAATGACTAGTCCTTATTAGGGACTTGAAAAGGAATATTATGGTGGCGTGTGTGAGGCAATTGGTCCGAGGTAAACTTGGACTCGCTAACCGATGTTTCCTAGACATATCATCTTAGTGCCGGTGGTAAGCGGGTTTGTTGTAGCAATACGGCTTTCCCGTGGACATCGCCCACCCATACCGTTTGCGGGCGGCGTAGCAGCGCATAGCGATGCGTCGTCTATATTTCGGATTGGGATGATGAGTGTGTTTGGTAGCACTTTTAAGTGTAACAGGCATACTCAACTTCATGTCTTAGTGCATTAGCGCTATGATACGTGGAGTTTTGTTCATTGGCGTCTTAGTAGCGTGCTACTATGATAGGTTGGTGATATTTTTTATATAACAACAATACAAACTTTGTTACCAAAGTCGATAGGGATCATGTGGGTGTGTTGTGAGGGGGCGCCACCCGTATGATAGTTGCATTGATGCTTACTGCTACTTGCTGTATTGCGTCTTGTGATGGATTTGCGGGTGTGCTGCGCCTGATTCGACGCATTCTTGTGGTTCTGGTCGATGGAGGTATACAATTAACATCTTAGTGCCGGTGGTAAGCGGGTTTGCAATACGGCTTTCCCGTGGACATCGCCCACCCATACCGTTTGCGGGCGGCGTCGTTGCGCATAGCGATGCGTCGTCTATATTTCGGATTGGGATGATGAGTGTGTTTGGTAGCACTTTTAAGTGTAACAGGCATACTCAACTTTATGTCTTAGTGCATTAGCGCTATGATACGTGGAGTTTTGTTCATTGGCGTCTTAGTAGCGTGCTACTATGATACGTTGGTGATATTTTTTATATAACAACAATAAAAACTTTGTTGCCAAAATCGATAGGGATCATGTGGGTGTGTTGTGAGGGGGCGCCACCCGTATGATAGTTGCATTGATGCTTACTGCTACTTGCGGTATTGCGTCTTGTGATGGATCTGCGGGTGTGCTGCGCCTGATTCGACGCATTCTTGTGGTTCTGTTCGATGGAGGTATACAATTAACATCTTAGTGCCGGTGGTAAGCGGGTTTGTTGTAGCAATACGACTTTCCCGTGGACATCGCACACCCATACCGTTTGCGGGCGGCGTCGTTGCGCATAGCGATGCGTCGTCTATCTTTCGGATTGGGATGATGAGTGTGTTTGGTAGCACTTTTAAGTGTAACAGGCATACTCAACTTCATGTCTTAGTGCATTAGCGCTATGATACGTGGAGTTTTGTTCATTGGCGTCTTAGTAGCGTGCTACTATGATACGTTGGTGATATTTTTTATATAACAACAATAAAAACTTTGTTGCCAAAATCGATAGGGATCATGTGGGTGTGTTGTGAGGGGGCGCCACCCGTATGATAGTTGCATTGATGCTTACTGCTACTTGCGGTATTGCGTCTTGTGATGGATCTGCGGGTGTGCTGCGCCTGATTCGACGCATTCTTGTGGTTCTGGTCGATGGAGGTATACAATTAATATCTTAGTGCCGGTGGTAAGCGGGTTTGTTGTAGCAATACGGCTTTCCCGTGGACATCGCACACCCATACCGTTTGCGGGCGGCGTCGTTGCGCATAGCGATGCGTCGTCTATCTTTCGGATTGGGATGATGAGTGTGTTTGGTAGCACTTTTAAGTGTAACAGGCATACTCAACTTCATGTCTTAGTGCATTAGCGCTATGATACGTGGAATTTTGTTCATTGGCGTCTTAGTAGCGTGCTATTATGATACGTTGGTGATATTTTTTATATAACAACAATAAAAACTTTGTTACCAAAATCGATAGGGGTCATGTGGGTGTGTTGTGAGGGGGGCGCCATCCGTATGATAGTTGCATTGATGCTTACTACTACTTGCGGTAATCCGTCTTGTGATGGATCTGCGGGTGTGCTGCGCCTGATTCGACGCACTCTTGTGGTTCTGGTCGATGGAGGTATGCGGGTGATGTCTGCTGGGATGTATGGGGGACCTTGGGATGGTGTAAGCCCGACGATAGTCGTATTGATGCTTGTTGCGTTCTGCAGCGTTGCGTCTTTGCGATGGTTGTTTGGTGGGACGCTATTCTCAATGGCGCTCTCTGCGTCTTGGTTTGACTCACGCCTGAGTAGCTTTGCCCAAGTCGGGTCCCTTTATTACGGGGCTGCAGACTGTCTGCCCTCCACGATGTTTTATATAACAACATAATATTATATCTCTGTAACTTTCCCACCTTTGAATGATTGAAGGCAACTTGTTGGTGGGTGAGACAAACATGATCGAAAATGCATTTACTCAACGTCAGTGACACAAACCCTTTCTGATTGCGAATTATTACTCTTATCTTATAACTGCCTTTTGGCTATATCTGCCGTTGTATTGGTTGGTGGAGCGTATGTGTCGACCTCATGCGGGTGGTAGCTGGCGGGAGGATCTGAGGAGACTCTCAAGGCTGCGGCCGAAAGCCGCACAACGTGGGACCCCATTCCCTTGAGGTGAGCGGTAGACTCATGACACGCTCTGCGGCTATTAGCCGAGCTGATCATGCAATTGGTGGTGATGCCATACACTTACATCACGTCTGCGAGAGCGGCGGTCTAGCAGGTGGTGGCGCTCACGGAGGGTTTACGGCCAGTGTGCCTATTTGCCTAAACCGTGTGACGTACATTCACTGTGGCTGGATTCGTTCGTATTCTGTATGGCGTTTACACGCACTGACATGCGCGACTTCGGTCGATGTTTGTGCTTACGCACTAACAAGGGCCAAGCCTCTTTTACTGGTTCGCCAGTTATTTTGCTGTGGACTACGGTCCAGTTCCCGAATTAGTGTTCCCTTCGGGGGGAGTGCATCAAAATGGTTGGCATTCACCGTGCACGGCGTGTGTGGGGCCGTGTACCTCCCCCTACATTTTTTTTAAAATAAATGTAGGAGAGCGAAGGCCTTGTGTCGGGTATTTTGTATAAATATATTTTGAGCCTTTTCCGAGCGGGAAGGGATAATTAATAATGTAAACCTGATACAAGCGGAATAGGGACGTTTTATGTTCTTAACCTTTTTCGAGCCCTGTCTTCGTGAACGGGGTTCACTTAACTTATAAAGCACTACCAACAGCTTTCAATCGCTCTAGTGAATATTCATTCTTCCAAAAGACACCTAAAAGAACTAAGTTACTAAACAAACACAACGTAAATAAGGGTCCTAACTAAGTCGATCACGCCAAAATTACAAACGGCCTATTATTAAACCTTTAGAAAGATCATTTAGAAAGATCAAAACATATTTTATTTATCCTAGTCACATATATATAATTTTTATTATAAAGGGGAATTAATTATATTTAATCTAATATATTTATTATTATGAGAGAGGGGGAGATCGTTACAATTTGGTGACGTGACCAGGATATATTTTAAAAAGAAGGCCGTCTACATAAGAATTATGAGGTAGGCGTTATGCCTACAATTTGTTGTCCGTGAAATGGAAAGGTGTTTTTGAGGATGGTGTTTGTTGGGGGTGGTTGTGAGTCTGGGGGTGGGGCTTTAATATTAATATTGATTTTTTTTGTTATAAAAGGTGTGTGCATAGTTAATGCGAAATAAAATATAAAGTGAAATAAATGAGAAGACGCAGTAACATTTGTGTAAGTGAAGGACATAACAGTGCTAAAAACTGATAAAAGTATATAAATATAAAATGGTTAAAACAAAGAAAAGTTCTAACTTAGTGACGGCTAAGCCTAAAATGAATTTAAGGTGCTTCAAAAATTAATTAAAAATGCAGTGAAAACCTCTGAGGTTAAAATAATTTCTCGAAGAAATGTTTATTAACCAAATGAAAGTTCACCAAATTAAAGTAAACCAAGAAGAGGTGTACGGGGCGAGCACCTCACATGTCACTGATCCCAGACGAAATATTTTATATAACATACATAATGTGACAATAGAAAAGCCGAAATTGGAAATGAAAATACTCATCCAGTAACATTTTATAAGATCTCACCAATTAATTAAAGGACGTTCCATCTAATCTCTATATAATCGAAAGTTATGAGCAAGATTTAACTTAAATTTTTAGGAAAATTATTAATTTAAGTATTTTATTATATTAATTCATTAAATCAAATAATGTTCATGTGTGATATTTGTAATAATTTAAATTAAATAGAGAGAATTATAAACCTGGGTCAGTACGCCTGACTCAATAACATTAATAAGTACAAGCAGCCACTTAAACTAAATAGTAAAAGTAAACATAATGTCGGACAAATTAGATAACAAGTGCGAAAGAATTTAAAAGAGGCAAGTCGCATTAGAAACACAAAATTTGATAAGCGTAATAAATTAATGAAATATCACATTGGCGATTTAGTAAAAGTTTCAAGATATAGTAGATCAGATGCAGATAACAAAGTTATGAGTAAATTTAATTTGGCGTATGAAGGGCCATATATAATAGCAGCCGTGCCATTTGACAATGTATATACTTTAGCAAATCCAGAAACAAATGAAATTAGGGGAAATTTTAATGCTATTCATTTATTAAAATATTTTAGATAATAGATTTGGCTTATATACATTCTAGAATAAATACTGTAATGTAATTTGGCCCCGTGGGTGGCCTTTTGAAAAAATAGATTAAAATTATTAAAGTTATGAGCAAGACACAAATTAATTAAAAATAAGAAAAATGTTGTAATAATTTTATTAATGACTATCTGTAAATATTGATTGTAAGATAATTTTATAAAATATGTTTTTATTGAATAAATTTGAGGAGTTGGGTCAGGGTGAATGGCTCAATCATATTTATCCTGTGGGTGTGTAGCCATCTGATTTCAACTCATATACAAAATACTGTACATATAAAGACAACATTGCTGAATTATATTTTAAAGATTTAAAATGTTAGTCAAAAACAAAAGAGAACCACTATTTAACGACATGGTGTGGTTTATCGCATTGGGATAGATGTGGTTGAAGGGGTGTGTGGCGGCGGCCATTCCCTGGGGTAGGTGGGATGAAAATATATACTGAATTGTAACAGATTGAAAGAGGAAAGAACAGATACACATAAGTTCAAAATTTTGAGTGTAGTGCATATGCTCTCAATATAGAAAAATTTTATATCAACGACTCCACTGTGTGGGTCATTAACATAAAATTTGGGGGTGGATTGTGACGGCCCAATATTATTATTAATAATTAAATTCAATATAAAGGGGCGTCAAAAATAGTCTTAAAAGATATATATTAAGCAATTAAGTTAAATTAATAAACATAAAGTTAATATATTTCAGACATTATCCCAATAACATAGTAAATTAAAGGCAAAATAATTGTTTTTCGTAATAAATAAATTTATTTAAAAAACTTGGAAAAAATATTTAAAATAAGATAAATAATAGAAATACAAGTCAAAAAATATTATAAAATTAAGTTAAATAACGTTTATAAGATAATTAGAAAATTTGTTAAAAATTGTTTAAGTCATGGGAGGTGTTCATGTATAAAAGAAAATTTTCCTAAGTTGTGGAAGGAGTTCACGTATAAAGGAAAATTTTCCTAAGTTATTGAAGGTGTTCATGTATAGATGTCTTGTATGGAGGAGCTGCCGGAGATACATTCCTGCAGTTGTACATATATATGGGGTGGTCGGGAGCCCGACTGCCTGAAGTACTGTAGCACAATGACTAGTCCTATATTAGGGACTTATGATATTAAACTCAATGATACAAAAGCAATACTAAAGAAGGTCTCCATGATGAATTTGCATTACAATAGTAGGGTCGTGGGTTCGAACCCTATATATTAATGACTTATGAAAGTAAGGTCTGTGATCCAAAAGCAATACTATAGAAGGTCTCTATGATTAATATGTATTACAATAGTAGGGTCGTGGGTTCGAACCATATATATTAATGACTTATGAAAGTAAGGTCTATGATTCAAAAGCAATACTATAGAAGGTCTCTATGATTAATATGTATTACAATAGTAGGGTCGTGGGTTCGAACCATATATATTAATGACTTATGATAGTAATGTATATGATACAATATCAATACTATATAAGGTCTCTATGATTAATATGTATTACAATATTAGGGTCGTGGGTTCTGATTCTATATGAATGACTTATGAAAGTAAGGTCTATGATTCAAAAGCAATACTATAGAAGGTCTCTATGATTAATATGCATTACAATAGTAGGGTCATGGGTTCGAATCCTATATATACATGACTTATGAAAGTAAGGTCTATGATACAAAAGCAATATTATAGGAGGTCTCCTTGATACATAAGCATTGTATGGGGTGGTCGGGTGACTGACTGCTCCTAGTACTGTAGCAAAATGACTAGTCCTTATTAGGGACTTGAAAAGGAATATTATGGTGGCGTGTGTGCTGCTTCACGAGCAATTGGTCCGAGGCAAACTTGGACTCGCTAACCGATGTGTCCTAGACATATCATCTTAGTGCCGGTGGTAAGCGGGTTTGTTGTAGCAATATGGCTTTCCCGTGGACATCGCACAACCATACCGTTTGTGGGCGGCGTAGTAGCGCATAGCGATGCGAGTAGTTAGGTTGTACCAGTTCTGGCGCACGGCGTTCGTCGACTCACAATCCTAAAAAAAAAAAAGGTTTTGGCATGCTCTGATCACGAATCTGCGGTCCATTTTTGCGTAGGATGCACGGTTCCGGAGATGTGCAGATCAATTAACTCTTATCTAATTGATATCCGCTGCGAGCCTCAACCGTCATTAGCACTCCATTGTCCTTATCTACTTATCTATTGTTGATTGACTACCGTCATTATCTATTATTCGTCAGCGCGTGGGTCGGCTTATGCTATTGTATTATACTCCTTTGTTCCTATCTACAACACTAATCTGAATCATCAATAAAACACATTACCTAATTTTGTTAAAATTTTTATTTATAAAATACAAAATCTTATTACTTATTATCTATAAAATAGGAGTGAAACATCTCATCCACTAACATATCGTTGTACAATGTGTTCTCTGTAAATATACTCGTAAAACTACGCATTGAACATCCCTGAAACTTATATAGCAAATACATTAAGCAATATTCGCCACAAACTGAAGTCCTATCAACATTCCAGTTCCATCTTTTAAACACATTACCTAATTTTGTTAAAATTTTTATTTATAAAATACAAAATCTTATTACTTATTATCTATAAAATAGGAGCGAAACATCTCATCCACTAACATATCGTTGTACAATGTGTTCTCTGTAAATATACTCGTAAAACTACGCATTGAACATCCCTAACATATAGCAAATACATTAAGCAATATTCGCCACAAACTGAAGTCCTATCAACATTCCAGTTCCATCTTTTAAACACATTACCTAATTTTGTTAAAATTATTTATAAAATACAAAATCTTATTACTTATTATCTATAAAATAGGAGCGAAACATCTCATCCACTAACATATCGTTGTACAATGTGTTCTCTGTAAATATACTCGTAAAACTATGCATTGAACATCCCTGAAACTTATATAGCAAATACATTAAGCAATATTCGCCACAAACTGAAGTCCTATCAACATTCCAGTTCCATCTTTTACAATTTCGTACAGGTGCCCGTCCATATGAATCAAAATATTCACCGACGTCATTCGTATCGATATATAAAGCTACCCAATGTGACCCTGGTTTATTATCTGTACCCAAATTGCATATTACCTAGTCAGGTCATAAATTCTATCACATGTTTAATGTAAAATAATTGAAACAAGTTTATTCATTATGTAACCATTTATATACCAAAATGAACTTAACAAAACATAGATTCTTATGACACTATAGTTTATTCAAAATGACCTCCGTAATTTTGAATACAGGCCTTCAATCTGCGCGGCCAGTCATATCGGCGGCTGCCTTAATTAAAGATGTCTTGAGTGACTCGAAATTGGGATGAGGCTTTGAGCACGCCTTTTCCTCCAAGTGTTACCATATCTTGTAATCTAACGGATTCAAATCTGGACTGGTCTTTGTGTCGGATGAAGTCGATTTCACGCGCCGCCAGCCAGTCTTTTTTTTTTGTTTTTAAAGAACGTTACCTCCACACTAGGTTTTTCTCCTGTATCGTGGGGGCAGTTTACAAACACAAATTTCACAAGGACAAACATCCAAACTCGGAACAATTACTTGTAGGTCGTACAAATACTTGTTCCGTGCGGGATTCGAACCCGCGACCCCCAAGCGCAGCCACTCATTGCTAAGCCACTACGCCACGGAGCTGTCAAAAGTCTTGTGTGCTCTTCGCTCCATGAGCTGACGCCGAATCTTGTTGGAATACCCAGCGCCTGTTATTGAACATGGTATGAGAAACAGGTTACACAAGGTTCGTCAGGACTGTATTTTGATACACAACTGCATTCGTTTTTAACCTTTCTCACAAAAATGTACCTCTGTTAAGCCCCAATAAGAAACTCCCAACCATACCATGAGCGAGGATGGAAAATGACCTCGTTGGACACGCGGAATATGGTTGCTCGCTTCTTCACTACTGTGTGCGTACACCTTATCATTTTGTTTTGTCTCTTCTACGGTAAAAAAAATTTTATCCGAAAAAAGAATTTCCCGATATTTTTTTCCCGCGTACCGCTGCACCAAAGCGCGGCATCTCTTCAGTCTCAGATCCATTAGACGAGCATTCAAACGATGTCCTGTTTTTCTTCGATATGCCCGAAGCTAAGTCTTCATTTAACGCCGTGGTTCTGCTTAACCCCATCTGAAGGGCCAACAGTTTCTGCTTACGTTTGGGATTTCTTTGAATTCGCACCTTTACAGCTTTTATCACTGCTGGAGTCCTAACAAATCGAGGGCGACCACTTCTTGACCTGTCATCTACACTAGAGTCTTCATTGTATCGTTCGATGGTACGATAAACGAATCTTTTGGTTATATTCAAATTTTTCAGTATATCAAAAAATTTAATTGGCGCGTAATCGCAACTGCAACATGGTCTTTTTTAAGCGTCCACTCCATATGTAAAAATGAGTAAAATTCTAAAAAGTATACAGTTTTATTTTCATGAACAATTCGAATTCAATAAACTTTTTTGTGGCCAGCATTCTAAAAGAAAAGTTTTTACTGTGTGACAATACTTATGACCTGACTATGTATTCCACTATGCGGTGAACTTGTTGGGGGCACGAGTGTTTGGCTCGAAACCCGAATTGTTGTGGGATGACAAGAGGGTCGCCGTCTGTGGGAAACAAATGGCGCCTCAAGCGCACGAGAATGACTCGTTCGAAAAGTTTGCCCATGGCCTTGAGGAGGCTGATGGGACGGTGATTGGAGGGGAGGTGGAGAGGTTTGCCTGGCTTGGGAATGCCAATGACAGTTGCCTCTTTCCAAGAGGTGGTAAAATAACTGAATTCGAAGCAGGCGTTAAAGATAATGGCCAGTAAGGCGATTACCTGCTCCGGGAAGTGTTTGAGGGCTTGGTTGGAGATACCATCCGCACCCGGTGCTTTTTTGGGCTTAAGTCCTTTGATGGTAGATGAAATCTCATCTTTGGACACAGTGATAGGGTCAGAGGCGGTAGGGGGCGAGTTCCTGCGTCGGACCTCGTCCTCCACTAGTTGAATGTGTAAGGGGTCAGTAGGTTGTTAGCTAGGAGAGCATTGAGCGGCAACGCTGTCCGCGAAGCACTCAGCTTTTTCTTCGTCTTCGAAGGCAATGGAGCCGTCGGGACGAGACAGAGGGGGAGTATGGGTTATAGCGTCTATCCGGAGGGCTCTCGCCATCCGGTAGTACGCTGTGTGAGAGGGAGAGATTTTCTCCATGAGATTGCCCTTTTCGTGGTCTCTGTAGTCTTGGAGGCGGTAACGCAGTTTGCGTTGAAGGCGGTGGGCCGCGAGTCTATATTCAGGAGTGGGGTAGCGTGCAGCTCTACGGAGGGCGGCTTTTTTGGCTTTTAACAGGTTGCTAATATCTAGGGGAAGACTAGTTTTTGCAACCGGGACAACTTTTTCATTCTCTTTAAGAGAGGATGTTATGAGTGAGGTGAGATTTTCGACCGCGGTGTCTATTTTCCCCGCACTGTCGAGGGCATCGGAAGAAAGGGTTATGGGAGGGTCCGGAGAGTCTATAGCCGAGGCTAGAGACTTTTTGAAGCCCTTCCAGTTGGTGTAGGTTTTGGAAGTGGGAGTTGGAGATGGCTGATGGCCAAGAAGGAGGGATACAGGACGGTGGTCGGATCCTAGATCGTCGAGAGGCTCGATTGCTCTAAGGTTAAGGGAAATTCCTTTAACTAGAGCAAAATCTAGCACATCAGGAGCGTAGGTAACAATGTCGGGATAGTGGGTGGCAGTGAGGGGGCTGTAGACAGTTAGGTCGAGAGACTGAGTGATATTGAGCAGCACCCTGCCACTACTGGTAGTAGTTCGGCAGGCCCATTCAGTATGCTTGGAGTTAAAGTCTCCAAACATAATGACTGAGTCGCCTAATGCAAGGATAGCTTCGAAATCACTCTTGACGGGGAGGGTTCCGCTAGGGATATAGCAGGAGGCTAAAACGATTGACTGGTGTCCAGTCATGGCTAGTCTAGTGATAGTGGCTTCCATACTGATAAGCGACGGAGTAGATATGTGGGAGCAATGAAGGGACTTTTTGTGATAGATGGCAGTACCGCCGCCTTTGCGGTCGGGTCTATCGTTACGTATAAGTGAATAATTTTTAATAGTAAGGCCTTTAGAGACCTTGGGGCTGAGATGGGTCTCCTGTAGGAGTAAGAGATCGGCTTCGCGATCTCGTAGAAAAAGCCTAAGCTCTGGGAGGTTATTTCGCAGACCGCGGATATTGAATGAAACAAGCGACAAACCCTTTGGTTTAATACGACCGTGAGATATTGCGGGAGCAGAGGGCTCCGGCATAATTAAATTACAAGGACCTTAGAAGGTTGATGTGCTCGGTAAGAGCAAGGAGGCGGCCCTGAGGGGACTGAGCTGTGCTCAGTTTATCCGCAAGGATGAGGATTTCGTCCAAATTGATTCTATTGAGTGTGTTATACACTAGGTTTAGAGACTCTACAACAGAGTCTGTCTGTTTTTTTGGGTCGGCGGAGGGCCGCGGGATATTTGATTCCTTTTGGAACCAGGGGTATATTGGGAGCGGCGCTGGCTGAGAGAGCGGGAGGCTCATAAGGGGCCGAGGAGGGCCCTGAGGTGGCCGATAGGGCCCCTGTGGGGGCCGATAGATGCCCTGTGTGGGCTGAGATGAGCCCTGAGGGGGCTGAGGTAAGGTCTGGCCCTGGCTGGGCTTGCGGCTTACAAGAGCCGGGAAGGTTCGGTCATTGACCTGTGGTGGAGCTTTGCGGCTCGGAGGTGGGCGAGGGGCGCGAGGGCAACCTCTAAAATTGGCCGGATGGCCTGTTTGTCCGCAGAGGACACATGAGGGTGGGGATTCGGCGTTTTTGGGCCGTGGGCACTCTTTCGAGTGATGGGGTTCTAGGCACTTAATGCACCTGGGTGGAGCTGAGCAGTTGGCTGCCGCGTGTCCATAAAGTTGACAGCGGTGGCACTGCGCTGGGTAACCGCGCCGGTGAGGGGCTTCGACCTTAACACGCGACAGGCCGCACACAGTGCGTACCTCGCGGAAAATGGCCTTCGCCTCCGGCACATTGGTGAGAACGAGGAGGGCGAGGTTAAACCTTTCGCCCCTGCTGCTGTGCATTTTATGCACACCTTCAATGGGGAAGCCTTGGGATTTGAGGTCTTCCAGAATGTCTTCGTTTGCGAGTTCATAGGGAACTCCGCGGAGGACTGCCTTGACTTTCCTTTCTTCGGCAAGGGCGTATGTGTGGTAGGACACACGCTCGGCCGTGAATAGGCGGGTTATGTTTCGGAAGTCTTCTATAGACGCCGGTATAATTTTGATGGCCTCGCCGACATTAGTGGCTTGGTCGTATTTGAAACCCTTATCGTAGAGGGTTTTGGACAATTGAGTAAATTTCGCCTTGTCTCTGAGAAAGACAGGGGGCGGGACTTGGTTTTTGGCCAGTTCGGGAGCGCAGCGGGTTGCTGACTTGGCGGTATTGTCTTTCGACTGTGAGGCGGCAGCATTTGGGGCTGCGGAAGTAGGGGCAACGATGGGAGCTGCGGAGGTAGAGGCAGCGGCGGAGGGAGTGCGGGCGGCGGCGGCCGCTGAGGCGGGGGGAGTGCGAGAAGTGGCAGCGCGTTTCGGGCCGCGCTTGAATTTCACTAACGTGAATTCGGCTTGGGAGTCGGTTATGGTTCCTTCGGAGTCGGAAGAATCCGAGGAGCCGGTGGAGGAAGGAAGAATCCGAGGGCGGTCCTCTTCCGGGAGGATGAGGTAACGGACGTGGCGTCCGAGTGCTCCATATCGGAGTCGGGGGACGCGGGTGAGTCGGACTGCGGGGCAGCCGCTTGGGTCGCGAGGAAAGCAGCGACGGCGGGCGGGGGGTACACATGCCTTAGGGGCAGCGGGGGGAAAATGGCTTTGGCGAGAAGGGTCTCGTTAATTTGGGCGGTTGTAGGTATTCCTGCGGCTTGGATCATTTGTACGATCGTGGCCGCAACCTGGCTTATGAGTGAGCTTATGTCTATGGAAGACATGTTGACGGGGGGGGGGTGACGTTTAGTTCTAAGAAAACTGGAGGTCCCTGTTCTGAGAAGAACAGGGCCTTAGGGGCAGATGGGGAGGTCTGACGATCTATTCCCAGAAGCTGGGGTCCCAATGTTCTGAAAAGAACAAGGGCTCACTCTGAGAAGAGCAAGAGAAGATCTACTCTAAGAACAGCGTATACACAGTAACATTATTAAGCGAAGTAGCAGGAGAAATAACAGAGTATTTGTCAGTAGACACAGTTATGGACATAGAACAGAGCACTTCATATCCCGCCGAGTTTCTAAATTCTCTAGAGTTGTCAGGTGTGCCCTCATATAAGCTTCAATTAAAATTAGGCGTCCAATTCAATTTCAATTTTCAATTCAATTCAATTCTTCAATTAAAATTTATATAATGCTCCTCGGTTATGTAACGGGACAAGGCTTCGTGTGACACATCTTGGACGGAACATAATCGGTGCTACAATTTTGACAGGCGTAGGAAAAGGAAATGTTGAAAGAAGAAAATGTTATTATACCACGGATCCCTATAATTCCCACAGATCTTCCTTTTCAATTCAAAAGGTTGCAGTTCCCTATTAAACTCAGTTTTGCAATGAAAATTAATAAAGCGCAAGGGCAAACGTTACAGGTAGCGGGGGTCAACTTAAAAAAACCGTGCTTCTTTCATGGTCAGCTGTATGTAGCATGTTCGTGTGTGTCAAATGCTCAGAATCTCCACATTCTTTCCCCAAATGGAAAAACATATAACATTGTGTACAGTATCGTCTTAAAATAGTGTTCAGTTAGTTTTTTTTTCCAAAATTCTCACAATCAATTAATCAGAATTCCCACAGATATTCCCTTTCAATTCAAAATTGCCTATTTAGCTCATTCTTTTCAATTCCGAATGCTGCACCTCTGACGGACCTATTAAGCTCAGTTTCCTTTCAACTTAAAAGGCTGCATCTCTGACGGATCTTTTATTCGGCTTAGTTTCCTTTCAATTCAGAAAACTGCATCTCTGACGAATCAATTTAGCTCAGTTTCTTTTCAAAGGTCTGCATCCCTAACGGATAATTATGCTCAGTTTCCTTTAATAAAAAATATCCCATTTCCATTTGGAATAAACAGGCTATTTTCATGCTTTCCTATACGCTGCGTTTCAAAACATTTAAACAGGCTGACGAATCAATTTTGCTCAGTTTCCTTTTAATGGCTGCATCTCTGACAAATCTATAAAACTCAGTTTTCTTTCAATTCAAAAAGCAATGGATAGTTCATTTCCCAGTGACCATGCAGGCGAATATAATATAATTAATTTTTTTCGGCTGAAAAATTCCAAAATTTTCGGCGTCGACCTTGTAAGAATATATTTTACTAACTACTGTAGAGCGTTGAATATTCGAACGTCGATAAACTGAACAATCGCTTCACCGAACTTATATTAACAATGCTATAAACATTACTAATATTCCCCTTAACCACTCGTAGTTTCGGGTGGTTCACGCCAGTAATCGAATGGCGGATTCGAACCCACGACCTTATCGAGTTCGCGGTCCGCGCCCTGCCATTAGCCCACTGTCGCTTCATAACTGTTACTATACCACGCTGAGATGCGACACCCCACAGACTGGGGGGTAATCTGTGCGACAACCGCTGCAGTCCGCCAGTCAGAAACCGCGTTGTTCCAAACACGTAATGTCTATTGTTTACACGTCACAACAAGCGCCTGGATGAACAGTTCCATTTTTACGAAATGGTTTATAGAAGTTTTTGTACTCACTGTAAAGGCCTATCAGCTAAAGAACGGCAAAAGAGAGAAAAATTTATTACCTACTCCTTGATAATGCACCATGTGACATCTAAAGCGAAGTGGACGAACTTATAAAAGTGATCTTCCACCTAACGTCACCTCCTTGTTACATCCCATAAAACAAGGTTTTATTGAGACTTTCAAGCGATACTACAGAAAAAAAATTGCTACGTAAGTTGTTGCTAGAAAGAAAAAAGGAGGGAGAAAGTCTAATTAGAAATTATAAAAAGATTGATTTTAAAGATGCATCCTAAGTGATCGGAGCAGCTTGGAAGAGTTTAAAAGAACAGACTTTAAAAAAGCCTAGAATAAAATTTTGAGTATAGCAGAAAGTTCTCAAAGCGAAAGTGGAAATGAAGAACGAAGGATATGTCTGAAATTCTAAATATGCTGCAAGAACTCAATTGCCATGAATGTGATAAAGAAGACTTTCAAGTATGGATAACTGCCGACGTGGCAGATCCAGGGCACCAAATTTTGCAGGATAGCGAAATTGTCGATGTCGTGAGTGACAAAACTGATGCCGCCAGCACCTCATCAATCAGTGGTTCAGAAAATGAACTCGAAAATATTCCGACTTCTCAAGTTTTGAACGGTTTGAAGCTCAAGATGAAAGCGATCAGTGTCAGATATCTGTCTGGAAAAAAGTGCGTGACTTAGCTGTGCGTAAGAGGGAAGGCTCGCTCTATCCAGTAAAATGATCTTTTAATAGATTTGTTATTTCATTGATGTTTGAAGAAAAATTGAGACTCCTTTTTCTATTCTTCCGTTCTGTTCCTTCGGTTTCTGTGTGAAACATCGGAAATATGGAATCAGTTAATATGTGCGATAAAATTCGTAAAAACTAGTTTTATTAAAATGTGTAGAGCTCGCGTAAACACAAGAAATCAAATGTGTCTTCTACACTACCGAAAATAATTCAATTTGCGTCAAAATATCCCATAAAATAGGATTCATCGTCCACAAAAAATGGCGAAAACATTCAAATGAGACAAACTCGTGAACACTGAACACTCCGATAGGAGTAATAGTGTTCTGTGACACTGAATGTTATAAAAATAAATTTTAACCCCCCGGCCTCACACTCGTCGAGTGGCATAGGAAGTAGCGAGGAAAGGAATCAGATGTAGTGTCGCCACAATACTCGTCATGCCACACGTAATGCTGCACGTCATGCCAATCGATCCCTGTTTTGTCGGTTTTTGGGCGCCATTTAAAGGACTGGCAATATGAGCGCAACACCCGCGCAAACGCAGTCCGAATCGAGCGCTCGTTACGGAAGCACGTCACTTAAAAGTCATAAATATAGGGCCTGTCATCATCATTCAGCATATACATATATATAGAAAAAGCTGTCTCGGCGACGATAACGTATTGATATTAACGTTTAAATTAAATAACTTTAAAGATATTGATATAACTAGCTATAATAAATATACACAGCTCGCACGCTGCAACGGTTTCAACATCTGTGTTGGAAACGTGAGCTACCAAGTGCGGAGCATCGCAGTTAATTGTGCGTGTAGAGCAGTCTGTGGACAGACAGGGCAACATCGCGTGAAGCAGAGCGATGAGCAGCGCGAGGAACATAGTGTGGCCGAGCAATTACGACCATTGGCCACTTTAACGTCTTTTTGGACGAAGTGATTATAGTAGGTATTTCATATAAGGTTTTCGGTTTTGCCGCAAACATACTTTATCTAAAATTATTGTTTTAATATTTTGGTATGCCAGTCATCGTGTCATGTTTTCTTTACTAGTGAGACGTACTAAGTGGGGCATTGGTAACCCTGATTTGGTTGAAAATAATCCTACACATGCATCTTAATTTCTCTTTTCACTGTTCTGTATCGGACAACCAGGCCGTCCGTTGCCTTTCATCCTTTTGCTGTCGATATTCGGTACATCCGAAAAATTACTAGCTTAACGTTTATAAAGTTATTTAATGATAGTCGCTGAAACGCTTAATGATTTCCAGCTTATACAAGATTTGTACTAAAGCATTAACAAAATCGATCCAGTACATATATATACGATAACAGTCCCCTGCTGGGCATGGGCCTCACTCATAGCTCTTCCCTAATGTCGTGGATTTTGCATTGATGCACGTTTAGCAGGCGGATTGGCAATCACAGTTTTTTATTATTTTGAGTTGTCATCAGGAAGGTGCTGGCCACTCATGATTCGTTTTCCTCTCAGAATACTCGGAACTTATCCTTAAAAATTGATTTCAGTAGAGGTAAAATAAAAATACACAGATAGGCGAAAATGGTTTATTTTGCGAGGCGCGTACGTCGGCGGTGGTAACGGTGGTGGTGAAGGTGGTGGTGACGGCGGCAACTAGGCGTACAGGCGCAGCGAGTGGTCGGCGGCGGCTGCCAGCAGCCAGGGCTGCGCGGGGTGGAAGCGCACGTCCAGCACGCACAGCTCGCCGCGCGGCTCCGGAGCTCGGAGCTGCTTCAGCGGCACCAGCAGCGGGTTCTGCAGCAGGTCGCTGCACACGCACGCGTACACCACATCGTACAACTACTATTAGTTTATTCAATATACATTATAAATGCGAACGGACGGCTCCGTGACGCAGTCATTTAGCATCGAGTGGCAGCGCCTAGGGACACGGGTTTGAATCTCGCACGGAACACGTATTTGTATGGCCTACAAATACAGTGGGGCACCGGTAACCAGGTGTCTAGATAGATAATCCCCCTCCCCCGTAAACCAACATGACTCTAACATGTAGGTACAATCGAGTCACGTTATGCAAATAGGTCCTTAAATATGAAATTAGCGTTTTGTCGTACTGACCACTTTGATTTGAAATATCTCCTTTTTGGTTCAGAATTCCAAATTCAAATTTATAAATTCATTTAGCTGGTACATTTGAGTTTTGAAAACAGTCATTCATTTGTTTTTTCCTCATTATTTTTTTCTTTGGCGTCGCTTATTACCGCACAATGGAAAACATGAAATATCGGTATATTTACGAGTACGAGTTCTACCGGGGCACCAGCGCTGCAGAAAGAGCTCGAAGGGTTAATGATGTGTACGGCGATGGTGTCGCAAAAGAAAGCTCGTAAGTTTTTAGTTTCAACGTTTTCGTTCTGGAAATTTTGACTTCAGAACCAAACCCGTGGACGGCCGGAGACCAAAGTGGAAAATAAAGAATTAGAGGCTATTGTGGAAGCGGATCCATCACAAAGCACTTCAGAAGTAGCTGCAGGCTTCGGGGTTAGTGATAAAACTGTATTAATCCACTTGAAACAAATCGGGAAAGTAAAAAAACTTGAACGATGGGTACCTCATTAATTGAGTGAATCGAACTCGCAAACACGCGTCGACTGCTGTGTTACTTTGCTCAACCGACACAAAATTAAGGGATTTTAAATCGAATCATTACTTATGATGAAAAGTGGATACTGTACGATAATCGGAAGCGTTCGTCGCAATGGTTGAACCTAGAGACCCAGCCAAATGCTGCCATAAACTAAAATTGACTCAGAAAAAGTTACTTGTGAGTGTTTGGTGGACTAGCGCCGGTGTCGTTCACTACAGCTTTCTAAAATCTGGCCAAACGATTACGGCAGATATCTATTGTCAGCAACTGCAAAACATAAAGGAAGAACTAGCTGCTAAACAACCGAGATTGGTCAATCGCTCTAGGCCACTGCTGCTTCACGACAACGCAAGACCACACACTGCACAACAAACAACCACTAAGTTTAATGAGCTACAATTGGAATGTCTGCGACATCCACCGTACTCCCCGGATCTTGCTCCAACAGGTTACCATTTTTCCGAAATTTGGACAACTTCTTACAAGGAAAAAAAATTCAACTCCCATGCGGCAGTCCAAACCGCCTTCAAAGAGTTTATTGATTCTCTCCCCATGTTTCTTTTTAGTAAAGGGATCAATGAACTACCTATGATGGCAAAAGTGCATAGATAACAACGGTGCATACTTTGATTAATTAAATACATTTTACAAAACTAAAATTGACTTTATGTTCCTGCCGTACAAAACAACAATTTCATATGTAAGGACCTAATATTTAGACAAACAGGTTGCAAATAGTTCACGCCGCCACGAACCTACATTGACGCATATTTTCTGTTTAAATGTGATTATGGTAGCGGCCTACCGAGCATCAATTATTACTATAATGACGGTTTACTACACTACCAAAACAATTAGGTGCATGACAGGAATGCGGTTACCGCGCCCTGTACCCCGCACCTCGTCCCGCACGTCCCATAGTGACGCGCAATAATTATTTTCTGCGGTACAGTGTTGCCGTCGTTTCGTTACTAGGTTACTAATATTGAAGAAGAATCAAGATTTAAGTTATGAATACAGATTCATAGAACTTGAGAAACTAGAATATACAGTAAATAATATTTTCACCACGTCTGACAAATAATAAGGGTAGTTTTAGAAATTGATGTGTAATATTAATTAATTAGTTCGATGATATAATAATAATGAGTTATAAAAATAAACTAGAAACCGGTTTTGTGTAAAGTGACCTAGGTTAGCTTCTATCTTCATGGTAGAAACCTCACTTACATGAAGGCGGGATCAGATGTTGTGACGTCACACGGGCTTTTAGGCCGCCCCGCGGTAGTCGTTTATAAAACGTGTAATATCATCACAACATAATGAATGGACCGATTTCAATGATTCAAAAAGTATGTTGCTCGTATGAGTGTAAGGAACAACATTATATAGGTTTTGAATGGATTTTCTGACTTGTGCCTGATCCTCTTTCACGTACCTTTTTAACATGACATGCGTATTGGAATCCAAATTTCATATTATTTGAACTTAAAAAATAACGAGTGAATAGAAGGGGCATTAGGTAATTTTAAAATAAAAAAATACTCATGTACATGGTTAAACCCAATATACACATTTTCAGCAATGGTATATTTATTTTGGGAATTCAGTAGCGGCAACACTGCATCGGCGCAGTCGGATACTTGCTCTAAGCGTTGGTGTTTGTCTGTGCGGGATTTTTGTTATTAATTAGTTGTTTTTCGTTATCTTGTTACTTTTTGTTATTATTTGTTTTGAGTTTACTTTATCGTTAATTGCTACTGCGTTGTGTGTATTTAGCAACCAAAACAAAAAAGCTTCACGGCGGCAGCGGCGGCCGACGTCTCGGGTACTAGTGAGGAGAACACCATACTAGTTACGAAGCTAGAACATATTATTATACTGGTGATAATATTCTTAATATCTCACAATGGGTAAAAAAAGAACAATCCGTGGGTCAGAAAGGACCATCATATTAAGAATATTTCATTTTTTTGAGGAAGAAAAGTTAAGAGGAATCACTATTCCAATAACAGCAGTAGACAAACGAGTGTGTGCTGCTACTGGTGTAAGTCGACGCACACTGACCAGAATTAAACGTGAAGAGGAAAACGAGATTGCCAAACGAAGAAGACTTGAAGTTGAAAGTCAACCGCAACCGTGTACTTCAAGCGAAGCCCCAACAGAGTCAGTAAAACTGTCTACTCCAGGAAAAAAGCGAATACAAAAGAAAAAGTTGGAGATTGATGACTTCATGATTTGTGCTATCAAAACCAAAATTGAATCACTTTTATACCGTTCACAAAGAAGTGCCAACATTGAAAAAACTATTAGTGGCTGTCAAAAGAGACCTTAATTTTCCTGGTCAACGGGAGACTCTACGAAAAATTTTGACTGAACAGTTAGGCTTCCGATTTAAGAAATGTGCCAGTAAGCGAGATGTATTAATCGAAAGACCAGAAATAGCAGCGTGGCGTGCTCGCTATTTACGGCGGTTAAAAGAAAACGCTAGTGCAGGCCAGCGCTGGAGAGTAGTTCACGCAGGTATGAACAACTTTCCTTGTTTTTCTTTCGTTTTTAGTACCTATTGTTTTCTTACTTTTCTTAGTACTGATTATCACCTATCACTTTTCGATTGCGATAAAGATAAAAAATATTCCTGAGGTGTGAGCTATTATTGACTTTATATTAAACAATAATCTCTCAGCAGGAATACTGTTTATCTAATCGTCGTGTCAGCCGCAAGACGTCCACTGCTGGACATAGGCCTCCCCCAAAGATTAACGGTCCTGCGTAGCCCGCATCCAGCAGTTTATCTAATATAATATTATAAATGTCAACGTCAATTTGATTGTTTTTGTGTCCTGCTATCACTACAAAGACATTGCATAATATTATGACACATACATCAACAGACATAGCAGAGGCAATATAATGTGAAATAAGTTGTAATTTTTTATTTCAGGAGGAGAGATTGGGTTTGTCGAAGGTGCACATTTGTTATATAAATGCAAAAGCTCAAAAGGAGATTATCATGATGAGATGGACAGCAATAACTACATAAAATGGTTAAGTGAAAAATTGATCCCAAATTTGCCACCCAACAGCATTGTAGTTATTGACAATGCTCCATATCATAACAAACAATTAAATAAGCCTCCCTCAATGGCGTCTCGCAAGGAAGAAATGCAAAACTGGTTGACTTCAAAAAATATTGCGTTCGATGCCCGCATGACAAAGCCAGAGTTGTATTACTTGATAATTCGAAACAGGCCAGAAAAAGAATATTTAGTAGACAAACTTTTGAGGGAAAGCGGCCACGAAGTTCTCAGACTGCCGCCGTACCAGTGTGATCTAAACCCTATTGAGTATATTTGGAACATAATGAAACAAAGGATCGCCGACAAAAATGTGGAACAGTCAGAAAGGCTTATCGAATCTTTAACCAGGGAGGCCATAGAGTCAATTACGCAAACTGATTGGAAAAAGCAAATTAACCATGTAGACCGGTTACGGCAGAAGTACTGGGAGAAACAAGGACTACAAGACGCCAGAGAACTAATAATAAATATAACGATGGCGACAGTGATGATGATACATCAGATTTTGAAAGAATTTCGGGGATTGAAGAATTGGAGTCAGATACTGATTCAGAATAAGTACTGTCACGCATCAGCTGGGCGCTTCGAGAGCACTTTTATAACCTTGACCCGTTATCTGTAGTCACTTTTCTGTCGTTTATTAAATTCATTAAAATTATTAATAATAAACATAAATTGTGTGTCTAATAAGTACCTCCGATCTAAAAAATCCTAAAATCAATTTACCTAATAGGCATTGCTGACCTAATTTCAGAATTTTCTTTCCCCAAAATTTCTGAAATTCTAAATACCATAAGTATCGTAATGACTGAAAATAACCATTCACTTATTTTCGTTTTAGTGGTCGATACATAACACTATGATGCAGTTAAATTCACAAACGTAGCTATTGTAATTAATTAAAATAAATAACTACGAGTAGTATATACTAGTACTCATACTATGTATCACCTGGTATTATACAGATGAAAGTGTTCCCCTCACTAGTCCTCAAGCCGCCATGTTCAGAATGCGCCTAATTGTTTTGGTAGCGTAGTAGATATTTTAGATATTTATTATCCGTCACATTACTTTTTTATTATTGTATATATAATATGTAATTTGTCAAATGTCAAGGTCACTATTTTTTAAAAAGATACCGACTACCCCCACCACACTAGGGTTTTCTACTGTACGTTTTAAAAACATAAAAGATGAAAAAAAAAAACTGGTAAAGATGATTATAATTAATAATTATTGAAAGTCACTCCAATGTTTAATATACGCGAACAGCAGGTAGCGCGGGTGGAAGTGAGTTGGTGAGGTATATTAACTTGTAGACCATGCCGTGTGAGACGACGATGTACCGATCGTCGCCGACTGACACGAACAACGGGTAGTTTGGGTGGAAGTGAGGTGATGAGGTATACTAACTTATAGACCATGCCGTGCGAGACGACGATGTACCCGATCGTCGCCGGCGGACACGAACAGTGGGTAGTTGGGTGGAAGTGAGGTGGTGAGGTATACTAACTTGTAGACCATGCCGTGCGAGACGACGATGTACCGATCGTCGCCGACTGACACGAACAACGGGTAGTTTGGGTGGAAGTGAGGTGGTGAGGTATACTAACTTATAGACCATGCCGTGCGAGACGACGATGTACCGATCGTCGCCGGCGGACACGAACAGTGGGTAGTTTGGGTGGAAGTGAGGTAGTGAGGTATACTAACTTGTAGACCATGCCGTGCGAGACGACGATGTACCGATCGTCGCCGGCGGACACGAACAGCGGGTAGTTTGGGTGGAAATGTGGTGGTGAGGTATACTAACTTGTAGACCATGACGTGCGAGACGACGATGTATCGATCGTCGCCGGCGGACACGAACAGTGGGTAGTTTGGGTGGAAAAGTGGTGGTGAGGTGTACTAACTTGTAGACCATGCCGTGCGAGACGACGATGTACCGATCGTCGCCGGCGGATACGAACAGCGGGTAGTTTGGGTGGAAATGTGGTGGTGAGGTGTACTAACTTGTAGACCATGCCGTGCGAGACGACGATGTACCGATCGTCGCCGACTGACACGAACAGCGGGTAGTTTGGGTGGAAGTGAGATGGTGAGGTATACTAACTTGTAGACCATGCCGTGCGAGACGACGATGTACCGATCGTCGCCGGCGGACACGAACAGCGGGTAAATTGGGTGGAAATGTGGTGGTGAGGTATACCAACTTGTAGACCATGCCGTGCGAGACGACGATGTACCGATCGTCGCCGGCGGACACGAACAGCGGGTAGTTTGGGTGGAAATGTGGTGGTGAGGTATACTAACTTGTAGACCATGCCGTGCGAGACGACGATGTACCGATCGTCGCCGGCGGACACGAACAGCGGGTAGTTTGGGTGGAAATGTGGTGGTGAGGTATACTAACTTGTAGACCATGCCGTGCGAGACGACGATGTATCGATCGTCGCCGGCGGACACGAACAGTGGGTAGTTTGGGTGGAAATGTGGTGGTGAGGTATACTAACTTGTAGACCATGCCGTGCGAGACGACGATGTACCGATCGTCGCCGGCGGACACGAACAGCGGGTAGTTTGGGTGGAAATGTGGTGGTGAGGTGTACTAACTTGTAGACCATGCCGTGCGAGACGACGATGTACCGATCGTCGCCGGCGGACACGAACAGCGGGTAGTTTGGGTGGAAAAGTGGTGGTGAGGTATACTAACTTGTAGACCATGCCGTGCGAGACGACGATGTACCGATCGTCGCCGGCGGACACGAACAGCGGGTAGTTTGGGTGGAAAAGTGGTGGTGAGGTATACCAACTTGTAGACTATGCCGTGCGAGACGACGATGTACCGATCGTCGCCGGCGGATACGAACAGCGGGTAGTTTGGGTGGAAATGTGGTGGTGAGGTATACCAACTTGTAGACCATGCCGTGCGAGACGACGATGTATCGATCGTCGCCGGCGGACACGAACAGCGGGTAGTTTGGGTGGAAATGTGGTGGTGAGGTATACTAACTTGTAGACCATGCCGTGCGAGACGACGATGTACCGATCGTCGCCGGCGGACACGAACAGCGGGTAGTTTGGGTGGAAGTGAGGTAGTGAGGTATACTAACTTGTAGACCATGCCGTGCGAGACGACGATGTATCGATCGTCGCCGGCTGACACGAACAGCGGGCAGTTTGGGTGGAAGTGAGGTAGTGAGGTATACTAAGTTGTAGACCATGCTGCGCGAGACGACGATGTACCGATCGTCGCCGGCGGACACGAACAGCGGGTAGTTTGGGTGGAAGTGAGGTGGTGAGGTATACTAACTTGTAGACCATGCCGTGCGAGACGACGATGTACCGATCGTCGCCGGCGGACACGAACAGCGGGTAGTTTGGGTGGAAGTGAGGTGATGAGGTATACTAACTTGTAGACCATGCCGTGCGAGACGACGATGTACCGTTCGTCGCCGGTGGACACGACCAGTGGGTAGTTTGGGTGGAAGTGAGGTGGTGAGGTATACCAACTTGTAGACCATGCCGTGCGAGACGACGATGTACCGATCGTCGCCGGCGGACACGAACAGCGGATAGTTTGGGTGGAAATGTGGTGGTGAGGTATACTAACTTGTAGACTATGCCGTGCGAGACGACGATGTACCGATCATCGCCGGCGGACACGAACAGTGGGTAGTTTGGGTGGAAATGTGGTGGTGAGGTATACTAACTTGTAGACCATGCCGTGCGAGACGACGATGTATCGATCGTCGCCGGCGGACACGAACAGCGGGTAGTTTGGGTGGAAATGTGGTGGTGAGGTATACTAACTTGTAGACTATGCCGTGCGAGACGACGATGTACCGATCGTCGCCGGCGGACACGAACAGTGGGTAGTTTGGGTGGAAATGTGGTGGTGAGGTATACTAACTTGTAGACCATGCCGTGCGAGACGACGATGTATCGATCGTCGCCGGCGGACACGAACAGCGGGTAGTTTGGGTGGAAGTGAGGTGGTGAGGTATACCAACTTGTAGACCATGCCGTGCGAGACGACGATGTACCGATCGTCGCCGGCGGACACGAACAGCGGGTAGTTTGGGTGGAAATGTGGTGGTGAGGTATACTAACTTGTAGACCATGCCGTGCGAGACGACGATGTACCGATCGTCGCCGGCGGACACGAACAGCGGGTAGTTTGGGTGGAAATGTGGTGGTGAGGTATACCAACTTGTAGACCATGCCGTGCGAGACGACGATGTACCAACCGTCGCCGGCGGACACGAACAGCGGGTAGTTTGGGTGGAAATGTGGTGGTGAGGTATACTAACTTGTAGACCATGCCGTGCGAGACGACGATGTACCGATCGTCGCCGGCGGACACGAACAGCGGGTAGTTTGGGTGGAAAAGTGGTGGTGAGGTATACTAACTTGTAGACCATGCCGTGCGAGACGACGATGTACCGACCGTCGCCGGCGGACACGAACAGCGGGTAGTTTGGGTGGAAATGTGGTGGTGAGGTGTACTAACTTGTAGACCATGCCGTGCGAGACGACGATGTACCGATCGTCGCCGGCGGACGCGAACAGTGGGTAGCGCGGGTGGAAGGCGACGGCGCGCACGGCGCCACCGTGCAGGCGCAGCGTCTGGTACGGCTTCGACGACAGCTCCAGGTCGAACCTGCGCACACACACACCCGCTCTATATACACGCAGTCGCATAAGTCCAAGTCGTATCGGTTCGATAAAATATCTGCTGCCAGTAGATACAATAAGGAAATTGTGCGAGAAAGAAAATTTCTTCTAAATCACAAAGTGTTATAAAGGGATACAATTTTTTCTCTTGAATACGTAATTCATAACTCATAAATCGGGTGTTTGTGAAACGGTCCCAAAACGAAGACAGACGATAGTACTAACGATACCTTTGATGATGGGACAAAAAATCGACCCAATGAAAAAAACATTTTTTACAACGTTTAATCAGCTTTATTCACGCTTTATCATGTTAGTACAGCTAAATGAAACGACAATTTCATTAAACAAAAATCATGAAAATACTTAGACATAAAACTAGCAGTGAAACTTCAAACACCTAAAATCAGCTGGTAAGGGTCAATATAAGCGCGACGTCAAATTCGCGCGCCCCGCAGCCCGCGATCGTAACAAATCCTAATAATTTACAACACGTTTAAATACATAACTTATCTACTTAACCTACTATTTTGCCACTGTGCTAGTCTCCACCTAGTCACTTTAATTCGAATTCACAGGTTAAATAAACCAAATACCTGGTTCGATTCCCCGCTAATGAATAATTTACTTAAATGAAATTTCAAAAGGATAGTTATGCTTTTTTATCAATTGTGTAGGTATGTTCATTATTCTGATGTATTCGGTTATGTTCCTATTCAAATCAGTTCAGGACTAAGTTATTAAAACAAATTCGGTATGAAACAGCTTACCGATCTAAATTTCCCGCGGCCTTTTGAGATGCGGCTCAAATTGTGCTGGTCTAATAACCAACGGCAGAAAAAGTGTTCTTGATCGCCAGGAACGAAAGTTTGCACTTTGAGCACTTTTTATGGGCGTATTCGGTTACGCTTTAACACCTAGTGAACTACCCAGTATGACACACTTCTTCCACGCCGACGCCTTCACAACTTAGCGATACTTCGCGCTCCTCGGAGTGAACAGCCACTTGACCGTCACCTCCTGCCACCAGCGGAGCAATGGGCCGATGTTCCAACACTCGCTGAAATGCTGTTGTTATCAGAGTCAGCGGTCGAGATTTTCTCGCTTTAAATACGTAATGCACACGAAGCATTCCCCCGAGCTTCTCCAAGGTACATTAATATGTTGCACTATAAACGTAGGCGTAAGGCATTATTAAAACAAAACAAGAAACATAAAACGTAACAACAAGAATAATAACAACAAGTCAATAACAAGTAATAACAACAAGAATTTAAAAAACAACTGAATTGTCACTCACGCGCAAATCAACACGGAACTGTCTCAATAATTAAAATTAATGATCAATCCCGCCAAAACAAATGCCTACTGCTAAGTTCATGCGTTCTTGCAGTAAGGCACTTTGATCATTTCTACAGATCGTTAAACCGTTAAGACATGCCCAACTTTTAAAAGTTCAGTTATTCTTACGACAAGTCTTCATATGGAATTTGAAAGTTATATTTGTCATTTTTAATACATTTAGACAAACAATTTCGTTACTACAAAAATGATATTGAAATTAATAAACGTACCTAATTGGGTACCTACTCACTTACACATTTATAAACACTATTTCATCGTTATCTTTGATTTTATACAAGAAAATTAGAAATGAAATGGTACTGAATAATTTAATAGTTAAAATTAATTGCAATTATGAGCGATAGTTAATTCATCTATCAGAATTAATGTAAAAAATAATTCTTTTACTTTATTTTAATTAACTTTCTGTTTTTAATCCGTTCATTAATTTGAATTTAAAAAGAGGTACGACAAGACTATTAAAAATTACTTATTGTGATTGCTGCCGTTAATACTTATGTCGCATGCAAATCTTAGTAGGTGAATTTCGGTGCAACGTGTGCAACGTTGCCAACACTAATTTGTCAAATTTCCCGAAAAACCACGTCAAATTCCCCAATTTCGGAATAAAACTTCAACAGATTATCCACAAATTCTCAACTTTATTTTAAGTAATGAAACAATTTTCAACTAATTTTATAATATTTATTTTGACTAACATTTTTTTTATCGAATATTTTTTACACTCCATATTTTTGTAACAAGCATTTTACTCCATGAAGTATTTCTAATTCATTCCCTAGTTGCCATTAAAAAGGATCACACTATCTGCATTTACTCACACTTACATTACTCTAAATCCGAAAATTAAATGTTATAATTAAAAAAGTAAGTTATTCGATATTCAAAAGTAACCTAAAAAATGTTAAGTATTTAGATTTCTTGAAAAAAGGCTCTGATTTGGCCGGGGCTATCGATTTTCAAAATCCCAGCATTTTGAACGCATAATACCAATCCCCAAAAATACCCAACCACTTTTAAATTCCCCACATGTTGGGAACGATGAACATGTGTAAATTGCACAGGGCGAGGCGACACGAGTCGGCCGGGCAGCGGCAGCGTGTGTTGAAAGGGAAGGTGAGCGAAATACAGTAATACCTAATGCATTGTTTTATACCGAGCTAGATAAAAGAGTTCAGCGTCCAAGCGTTTATTGACTCTACAGTCGGCTGGTTCCATTTTAATTTTTATTGCTGGTTTTATGTTTCAGTACTGTCATGATATTTTTAATGAAATTATCGTTTCTTTTCACTGTACTAACATGATGGAGCGTGAATTAAGCAAATAAAACGTTGTGAAAAAATGATTTTCTTTTCATCGGGATCGGTTTTCTTTATGTCCCATTATCAAAGGTATCGTTAGTACTATCGTCTGCCTTCGTTTTAAGTATTAGTTATGGTATTTTATTTTTATAATATTTCAGTAAGCAGTAACCCATAAAATGTTCTTAGTATTAAGATTAAGAATCACAAATATCTTGACGATGCTGTTATATTATACTTAAATACAAACTATAAGCTTAATACCAAAAAGTGAATACTGGAACAGTATTAATAATATACAGGGTTATTTTGCAATGCATGCCCAAATTTGCATAGAAGGCTCAGACAAGCAGTATAGGCAAATGGTAAAAAAATTTCTAACATTTTATCCTTTGAACTTTTTCATGAGGCGTGCATTATTTTAATTAATTGTTATTCATAAACGTCTAACGACTGCTATTTTGCTACGCACGCACAATGTCGTAAGGGTCGCTAGGTAACAAATTTAGGTACCTTGTCGCGCGTGTTCACGAGCACATCCGCCCGGCCGTACGAGTGTGCTATTTTTAAATTTTCGTAGGTAGTGTTGCTTCGTTACCAATAACGAAATAAAATATTCGAACCGCGAATATTATGAAATGGTGCGGTTTTAGATTTTAAGCAATGAAAGTTTACATGCTGCGCAAATATTGCACGAAGGTCTTTACCACGGCAAGAAATTAACGTACCAATCAAAGAACAGTTGACAATTAATCAAATTAGTTGAAATGCAATGAGTGATAATTTAAATAGTGAATATGAAGATAGGTAACTTGCGCATCGAGACCTTATACTATGGCTCGCAAATTTGCCGGACCTTTAATTTATCTCTGGGTCGAAATAGAGACATGTTTACTTTAAAATGATCCAAAGTTATAAAGTTATAAAGACCGCCGCAGCAAATGTATTGCTGCACTCACGATAGTTAACAGCGCTGAAAAACAGGTAATAACCGTAAAAAATAATTTAAGAAAACGTCTATGCATGGAGAGAAACGGATTCCATTTTGAGGTACCAATATTAGTTATTCGAACTACTAGCATAATACAGTTGTAAATAGTTTTTATTATTTTTAAATACTCCATAACAATTTATGACAGTTATCGGCTACCTTGTTGATAAGCAAACATTTTTTAAATTTAATTTATTATGACAATCCTCAGCTTGTCAATATTGTGAAGGGAGAATTGGAATCATAATTCGCATCGTCTTGTTATTAATTTAAATATTAGTTGTGAGCGTGTCGTTAAGAAAGTATACAGTAGGCAAACATTTTGTGAATTATATCGCACACAGAGGAGCGCGAGTACGCCGTACTGTTGTTCATAAATCACATTCAACTTGGGATAATTTCAAATAAAAGTAAAAGCCTTATTTACTCGTATTTTCAAAGACTGCAAAAACGATATATCATTGTTTATATACTTGAACTTAAATATAAAATTTAGATACTCTTTGAAAAGTAACCAAAAAAAAAGTAAAGTGACGATAAAGTTATCACGTTAAATGAAAAGACGTATCCTACATAACATTCTTTAAACATACATGACTAAAAAATTGTAACAATTAACGACCTAGTCCCAGTAGCCTTTTTTTCGATTTAATATTAAACAACATCATGTAAATGCATAGATTTATCACCTGGAGAGTACTAGAACACAAACAAACACAAAGAACCACGGCCGACAAAGGCAAAGATACCTAGTTCAAACGTTGTCATTCCGAATTACTCAAATAAAGAAAAAATAATGCATAAAATATACTTAAGACTAACGATTTAAGGCATAATAATTGTTATGCGCGAAATTAAAAACAAAGAGGCCGAGGGAGCGAATGTGAATACAAATTCAAGCGAAAAATTAATTTCTAACAGACGACCAAAGGCATAATTCTCTATGCACTAAATGATAAGAAATCGGACGGGGTGGTGCACACTGGATCGAAAATCACGTTTCGAAGACGTAGACCTTTAAAATTTTAAGTGTCGATTTTGAGCTTGAAATGGCTTCTGTTTATTATTACTATGGTCAAAAATGTCACACGAGGTAATTTGGCTTAAAAACTGAGGACTTATGATTTTTTTACGAAAAAATGAAATAAATGTATGGAGCAAATACGAAAAATCAATATAACCCTGGAATCGCACAATTTCGCAGGAGCCTCCTTCTTCCTTATAAGGAATTATAGTACTAATTATTTATGATTTTTGACATACTTCATACATTCCATTTTTATTATTTTACAAACTTGTTTTAATGCAAAAAGATAACTGATATGGGTTATTTTTTGATTAATAACATGTTATTAGAAAGGTTTATTACAACATCAAACCACCTTCCATCCGATGGTAATAAAAATATCTTTGATTCTACTGAAGTCTTCTAAGAAATAAACAAAAACCAATAATAAAATATAATCGTGGAATCGCACAGTTGCCCATTATATCCTTACAAGAGGTTATAGTACTGGTTGCGCGGAAAACCATTCGCGTTTTTTATTTATGACGGTAGGAACTTGCCGAATCATTATTCCTTCCAAAACGATATCATTCGTACCCTCCTATCGACACATCGGGGTGATGGGGTGGGAGGGGAAAGAAGACGATTCTAGAACATCGCGCAATCACCGGAGCCGAGGATATATAAGACACGCGCGACCGACGCGCGCTCTCTTCTTCCCGCCGCAGCCGTCGTTGAACTACAACCTCCTCTTCCCGCGCGCTCGTTTGGAAACACCTCACTAGTGGAAACCGCTTTGGCCTGGAAGCAGTCGAGCTCCAGGAACCCGCCTCACCTCGTGTGAGATATCGTCGCGCACCGCCTCTCTCCGGAGTGTTCCAGAAGTCGCAGTCATAGTGATCGACAGGATAGAAGAAACCCCGGTGAGTCGACATTCCTTAATTTACTGCCTGATTAGCATTTAATAATTGTTTAACCGCTCCAATTCTGTGTTCTCCCCATCAGGCAGGATTCCTTTCATCGATTTGGCAAGTAATAGTTTTAGTTTAGGGAAGAGCGAGTGCATTGTACCGCATGCTATAGTAGTCGCTTTTACATAAGCATAGAAGCAATCGCAAATACAGTCCACTTTAGTTAATATCTCGCGTAATAGGTTTGAGGTTTGACCGGGGAACTAGATTTTCGGCAGCCTTAAACACGTGGCTCCACCATTTTATGGTCACTTCGGCAGGATCTGGATTGGTGTTTAGTGGTTATCCAACCATTTTCTGGTCGAATTTTAAATTAATTGTTTAGATAACGCACTGTAATTTATGGAATAGACTTAAATAGTGTTCGTTTAAATTAAAAATTTGATTTGGTACTCGCAAACAGAATTATTCATTTAATAGCGCTCGTATTTGGTTAAATTTAAAGCTTATTAAACAATTGAAACGGTGTGATAGCAACCGTTTGATACGCTTACCCACAATTTTGATAAAATTATTAGGTTTAGCAAACGACGCGTAGACTCGACCGCAACGGGTGTTCGATCTGATTACGTAATACGGCACGCCGAGTGTTCATCCTACGTCGTTTATGCGTGTGAGATTAATTGTGATTAATATAACTTTATTATAATAATTTAAAATGGCAGTTAGTGGAAGTGAAATCAAAATTAAAACGCTTTATGCCAAGAGGGACATACTCTTTTCGCGTGTGCAGAATATAAGTAATTATATAAAGAACATTAATATAGAGGCAGTGCGGGAAGCCTTTTTGAATGAAATCGAAACGATAGATACTTTGCGGATAGATTACGAAAGAATATTAGACCAAATTAATCATTTGGAATTACAAAGCGACCCGAAATACATAGTGAACTACCAACCGCTGCTGGCATTCGAAGATATGTTGTGTCGCGTAAAAAGAACTGCAAAACTCCTACAATCTCAAAGCGAAGCAAAGCCGGAAATACAGGTACGCCCTCGTGACTCAATTAGGTTACCGCCAATAGATATTCCGGTATTCAATGGTGATATTAAGACGTGGCCCTTCTTCTTCAGTAGTTTTCAAAACAATATACACAACAACCCATCGTTATCGGACGCTGAAAAATTATATTACTTAATTAGCAAACTTAGTGGCAGAGCACAGTCGATCTGCTCGGGTTTTACACCTACAGCAAACAATTACGTATTAATATTTGAAACGCTTAAAACTAAATATGAAGATAGGAGAATGTTAGCTTCCGAATATTTGAACCAGATATTCGATCTTAAACCTATATCATCCGCGAACATCAACGGCTTAGAGCAGTTTCTAGATAAATTTGTGGCATCGGTGGCTGCACTTAAGAATTTGAAGTTTGATGACCTTATGGACGTGGTGTTTCTCCATATAGCATTAAAGAAATTAGACTCCGACACCGTGCGTGCGTTTGAAATGGAGCATCGTAGCTCGGAGATGCCTTCCTTTCATTCATTAGCATCGTTCGTGCGAGATCAAATAAAGGTGATGCAGCGCTCTCCGAACGTTAAACAGGAGATTAAAAGGTGCGTCGACCGTAGACAGACTCAACCATCTAAAATAGCAGGGTCGTTAACTTACGTAACCGCTACGCCGACATCACTCCAGCATACTTGTATAGTATGTAAAGATAAACACGGTAATTTATATAATTGTGCGACTTTTCGTAAATATTCACCAAGCGAACGTTATAAGTTAGTAAAGACAAACAACCTATGTTTGAACTGCTTAAGCGATAAGCATTTAGTTGCAAAATGCAATTCGAGTTCCGTATGTAGCAAGTGCGCCAGGAAACATCACACGCTATTACATTTTGAAAATAGCAACATAGCGGCGTCAAGTAAGGCGGATAAGGAATTCACCCCTACTAAGGTCAACGATTCTAGCGGTCGACCTGGTGATGTCGCTCTGTGCTCATTGGCAAATATGGGAGTACAACCTCCTTCGACCGTGTTACTGGGTACGGCGCGTATTTTGGTTAGGGATTCGCGTGGAAACGAACAAAGCGTCCGTGCACTGCTGGACAGCGGAGCCCAAAATAGCTTTATAACACGACAATGTTGTCAGCGCTTAGGTTTAGTAATAAATAGGTCACTTTCATGTCCTGTAGTTAAAGGCATCGGAGGTACTAGTAAAGCGACACAGGGATATATAAATTTAAAATTTTATTCTCGGATAGATCGTAATGTTAACTTTGATATAAATGCACTAGTAGTAGATAGGGTCACTGAACGGTTGCCAACCGTTTCGGTTGACACCTCGGCAATGATTGAATTTAAAAATTTGCCTCTAGCAGACGACACTTACGCCGTTCCTGGAAACATAGACATGCTCATTGGGGCATCGCTTTTCCCTTATCTTTTGTTAAACAATAAGGTCAGGGGCAACTCCTCGCATACCGCGCCTTACGCACTGGAAACCGTATTGGGCTATGTGATCCTTGGCTCCGCCCCCATCCTAGATAGTATTTCGGCAACCTCTTATTGTGGTATGGCTGTCGAACCGCTCGAGTCGTTAGTCCGCAAATTTTGGGAGATGGAGGAGGTGAACGTCCCACCTATAGCTAGTCCAGATGACAGGTTATGCGAGGAAATTTACGTCCGCACGACCGTTCGTGATCGCGACGGTAGATATAGTGTAGCGCTACCCTTTAAAGGAGATGTTTTATCTCTCGGCGATTCGCGTCAAATGGCGGAAAAGCGTTTCTACAGCTTGGAGCGTAGGATGCTCGCTTCGCCCCAGTTAAAGGAAGCTTACGACGGCGTCATTAACGAATATATAAGAGAAGGTTACATATCGCTTGTGGCTTCGAAATTAGATAACTACGAAGACACACCGTCGTATTTTATACCACACCACGGAGTCATTAGAGAGGACAAACTTACATCTAAATTACGTGTAGTGCTCGACGCTAGTGCTAAAACTAGCACTCACCTGTCGCTTAACGATATCCTCTATAGTGGGCAAAATTTACAGGGCAGTTTATTTAATATAATAGTCAATTTTCGTTTGTTTAGTATAGCACTATCCGCCGATATTCGCCAAATGTTTCTTTGCATAGGGGTCCGTGAATGCGACCGTAGATTCCAACGCATTTTATATCGCTTCAACCCAAAGGAACCTCTAATGGTGTTTGAATTTAACCGCGTTTGTTTTGGTTTAAAGTCGAGCCCATTTCATGCGTTACGCACGGTGAGACAGCTCGCTCACGATGAAGGTCCCTCTTATCCTAAAGCTAAGAGGGCAATTGAGAGCGGATTATATATGGATGATTTTGTGTATTCGGTCGATAGCGTGGAGGAGGCCACCCTAACCACCGCCGAAGTCATAAGGCTCATGAAATCGGGTCAATTCGATCTTGTGAAGTGGACTAGTAATTCGCGTACGGTTTTAGATACAATCCCACTATCACACCGTCTTTCGGCGATAAAGGAATTCGACGATTCCGATACACACAAGGTGCTCGGTCTGTGTTGGTCACCAGAGTCCGACGTGTTTAGCCTTAAGGTAAATCCGCCCGTAGAGAAATGCACAAAGCGCACAATACTGTCATGCGTTGCTAGATTATGGGACGTCATGGGTTTCGTAGCTCCTGTGGTATTGTACGCTAAGCTTTTGATTAAACAACTTTGGTTATTTGAATGTGATTGGGATGACTCGCCGCCTGACAGCATTGTTCGATTGTGGCAGCGCTTTAGAGAGGAACTTCCTTTACTAAGAGAAATTAAAATACCGCGTCATATAAATGTCGATAGAAATAGCAGCATAACGGTCGTTGGATTTGCAGACGCCAGCGAGAGGGCTTACGGGGGCGTTGTATATTTCCATGTCCAGAATAATGGTAGAAATTCGATTAGCCTCATTAGTTCTAAGTCGAGAGTCTCCCCCCGTAAGGTTGTCTCTCTGGCGCGCTTAGAGCTTTGCGCAATATTAGTACTCACCAAGCTTATTACCACAGTTATCGGCGCATGTAGGGATAGAGTTCACATAGAAAGGATATTTGCCTTTTCCGACTCCACCGTCGCCTTATGTTGGGTTCATTCTTCACCCCACCGTTGGGATACGTTTGTCGCGAACCGAGTGGCCAAGATCCAAGACGAGTTAGAAACGCGGAACTTTTATCACGTGTCCGGTAAGGAAAACCCTGCCGATTGTCTATCCCGGGGACTCACCCCGATGCAAATAATGGACCACCCGCTTTGGTTCCATGGACCTTCTTGGGTTCACTTGGATCCCTCACAATGGCCAATAACCGATTTCGAACCTTCGTCAGTGTCACAACCGCCGGAAGAGAAGAGACACGCTCTAGTGGCGAGCGTTTCGAGCGAGGTTTCTCCAATTATTGCTCTGGCGAACCGCTTGTCCTCTTGGTCGAAATTATTGCGTATCGTAATTTACGTTTGTCGATTCGCGAAGCTTTTACCGCGACGTTCGTATATCTTAGCATCCGATTACAACTATGCCGAGTCGCTAGTATTACGTGAACTTCAACGTGCGCACTTCTCCGAAGAAATTACAAGATTACAATCGAATAGAGCTTGTAGTCGCGCCTTTCAACGCCTTAAGCCATTTTTACAGGATGGGATTGTAAGGGTAGGTGGACGCTTGTCCAACTCGCAATTGAGTTTCGACCAACGGCACCCTATAGTTTTACCGCGTAAAGACCATATCATGAACTTATTAGTCGATTATCATCATAAATTGAACTCGCACGCTGGCCCCGATTTATTGATGTCGATCTTGCGTCAGAATTATTGGATTCTTTCTGCACGTAGTTTAATACGCAATCGGGTGCACAGATGTATAGCTTGCTTTCGGGCACGCCCCAAGCCGTCATTTCCGGAAATGGCGGAACTTAGATCTTGCAGAGTGATACAATCAGTAAAGCCCTTCACGCACACCGGGTCTGATTTTGCTGGTCCGTTTAAGGTCACGCTCACTCGCGGGCGCGGTATAAGATCCACAAAGGCTTACGTCTGCATTTTCGCACTACTCGAGCAGTGCATATAGAACTCGTGGGTGATCTAAGCACAGCAGGCTTTATGGGCGCATTTAAAAGATTTCTATCCCGCAGAGGCCCTGTAAGTAAATTATATTCGGATAACGGTACGAACTACGTCGGTGCAAAACGTATTCTATCGGAACTACATGAGCTCTTAGCTAGCAAGTATTATAATTCGGAGTTCGCTCACATTCTAGCCGAGAACCGCATTGAGTGGTCTCTGAACGTCCCAGCCGCGAGTCATTTTGGGGGCAATTGGGAGACTAATATTAAAAGTCTAAAGAGCCACTTATACCGAGTAATAGGAGATCAAATTTTGTCCTTCGAAGAGCTAAGTACGGTGCTCGCTCAAATTGAATGCGTAATGAATAGCCGCCCACTTTGTCGGACGTTATCTAGTGACCCCTCGGAACCGCTGGCTCTAACTCCAGCACATTTTTTGAATTTAACGCCTCTAAGGTATCTGCCCGCCGCGGATATGGATGAGAACAGACTTAGCATTTCCGCACGCCACAAATTATTAGATCGGTTAGTGCAATCGTTTTGGAAACGATGGAGGATGGAATACTTGCACACTTTGCAGTCTCGGCAAAAATGGAACACAGCGACAGAGCCTTTAGCTGTAGGAACGGTAGTTGTGCTCACTAAGGAGAATACGCCGCCTCTCCACTGGCCGTTAGGAATCGTCGAGGAGGTCTTTCCCGGTTCCGACGGAGTAATTAGGATAGCTCGCGTTAAGACCACGGTTGGGTCTTACCTACGTCCTGTTGTCCGTTTGTGCCCCTTGCCTCTTCCATAATTTAAATTAGATTTCTAGATTAAAATTGTAGTTGAATTTAGGTAATCTTAGCGTTAGTTAGTTATTTGTTAGTTGATCTTAGCTCTAGTTGTTTAGTTATTTTTTTTTGAAGGAAATCCTTCAAGGGCGGGGGGAGATGGTTGCGCGGAAAACCATTCGCGTTTTTTATTTATGACGGTAGGAACTTGCCGAATCATTATTCCTTCCAAAACGATATCATTCGTACCCTCCTATCGACACATCGGGGTGATGGGGTGGGAGGGGAAAGAAGACGATTCTAGAACATCGCGCAATCACCGGAGCCGAGGATATATAAGACACGCGCGACCGACGCGCGCTCTCTTCTTCCCGCCGCAGCCGTCGTTGAACTACAACCTCCTCTTCCCGCGCGCTCGTTTGGAAACACCTCACTAGTGGAAACCGCTTTGGCCTGGAAGCAGTCGAGCTTCAGGAACCCGCCTCACCTCGTGTGAGATATCGTCGCGCACCGCCTCTCTCCGGAGTGTTCCAGAAGTCGCAGTCATAGTGATCGACAGGATAGAAGAAACCCCGGTGAGTCGACATTCCTTAATTTACTGCCTGATTAGTATTTAATAATTGTTTAACCGCTCCAATTCTGTGTTCTCCCCATCAGGCAGGATTCCTTTCATCGATTTGGCAAGTAATAGTTTTAGTTTAGGGAAGAGCGAGTGCATTGTACCGCATGCTATAGTAGTCGCTTTTACATAAGCATAGAAGCAATCGCAAATACAGTCCACTTTAGTTAATATCTCGCGTAATAGGTTTGAGGTTTGACCGGGGAACTAGATTTTCGGCAGCCTTAAACACGTGGCTCCACCAAGTACTAATTATTAATATTAATAATAATTATTTAACATACTTCATATTACCGAAAATACTGCAATTTTTTTTAAACCGTTCAAAAGTTCTTGTCTTATTTTTCAAGCTTGTTTTAATACAGAAAGATAACTGATACGGGTTCTTTTTTGCTTAAAAATATGTCAGAAGAAAGGTTTATTACAACATCAAACCACCCTCCATCCAATGGTAATAAAAATACCTTTGTGATGATGTAAAATAAATCATCATCATCATCATTACAGCCCTTCACAAGTCCACTGAACATAGGCCTCCCCCAAGTAACGCCACAAAGCACTGTCCTGAGCCACCTGCATCCATCGACTTTTTGAATGTCTTACCAGGTCGTCACTACATCTAGTGGGGGGTCGCCCTACACTTCGCCTACCAGTACGAGGCTGCCACTCGAAAACCTTTTTTCCCCAACGGTTGTCGGTTCTTCGAGCTATATGGCCGGCCCATTGCCACTTCAGCTTAGTTATCCGTTGGGCTATGTCGGTCACTCTGGTTCTACTGCGTATATCCTCATTTCTAAGTTAATCACACAGAGAAACTCCGAGCATAGCCCTCTCCATAGCTTACTGAGCGACTTTGAGCGTCCTCAAACGGCCTGCAGTGAAGGACCACGTCTCAGTTTCGTAGGTGATCACTGGCAACACGCACTGGTTGTATAGTCTCGGTTTCAGGTTTTGAGGTATAGCTGACGAGAAGATGTGTCGTTATTTCCCGAACGCTGCCCAGCCGAGTTGAATCCGATTGACCTCTCGGTCGAAATTGGACTTACCTGGTCGGACTATTTGTCCCAGGTAAACGTACTCGTCAACCAGACACTCCAACTACCGGCATAGGTGTGACATGGACATTAAACATGATATTTGTTTTTTCCATGTTCATATTAAGACCTATCCGTTGAGAGACATTATTGAGGTCATTGAGCATAGTGCTTAGGTCCTCCAGCGACTCTGCCATAAGAACTGTATCGTCGGCAAGTCGAAGGTGATGTACTCGCCATTGATGTTAATACCGTATCCTTTCCAGTCCAGTAACTTGAAAACGTCTTCCAATGCAGCGGTGAAGAGTTTCGGGGATATAACGTCACCCTGTCTTACACCTCTCTGCAGTTGGATAGGTTTCGTACTCTGGTTCTGTACTCGGATAGCAACGGTAGCCCTACTGTACAAACACTTCAGCACTTCGATATACCGACAGTCAACTTGGCACCGTTGAAGGGAATGCACCACCGCCCCAATTTCGACAGAATCAAAGGCTCTCTCACAGTCCACATACGCCAGGCGAAGTGGCAGATCGTACTCTTCGTACTTCTGTACAATTTGCCGAAGGGTATGTATGTGGTCTATGGTGCTAAAGCCTTTTCGGAAACCAGCTTGTTCGGGAGGCTGGAAGTCGTCGAGTCTGTGTGGGAGACGATTCGTAATGACTCTCGCGAACAGCACGTAGACGCGGCTCCATGCCATGGAGGACGGAATTAAAGAGATTCTGAAGGACTTCAAATACCGGCTTTCCATTCGCTTTCAGAAGTTCCGCTGTAATTCCATCCTCGCCCGGGGACTTGCTGTTTTTAAGGTGCTGGAGAGTCATTCTGTCATTCTAATCTCGCTCAGACTGACGTCCGGGTTATCATCGGAATAATGTCGAATAAGACTTGCTCTTGGATCGCTACTCACACTTGCGTGTGGCTCCGACGATGACGTATTCCAGCCATAGAACCTCTCAATCGCACTCAAAATCTCAGGTATCTTGGAAACGATGCCGCCACACTTGGTCTTTAGCTTTGACAGTTGGCTCCTTCTGACAGACAGATCCCTGGCAAAGACTTTGGAGCTAAAGATAAAATAAATGCGCAATAATATTTATTATCGATTTGATAACGCACTTACAAATATGACAAAAGTGGGTCGCATCAAATATCAGAGTTACGAATTATTTGTGACGTAAATAGATTCCTATAAGTAAGCTAGTTTAAAGTATTCTTGGCTCTTTCAATAAACGTACATACATCTGGGTAGATGTAGTTTCCTTTAACCTACCACTATCGCCAACACACCAGATGGCAACCGTGTAGAAAAAGGAAAAAAAAATCAAAAAATATGATTAAGATTTTAATAACAAAAAGTGAATTTGGACAGTACAATGAACACTATCGTTTTCGTTGCATGCATGCGGTCAAAAAATCGACGAAAATGTGTCAGAGCAGCCAATATAAAGAAGACGTCGTCATTGCTCAAAACGCCGGAGGAAATACGCAAGTTACATCCCCCAAGTTCAACCTGTTTGAGATATTACTTATCTTCTTATTCGTCGTTTTATTTGCTATTGGCGGATACATCCTGTACAAGAAGTACCGTCAGAACGCCTTGAGGGCATTAAGAAGAGAGCACGCTTGAGATGCAATCTCGCCCATCACATTCAAACTAGGAAAGAAAAAGGACAAAGGACATCTAACCTCTCCCAAAAGAACTACACAGGAGCCAGTCCAGCATGGGCATCAGGAATGTGCGACACTGCCTGATTCCGGAAAAAAATGTACGTGACGGACCCCTACCCTTTACGACCTCCATTTATAGAGTGATTATAGTTTTGTTTCCGAAAATTCATCTAAGTGTTTTAAATAATTTGCAAGAACGTGCCTAATATAATAACGATTTATGTCAAGTGTGTAGGTATAATTGATTAATAATTGAGAAAATAATTACTGTCCTTATTTTATATTCTGTGCTAGTTTGTAATGCCGCAAAAAATAGTAGAGTTACACAGTAAATTGCAAGACATAAAAGTTTATTTAACTAAAATTGGACTTGAGCGTAGATAGAAAGAAATAGGTCAAACTAAGCAAAAAGAAGCGGATGTAGTTTATTGTCAGCTTGAGTATATTTTGTCGGAAATAAATAGGATAGAGATAAATTTGAGATACGTGCTGAAGATATTATTAAAGTTATTCTATAGTGAGTAGTATACACGTAATTTACAGTGAAATAAATTTATAATAGTTAGGGTCGTTTTTGTGACGCTATGTGTAAGGGTTCCGAAACTGCAACTATTGTTGACAAAACATCTTGTGATTTTAAAACAGCTATTAGTTTGCTTCCTATCACGACGGGTCAAGAACACGTCACCAAATAATTAATCGATGGTATAGACATGTACAATTCTAAACTTGTCGAAGCGTTAAAAAATCATTGATAGATTTTGTCTTAAAAACGAGACTATTACTTAGTGCTGCGCTGCGATTAAGAGATAGCTACGCTACTGTCGATTCATTGCGCAGTGACATGAAAATATTTACTACAGAAAAAGTCTGCAGTTCCCTTTCAAGCGCGCTTACAAAATGTTAAGCAGAGTCAAAGGTTTGGTAATCAATTAGAAGATATTTTTTCTAACTTGACGTTAGCGCAAGCCGATGGCGACAGTTCAAAGTATTCAATTTTGCGCTGTTAAAAAAAAGTAGCAATAAAACGTTTCGCTGATGGATTAGTTAATCCAAGGTTGAGTATTATTATTGCGTCAAAGGAATTTGATTCTCTTTTAGAGACGATTCGAAGTAGGACATTATTTGTTCGTCCAGAATGAACAAATAATGTCCTTCAGTAGTGAACAAACAACGAATTTTCAACATAACGCATCTAGAACCTTTTATAGAAATAATGATTATTTTATCGTGGGAGAAATATATACTATGATTCGCATAATAACTTAATGCAGTCGCGTTTCATGAGCTTGCGCGCACATTCGCGGCGCAGCACGGTCACGGTTGCGGGCGCGGTGGCGCTGCTAGTACTCGCGGCGGCTGAGAGCGTGCGCCCCGCCACCGCACGCGCCAGGGTTTACCACGCGTCCTGCGACCCACAGGCGAGCCATTCCCAGGTTTCGTCCTCATACAAGTCAGTTCTTTCGATCAGAACAAGGTAAGTGAACATGTAGTTCTTAATTCGCGGCGCAGCACGGTCACGGTGTGGAAAATACATACTGTGGAAAATAGATTAGTACATTTATTATTACATACTGGCGCCAGTTATACAGCACCAACATAGCAGAGGATACACACGAATGGTTATTAAGCATAATAAGTGATTTGAATAATAGAATTATTCCAGAAAAAAATACCATTAGAGTTGTTAGTGGAAGGTTCATGTCACAAGAGTATATTTACTTAGATGTATTAAATAATGGATTGACTTTTAGGATATTGTACACAACCGAAAGTAAAGTGACGGCCCAGTGGCGAATTACGTTGATAGATTATCGTTGGGGCAAATAGCCGGTTATGGTATCAGCCTAACCCATTCAGTAGTGGCTGGCAGCGCCTCACTGAAATGTTCGGAGAGCAGTGGATTGGCCCATACGGACCTTCTGAGTGGCCAGCACGGTTACCGGATCTATTACCGTTAGATTTCTTCTTATTTAAAAAATGTGGTGTAGTCTACTGAAGTAACGACTGTCGAAGACAAAAAAATAAGAATTATTCAGGCTCTCGACAAAATAAAAATTTACTGCCAATGATGGCCTGTTTCAACAGGTCCGAAATAAAATGATGCGGCGACACGGCGGATATTTTGAAAACCTAAAACGTTGATTTCATTTATTTAATAAACTTTAGTGATTACAAGACTAATCTGATTTCTGATTATTTGGATAGAACAATACTATTAAGTTCGTAATTCGTTGATAACGTCTCATTAGCATCGCTCTATGCGTGCCCATGTATACGCCGCACTGATGCAGCTTCTACAGGTTAATAAACGAACATTATCCAGGTTTAATGATTTCTTAAATTTACGCGAACACTACACATTGAATAAAACTATTATTTACGGATTTTATCGCGTTTAATTACTACTTTAATTTATTTTTATTATCCCGACGTTTCGGTCACGGGGGTGTGTGTAATAAGTTAAAGTAGTAATTAAACGCGATAAAATCTGTAAATAATAGTTTTATTCAATTATCCAGGATTATTTATTTCGTGTAATTTTTTACACTATTTATAATAATAATAATAAATATTTATTTCATTTCCAATTACACATGTTTACATACAGGAATAAATATGATTACAATTAAATAAAGTAACAATAAGTCTAACAAAAATAACATACTGTTACGAGCTTGAGGTTCGTGACAATAAAAATTGCCAATAAAATTACCTAAATTAACACTTTAATTTACTTTACACAAATTAAAACTAAAAACACTAATAATTAAACACGCTAATTCACTTAATTCCGCTCCGAAGCTTCGCTTGTGTCGCCGAGTTCAACTATACTGCCTGATCGCATCTTGCAGCGTCTACTTATATAAATTAGCAAAATATCCAGAATGTTCAAGTAAACACGTGCAAGGTACCGAGAGTTCGAGTTTTAAACTTCAAGAAGTTTAGTTCTTTGGTTCGAGACTAGATGGCGCTAGTGCGCCGATTTTAGCGCGTAACACTGCCCCCTCCTAAGACATGCTCGTCCCGAGCATTATCGGTCCCATAATAACGCGCTAGGCGATCCACATGGACGATCTTAGGAGTCCCTCTTGCGCCTTTCTGTATCCGGTAAGTTACATCGTTGATCCTGGTCACAATCCGGTACGGGCCGTCCCATTTAGCTTGAAGCTTAGGAGATTTCCCTTTGCTGCGGACTGGATTGTGCAACCACACAAGTGAACCTTCGTCGAACCCTTTATTGTTCATTTTGTGGTCATACCGGGTTTTCATCTTTTCAGACATTTGCTGGCCCGATTGTCTGACGTGCTCATAAACGTCATTCATTTTGTTCCGCAAGTCATTTGCATAATCGGTTATACTGCGTGGAGCATCAGGTGGTATCCCGGTGATCAGGTCTGCAGGCAGCCGTAATTCTCTTCCAAAGTTTGCGAAAGCTGGTGTCACTGCTGTACTTTCGTGAACAGCGCTTCGATATGACAACAAAAACGGTTGTATGTGCTTGTCCCAATCTCGTTGCCGATTGTCTACAACTTTTGCTAGGTACCTCTCCAATGTCTGATTAAATCGTTCTACCATTCCATCAGATTGCGGGTGATAAGAAGTCGTTCTTGTTTTATGAGTACCCATAACTCGGCAAGTTTCCTGGAATATTTGAGACTCAAAATTCCTTCCTTGATCGCTGTGAATCTCTAAAGGTACACCAAAACGACAGAAGACTTCATGAACTAGCTTATCAGCAACTGTTGAAGCTTCTTGATTTGGATTGGCGAAGACTTCTGGCCACTTAGTGAAGTAATCCATCATCATCATCATCATCATCATTACAGCCCTTCACAAGTCCACTGCTGAACATAGGCCTCCCCCAAGTAATGCCACAAAGCACGGTCCTGAGCCACCTGCATCCATCGACTTCCTGCATGTCTTACCAGGTCGTCACTCCATCTAGTGGGGGGTCGCCCTACACTACGCCTACCGGTACGAGGCTGCCACTCGAGAACCTTTCTTCCCCATCGGTTATCGGTTCTTCGAGCTATATGGCCGGCCCATTGCCACTTCAGCTTACTAATCCGTTGGACTATGTCGGTCACTCTGGTTTTACTGCGGATATCCTCATTTCTGAGTCTATCACGCAGAGAAACTCCGAGCATAGCCCTCTCCATAGCTCGCTGAGCGACCTTAAGCGTCCTCATACGGCCAGCAGTGAAGCACCACGTCTCAGATCCGTAAGTCATCACTGGCAACACGCACTGGTTGTACAATCTAGTTTTTAGAGATTGAGGTATACCTGACGAAAAGATATGCCGTAATTTCCGGAACGCTGCCCAGCCGAGTTGAATCCGTCGATTGACCTCTCGGTCGAAGTTGGACTTACCTAGTCGGACTATTTGTCCCAGGTAAACGTATTCGTCAACAACTTCGAGCATAGTGCTCCCAACAACTACCGGCATAGGTGTGACATGGACATTGAACATGATCTTTGTTTTGTCCATGTTCATCTTAAGACCTATCCGTTGGGAGGCACTATTGAGGTCATTGAGCATAGTGCTTAAGTCCTCCAGCGATTCTGCCATAAGGACTATATCGTCGGCAAATCGAAGGTGAGTGATGTACTCGCCATTGATGTCAATACCGTATCCTTTCCAGTCCAGTAGCTTGAAAACGTCTTCCAATGCAGCGGTGAAGAGTTTCGGGGATATAACGTCACCCTGTCTTACACCTCTCTGCAGTTGGATAGGTTTCGAGCTCTGGTTCTGTACTCGGATAGCCATCGTAGCCCTACTGTACAAACACTTCAGCACTTCGATATACCGACAGTCAACTTGGCACCGCTGAAGGGACTGTAGCACCGCCCAAATTTCGACGGAATCAAAGGCTTTCTCATAGTCCACATACGCCAGGCAAAGTGGCAGATTGTACTCTTCAGTCTTCTGTACAATCTGCCGCAGGGTATGTATGTGGTCTATGGTACTGAAGCCTTTTCGGAAACCGGCTTGTTCGGGAGGCTGGAAGTCGTCAAGTCTGAGTGCGAGACGATTCATAATGACTCTCGAAAACAGCACGTAGACGCGGCTCAGAAGGGAAATCGGTCTGTAGTTCTTTAAGAGAGCGTTGTCGCCTTTCTTAAAGAACAAGACCACCGCACTTCTGCTCCACGCCTCTGGAGTAGTGCCATCATGGAGGACGGAATTGAAGAGCTTCTGAAGGACTTCAAGTACCGGTGTTCCACCCGCTTTCAGAAGCTCCGCTGTAATTCCATCCTCGCCTGGGGCCCTGCCGTTTTTAAGGTGCTGGAGAGCCATTCTAATCTCGCTTAGACTGACGTCCGGGATATCATCGGAATAGTGTCGGATAAGACTTGCTCTTGGATCGTTACTCACACTTGCGTGTGGCTCCAACGATGATGTGTACAGCTGCCCATAGAACCTCTCAATCTCACTCAAAATCTCAGGTGTCCCGGAAACGATGTTGCCACACTCAGTCTTCAGCCTTGACAGTTGGCTCTTTCTGGCAGACAGATCTCTGGCAAAGACTTTGGAGCCCTGGTTCCGCTCGATCGCTTCTTTAATACGAGAAGTATTAAAGTTGCGTAAGTCTCGCCGTATGCATTTGGAGATCTGTCTGTTCAGTTGCCTGTATGCTGTCAAATCTGTTGACGATTGCAGCCTCATCTCCCGTCTAACAGCCATGAGATTAAGAGTGTGATCGGAGAGTTTTTGTGTTCTTCTGCGGCGGGTCTTGCAGAACTTAGCTCCGACCGCATGGACAGTTTCCACGAGCTTGTCGTTCATATCGTCCACTGCATTGCAATCTTCTAGGCACTGGAAGCGGTTACGTAACTCGAGCTGAAAGGTTTCGGGATTCTGGATTAGAGCACGAGGGGGACGGAGCGTTGACTTCATTAGACGAGACCTCTCCAACTTAACGTTTAGGTTCAGTGTGCCTCTAACCATTCGGTGATCGCAAAGTAATCCATCACAACCATGAAATACCTGTTACCGCTTTCACTCTCCGGAAACGGCCCCGCCACGTCAATGGCTATTCTCTCCCATGGTGCACCAACATTGTACAACTTCAATGCACCTCTACTACGAGTCTGAGGTCCCTTTACGGCCGCACAACTTGTACATTTGCGACACCAGTCCTCGACATCGTTTCGACAGTGGACCCAGTAAAACTGTTCTCGGACCTTCAGTAGAGTTCGTTTAACTCCCAGATGGACTCTTGAACGACCATTATGGCACAGCTGTAGAACATTCGGCACTTTAGCTTTAGGGACAACCATTTGCAAACGACAGCTGTCTCTTCGACCATTGTCCCATTTACGGCACAGGACTTCATCCTGAATCAGCAAGCTGTCCCATTGGGCCCAATAGCTTTTCGTGGTTGAACTCATCGCTGAGACGTCCCTCCACTTAGGCTTGGTAGCACGGGCCTTCATCCATCCCAGAATCGGCTTGATGTCCGGATCTTCCTGCTGTGCATGTCGTAGGCTGGCCTTCCACCCGTTGCTGAGGTGGTTTGCCCTGAGCATCCTCACGGACACCACCTCCTTACTCTCTTGCCTACTACAATGGTTGCAATCTTCAGGACAAGGTCTTCTTGACAATGTATCTGCGTTGCCGTGAGATTTCCCGCTGCGATGTTCGATAGTAAGGTCGTATTCCTGCTGCTGCTGGGCGGTGCTGTTAGCCGCACTTCCTTTCTGAGACCATTCACCTTCCCTTCCTAGGGTGTGCTTGGGGCAGCTGGACCGAATATGGCCCCTTTCCCCACAACCATAGCACCTGGGGCTGTATCCTTTATTGTGGTCGCGAACCGTAACTGCGGCAACCACCTTAGCGCTAGGGGAACGACGATCCTGCCACCGCCAGGCGGTGCCGTTAGCTGCACGACCCTCTCGAGATCGATCAACTCTCCTTTCCACGGTTCGCTTAGGGCAGCTGGATCGAAGATGGCCCTTTTCCCCACAGCCATAGCACCTTGGGCTGTATCCTTTGTTGCGGTCGCGAACTGTAGCTGCTGCAACCTCCCTGACGCGATGGGAACGATGATCCTGCCGCACGGCTTCCACTTCCAGTGCATGGGCCAAGGCGTCCTTAAGCGTCTCATGGTGCCCGAGCCTCACAGCAGCTCTGACTTCCAGGTCGCGGATGCCGTCGATGAATGTCTGCACCAGGTTCCCTTCAATGAGCGCAGGTACAGACCGGTATGCTTTTCGCACCAGCTTCTCCACTTCTAGAGCCCACTGCTGCAGGTTTTCGTTGATACGCTGCACAAGATCTTTAAGCTGCGCACGAAAGACGTGTTCCAGGTGAGCGTCACCATATCTCGCCTCCAATGCCTCAAGGAGTTGCTCATAAGTCACTTCCTCACCGAGAGCTTCCAGGACTGTTAAGGCCTGGTCGCGCAGGCCTAGTGTGAGAGCAGTCATGGCCTGACTTTTATTCCAGCCGTTCGCCTTCATAACAGCCTCGAACTGGATTTTGTAGGCTGACCTTGAACCCTCGTAGCGAAGGTGTTGTAGCTACTACGGGAGCTGTAGCTCCATCTCCAAGTTTGAGTTCGTCCAGTGATTTCTTCACGTCAGCCATTACGTTGTCAACCCGATTGTTTACTTGGTCGATTCGGGTTTCAGCTTTCTCGATTTGGGTTTCAGCTTCCGACAGGCGTTTGTCATGCTGAGCAACCCTATCCTTCACCTCCTTTATCTCCTTCCCGAAGGTAGCGTGAAGGTCCTTCATGAGGAGCATCTGTTCCTCCTGTCGGCGGGCCTGTTCCTCTTGTCCGCTCTGCAGCTGCTCTTTCCACTGACGGACCTGTTCCTCCTGTCGGCGAGCCTGCTCCTCCTGTCGGCGAGCCTGCTCCTGCAGCATCACCATCAGGGCGCCTAAATCAGGTGCTGCAGATGCAGGAGCTACTGATGAACCGGCCTCCGTTGCCGGCGGCTGGCCCTCCGACGTCTGCGGCGTTGCACCACCAAATCTTCTCTGGTCCGTCTCATGCTGGCGTTGACTGCGGGTACGAACACCCTCCGTTTCCTCCTTAGGTAAAATCGGCATGATTTTATCCCACTTCTGACACCAATTGTTACGAGCTTGAGGTTCGTGACAATAAAAATTGCCGATAAAATTACCTAAATTAACACTTTAATTTACTTTACACAAATTAAAACTAAAAACACTAATAATTAAACACACTAATTCACTTAATTCCGCTCCGAAGCTTCGCTTGTGTCGCCGAGTTCAACTCTTCTTGATCGCATCTTGCAGCGCCTACTTATATAAATTAGCAAAATATCCAGAATGTTCAAGTAAACACGCGCAAGGTACCGAGAGTTCGAGTTTTAAACTTCAAGAAGTTTAGTTCTTTGGTTCGAGACTAGATGGCGCTAGTGCGCCGATTTTAGCGCGTAACAATACTATGATAAAATTAAAACTATGTGTAGCTTAATAATGTAGAATATACAAAAGAAAAATAAAAGGTCAAGTTTATAATATTAGCTACCTGCCTGAACTAGGTTGAATACCTGTGTTTCAGACATCACTTACACAATGGGTTTAATAATGTAGGACACTAGATATTTAAATAATTAAACTATATTGTATAATAAATAAAATAACTAAATAACAAAATAACAATTAATTGTTACCTACAATTAATACAAACTATTTTAGAATTTCTAACAACTTCTCTGTGTCTTCGTAATTTAATTTATTTAGAAATTCCCTTACACTTATATTACAGTTCTTATAACTTAGACTATATACCTTTAGTGACTTGTTGAGCTTGTTATACAGAGTGACGATGAAGATATCACATTAAATGAAAAGACGTATCCTAAATAACGTTCTTTAAACATACATAATTAAAAAATGTAACAATTAACATCCTATGCCCAGTAATAATTTTTTTTCGATTTAATATTAAACAACATCATGTAAATGCATATATTTATCACCTGACGAATACTAAAAGGTCAAAGACCCATGACCGGCAAAGGCGAATTATAGTTCAAACGTTGCCAATCCGAATAACTCAAATAAAGAAAAAGGATCAAGCAAAAAATGTACTTAAGTCAAACGATTTAAGACTTAATTCTTATGCGCCAAATTAAAAACAAAGGGACTGCGCGCTGATAAGTGTCTCGATTTGTTTAAGTAAATAGGATAATAATAGATGCGAAATTGGACGCTTACTTCTATTGTTTTGTATTTTTTTGTTTGTGATAGGACACGTTGAATAAAATTATTATTTACGGATTTTTTCGCGTTTAATTACTTTAATTTATTTTTATTATTATCCCGACGTTTCGGGTGCTTTACAGCGCCCATGGTCACGGGGGGGACTGAGATGTTTGACATCCCAATGTCATAGTTAGTCCGGCTACCTTCAGTTTTTTTAATATTAATTTTTGGTCCGATTTACGCAAAACGAGCTTATAGTATCATGAAGTCTTGCAGTGGTATGCTTGGGTTTGGGTTTAATTTTGTTAATTATAGGATCCCAAGCAGATGGTAGCACCCAACCATCTTCTCTATTGAAATTTGGATGTTTTTTTAATTTCAATAGCCTCGCGTATCATCCTTGGTAGGAATCGGTGTTCTTTTGCGAGAATTTGTGGTTTATCAAATCTAATGTAATGGTGGGGACGATCTTGAATATGTTCGCAGACTGCAGACTTCCCGGAGCATCTGCGAACATGTTCAAGATCGTCCCCACCATTACATTAGATTTGATAAACCACAAATTCTCGCAAAAGAACACCGATTCCTACCAAGGATGATACGCGAGGCTATTGAAATTAAAAAAACATCCAAATTTCAATAGAGAAGATGGTTGGGTGCTACCATCTGCTTGGGATCCTATAATTAACAAAATTAAACCCAAACCCAAGCATACCACTGCAAGACTTCATGATACTATAAGCTCGTTTTGCGTAAATCGGACCAAAAATTAATATTAAAAAACTGAAGGTAGCCGGACTAACTATGACATTGGGATGTCAAACATCTCAGTCCCCCCCGTGACCATGGGCGCTGTAAAGCACCCGAAACGTCGGGATAATAATAAAAATAAATTAAAGTAATTAAACGCGAAAAAATCCGTAAATAATAATTTTATTCAATGTATAGTGTTCGCGTAAATTTAAGAAATCATTATAGGACACGTTAATAATACGCTAGATAAAAATCATATTTAATAACTTAGTGAAGTGGTGTGACATTTACTTTTTAACGTTTTAACTTTTTCTAAGTTTTGAAACACCTCGTATCAATTTCACGTCGTCGGAATAAACAGACATGATTTTGATTTACTAACTATGGAGAATGCCACCAAAACGCGGCTCTAGCATTAAACAACATTTAATTATTAAATTTGATTTGATGTAGTTATTAAACTTTAGTGATTACAAGATTAGAGTGATTATTTGGATAAAACAATATCATAAAGTTTATGGTTTGTTGATAATATCGCATTAGCATCGCCCTACGCGTGCCTAATTCCCTATGTACGGGCAAGTGTAGGTATCGCTGCGCCGTTGCCGTTTTTACAGTCACTTCAGGTCAATAAACTCATATTATCCAGCATGATTTATTTCGTGTAATATTTTAAGCTATTTATTTTGTTCGAAAAATGCACTTTTTTATTTTTTATATTATTGTTTATTTTATTATTTCAACAGACGTATATCAACTTGCATTTACTGCTGCGCTATAAAATGTGATAACCTAATCTCCACCCAGTATAGAAAGGGTCCTAAAAATATGTAAAAGTTGTTCACAAATGCGTGTTTGGTTTGAGGGTTAACACAAACTAAATCCATTCTTCTCCTGTCTATGGATTTTGAGTTAAATGGAAGTTCGGTATGCTGTTTTAATATGATGTTCAGGATAAACAACTGACGGACAGTTAGTACACTACATGCCAAGTATAGTTGATGTGTAGGAAACATGAATGTGCGGAAAGTGGCTACCTTTAAAACTGCTCTCTGTGCACGTTCTAATGGGAGCAATATTGTTTTAGAAGCTCCACCCCAGGAAGTAATGCCATGAGAATGGATTGACACAAAGCTAAATAGACCTGTCTTATCAATTTGAAGTCAGCGATGTTACGAAGATATTTAAAAATATATATTAATTTACGAACTCTAGCACATAGTAAATCGATGTGCTTGCGGAAATTTAAATTTGTGTCAAGCGTGATACCTAGATATTTTATATTGTCTGTTTTTGTTAAAGCGGAACATGCACATGCAGTGTCATTATACGAGTTACAATTATGAGCGTAAATATTTAGGTGAGTTGGTATGTTATTATTTCTCATTAAAAATAACATATATTGTGTTTTATCAGCGTTTAAACGTAGGAGATTATTAAGAAGCCAATTAGATACTATGTTAAAGCCTTGCTGAGCGTATTTATAAACCTCATCTCGTGATTTAGCTGAGAATAACAGGGCTGTGTCATCTGCATACGACATAATGACGCCATTTTGAAGTTGAAGATTGCATAAGTCATTTATATAAATTAGGAACAATGTAGGCCCCAGGATACTGCCCTGTGGGATTCCATAAGAGCTGTTTTGTAATTCAGTACTTGTATACTCACCGATTTTTACACATTGAAAGCGATCACTGAGGTAATCAGAAAAAATTTGTAGTTGAGTTCCCCTTATGCCAAGTGTTTCAAGCTTTTGCAATAGTATAGGGCAAGAAATAGTATCAAATGCTTTGGTAAGGTCTAAAAGATCCCAATTGAGTGCATACCGTTGTCAAGATTACTTGTGACGTAATCCGTCAATTGGTGCAAGGGATCATTGCATGATCTCTTAGGCCTAAAACCAAATTGTCTGTCTGACAGCAAGTTGTTAGTTTCCAGGTATTTTATTAACCTGGTATTTATGATCTTTTCTAAAATTTTAGATAAGCCAGATAAGACTGAAATCGGCCTATAGTTACTAACTAAGTTTTTATCACCAGCTTTGTAAATAGGAGAAACCACTGCTTTTTTAAGCACTTACGGAAAAATACCATTTGATAGGCATAATTGAAAGATATGTGTTAACGGGGCGGCCAGTAAATGTTTAAATCTTTTGAGTATGCGATTAGGTATATTGTCCCATCCAACTGCACAATCATCTTTTAGGCCAGATATTATACTTAAAATCTCACCAATATCGGTATTTAACAATACAAAAGAATTTATCTTAGAAAAGGATGTGGGCATAAAAATTGGATTACGAGTGTTGCTTAATTTTAAAGTTGTCTCTATTTTTTTTGCCAAGATTAATAAAGTAATTATTTACTTTATTAGTTGCTTCGTTTGGGCTTTTGTCTAATGACAGTAGATCAAGTGGGGGTCCAAGATTTTTTGAACTGAAGGTATTATTTTTAATGAACTTCCATACAAGTTTACTGTTTTTACCGGCCTTTTGTAAAACATTTTTATCATATTGTATTTTGAGGTTTTTTAATAGTTTATTGCAAAAATTGCTATATCTTTTATAAGTAGCAGAAAGTATTACAATATCAGGAGAAAGTTTAGATTTTAAATGAAGTTTGTCTCTATTTCTTATACAGCGGACGAGACGAGGTGTTATCCAAGGTTTAATATTATAATACTTACGTGACAGTTTTATTGTTTATGTATTATTCATTATTGCGTATTGTAAAGAATTTATAAAGTAACTCAAGGACGTATTTGCATCGTCAGAGCAATAAACAAAGTCAAAATTCACATTCACATCACAAAATGGTCTAAACAAGAGCCGCTTTGATGTGTAGGGTGGTAATGTGTTGGTAATAGCCCATGAAAAGAGCAAATATTTAGGTAGTTATGTGCATGGTTATCTGTTTTCCCAGGGGTAATGTTAATATTTATGTCACCGGTTAGGATTATATTTTTATATGTGCTAAATTTGCTTAAGGTAATATCAAGGGACTCTATAAATCTATCAATATGTGAAGGAGGTCTGTAAACTGCGATAACAATCGTCTCGGAATTAATTCGAATGATTAAGCAATCACTATCCTGGAATGTAGTTTCTGTGACAGTTACTTTTAAATTATTTTTAACATAGATTACTAAACCGTCATTTTGATTAATGTTTTTCTCGGTTTTGTGTAAAGAATAGCCATTTAGAATCAGTAGGTGGGATGGGAGATTTGACAGCCAACATTCTGTAAGGATAATAATATTAATATCACATTTTATATCCAGTTTATGCAACAAAACTTCAAACCCGGTTATATTCCGATTTATGCTTCTAATATTTTGTGTAAGTAAGATTAACTTATTTTCAGGACGTGGAAGGAAGTGTTTACAGTCATCAACATTACATGTTTTGGCGTCAGACACAGAAAAGTTGTCTAGGTCATTGAGTAATTGATTCGCCATACTTAAGCTTAAAGATAAACTAAAACGTGTTTAAGAGCGAAGTAAATAATATAATACGCGGCGCTCTTAGGCGCCCTCATAGTCTATGGAGTTGATATATTTGTCCTCTGCGAATTTACGTGCTGGACAGCTTTCATCACCAGTTTTGTGGTCGCATTTTCTTTTAAAACGTTTACACGTCGCGCAAACGGGGACATGCGCTTTGTTATTACATTCCTTAAAGGAATGCCCGAACTCTCCACAGTAGTTACATGTAGGGCTACTTTCCCGACAAAATTTGGTTGAATGACCAAACTGCTGGCAGTTGAAGCATCTTGTTACTATTGTAAAGTCTCTGACTGGGCATGAGGTCCAATTAATATAAATTCGTCCTTGATTGATAAGGGCCTTCCTGATGCTAGGTGACACTTCGACAATGTAATTACAGGTAGGAAGGTTTTTCTTACCTGATTTATGGCTCAGTTTGACTGTTGCCAGGAAGGACTCACGCGTGGCATTGGGAAATTTATCGGCAATATTTTGTTCGAAAATGCACTCGAACACTTCTTTATCCGTGAGGGCTACAGGGACACCAACAATTGCAATCCTTGGACGTCGTTTAGTCGGTTCTTCCATGGTAAGGCCAGAAGATACAAGCTTCTCGGAGTTCTTTAATTTGTCAATATCTCCTTTTGTCTCAGCGCTAATTATAACTCCCCCATTTTTGACCTTCCTCATGCCTCGGACATGTAGTTTGAGTTCTTCTGGGGATATTATTTTTTGTAAGAGGCACCACACAACATCCTCGATAATGCTAGGGTACTAAGGTTGTTTGGGCGAATAGGGTTTGGCCACCTTTTTTGACCATGTCCGCAAAAGTGGTTCCAGAGTCCGGTTTTGATGACTCTTCGATACTATTCTTGAGTTCCTGCAGCTTTTGGGACAGGTCAAGTTGTTTCTGCAGAGATACGATGGAGGTCTGGGCTTTAGTGGCATCCATTTTGAGGGACATGTACTGGACTACCAGTTGTGATGTACCGTGGCTTACTTTTCGACAAAACGAGCTAATGCGCATTTTTTGATCAGAGTTAAGTTTTCCCTCTGTTGCGATGGAGCACACCTCGTTAAGGCACAGGTCAATGCTTGTCATCCAATGCTGCAACTCAGGAGTTGGAAGTGTTTTAATTGGTTCGCTTGAAGTGGCTGTCTGCATGGGCGGGGTTGATGGAGGCGGGGTGCGAGTGGTCCTGGCACTCCGGTTAAAGGGACTGTTCTCCATTTTAGTACCTATTCTAGATAAAGCTAAAACATTTCAACAAAATCACTAACACAAATATAACTAAAGTATGTCACAGTTACTTCCGGTATTGTTATAACGAAGTCACGGCTAAGCACATACTTATTTAATTATTTTAATTACTATATGACACGTCTGTACACAATAACGTGCACTTACGAACTCCTTTTGTATGAAAGATGTACTTTTATATTTTTTATATTATTGTACATTTTATTACTTCAATAGACGTATGTCAAAAAGCATCAACTACTATGCTATAAAACGTGATAACCTAATCGCCACACAGTAGATAAGTTATGTAAGAAATATCAAAAGGTATATTATGTTGCGGGTCGTGTCTAGGGGCTCACCACATGCACTTGCGGTCGTAGGAGGCGACGAGCAGGTTGTCCCCGGCGGGGTGTAGCGCCAGCGAGCTGATCCACTGCGCGCCCGCCAGCAGCTTGCGCACCAGCTCCTGCTTCACCAGGTCGTACACGCGCACCACGCGCTGCGTCTGCGCACACGGGCGGGCGAGTGTCAGGCGTGTGTCGTGCGTCGGTGTACCGCATGTGTGCTGCGTGTGTGAGTACTCACGGCCACGAACAGCAGCGGGCGGTGCGGGTGGAACACGGCGCACTGCAGGCGGCCGGGCGCGCGGCGGAACGGCAGCTGGCTGCGGCGCCGCGACAGCTGGTGCACCAGCACGCCGCGCGCGCCGCCGTCCTCCACCGTGGCTGCCAGGTAGTCCCCGCGCGCGTGCCACGACAGCTGCGCGCACCACACGATAAACGAATATACAGACCGCCTGATGCTAAGTGAGTGCTGTGCCTCATACACAACTACACCTATCTTAACCTAAAGAATCAAAATGCACATGCGTTTTCATCCCCAAAACCTAAGATATATTGACATAATTTAAAACAAAAACTGTGACAGCACAGCTGAGAATCGACGGCGGTGCGTGCGGTGCGCCGCCTGAGCGGGTGACTGGCACCGCAAATAGGGACGCAGTTGTATTTTCATTTACGACAGTTACTCTTTAAATACGAAATCAAATTACATACTTGTCTGAAATAAACTTTAAATCACGTTGTCAATATGCGACATAAATAATGGAAGTTTTCTTAGACAAATTAAACAATGTTACTATCGAAAACAACGTCGTTTTACAACTAGGGCAATCCCAGTAACAAAATATAAAATAATAGCTCCAAACTATTTAAGAAAATTAAATATTGTAAATTGATAATATCCTCCTCAATTTCTAGTTACAGTTGTTAAATAAGACTTAATTGTGTTTGTAAAATAAATAAAAGTCAAGTATTTTAATTAAAATAGTGTTTTGTGTTTGAACTAAAAGTGACAGTTGTAACGAATATCGTTTGAACTTTCTGTAAGTTAGTGTAAGTCTTGTTATCCCTTTAACCCCTCAGTCCTCTTAAAATTCTCATGCAGTCGCATGCGCCCGGCAAAACCCGAGCGGCCGCATGCGACCGCACTAACCCACAGCTCTTTAAATCACTAAAACTTATATTTAGAGACTACTTTTCTATAAAGAAGATTGGAATTATAAAATATATACAAAATTCTCTATATAAATCTATATAAAAGTCAGGTTTTAGTTCATTACAAAAAGATAATTATATTTTGATAACAAAAACAAAACATACCAAGCGAATGTGGGCAGCGTGAAAATAACATTTTTTTAAAATATATATTAAATATTTAAAAAATTATTTACGTAAAAAGATAAATTATATTCACACAAAAACTTTCATTACAATTTTATAATAAAACACTATACTAAAACACTAATAAAACACTAGAAAAATCCAAAAATCAACACAATAACATTCACGCGAAAATGGCGTTCGAAATGAACGTAGATTATAAATAAATATCCATAGCATAAGTATTTTTTATTGCTCTAGAGTATAGAAAATTTCATATTAATTCTATAATGACAAACTTCTTCATAGAAAAGTAGTCTCTAAATATAAGTTTTAATGGTTTAAAGTGCTGTGGGTGTGCGCGGTTGGGATAACACACCAAATGGAGAACTTGCTTCAAATGGCGCTTCTATAACTTAAAGCTAAAAACGTGGTAGAGCCATGCTGCAGTTATGTGAGTAGTATAGTTGTAGCACGAATGGGTCGGCTCGACCGGGGAAGGACCACGCTCTCACAGAATACCAGAGTAAAATAGTAGCTTAATGCTGCTGTGTTTCGTATGGTGAGTGTAGAGAACTGGCGACCCTTTTTACTGGAAACGAGGCATTTCATCTTAGTTCTCACGGGTGACAACGCATCTGCATTTTGATTCGTAATCGAGGATAGGTGTAGATGTCTATGGGCCACAGCAACCACTTACCATCAGGTGAACTGTGTGCTCGTTTGTCACCCTATCCTATAAAAAAATTGTGCAATTAAAACAATACTTGAAAGTGTCCCAAACTCAAATTATGATCAATGAGCTCATAGAATGTAAATTTTCAAAAACATTGCAACCCTCCACAACAATCGTTTTGACTGGTGATGATTTAGTCACATCAAGAACAGCAGAAAGGATTACATGCAGTAGAAGAAAATTGCAAAAAATGCAGTAGAACAAGCTAGTAGTACCAGTTACTCGACTCCACCGAGTCAGTAATTCATTCTTGGGACGATGTATACGCTTTTACAACAAAATCCCAGAAAATATGCAAAATTTGTCATACACAGTGTTCAAAAATTTTATTAAACTAAGTTTGCATAAAGAAGGTTATTATAATATAAAGGAATTTATGGATGATAATAACCCCTGGGAAGGGTGATTTCTACCAAGCTATTTCTAATTTGTCTTGTGATGTTAATTGTAAGCTATTATTTGAAAAAAATTAATAGTCGCACTGGGTTTATTGCTGGTTCTTCCCACGACAGAGGTTTTTTTCCGAACCAGTGGTAAATGAAAAAAGTGACTCTCGATAAGACAAACAAAAAACTAATCTCTCGGCCACTCAGAAATAACTAAAGGAGTAACGAAAAATTGACAATAATTGCGTGCCAAATATATTAAAGCCGCAAAATCCATACTACAAATATACAGTTTTTGATTAAGAAGTACAAAATAGTAAGCTGAATAAACAAAAAAAGTAATGAAATAGTACTAACGTGCAAAAGTGGTTTGAAGTGCGTGACGACGACACGCACGCCGCGAGCCCACTGCGCCGCGTCCGCCGCCTCCCACTGCACGCACGCCGCCGTGCGCTCGTCCACTGCACACACGCACACGCACGCATTAGTCACGACGACATACGCACACGTTTCACCCGCACACGTTACACATGCATACATTACGCACGCACATACGCACATACTGACGTGACAGACAATTTTCAATTTGCCACCAAATCGTAAACAAATTACAAATTAATAAAATATACATACACAATAACATTGGCAAAGTTCCATTGTCAGAATATTAACTTATATTTTATTATATCGTTTACAACTTTCAATGTCACCCTCGTACGTACACTCACTCACGTGCTCATTTTACACAAACACGTGGTGCGAGTTTCAGGATCCCGGTTCAAATGAATCGTTTATTTTGTCTTTAAATAAAAATATTTATTTAAAATTACAATTTGAAATAATATAATATGTGGTTGACAAAATTTGTGTTGCTTGCTAGACGTTTAGAATATTAATGAACGCTTCTCCTGAGGCTTCTTTCAAGAGCTTCCTACTCGCGTTTTATACGATACGACATCAGAGGGCGTTCGCTCTCGTAGGTGGCGTTAGTAGGCGGTAGTAGTCGTAACATGCTCCCGGCCTTGGAAGCTTCAGCTTCCAACTTGATGTTCCGCTTCTTGATTCGATGGTTGCTGCGGCAGGGGGCAGATTTTCGAGAAGGCACGACGAACAATTCCGCTGGAGGTGCGAATATCAGCGACTCGAGACACGCCATCTTTACCAGGGAAGATTTGTATGACTCGTCCCAATTTCCACTTGAGCGGTGATAAATTATCATCTTTGATCAGTACTAAAGAATGTAATGGGATGTCATCCTTTTGCTTTTTCCATTTCCTTCTCAGTTGGAGTTCTGCAGCATATTCCTTTGACCAACGTTGCCAGAAATGTTGACGTAATTGTTCAACTCTATTATAGCGTGTCAACGCGGGTATTGGTTTCGTTGTAAGATCCCCGCGTGCAGTAGCAGTTAACGGCCTTCCGATCAGGAAATGTGCAGGCGTGAGAGGTGTAAGGTCTGTAGGGTCTGCGGACAAAGGTGACATAGGACGGGAATTCAGGACTGCTTCAATTTGTGTTAAAGCCGTGCTAAACTCCTCATAAGTCAATCTAGCATTACCTACTATACGTATTAGGTGGTACTTACATGATCGTACCCCACTTTCCCATAGGGCTCCAAAGTGTGGTGAGTATGGGGGGAATAAATTTAAAATTAATGCTATCATTAGCAGCAAATTCGATAATTTGTTTTGAATTACCAGTTAAAAATGAAGAAATTTCCTTTTCGGCACCTACAAAAATTTTCCCGTTATCGGAAAATATAATTTCTGGTTTACCTCTTCGACTCATAAAACGTTTTAAAGCTAAAATATAATCATTAGTTAAGAGACCAGTGACAAGTTCCAAGTGCATAGCGCATGTAGTAAAACATACAAACAAACTAATATACGCTTTAATAAGTCTAGATCCCCGGCCCTTACGATTTAATATGAAAACTGGTCCGGCATAATCAACGCCTGTTCTTATGAATGGGAACCCAGGTTCCAAACGTTCTGATGGCAAATTACCCATAATAGGACACAAAGTCTTACCTCTTAACGAGTACACACAACACAGTCGCGCACTATCTTTCGAACGAGGTTTTTACCTCTCACGTATAGTCGCTAAAAGTAGCTGTGGACCCGCGTGAAGCAGCCTCATGTGTTCGTACCTACACAATAACACTGTATAGATATGCTTACTACATATTAAAATAGGATGTTTTTTATCAAAATTAAAAAAAAGTAGAATTACACAGTCTTCCACCAACTCTAATTATTTTATTATCGTCTAAAAATACTTTAATCCGGATATACGATTATAATGTTTACTATTTGATTTGAACTTAATGTTATTCACTAAATATTATTATACACGTCCGGAAACGATTGCATTTGTGCGAACCTAACTGACATATGTTGTGACGCATTCAATTCACTAATACTCAAGGAACCGGTATGGCGACGTTGTTTACGCTCTGACTTAATCTGTGCGTTTTTTATAAAATGATGTATGTGCCCACCTATTCGTTTTAATTAATAAAAGAAGAATATCGTTCAAAATTAATAATGCAATTGTTTTCCACACAAACGCGATTTATTGTTTTTGATTTTATTTCTGGTAAATTATATAAATCCGAAATGTCCTTATTATTATAAATCGTCCAATCAGAATTATGAGAATGATGTAGATATGATGGGCCGTGCCACCATAAATCGCAGTTTACTAATGAATCTAGATACTGACCTCTAGATAATAAGTCAGCTGGATTATGTTTACCATTAACGTGTAACCATATTAAGTCACCTGTTAGTTCATTTATTTCTGTAACTTTGTTTTGTACAAATGTTTTAAGTAGATGAGGAGACGTTCGAATCCAACCCACAACAATAGTTGAGTCTGTCCAGAAGAAAACACTCGTAAATTTTAATCTAAGCGACTCAGCAATTTTTTTATATAATTTTGCCCCTATTAATGCTCCGGAAAGTTCGAGACAGGGTAAACTAATCGTTTTCAAAGGCGCGATCGTTTACATTTGGCACATAATAAGTGCACACATATGGACGACTTATCATCATATGTGCGTATGTAAGCACAAGCACCGTACGCGATTTGGGATGCGTCGGTAAAAATGTGGAGTTCCGTATATTGATTATCACTTGTTACTCGTCGTGGTATATTCAAATCGTTCAATAGTTTTAATGAGTTAATAAATTTATTCCACGTTAAGATTATATCCGAAGGCACAGGAGTATCCCAATCGATTTTACTTAGCCACAATTTTTGTAATAGTATTTTGCATATGATAATTGTTGGAGATAACAGGCCTAACGGATCGTATACTTGAGAAGCTATGGATAACATTTTCCTTTGTGTCAAAAAAGATTTTATCGCTATTATTTTGCCAGCCTAAGCCTAGCGTTTTATTTTGTGTATATTTATCAATAAAATGTTCTTCCGTATTATCATTATCTTTTACACCAAAATTAAAGGTCCATTTATGCAACGGAAAACAACCAGACTGTAATACCTTTGAAATTTTGTTACAAGTTTGTAATAAACTTTGACAATTGTCGTCACCTGTTATTAAATCATGACAAAAAAATCTTGCATGATAACGCGCGTTATGTCGTCATCATTGCATTCTATTGCTAGTTGTCGAATGCAGCGCATACTAAGGAACGGCGCTGAGGCGGTGCCGTACGTCACCGTGTTCAGTTGGTATGTAGCTAAGGGTTCCGTAAGATTTTCTCGCCAGAGTATAAGTTGCAAAGACCTTTGGTCTGCTTGAACAAGTACTTGACGAAACATCTTTTCTACATCTGCACATGCTACGTATTTATATTGTCTAAATCGCAACAAGATAGAAAATATGTCATTTTGTAATGCTGGACCAGGAAACTGAATATCATTCAACGATTTTTTTTGAGCTGGTCACAGCACTTCCATCGAATACTACGCGTAATTTTGTTGTAGAACTGCTATCCTTAAAAACTCCGTGATGAGGAAGATAAAAATTAGGAGAACTACTCGAATAAATTCTAGTCATATGACCCATATTTATATATTCACGCATGAAATCATTATACATACATTCGTTTATAATCAGGTATACGTTCGAGTTTACGTTCTAGTGATAGAAATCGTTTCTTCGCTCTCGTATAAGAATCCCCGAGCGTATCAGCTGATTCTCTTAGCGGTATTCGAACCGAAAACCTACCATTATTTTCACGTTTAGTAGTTTTTGTAAATAACAAAAAATTTTTGTGAGGAACACACACGTTCGTCATTACTTAGAATGTTGCGAGAAGCTGTGGGTATATCCTCTAACTCCCAAAATTTTTTGAGCTGTGTATCAATGCTCTGACTAAAATTACCCTGAACCTGATTAATGCGCAAGTTCTTGGTGTAAATGGGACCAGATATCAACCACCCGAATTTAGAACCTTGTAAATATGGCCCGCGCGGTAAACAAATTTATTATCTAAAAGATCCCAAAAAATATTGGCCCCTAATAATAAATCTATATCTGAGGGTACATTAAAATTAGGATCCGCAAGTTGAATGTTATTGCGAATATAACGTTTAATATCGAATTTAATGTTCATCGTATACGTAATACACGGCAAGACGAAACAATTTAAATTTACTTTATAGTCGTTTATTTTTTGAACGGATAGATACATCGCATGAATGTCTCGATTGTGAAATGAATTATCCAACACCCGAGATTTGAACAGTGGACTGTATTAGAGGCGCATTTAACCGTTTACACAACTTATCCGAAACAAAACAATGCTGGCTTCCATTATCGAGCAGAGCACGTATTGTGTGAAAACAATTATTACTGTCTACTATTTCGACTAAAGCGGTGGACAGCAAAACCGGTTGTAGTAAACTTTTTTGCTGCACGGTTGTCTCAGCTGATAATGAGTGCAACGTAGCTGTAGACACTGTTGTGTGTATGTCGACTGGAGTCGGCTCGTCACGCGCATCTACATTAAAATGTAACAAAGTATTATGTTTGCGTTGACACTGTTTGCAAGGGCCGAATAAGCAGTCGTTTACTGAATGCCCCGCACGCAAGCAATTACGACACAAATTTTTGTCTTGTACGAATTTAAGCCTATCTTTAACTAATAAATTTAAAAAATTAACGCAAGTGTGTAGTCGAAGTCGCATGATTCTGGTTACATAATAAGCATTTAGGAAACTTCTTTTTAGTGTTCCATTTAGGTTTGCTATTGCCATTATTAGTTGAAACGTAACTATGAATATTACCTGATACCGACTCGTTTAGCTTATTATTGTTAGGAAGTGATTTATTTTGCGATTTGTGTGCCTGAACAGTGCTTATCATATCCAACATGTTTGCTTTATTGCGTAGAAATGAAAATAAGTCTTCTAAACATATTTTCTCGAAAGAATCACCTTTAAATCGACTACCAATATCAACTCTCCGCGTTTCCCATTCACGTTCCGTATTAGTATCCAGTTTCGAAATTATTAAATGGATTATCAAAGTATCCCAATACTCGGTGAGCTCGTTAAATGTTTTTAGAGCGCGTAAATTTCTAGAAACTGTGTCTATTAATTTACGAATTTGTGATGGTGATTCCTGTTTAATGCTTGGAATATTAAATAACGATTTGACGTGATTATTAATTAACAATCGAATGTTATTATAACGATTTTCAAGTAGCTCCCATGCTTGGATATAATTAAGCGCTGTAAATTCTAGAGAACTTATCACTTGTAAGGCAGTACCAGTCAATGATGATTTCAGATAATGAAATTTTTGAATTTCGTCCAAGTCAGAACGTTTATGTATCATTGTAATGTATGAGTTTTTGAATTCTAACCAGTTATCGTAAGAGCCGTCGAATATAGGCAGTTTAATATGAGGTAATTTAACGTTAGATTGCAATGAAGCGCACTGTGTCACTCGAGATCTATCATCCATTCCATCACTCAGACAATTGGCAACGGCCACGGTGCTAAAATACAATGATTCTAATGATTCTACATATTCTAAATTGATACAAATTTCACTATCTGAAGAATTAAGTTCTATTTCACTTTCTATACAATTAAAATTATGAAAAACTTCACTAGCCGATTGCTTCCTTAACTTTAATTCTGCAATTTGAATTTTGTTGAGGCTAGCACCTTCTAAACTTGTAACGTATTTTTTAAACTGCGTTAGTTTGCCCTTCAAATGACCTCTTTTTCTCTTGAGATCCGAAAGATATTCGTCTACTGATTTCTTTTTCGAAGGCGAAAGAGATGGGACAATTAATTTTACACTAGAGCTTTCACTCATTTTGGCGGCCTATGAAGAAATAATGTGGTAAAAGTAGGTAATCACGTGTAAGTATTTACGGCTGTAGCGTTGCAACCAGACAGAAATCTCGAGCACTGTAGATGTGAAAAGAACACGGTTTAGCACAATTTGAAAAGGATTAGGAGTAAAAGGGAATAAAAACCTGACCGTTTCGCTGCTACTACGCTTAGTTGTGCGACGCTGGCTCAGTTCTTGAAATCCGGCGTGATGGTCCAAAATATGGTGCGAGTTTCAGGTTCCCGGTTCAAATGAATCGTTTATTTTGTCTTTAAATAAAAATATTTATTTAAAATTACAATTTGAAATAATATAATATGTGGTTGACAAAATTTGTGTTGCTTGCTAGACGTTTAGAATATTAATGAACGCTTCTCCTGAGGCTTCTTTCAAGAGCTTCCTACTCGCGTTTTATACGATACGACATCAGAGGGCGTTCGCTCTCGTAGGTGGCGTTAGTAGGCGTAACACACGTGAATAACAGTGTTTGCGTCTCAATTATACAGTTACTTTTGTAGTTAAATAATTACTATGCTATGTAGTTTAAATATAGTTTAAGACGATAGCACGTAAGAATAAATAGCAAGGAGCACATGTGTTGTTACCTTAAATCGTTACATTAAATCACTAAGAGCTATACAAACTTTAGGACCTGAAAAAATACGCGGTATGTCACCCAAGCCAGCTAGCAGTTTAAACAAAACACAACTTTTTAATAAAATTCAAAAAAAACGCTTTAACTCAAACCGATGATAATCCGATCTCACAAATATTAAAATAAAAAGAAATAAAAGAATTAAATTGCTATTACAACCTAAAATTAAATATGCAACTAAAAACCTTCTAAAAAAATTAAAAGACAAAATAAGAGGGTTCGAAAATTACAGAAAGAACTGAAAAACTTAAAGATAGAGAAGAATAGAATACAACATAAATTATTAGAATTGGAAACACTTACTAAACTAAAAATATCAACGAAGGTCCAAAAAAAACAAGAAATAATACATAAGCAGGAAAACTACTCTTCAAAGCTGCAAGGAAAAGGAAATAAAATAGAAATATCAGAAAGAGACAGCGCACAAAGCGGAAAAAGAAAACAGAGCACAAAAACACTGACAAGAACAGAAATGTTTGCGGACAGAATAGCGAGTGGAGCAACCCAACTAATGCAACAATTGGAAAATGCAAAAATAACAAATTACTGTCAACCAGGGGGAAATCATAAACAAATATTGAAGCACTTTGATTTATATACCAAAGATTTGAAAGAAAATGACTTAGCGGTAATACTATAGGAAACTACGACATTAAAATGGGGACATCATATGTGGATGAAATTCGAAGAATTGTGAGCAAAGAAAATAGAAAATTCAACATTTTGTTAGGAAGTATAATATACGACAACATAAATGATGATAAAATCTTTACTATTAACAAAGAACTCTTTAATCTAGCTGCGGTATCTGAGAATGTCAGATATCTTGAAATAAATGTAAAAGTCAAGGTAAAAGTAAAAAAATATAGTGATTGAGGAAACTGTTAAAAGTATCAAAGATAGTCACTTTAATGCTTCGTCTTATTTGCACTTTATAAAATTAAATTCTAATTTAAATTGTTCACTAAATTTTTTAGACACAACCAAGACTCCATTAACTGGTTAACGATTGTGCAGGCTAATATTCAGAGTATTAATAATAAATATTTAGAGCTAGAATTATTAACAGAAAATACAACTTGTGATGTGCTTTGTCTAACAGAGACTCGGACCAATGAATTAAAATTAGGCGTAATGACTATCGAAGGCTTTATGCTTGTATCATATTACAATAAGATGTTATTTGAACATGGAGGTACAGCTATTTTTGTTAGACACTCACTTGAATATAAAGTAAGACATGACATTGTAAAGTTGAGTATTGAAATGAATTGTGAACTAGCGGCAATTGAAGTAAAATCGTCTAAATTAGTTATTATTTGTGTATATAGACCTGATTATGATTATTTAATATTCGAAGATATTATGACTAAAGTTATAGAAAAAATAGGTAGGGAAAACAAAAGAATTGTACTTGCAGGAGATTTTAATTTAAACCTATTGAAACCAAACAATAAAGTATGCAAATTTTTAAAAGTATTGAGTGAATTAAAATGTAAATTCGTCTTAAATGAGCCAACCCGAACCAAAGGCAAGTCTTCCACATGTATTGATAATTTCATCTTAAATGACGATGATGATTTTCAGTATCACAGGGTAATAGGCGCGTAAAGTATTAGACGTAAAGTTATCAGATCATAACGTCATAGAATTAAAGTATAAACTGAATTCTAAGTATCCTAAACCAAAGGAGAAGACTGAGGTTAGATCTAGAATAATATCTCGGGAAAATATAAAATATTTTCATTACTTGTTCTGTCAAGACTTTGAATGTGTAAGAAAGGATATAAATTTGAAACTTGACGCAAATGAGAAAATGAACATTCTGATAGACTATATACAATATTGTTATTACACTACATTTCCATTAAAAACATTTAAACCTATAAATAACAAGAATAAATTAACAACCAAAGGTATTTTGATATCTAGAAATAATCTTAAAAAACTCGAAATATTACATAACTTGTATCCAGATAAAATTAGAAAATCCAATCTAAATAGATATAAGAGAATATATAGAAAAGTACTACAAACAGCCCAAAAACTTAGGAACGCGTCTAGAATTAAAAAATCCACGAATAAAATTAAAACTACTTGGACAATTATTAAGGAACAAAAAAATCATGTTAAAACACAAGGAATAAATAAAATTACTAAAATTAAAAATCACTGTGGGGACATAATTACAAATAATAAAAATAAGGCAAATAGTTTCAATGTGTTCTTTTGCAATATAGCTGGTAAACTAACGGAAAATTTAGAGGTTAAGTTTGAAAAATGTAGCAAATATTTAAAAAAACCTAACAAATAATAAAATTCGCTTTCATAAAATAAATAATTCCGAATTTTGGAATATTATTCATAGTTTAAAATGTAAAACGTCTAGAGTCATACGATATGTCAACAAAAATTATTAGAGAACTTATCATCCACAACAAAGACATGTTTGATATAATATTGGAAGTCTTGAATGATTGCATCATAGAAGGAATTTTCCCAGATAGCTTAAAAATAGGAAAAATTGTGTCACAGTTCAAAAAAGGACAACCTATTGAAATTGGTAATTACAGACCGGTGTGTATATTACCAGTTATATCAAAGATTTTAGAAACTGTCTTAAAATCTAGGATATTAGACTACTTTGAAAAAAATAATCTTATTTACAGACTGTCAATTCGGTTTTCGCAAAAAAAAGATCAACGGAAATGGCTATTAGAAAAACAGTATACTTTATATTGGACGCTTTGGATAGATCGCAGAAGGTATCTAGCATTTTTTGCGATTTATCTAAGGCGTTCGATTGTCTGAGGCATGATATCTTAATTCAAATTAGATTTGAAGGAAAAGAATTGAAAATAATGCAGTCTTATCTTAACAATCGAATGCAAATAGTTAATTTAAATAATACTAAGTCTGATTCACAACATAGTTACATTGGCGTTCCGCAGGGCTCTATCCTGGGACCACTGCTGTTTTTAGTGTATGTGAACGACCTTGCAAATAATACTTGTAAATATACCTGACTGGGCGATGGTTACACTATTCGCGGATGATACACAGGTTGGTGTTAAAGATAAAAATGCAGAACAAGTATCCAAGAAGACAAATGATATTTTAAATATGCTTAAAAATTGGTTTGAAACAAACGGAATAATTTTGAATGCAGAAAAAAGTATCATTATTAATTATGCAAGCAAAAAAACAAATAAAGTCACAAAGAGTGACGTCACATTTTTAGGGTGTACTTTCGATTCCACTTTAAGTTATGAAACCCATATAGATAGCGTCTGTAAAAAGTTAGCCAGTGCTAATTACTCTTTATTGAAGCTTAAGCCCATTATTGACAAGAAAACTCTTATATCCGTCTACTTTGCATATTGTCACTCAATTATTAGCTACGTGATTACGATATGGGGAAATGCTACACAAATTGAAGAGTACTGATTTGTCAAAAAAGGTCGATTAGAATTATACATGGATTGCAAAGATCGACATCAGCTAGAGCCTATTTCCAAAAAGCGAAAATTATGACTGTCGTTTCGTTATATATTTATAGATCGCTTCTAAAAGTGCACCAGGAAAAAAGTAAACTACCAATGAAGAAGCACGTACACAACTACAATTCTAGAAATCGCGAAAGATTAGTTGTTTCAAGAACCAGATTAGTCAGTGTTCAAGCAAGGTTTTGCAATAAAAATTAAAATGTACAATAAATTGCCAATAGAAATAGCAAGACTTCCGCTAAATGCGTTTCGACAAGTGATAAAAACATCCTTTTTAAATCACGCTTTTTTACAACACAGAAGAATATATGCATTGTTCATTTTCTGACTTGTTTGACACATAAAATAATGTACTGTAAATGAGATGTATTTTAATTATATTATTGTAATTGTATAATTTGTAATTTCAACTATATTATTGTATCTATATAATTGTAATTGTAATTTTGACGTACCAATGTTACGTAACGTAACGTAATGGCAAATAAATAAAATAAAAAAACAAATAAATAAATTAAAGTTTATACACATACTGAGTTTAATTTAAAAATATTTTACTTTACTTTTGGGACTGTTCTTTTAGACTGTATGACTAACGAAGAACTGACTGCCTACCCCCCCCCTCCCCCCCGGCGCCCGGGTTGAGCAGCAACAGGCGCGCGCCGGCCGCCACCGCCAGCAGGCTGAGCCCGACGTCCGCGACACTGCGCGGGTACTGTATGGTGTACTCACTGACGACGTCACGCGCGGGCGGCGGGTCCGCGAGCAGGTCGTCCGTGCGCTGGGCCACGCGGTGCGCGCCAACCCCCGCACCCGGGTTGAGCAGCAGCAGGCGCGTGCCGGCCGCCGCCGCCAGCAGACTGAGCCCGGCGGCCGGCGTCCAGGCCACGCGCGACACGGCGCAGCCCAGCGCCAGCGTACGCAGACACCGCCCGCTGCTCGTCTCCCAAACTGCAATATTATACAATAATGGTGACAAACGACTGTGCCCCATGCACATCTACATTTATCCTCGATCAAAAATCAAAATCACATGCGTTATAACCCCTGAGAGGACTAAGATGGAATGCCTCGTTTCGAGTAAAATGGGTTTTCGGTTCTTTACACTAATCATACAAAACACAGGAGGATGTATACAATTATTGCTGTAAATCAAATAAATCCATAAATCAATCAAATCAATTAGTTAGAGCTTAGCCAACCAATTATACACCCACACATTTTATTAATTTGATAGAAGTAAACAATCTTTATCTTCGTGAACATTTTCATCCAAAACACTATAAAAATTAATGAAATCAACTATAAATCACATAAATATAGCGTGACTTAACGTCAAACTTATTAACACAAGTTATTATTCAAGCTTAAAAAAGCATAGTATTGACACAAGATATACAAACTCTTGACGGTGCCGTCGTCGCTGCCGGAGACGACATACTGGCCAGATGGATCGAAGTCTATGGAGCGCACCAGATCGGTGTGTCCCGTGAACTTCAGCACTTCAGTCGTAGGGAAGGGTTGTAGATCACGAGGAGACGGCAGCTTTGGCACCAAATCCTCTGGGCTGATCGTTAACTGAAATTACAACATTGATAAAGTGAGATGCTGAGATGCCGTTGCCGTTACAGGCTCTTAAAGTCCACTACCAACCAACGAGTCTTGCCATAAAACCGCGTTATTTAATTGTTGCATTTAGACTTAGTTACGCCTCTTTGCAAGCGCGTTGGCAACCGCAATGTTTTGTTTTTAGTCGTTATTACGATTACGCTGTGTCCATCTCCTGATTTGTTTCCCTCGTAATATTTATTTACATCTTTATTAACACTTACATCACTAGCAGCGAAAATTAGAACAATTGTGTAATAACAACACAAAGTATTTGTTTGCATAACTTTTTTTTATAATATTTTCCTGTGCATGAAAGGCAAAGGCATCTTAGGTCATAGAGCCACGAACACAATCACAGAGCTCACCCGCATCTTGATGGCGCGCGGCGCCAGGTAGAGGTCGAGGCAGCGCAGGAAGCGCTCGCGCGTGAAGCGCTCATAGGCCGCCACCTCGCGCAGCGCGCCGTGCCGCTGCGGCAGGAACGTGTACTTGCGCTTCCACGGTGTCTGCTGCAGCTTATTCCACTCCTTCATCTGCGAACACACTCGACTGTTTTACGCGAGCCCACGCAAACATTTGTTAGATAAATTCAATAACAGTACAGTAATTAAAATATTGATCTGTAGATCGTCTCATCGGTAGGACTTCACCGAGCTGCCTCGCTGGACAAGCGGGTGGGCAACCTCAGTTTTTTAATAAAACTTAAAGTAAATTTACAGCCTTTATACGTCCCACTGCTAATCACAAGCCTCCCCTCGTTTCTGAGAGGGTATTAGGGCAAAGAAGTGTCCGCCGCACCGCCCCAATGCGTGTTGGCGAACTTCACATGTCTTCGAAATATTTTTTTCTTATTCCTCAGACAGACAGGTTTCCTTACGATGTTTTCCTTCACCGCCGAGCACGTGATAAATCAGCACTTAAAATTACAATTAACAATTTCATTGGTGCCGGCGGGGATCGAACCCGGGTTATTCGCGTTCTGTTCTATTTACAGCGGGCGTTAACCATCTGAGCTACCACGGCTCTCCAAGTTTTTTTTTAATATCGAGTTATTATCAGAAAGATGTTGCTGCCCATTTTCTGTTACTTTAAATATGTAACAGAGTGCTTCCATTGCGTCAGGTGCAGCTTATTTCACTACTTCATCTGCGAACAGCCCACACTCTTTTACGCAAGTTCATTAAAACATTACATGAATAGAGTTAGGACAATTAGAAAGTTCAATACACGGTAGAGCTATGCTGCAGCTATATTCTTTGTAGCATGAACGAGTCACTCTCAACTGGGGTAGGAGTACACTCTCACAGGATACCTGCGTAAAATAGCAGTTTACACTGTAGAGGACTGGAGACTCTTTATATTAGAAACGAGGCATTCTATCGTAGTGTTCAAGGGTGACAAGGATAGGTGTAGATGTGTATGGGCCACGGCATGCAGTCATTATCAGGTGGAGTGTGTGCTTGTTTGTCACATTTATTCTAAGGAAAACCATTTGGCAGGTGCAGAGTGGAGTGGTACCTCCTTGGCGTCCAGCAGGTACTCGGGCGGCGGGTTGTAGCTCTCGGCGTGTCCGGGCGGCGCGCGGCGCGGCGCGGGCACGTGCCGCTGCACCCCGCGCGTTCCCTCCCCCTCCCCCACACCCGCACTCGAGCCCCACAGGTCGTAGAACTTGTGCTCCTGCAACACGACACATCCGCTCACTCGCCACACCATCCAGCACCACACCGCTGCATAGCAAATGGTAACAATGAGGGTATCCCCGACTCTATGCCTCCAGGGCGGCGCCCCTTGCCAAACACGTAGAATATGACAAATTTTATAACAGGGGAAGTTAATTTATTACAAAATTTAATTAATATATCTTTATGAATATAAAGCCAGATTCATAAGGTTGCATAGCCTTCAATATTGTTAAGCAAGTCAGAAGAAAAAGCGCTTCCAAAATGATTTATCTGAGTGTAATGTAAAGTGTTCTGTGTGTAATGGTAAGTGATATATGAATACAATGTTCTACAAAAATATAGATCTTTACTCCATCTAAAAAAATTCTGCAATACCATATGCCCCATTTCTTATACAAAAGTTATTATAAGGTATGGCAAGTTAATCCTTAGAAACGAAAGTTACTTCATTATCAAAATTTATGAAGATAAACTTAGCTCTTTGTAGCATGTTATTTGGACGCATAGTTTATAATGAGAAATGGCGGGCGAACGACGTATAAGCCGTAGCTGATGAGGAACGAGAGAAACCAGCAGTGAACATTTCTATGAGCGAGGTTAATTCAATCATTTTAGCTAAAAAAACTGACCAGATTATTGTGGTGCTTTTATCTATGGACATATGCGCGATATATAAGTTAAATTTGATCCATATTCCCCCCGTTCCCGGGTGTGAGTAACCCCCCTCCCTCCCCGCATCATAGAAAGAATCCCGAAGTGCAGTTTTTTTTTAAAAGAAAACCGTACACAATACATGAAAAGTATGTACATAGGTATTAAATGATCCTTGATAAATTTGCTATCAACCTCTTATACTTATTAATCAGTTAAATTTTAAAATAGCATAGCAACATGAGATAAAATAGTTTAAAAATAAATTATACCTCTTTTTGAAGAACATATTCTATTCTTTGTCATACATATCTTATAAACTTTAAGCAAAAAAAAAACGATAAACGATAATGATAATAATAACTTTATTTTGACATGAAATATTACAATAAATGTTTAATTGGATCCATAGGCTCCCAAACTACTGTAAAACTGTGTTTCAGGAGCCAGTGGCTTCTCCCATAACATTGCACTATTAACTTATGCCGTAACATAAGGTACATTATAAGTTATTAAACAGAACTACCTAAATCAAGTAATCACTTTTTTACATTATACTCCTTATTTAGTCTGTTATATAAGTGTGGAACAATAACATCAAACTGCTTCTGGCCGAATCTTGTTTTTACTTTGGGAATAGGACAACGGCCAAGCCTTGAAGATGATTTAGGCAAGTAAGGACCATTTTCTTTCTGTGATAATGGCGTAGACTTTCGTAAATAAATAATTTTCTAATACTAAGAACATTGGCTTTGTCATAGACAGCTGTTGTGGGATGTCTGAAGGGTAAGGAGAATAACCCTTTCAGTACTGCACGTTGTGCGCGTTCTGCGGTGATCAAGTAGGATTTTGCTGCAGTGCCCTAAGCACAGATACAATACCTAATAATGCATTGACCAAGGGATTTATAGATTTGTAATGCTAATTTGTGGTCAACAACTGTTCTTAGAGTTTTAAAAACATAGATGAGTTTTCTCAATCTTGTAGACAATGATATTATATGCATTTTCCAATTTATTTTATCATGAATTTCGACCCCAAGGTACTTTATTAAACCTACACGCAACAAAAAGGAACAGTTACACTGGTCACGTCGACTACTACGATTGCATGGATATGTATGAATTTTAATTATAACGTCGGCATCAGGTCCTCCTGATGTTTTGCTATAGCACATGAACTAAATATATATATATAGTATATATATATATATATATATATATATATATATATATATATATATATATATATAATATATATATGTCGGAAATAGTGTGTAACACGATAAACCAAAATTGTGTGGGAAATAACAGGATAGTGTTAATTATTAAAAATGGTAAAAATGTGAGAGCTGATGTTCAACTTGCTCTCTTGCTTGCGCAATTTATTGTTATCAATAATAGGACAGCGTAACGCTCTATACATTCAGCATAGAGTAATTACAGTTTTGACCATACTGCAGTGTGTCCCCGTCACAATTACACACCGGCGCAATGTGAAGGACACAACTACATGATTGTTGGAGCGGAAAACCTAGTGGTTGTTTTTATGATGAGGCAGCACCACTGTCCCCATTTGACAAGGGTTCAGTCGAGCTACCGCATATTGTTTCCATTGTAATGAAAGAGATCTAAGACCACGCACTTTTAATTTTGCACTACAACTTTATTCTACACTTCCTATTATGAGACTCACAAATAATACTTGCAAAGTTTTACCAGGAAAATAGAACTACACTGACGAGCGCTGGAACTGAAGTGATTCTGTTGCCGCGTTCATTCAATAAGGAAAACGTAATAACGACTTAGGTGTGCTCTGATTGGTCGACGATTTGATTGGTCAATACTTGACTAAACAATAACTTTTTATTGAATTCATTAGGTTACTTAAGCAATTTCAATTATCAGGATTATTAATCAAATCGACAATTATTATATTCTACGATTTAAAACCATATTTGAGTTAAAAGTTGATAATGGAATAAATAGTTGTTTTACCAGGAATTAGTGGTCAATGAAGAGATTTGTAAACCAAAAGAGTTTTCAAGAACTAGCTAGTTACATGTTATGTTTCTGATAAATTGCTCTTATTAAATTGTAGTATTAATAATTATACACCGTTGATTATTATAATCAATTAAAAGACAATGCAAAGCTTATGCTTTGTCAACCGATGATGTACTTGCTCCGACATATATATATATATATATATATATATATATATATATATATATATATATATATATATATATATATAGCCATTGCGTCACTAGTATTCATATTTCGTGGCAGATTGCGCGAAAACTTTAAGTGATATCGCATTCGTACAAGGTTGATAGCATATTAAGGATTATTACGTACCTTATAACAGTGGTAGAGCCACGCGGCAGCTTTTGCTGTTGTACGGATGGGCCGGCTCAAACCGGGTAAGTACCACGGCCTCACTGAATACCAGCGTGAAGTTTCGCTTGGTTAGTACAGGTAATAACCCCCCCCCCTCCGTAACATAGTAGTGGAATCTAAAAATAAAATACAACCTCGGGATTGTTTTGATAATGGAGAACCCCTCGGCAATCTTGAAGTCTTGAAGGCGACGACCATCAGCTACTGATGCCTCAATAGGTCCCATAGCGGTAATGTCAAAACAGACCGACTTATCGAACAAGTCCAAATGGCTGCAGGTTCCTTGCTACAACAGATCCCATCCGCAGGGACCGTAATTTCGTAATACTTGGCGAGTTTAAAGCCCACCACGTCGAATGGCTCCGTTTACGATCATGCGGGGAGATGTGTTTATGACTTTGCCTTGGCATACCGTCTGACACAACAGGTTACTTGGTCAAGGTGAATTCCAAATGTGGAAGATCATACACTTTCCTGTTGGATCTTCCGCTGCCTCTCATACGGACGGATATCAGGTCTCCGTCAACGCCCCTCTCGGCTCTTCGGACCATTGTCTAATCCGGAGTGCCACTCGCGCTCGCTTCGCGGTTGCGTTCTGGACGCTTTTGACGTGTTTAACATTACAGGGGGCGGAAGAGGAATTACAGCGGAGCTTCTGAAAGCTGGAGGAAAATCAATACCTAAAGTCCTTCAGGAAGCTCTTCAATTCCGTCCTCCATAGTGGCACTACTCCGGACGCTCTCTTGAAGAACTACAGACCGATTTCCCTTCTGAGCCGCATCTACGTGCTGTTTTCGAGTCATTACGAATCGTCTCGCACACAGACTCGACGACTTCCAGCCTACCGAACAAGCCGGTTTCCGAAAAGGCTTTGATGCCGTCAAAATTTGGGCAGTCCCTTCAGCGGTGCCAAGTTAACTGATGGTATATCGAAGTACTGAAATGTTTGTACAGTAGGTCTACGATGGCTATCCGAGTACAGAACCAGAGTACGAAACCTATTCCACTGCAGAGAGATGTAAGACAGGGTGACGTTATATCACTGGAAGACGTTTTCAAGCTACTGGACTGGAAATGATACGGTATTAACGTCTATGGCAAGTACATCACTCACCTTCGATTTGAAGACGATAAAGTCCTTATGGCAGAATCGATGGAGGACCTAAGCACTACACCTATGGCGGTAGTTGTTGGGAGAAATAAGCTCGAATTTGTTGACGAATATGTTTACCTAGGACAAATAGTCTGGCTTGGTAAGTCCAACTTCGACCGAGAGGTCGATCGACGGACTCAAATCGGCTGGGCAGCGTTCGGAAAATTATGAAACATCTCGTCAGGCATACCTCAAAAATAGATTACACAACCAGTGCATGCTGCCTGTGATTTTTATATCATAGGTCATATTAAAGGTCCTCGAGTGGCGGCCTCGTAACGCCTCCCTCACGGCCTCCCACTAGATGGAGTGACGCAGGTAAGACATGCAGGAAGTCAAGGGATGCAGGAAGTCAAGGGATGCAGGTAGCTCGGGACCGTGCTTTGTTGCGTTCCTTGGGGGAGGCCGCTATGTTCAGCAATGGACTTATGAAGACTGTAATGATGAATGACGAAATACGGTTTCCGTCGGGGTCGCTCAGATGATATCTTCTACGTAACTCATATAGATGGGGGGAGGCAGCAGAGTCCAAGGGGTAGACTTTGGCCGTTAGTTTAGACATAATGAAGGCCTTCGATTGGCTTATTTCGAAGCTTCCTCCCTATGGGCTTCCCGAGAAATTGTGCAATTGGATCACCAGTTTTTGGCTGGTCGGAGCATCAAGGTCGTAGTAGACGAAACATGGTCTGACTACAATTCTTTTGATTGATTATAAGGAAGGTATTTTTATAACCTATAATGGGAGAATACTACGCCTCTTTACTAGATTAATTAAAAGAAGCTATGGAAAAAAATGGCGAGTATACAATGCGCCCGTGCACACAAAACTGAGGTAGAATAATTAAGCAATTTCAATATCATGAGGAAAATCACAAATCTATCTATAAAAAAACACAAAAAATGTTTCTACATATGTTCGTTATAGACTTTGAAACCATCCAAACTATTTTCTACATTCTTAAAGGTACTATGTTCACAAATGAACATAATGAATAATGAAATGAACATGAAATGAGAGGTCTAGTGTTATGTTTCTCATATTAATAGAATTGTGAAGAAAGCTGCACAAATGCTAGGTTTCCTTAAACGCAATACCAGAGGCATCTAAATAAGCACTCAAATCTTACTCTTTAACACCCTGGTAAGGAGTCAACTGGGATATGTGAGTACAATATGGAACCCAACATACGCAGTGCACTCGCATAGAATAGAAGGTATCAGAGAGCTTTTACAAGACATCTTGGCTTCATATGTAGTGGAATTTCACATAGATGTCCCTAGGAACAGCGATTGGCATTTTTTGAAATACCTTCTCTAAAAAGCAGGACAAAAATTCACCTGCTGGTATTATATAAAATAGTAAACGGATGTATTGCCTGCTCTGAACTACCATACAATATCCCTCGTCGTCCAACAACAAAACTTTCAAACACTCCTCAATCTAGGACTAACATAGGGTCATATGCTCCACTACCGCGAATGTGTGACAGTTACAATTCACTCTGTGGTGTGTTGCCTACTGTCGATATTTTTCATGATACTTTCCCTAAATATAGGTAAAATGTGATAGATCACTATTATAAATGATTTGTGAATAATTTAGTTATAATCTAATATCCATGTTCCATCCATGTACACATCAGCCCCTAGATTAAGCCTATTCTCAATAAAAATGTTATAATGTGTGTACTCATGGTAACTATGAATAAATAAATAAGAGATCCAGAAACATTGTCACTACATGCTAAACACTAATTGCTTATCAGATCTGGACCCTTTAAGCAATTAATAAGAAATTAGTTTTTTTGTAGAAATGCTAGATCTTAATATTGATTCTTGATCCTACAATAACCGCGAGATACCCTGACCACTTTTACAACCTTACCATACCATAACAGTAATAAATACAGATCTCGGAACTAAAGAGTCTCGCCTACACTTAGTTTAGCAATTAGTTTTATATAGTAAATGGAGAACACAAAACTAGGACATAAGTAAAAGTACAAAAAAACGCAACTTCCAACTGACCTTATTCTTCTTCCTCTCCTCAGCGATCTGCTTTCTTGTCTTCATCCATCCCATTTTCAGCGCATGTACTATGCGTGACACGTGGCGCTGCTCCTCACGCGACGGTAGAAAAGAGCGCTTGTGTTCAGGAAACGCGCGCAGCGGAGTCGCTAAGACCTCACGACTAAACCACTCTACCCAGGGCTAGAAAACATCAATTATTTTAATATGTCTGCCCGAAGTTTCAGCTTCGGCCAAAATAACGACTTGCAGCGAAACGAGAGAGATAGCGAGAGCACGACGGATCTCCAGATCAACTTCTAGAGATAATTAAAATTACATTTTTATATTACACAGTCAACATAAACCTTTAAGTTTTAAAATGTTTTATATAATTAATTTTAGCCAATATTGAATTGAACTTCTTAGGGTTTCTATTATATTGTGGATATTGGCGACACTGCTAATGAGACATGTTATTATAAATTTATTTATATATTTAGTTTACCTGATACTCATCATGCTCAGGGTTGGGAACGCGTCCTTCTCGTATCCTTGCAATAAGTTCAAGGTCTTGTTTGGAAAGTATGATATCCTGCCCTGTGCCTGGATCCCGTACTGTGCGCCAGAATTCTGGATCCTCACATTTCCTATTAAGGTTTGGTGATTATTTATTAAGGTACTGCAATCACAATTTCATCATTACAGAACTTGCATTACGTAAACAAATAATACGTTTTTTATACAATAAGGATGACTAAAGCGCACACAGTCCACCTGATGGTAAGTGGATGCTGTGGCCCATAGACATCTACATCTATTCTCAATTAAGAATCAAATGCCTTATTTACAGTAAAAAGGGTCTCTAATTTTCCACCCTCGAAACGAAATACGAAACACAGCAGCATATAGCTGTTATTTTAAGCTGGTGTTCTGTCAGTATGTGGTCCTACCCTGGTCGAGCCGATCCATGCCAGATCCATAATACAGCTGTAGCGTAGCTCTATCATGTTAAACCATAAAACATGGATCTAATATAATACAAATATATAAATTTTTTATTTGACCTTAGACCTTTTGGCAAGGTAATTTGTCATGACGCACAATATTCAAAGCTCATTCAGTCTATTTGTGTAATATTTTAACAATATTTATCGATAATATCTACTCTGTGCGACTGTTTGAGCGCAGTTGTGTTACCTGAGGAACTCATCTATGCGATCTCGCCTGGGCGGTCGTGCAATGCGACGACCTTCTACGTCGTAGCCCACGTGCTCGTATTCATCGTACCACCAGGAAGGCACAGCGCCAGCCGTGTTCACGCGCTCTTCCTCGTCAGAAGTGTCGCCCGACTCGTACTCGTCTGTGCGTCATAATCATGTTACGCCCAAGTTGACAACATTAAACGAAAATCCAAAGACTTCTATGTATGTTACTAGAATGAAATTACTAATCAGAAAAAACTATGTGTTATAGCTGCACGGGTGGGTATTTATTTAAGACAGTTATTAATTTTAAGCAATTATGAAATAAAATTACGTATTTCAGATCACGTTGACAAAGTGCGCACATAAATAGTAAGTGTTTTCTTAGTCATATTAAACATAACTAGTCTTAGACTATAGAAAACGAAGTTGGTAGCCACTAAAACAAAAAAAATGGTCTTCTCGTCCGCTCACAGTTGACTAATGGTGTTATGGAGAATTGACCGTAAGTTAGTGTGCAAAGTACATATTTAGGGCGCAGAGTCCGTTTTGTATTGTTGGTAAAAGTCTTTGTAAATGTCAGATGCTATTAACTGGGCCGGGGACGTATGTTCCATCAGTATTTGTTTATACAAACAACACATCAATAATACATTTACATCTTTACATCTTTCCCATGGGTGACTAGAAAATCTCAGCTTCCTTTAGCATATGCCTTATGTTAAATATCCAAAGTCGGGCAGGAGGTGCTAATGGTGTGAATTGACTGGTACTGCAATTTCACACCAGCCAACCATGCATACGGATTACAAGTAAGCATGCTCGACACACAATGTCCATTAGGGAATCTATTTCTATTTCTATTTGACACAGTTGCCACAGAAGGTTGGCAACTGCAGTTTGACACAGCCAAACACTGCAGTGCACGTCTTTTGACACAGGCCAAGGTTGGCATAGTTTTTGACACGTGCCATACACCCAATCACTCAGGACACATTGCCAAGTGCAAATTACACGCCGTGACCAGTTGCCAAAGTGCAAGAGTTTTTTTGACACAGTTGCCACAGAAGGTTGGCAACTGCAGTTTTTTTATCATTTCAAGTGGTTATCGGGAAGTCGCTTCTGCCCATTACCTGATACAATTTCCCTCCGTGGCCTCTTATGACACCCATGGGATGACGTTGGGAAGTGGATATTTTTATACTGCCATATGTTAGTAATTTATAAATTTATAGTATGGTATGGTACGCTAGTAATTTATTTGCAAATATTTGCAATAGAAATAATGCAAATAACCTTTCTCTTGTACTGGTTGTATCGTAACATTAGTCTCTTTGATTTTATTTGCTAAAGCATCAATACTATCATTTGATTTTTGGACAGCTTTTGTTTTTGTTGGTTTTTGTTTGAACTCTTTCTTTTTTATCACTTTCCTCTCTTTCTTTTTCTTAGACCCATCACTAGACCCAGAAAGGGTGGGACCAGTTCCTGACTCTGCACCACTATCTTCACTTTCTGCTTTTGTGGTAGGTTTTGTTTCTTTTACTTTCTCTGGTTTATCTTCATCACTATTACTGTCTCCATCCTCATCATCACTGCTTTCAGCATCCTCTGATTCATCATCTCCCTCAGAATCAGTAAGGTCCTGCAAAAACATTGCTTTTTTTTTTTAAAAGCGACTACTTACAACATTATTTACATTACTAGTGTGGACAGACCACCTAATGGAAAAAGTATGCAAGTAGTAGGAGAAGTATGCAAGTAGCTTAGAAAAGATATATGGCAATCTGCGGAGGAGACGTATATTTTTGCTGTGGATTTTTGATAGGCTGTGATGATTTTGTAAATGTTGCAGTAAAATTGATTATAATCACTTAATATGCTATTTGTAGTTAGACAAATTAATTGATATCAGTCAGTACAGTTTCATTCAAGGTCTAAAAAGTACTACTGATGACATTAATGAAGCCAGGGAGGGTATACAAGATGCCAAATTTAGGCATTACGGTGTCTAAATCAACTTAACAAACGTTATTCTAGAGTACCCTTAATCATGGGTGTGGCCCAAGGATAAATATGGGAACCATTCGTTATCATCATCATTAATGCCTATTAAAGTCAACAACAACAACTTGAACAAGGTTTTCCCATAGATTGCCATGTAAGGTGAATATTTGCCACAGTTGCCACGGGTGCCAGGCAGGTTGGCAACCAATAATATTTCTTTACTTTATAGTCGTTTTTAGGAAGACCCTGCTGTCCACCTCCTGGTTTGTTCTGCTTTGTTGCCTCTATTGACATCCACCGGACAATACGACACCAATACTACTTTTGATATATATAAAAACTTTAACAAAATAGTGTTGTTTGTTGAAAATACCTCTATTGTGTTTAAATTTGAAAGAGGGAAAAACTTATTGGGCAATGTAAATGATACTGTTTGTCAAGTAATAATAGTAAGTAGTAAACTTCAAAAGAAGAACTGTTTTTTCGGTGTGGCATTCATAAACTGCTGAAAAAGTGGTAAAATGTATAAACTAGTGACGAAATGGATATCCAGTAACTATCTGGTAATTATATCTGGCCTAAATTACTATCCGGCCAGATACCAAACAACAAACAGCTAAGAGAAATACAAAATATGATATTTAGTTAAGTAAGTACTTTATTTATGTCACTTAACTAATATATTCAGTAATCACAAAATTTTCATTTTAAAACTTAAAAAATTAATACTCATACTACACTAAAATTATGCAATATAAATACTAATTTCTCTGCATTGAAAGGTAACGCCTGTAATGCCTGGTTTTTTTTTACAATTAATATTTTGATTAAAATTTGTATTCACTTTCAATTACAAAATCAGTTTCATTTCAAAAAATGCATTTTAAAATCGACATACTATCCGAGCGCCTCATTAATCTGAATGGAATGAAAATTGTGTGTTTTTTTAAATAGAATAAGGGTGACAAATGAGCACACAGTCCACCTGATGGTAAGTGGATGCTGTGGCCCATAGACATCTTCATCATCTACATTTATCTTCTATTAAAAATCAAAATGCAGATATGTTGCCAGCCTTGAGGACTGAGATGGAATGTCTTGTTTTCAGTAAAAAGGGTCTCCAGTTCTCTACACTCACCATATGAAATACAGTAGCATTAACCTGCTATTTTACACAGGTATTCTGTGAGAGCATGGTCCTACCCCGGTCAAGCCGACCCATTCGTGCCACAACAATATAGCTGTAGCATGGCTCTACCATGTAAAAAATGTTCAAATTATCAAGGCCCTACTGTATTATTAAATTAGTTTCATTTTAATCAAATACATTCAAATTAGATGGCTGATTTGATACTCAAATACACACACAATGACTGCTGTATATTTATCATATATAATGTTTCAATTCTGTTACATGGCATTGAAAAAAAGTCATCAGAATATTGCCAGATCTTCTCTCAAGAAGTATTAGTTTTTAATTGGTAGCAAATTTTGATATAAGCTAAGCCAGCTAGATATGAGCTAAATATGAGCTCAAACAAGGCTATATTGAAATTTTGACCAACTATAGATTTGACTTTAGACTTATTTCACTTATGTGTTAAATTGAATACTTAATTTTTTTATTGATGGTAAGTATATTCTGTGACCCCATAAACATACAAAATGAAGGAAGGAGGTAATCTCACCTTATGAAAAAGAGTATGATTATGATGCTATTTATAATGGCATTGTGTGATTGTGGTCATTTCCTGGTAAATCCAATCCATTTGTGGTGCTGCTTTAAAATAATGAGGTGTAGCTCTTTTATTTATAATATTTCTAAGTTTCTTCTTAGAAATATTATAAATAAAAGGGTAAAAATGACACTTACTGATGATTCTGCAAGGGACTCATTGGCTTCATCACTCAATAATGAATCTGCATTATCATGGAAGAGAATTTCCTGCAATTCATATAATTGTTACATTAAAATCCATATTCGCAATACGAAGTTAGTTTTATTTTTGGTTCTATATATAAATTTTAAGCATTATATTTACATCTCGTTCAGTATCAGAGGCTGCATTATCATCATCATCATGCTCCGAGTCTGTAGAGTCGTTCTCAGCATCCAGTTCACCGCGGATTAAGCCTACATCCTCGTCGGACTTGCTGTTCTGCAAATGTAATTATGATTTTAGAATTATAATCACACGAATGATAAAACATAAGAAAGTTTATCAAAACGCGGGCTACATTATCTTCTATTTCTTTAGATTCATCAGAAAGTTTTCTTTTTAATAAACCCGTTTTATATGGCGGCATCTTAAGTCATAAAAAGCATAGTTTATTATAAGGTACTAAAATCGTAAATAAATCTTATTCAGCACGTGTTTGACTCAAACTGCTGATTCTGTCAAGTTCAAGTGTCAAATGTGTCAAATTAAAATACAAATCATGGGTAGGTATGTTCCGAAATACAACGCAGTGTACTGTCCAATGCAAATGACGTCATGAATCGACGAACGACGAATTATACTGGTGATTCGTTCCAAAACATTGGACAGTATATGACGTCATACTTTTGCGCCATTTGGAAAAGTGTTGGCGATTATTTTGTCATTTTGTGCTCCAAAAATCATTATATCCTTCTAACGGATATACCATCAATTATTCTATAATTTTTTGTATTAAAATAAATAGAACAAATTATATCTAAACAAATGCTGGCATGCTTCATTCAGCGCACACAGCTCCCAAAAGTATTCAAAAAACTACAAACAAGTTTTTAATAGCATGTAATGTTTATTCATGTCATTATATTACTTAAAACTAATATTGCACAAACAACTTATAAACTCTACTTCAAAAAAAACTTACCCTTTTTCCGCAATTAAAAATTGTTTTATTGTGACCGGATATCCGACGCAATATGGCGGCGGCACGCCAGTACAATATAGTGTCAATTGATGACGTCATTAGAATTTAACAGTGTACTGGGTTGTATTTCGGAACATACCCCAAGGGTATTGCCCCAACTCTTATTATGTTCCGAAATACAACTCAGTACACTGGCAAATGCAAATGACGTCATCCACTGACACTATATTGTACTGGCGTGCCGCCGCCATATTGCTTTCGGATATCCGGCCATATTAAAACAATTTTTAATTGTGTGTACGCCGAATGACGCATGCCAGAATTTGTTTTTATTTATTCAAATACAAAAAATTATAGAATAGTTGCTGGTATCTCCATTAGGAGGATATAATGATTTTTTGAGCACAAAATGACAAAATAATCGCAACATTTTTCCAATACGGCGCAAATGTATGACACTTATACTATCCTATGTTTTGGAACGAATCACCAGTATAGCGTCGATTCATGACGTCATTTGCAGTACATTACATTACAGTACACTAGGTTCTATTTTGGAACATACCCTATATATGTCAATTAACAACCATAGACAAATAAATATGTCTATAGTTCGTAAAATAACAGTATAAAATCACGCCTATGAAGTCCTGAATTTCTTAGTAGTACAGACACACTGACTTAAAAGTATATGGACTGGGCATACCTACAGAATTAGCGTGACTACCTACAAAAATCTGGCGCATAAAATGGCCGCCTTTTATAGGGTTGTAACTTAGCAATATGCGCAGCTGATATCGATATTTTAGCTAATATGAATTTGTTCTCATTTCATTTATAATCGAATTTGTTGCTTAATTTACTTTATTTACATAGGTACGGGGCTGAATTTTTAATTGTGAAATAACTTATCTGAGGAATAAATGTGATTGACAGTTTTATGGCTTTTGTCATCATCATCATCATCATTCTCTAGACCATTTCTCATTATCTGGGGTCGGCGCAGTAAATCTTCTCGTTCCATTCCTCTCTATCAGCCGTCATTTCCATACTTACTCCTTTCATTCTCATATCACTCTTCTCACAATCGATCCATCTTTTATTCGGCCTTCCTCTGCCCGTGTGTCCCTCCACAACAACACACAAGTTTTATGGCTTTTGTGTAGACAGAAATTAAATCCTTTTGTGTATAAAGTATTACTGGGATGGTGATCCCAGATCCCATATTATTAATGTAAAATAATAATGATTAGTTGAGTAAAAGTGAAATAAACTGTTTTAAAAATCAATACTTATTTATTATTAATTTTTCTGCACATAATTCATCACAAATAGTAAGTTATACAAGCAAGTTGTATATCATATTTTATTTATTCATTCGGATTTTAAACGAAAAATATTATTATATTTCGAAAAATTTGAAAATCTGGCATGATCACGAAATATGATATGCAGGATAACATCCTGGATATCATATTTCATCCACCGTTTCATGATCGTGATAGATTTTTATATAAACTATTATTGTTATTATTTGTTCATTTTTGAACAAAATTATTTTTTATAATAATTTCTATAAGACAGTTTGTCACTGCTTCTTCTTGCATGGTATCTGAACCTTTTTCTGCCACAAATCCCGCAATATATTCTAATACAGCAATTGATAAGGTTTTTTTTAAATAATTTAAATAACGACACTAATAGAGGCATACTGAAGACCACTTCTGAAAGTTTTTGTTTTTTCTCCCCCAACTAGTAGCGACAAACATACAATACAATAAACATACATACATATACTGTGATTTTTAATAACTACAAAACTTCTTAGCAGTCTTTTTATTGGCTAAATAAATTGCAAAATTATGCATCTTCCATAAAGTAATAATTAAAAAATACATCACAATACCATAACACTTAAAATAAGCTGTAAGACACTTATTTGCTTAGAAATATGCTGAAAAAGTTACAATATTATAAGTGAATAGTGACGCAGTTTAACTACTTCATTCATTGAATTACCGTCAAAACATAGAAGTATTTATAACACGTGACATGATGTAATTATGCTTCACAAAATTATTTTAATTTAAAAATCAATTGCCGTACGTTAGTTTTGCAAAAACTCAGAAATGCCTCTCAATTAAGAGTTAAAATCAAATCAATTTTAGGTAGTTAGGGTTATCTAGTAACATAATAAAATATAAATAGAAGAAAAACACCTACTATAAGATAAGATGAAGGCACTGCACTACACAACAAAAAAACTTTTAGCATTCAACAGTTTGACAGCAGTTCTACCACAAAACTCAGCGCTTAACATGGCGACGCAGTCACGAATGGATGAGATATTGACGTCACACGAAAGTGTTGTCAAAAGAAGAAATTGACAAACTGTTATTGTCTCCCTTTTCTAATAAAGCTACTGCTTTTTTAAAAAGAAACAAAAATATTTTTGACAAGTGTGTGTCGATATTATAGATATTTGTATAACTTATATTTCTATAGTAGAATACGGTGCCTCCATAGGTATTATATATATCTCTATGTACAGACAGTGCCTGTCAATGTCATGCTTTATGGGCATGTCTGTACTGTCTGTACGTAGACAGAGAATGCTATGTCTGTACTACAAAGAAATTCAGGACTTCATAGGCGTGATTTTACTGACAGCTGTCGCAGAGATCAAGCTATCATTTATGAACTATAGAAACATAGATCTATGTATAGAGTGTAGAGGTAAGGAGTACAGACTCTGTATGAAAAAGTGTCCGTAGGAAAGCGTTAAATAAGGGTGGCGCCACTGTATCTAGTCTACATTTTGAAGAACTTTTTATAATTTTTTTATTGCACAGACTTTCACCATGATTCTTTTTACAATAATTATTTTATAGCTTCCAAAATTTTTATTTTCACAATCGCTTTCAAGGTATTTTACGGCGATTTAACATACCCTGTAGCGCCGTAGGGGAGAGTTTTTGAACTGTTATTTACTGCTTACAGATGGACACTTTTTTGACTATTCTCCTATGGGAGTTGGTATTCCTTACTTCTACACTCCATAGATCTATGTCAAGGAACATACTACTATGGAGGTTAGAGAACAGGAGAACGATCGCTGTAAAAATAGTGTCCCAGAAATATAAACACAATAAGTGAGGTACTGCGATTGCTAAATTCGTTCAGTAAAAGTCGTTTTCAATCTATTTTTCCGATCGGATGCTAATCCACTTGCACATCCACGCATAATAAAATATTTTTCCATTTTTTAATGTTTCTTTTTGTCAAAAATTAAAAAATTACAGAGTACGAAAATTTTCTCACCAATGCCGCGAAGAAAATTTGTACATTATTCAACTAACTTCATCTACTTGTACTCATAAACAGCTAGCTTCGCAGCCATTATTCACCGACAGCAGCGCCGCTATAAATTCTAAAAATTTTCAAGGACAGGCGCGCTATGAGTAACGATCTTTCTCCCGTTCTCTAACCTCCATCCTTCATGCATACTACTCTCTGGCGAGAAATCTATGTCTAGCAAAACTTAGACAGAGAAACCTATAGACAAACTGACGCCTTCTTTCGAATTCGCACACGAAAAAAATAGATTTATGCATACGTCTTGCATATAAATGACAAAGAGCGGTGTAATTGTTCGTCCCTTTCTCCGTGCCGTTTTTTTTGTTTAGCAAACTACACTTTCAACAGTGGTAAAGCCACGCGGCAGCTTTGCTGTTGCATGTATGGGCCGGCTCAAACCGGGGTGGTACCATGACCTCACAGAATACCTGCATGAAGTGGAAGCTCTGCTTCCGCGTTTCGTCTGGTGAGTGCAGGTGGCCGAAGGCCCAAACCCCCCCTTAACATGGTAGCGGAATTAAGTGAAGATCTACCCCAGGAGGGTACCAGCACACCTGGAGAATCCCTCGCTGAGCATCCACGACCAAGTTACTCCACTCCTGAACGTGGGTGCTCAGGCTGCCCCGCGTATTCTGGGGGAGGGGGGCAAAATTCCGCTCAAGACTACAACTGCTCGGGGCAAACGGAGCAACAAGACCAAGGCGACCCCTGTCAAGCTATCCGTGAATTTCTGCAATATCAGGGGACTTCTCTCTAACCTAAACGCCGTCCACTACCATCTCGAGACGGTGAGGCCGGCTCTGCTCCTTATTACCGAGACGCGGGTGTCCTCTCTGGCTAATGTCTCGTATCTCTCTCCTACCCGGGGTACAAACTGGAACACTTCTTTGTGCCTCGGGCTGGAGTTTGCGTTTACGTCAGAGAGAATATCTGTTCTCGACGCCTCGGTAGACTTGAAGGTTCAGACCTGTCCATCTTTTGGCTACGCGTAGACAGCGACGACCGTCCGTGCGTCTACGGGTGCCCCTATAGGTCCTATAGCGGTAATACCGAAATGGATCAATTCTTCGACCACGACCAAAATGGCTACAGATTCGTTGCTACAGCAGATCTCCTCCACAGAGATCGTGATCCTCGGCGACTTTAGCGCCCATCACGCCGAATGGCTTGGTTCACGCTTAACCGATCATGCGGGGAGATCTGTTCATGATTTTGCCTTGGCATATGGTCTGCCACAACTGGGTACTTCGCCTACGCGGATTCCAGATGTGGAGGATCATGCACCTTCCCTGTTGGACCTTCTGCTGACCTCTCACCAGGACGGATATCAGATTTCTTTTGACACCCTGCTACCGGCGCTGAAATCGCAGTTGCATTCTGTAGACCTTCACCGTGTTTGGCACTATAGGTCAGCCGATTGGGATAGGATGCGGTCTTTCTTTGCACCCTACCCTTGGTTTGGTCGCTCCTGTAAAATAGCATCATGCTATAAGCAGGAGTGCTACCAAGCCTAGGCTAACGCATCAACGTCCTGGGATGTAACCACCAGCGCTCTAAAAAAGAAGTATAATTCCGCCTCTAGGTCCTTCAAAAGAGTCATTGCCAAGGCAAAGTCAGAGCACATAGGCAGAATTGGCGAGAAACTAGTTCGCCTTCCTTCTGGAACCCGTGCATTCTGGTCTCTCGCCAAGGCTGTCCAGGGGAGTTTCTGTCAGCCATCTCTTCCATCTCTGCACAGGGAGGACAACTCACTGGCCCATACCGCAAAAGAGAAAGCCGATCTGCTAGGCTCTTTCTTTGCATCTAACTCGACTCTCGATGAAAGGGGGAGTACGCACGTAGTGCTACATGCCGGAAGTGCAGTTCACACAGCGCTCGGTTCGCAAAGCACTCCTCTCCCTGGACATATACAAGTCGAAATCTGACGGAATCCCGTCAGCGAGAAGGCATGCTTGGGAGGGAGAGAGCTGAGCCCCCCAATTGTGCTGACGACGTGTGCTCCAGAGTTGACACCGGTTTTAACGCATATTTTCCGGTACTCATACTCCCTAGGCGTAGTCCCAAAATCATGGAAGATGGCTTTCGTCCACCCGATCCCTAAAAAGGCGACCGCTCAGACCCGTACAACTACAGGCCTGTCACCATTACCTCCTTGTTCTCCAAAACAATGGAGTCTATTGTAATCTGCCAGCTGATGAGGTACCTTGAGGATCACCAGCTGATTAGTGATCAGTGATCACCAATACGGTTTTCGCCGTGGTCGATCAGCTGGTGATCTTCTGGTCTTCCTAACTCATAGATGGGCGGAGCCAGTAGAGTCCAAGTGGGAGGCAGTAGAGTCCAAGGGGGAGGCATTGGCCGTTAGTTTGGACATTGCGAAGGTCTTCGATCGGATTTGCCACAAAGCGCTTCTTTCGAAGCTCCCTTCCTATGAGCTTCCCGAGAAATTGTGCAATTAGATCACCAGTTTTCTTGCAGATCGGAGTATCAAAGTCTTTGTAGACGGTGCAAGCTCCAATTACAAGCCTATTAATGATGGTGTTCCATAAGGCTACATCCAACGTCAACGCTCTTGACGTTTCTTCTGCATATCAATGATATGTTGCAAACCCGTAACATTCATTGCTATGAAGATGACAACACTGGTGATGCTCTGTACACCGGCCGTGCCAATGTTTCTCGGGAAAACGTCTCCGAGTACCGGGACAAACTTGTGTCTGAAGTCGAGTCTTTGCTGAACAGAGTCTCGGATTGGGAGCGACTAAATCTAGTCCAGTTTACCCCTCACAAGATACAAGTTTAACCGCTAAAAAGAACCACTTTGTCGTATCTCTTCAGTTTCAGGGCACTCCCCTTGTTGCCTCAGCCAGTATCGGAATCCTTGGCGTCGAGATATCGAGTGACGTGCAGTTTCGTGGTCACTTGGAAGAGAAGGCCAAATTGGCCTCTGAAAAGCTTGGCGTGCTCAGCAGAGCGGGACAGTATTTCATGCCGGCACACCGCCTGCAACTTTACAAGGCACAGTTTCGGCCGCACATAGAATACTGTTGCCATCTCTGGGCTGGAGCTCCCCAGTACCAGCTCCTTTCATTTGACCGCATCCAGCGCAGAGCGGCTCGAATCGTCGACGACCGAGTGCTTTCCGATCGGCTCGATTCACTGGCGCTGCGAAGAGATGTTGCCTCTCTGCATTTTCTTTCGCATGTACCACGGGGTGTGCTCTGAGGAATTGTTTGGTTTAATCCCAGCCGCCAAATTTCGTGAACGTACTACGCGGCAAACGTCCTGATACCAACCACACCATCCGGACGCTTGGCGTACGACCTCTCTGTGGAATAGTTTACAACCGGCAATTTTGCGGATCGATACGACCTGATGACCATCAAGAAAACAGCTTACTCTTTTCTAAAGGGCCGGAAACCTGCTACTTTCCTGCGTTGCGGTTGATCATGGGCGGTGGTAGTCACTTAAATTCAGGTGAGGCGCATGGTCGTTTTCCTCCTCTTCTATAAAAAAAACTAACAAAATTAAACCTAAACCCAAGCATACCACTGCAAGACTTCAATATACTGAAAACTTGTTCTGCGTAGATCGGACCAAAAATTATTATTCAAAAACTGAAGGTAGCCGGGCTTACTATGACATTGGGACGTCAAACGTCTCGGTCCCCCTCCCCCGTGACCATGGGTACTGTAAACAATGATTTCAAAAAGAAGGATAGGCCCATTTAAATATTTTACTCATAACTTTTTCATACAAGAAAAAGTAGAGCATCTGTCATAATACAAACGTCATATCAAAACACCACGTAACCAGGGTCGGATTTCGTAGTATAATTATCCCGATTGTACCATTATTTCATAGTTTGTAGTACATAGTATTGTAATAATACTAACCAATAATAAAAGGTGGCCCATAAGTCGTTAGAAATGTAAATTTCGAATAAAATACAAAAGGCGCGCATGAGTGGCGCGCGCGGTGCGGGGGGAGTACCGACGGTTTCTGGGAATTCAGTCGCCATGGAGCGTTTCACCGGTGCGGACCGTGCATTTTGTGTGCGCAAGTCTTATCGAAACATTGATTCGGCTACCATTGCGCGGCGTAAATTTCGAGAATAGAGTTCGAAGAGAGTGGTTCGACGTTGGATAAACAACGGTCAGGTCGACCAAGGGCATCCCGGACGGAAGAAAACATCGATGTAGTGAAACACTCAATTCGTGAAAATCCTACCCAGTCTACTCGTAAGTGTTCCATAGCATTAAACTTATCCAGAACATCGTTACAGCGAATTTTAAAGAAAGATTTACATCTTCACCCGTACAAGATTCAGATAGTACAGGAATTAAAAGATACTGACACTATCCACAGACTAAATTTCGCAAATGAAATGTTGAACCGCTTTACTTCGTTTAATAACGTGTTATTCTCTGATGAGGCTCACTTTCACATCAACGGCCATGTCAATAAGCAAAATTGTCGCTACTGGAGTTGCAAAAATCCAAATCGCAAACATCAAAAGCCCTTACATAGCTCTAAAGTGACAGTTTGGGCGGCTATGTCAGCGCATGGCATTATAGGCCCTTACTTTTTTGAGGACGGCAGAGGCCGCGTGCTTACTGTTACTTCACAACGGTATGTAGCTATGATCCAGGACTCTTTTACACCAGAGTTGCAGAATTTTCCAGGCTTCAATACGCGGACCTGGTTTCAACAAGATGGAGCAACTGCCCATACCTCTAACGTCGCTATGCCGGTCGTCCGTCAACTTTTCCCTAATAAAGTGATCTCTCGAAGAGGAGGTATTCCTTGGCCACCACGTAGTCCAGATCTGACCCCAATGGACTTTTCTTATGAGGTTATCTTAAGACTAAAGTGTACGAAACCAACCCGCGGACAATTGACGTCCTGAAAGAAAATATCCAAAGAGAAATGGCAAACATTACAGAGCTTACTTGCCGCGCAGTGATGGATAATTTTAAACATCGCTTACAGGAGTGTCGCGATCGTAACGGATTACATTTAGATGATGTAATTTTCAAAAAATAATTCCCATTTTATAAGAATTATGACAAAATAAAAACCTTTGGACCATGGGCCACCCGGTACCATAATTTTACCTAAAGGTCGACTTGTATTATTATTGGGTCCTTTTATTTTAATATTAACCCTACGATATCGAGAATTTCTGTATTATACATGAGTACCGCGTTTTTTAAATAAAATTAGAATTATCTCCCTTTCTGGTCAATCGATGAAAAAAGAAACACGAAACGTTAAACGTTAAATTAAAGTAATTAAACGCGATAAAATCCGTAAATAATAGTTTTATTCAACGTTAAACGTGATATAATTTTTATAAAATAGTATTATTTTATTTTCCATGTACAATATCTTTAAATGTCTGAATCCAACCCTGGCCTAATCTTGGTAACGTAACTAAACTGTAAAATAAAACTTTAAAATTGCGTTTATATAATAATTTAATTGTAACAAAACTAATATAAGGTTATTTACCGATGATACGATATCCCATGTTTCTTTTAAATTTTTGTATCGTAATTTTGCATTCTTTTACCACACAACTAGACATATTTGTGACAGGCAATCTGTCAAAAAATCATATCTGTCCTGCGCGCGCACCATTGTCTACCGATTCGATTAAAATTACAGTTTAGGGCCAACGCACTCGTCCGTTTTAGTTGTTCCTTCGGCCCGGTCCTTACGCTAGTAATATATAAGTCAATGGCTGTAAAGCACCCGAAACTACGGGAATTAAAAATAAGTTAAAATAGTTAATTAAACGCGATAAAATACTTAAATATAATTTTATTCAATTAAATTGGGGTTGTAAAATTGTACCTAAATATAACACAAATAAACTTTAAAATATAGTTGTGTCAATGAAATTGACTATTTATGTTATGCGTAAACGAACTATGCATTTCTTGATGGAGGCATGAACCTATGTATGGCTGTAAAGATGATAATGATGAATTGAACCATGTGTCATTAGCTACGTTAGTACTCTTATTAGTTTGTGGTCATTAGCAATATTAGTCCAGGATGTAACTACAAAAACAATCATGACTCGCCGTTTCACCTATATTTTGTAATTTAATTTTGAATGAATATAAAATTTGTGGCGACATGCAACTTTCTATTTTGTTTATGTATAGAACGTCGAACACGCCGACGCGATGTTCGTGTCGGTTGCTGTCGGGAATGCTCGGCGACGTTCGGATTGCTTTCATGACAGCCCGGGCGTCTTCGGTTTTCCCGGCAGTCTGCATTGAAACGGCCTCAGAGTTAGACCCCTCGCTTTGCGCCGCCGGAGTAACGGTTGCCGTTCAAATCGCATAAATCTATTTTTGGCTTGCATATTTTAAATGTCTTTTGTACGTTTAATTAATTGTATTTAGTCTTAATTTCTCTTGTTTGGTGCTGTAATATCTGTGTTGCAAACTGTCATTGTGTAGAAAGTAAACATTATATTCTTGGAAGAGTGAAAGACGTTTCCATCATTGCCCAGCTTAACCTCCCACATTTGGTGACCCCGAGAAGAACATAGCGTACTAAGAACATCAAAAATGTGGCAAGAGGTTAGCACGGATGCAACTAAAAGCAGTACTATTGGCAGTGAAGCGGTACTTTGCCGAGTAGGCATTAAGATGCCTCCGTTTTGGCCCGAGAAACCGACGCTTTGGTTTGCACAGTTAGATTGCCAATTTGCATTATCGAATATTACATCGGATGTCACAAAATATTATTATGTTATATCGGTGTCAGATCCGAAAATTGCTGCGGAAGTCGAAGATCTAATAATTAGACCACCGGCGAACGAGAAATACGACACACTGAAACGTGAGTTAATTGCCAGACTATCTGCTTCAAGAAGCCAGCAAATTAAGCAGTTGCTCATGAATGAGGAATTGGGAGATCGCAAGCCGAGCCAGTTTTTGCGACATATTCGTAATTTATCTGGGTCAGGGTTCCCAGATGAGTTCCTGCGTACCTTATGGTCAAGCCGACTACCCAGCTTGCTACAAACTATAGTGGCTATGCAAGATAACCTTTCGCTGGACCAACTCGCCCAATTAGCCGATAAAGTAGCTGAGGCCACGCCCCAAATGTTAGCACAACAAGTACCTACCACATAAACTTCAGGCTCGCCTTCAGCATTCGAAGACCTAAATCGGAAGATTGATGCGCTAACCAAGAGGCTTGATGAAATGTCGATACCAAGCAGACGTCGTGACTTGCCGAAAAGAAGGTCGAAAACCAGCAGCCGGCGCCGCAGTCGTTCGAGAACTCGTGCTCGCGCTGAGGGCCAGCGATACTGCTGGTATCACTTTAATTACGGCGAGAAAGCAGCGAAGTGTATAAAGCCTTGTACTTATTCAAAAAACTAGTTGAGCGGTCGCTCTCTGCGACCGGTGATGAGTGTAAATCGAACGTTAAGCGTTTGTTTGTTACTGACGCTAAAAGTAAAGTGCAGTTTTTAATCGACACGGGATCTGACTTGTGTGTGTGTATCCATTGAGCTTAGTGCGCATGCAGCGTCGCAACAAAACTAATTACGAGCTCTTTGCTACAAATAATACTGTAATTGCTACATATGGTTGGTTAAGTTTATGTTTAGATTTAGTTTTAAGGCGTGCATTTTCTTGGCGCTTTATAATAGCTGATGTAAGCAAGCCGATAATAGCTGTAGACTTTCTATCCTTCTATAACTTACTTGTTGACGTGCGTAATTCGCGATTAATTGATAATTGCACTTCGCTTACATCAGTTGCCTCGATTGCATTTGCTTGCCCATGCCCTTACATAAAGGTCATTTCAGGTGATACATCGTCCCCCCCGAACGGGTTCCCGCCTTGTCGTGGCGGGGGGACTTAGTAGCCGTGGCTTGGTCTCCCACGGTGAACAAAGAGGAACCCACGTGGCTGGCCCGAGGTGAAGGGCCGGCCTGAGGTGGCCACTCCGAGTGGGCTTGGGGAGCCCACTTCGGATGTGTGCTGGTGGACTGCAGCGAGTGGGGACTCCGCACCCTCTACCGCTGCAGCCGAGGTGGAGTCGCGGAGGAAGAGGAGTGTTGGTATGGCGATGCGCCACTCGCCCTATCCTCCGCAGCCGAATCTTGGTTGGCGGCGGAGCCATAGACCAGATCCGCCGCTGGGGTCGGGAAGGCTAGTACTTCTAAGTGCTCGTTTTTCCTGGCCCCATGCCCTTCGCGCATCGGACGCGGGGGCGTCTGTTGCGCAGATGCAATTGGAGGCCGTGGAGGAAGGCGTGCCATGTGTTCTGGTGCGCCTTACTTGGGAAGGAGAACGGGGAGGAATATTCCTCTCCCGAGGAGGTGCTGCCATGGGGCGGCAGTCGCTGGTAGGGCCGCGGAAGTGTGCGAAAGCGTTCCCGTAGCCCTGCCAATATGCGACGAAGGTGGAACACCATGGGGTTTTAGTCAGTGCGAGTCCGACATAACCCGTCCTTGCCCCCCGCGAGGCGGGTATGCGTAGGCATTTCCCCATGTTAAAAAAAAAGGTGATACATCGTTCCATCGGATACTCTAAGAATATCCAGATATAATGCGGCCGGTCAGAGCTTCTTTGGAGCCGAAAATCAAGCACCATACGCAGCATTATATCAGAACGACCCCAAGCCCACCTGGGTTTCGCGACCAAGGCGACTAGCACCTGACCGTCTTAAGACTGCGAAACAGGAGTTTGAAGCAATTGGTCGTACGGGTATTGCGCGCAGGTCTGAGAGCTCATGGTCGTCATCCCTCCATGTAGTGCCTAAAAAGGCGAAGGTTGGCGACCCTGTGGGGACTACCGTGCACTCAATGCTCACACGATACCAGATCGTTACCCAGTACGCCATATTGCTGACTTTTCTCACAATCTATTTAATTGTAAAATTTTTAGTAGATTGGACTTAGTTCGAGCGTACCATCAGATACTGTTTGCGATTGAGGTTGTAGAGAAACACTGATGAACTTTGGGCTTCGGAATGCTGCCCAAACCTTTCAGACTTTTGTGGATGAGGTCCTCAGGGGTCTCGAGTTCTGCTTTGCGTACATCGATGACATATTAGTTGCTTCCGCTAATGAAGTGGAGCACCAGGAACATTTACGTGCGGTATTTTCGCGTTTTAGCGAATACGGTATTTTATTAAATACAAACAAGTGCGTATTCGCCGTGCCGCAGGTGGAGTTTCTAGGCTACCTGGTTTCTTCAGAAGGGACTAAACCGGTTGGTGACAAAGTGAAGGCTATTCTTGACTTTCCCCTACCTAAGACTATTAGGGATCTTAGGCGGTTTTTAGGAGCATTAAACTTTTATAGACGCTTTATACAGGATGCTGCCAAGCTTCAGGCTCCTCTCCATGCACCACTTAGTAGTCCATCGGTGAAGAGCAACAGCAACATTAACTGGACTGCTAACCTAGAAAGCGCTTTTAATGCTTGCAAAGCAAGCATTGCTAACGCCGCTCTTCTAGCTAATTTAGATTCGTCTGCTCCGTTGGCCATAGTAACTGACGCATCCAACTCCGCTATTGGTTCAGTCTTGCAGCAGAAAGTCCTAGGTCATTGGCAGCCGTTAGGATTCTTTTCGCATAAGCTTTCGCCAACACAAGTCAAATACAGTGCATATGATCGTGAACTCTTAGCTATTTACGAAACAGTAAAATATTTTCGACATATGATTGAATCAAAACCATTCTTTATACTGACTCATCATAAGCCGATTATTTCAGCTTTTAAGAAAGCCTGTGACGCTTGCTCTCCGCGACAATTTAGGTATTTAGATTTTATAGCCCAATTTACAACGGATATCCGTCACATTACTGGGAAAGACAATGTTGTCGCGGATGCGTTGTCAAGAACGGATGCAATAACACGCTCGCTAGACCCTATTGCCTTAGCAGCTTCTCAGGATACGGACCCAGAACTCCAAAATATTTTGCGAACTGGTTTGTCTCTTAAGTTACAGAAGGTCTGTATTGATGGTACGAAAATCTTCTGTGACATATCTGGGCCCAGACGTAGACCATTCATAACACCTGCATTCCGTAAAATGGTTATTGACAATATTCATGGACTTCGTCATCCAAGTGCTAGGGCTACTATCAAATTAGTGACTGAGAGGTACGTACGGCCTGGCATTAGGAAGGATTTTCGGAATTGGGCGCGCTCGTGTATCTCATGCCAGAGATCGAAAATATCGAGACACGTACACGCCCCTATCCAGGATTTTAAGCTTCCTACGGCCCGATTTTCTCACGTCCACGTAGACTTGATAGGTCCACTTCCCGTCTCTGATGGTTACTGATACTGCTTCACAGCTATAGATAGGTTTACTAGGTGGCCGGAAGTAGTGCCGTTACAGGACATCAGAGCGGAGAGTGTAGCAAAAGCTTTTATTTCATCGTGGATATCACGTTTTGGTTGCCCAGAAAAAGGTAACCACAGATAGAGGGAAACAGTTTGAATCCCATCTTTTTAGTCAGATATCAGCGCTTATAGGTTCACGACATATACAAACTACTGCGTATCATCCTGCTGCCAATGGTCTAATGGAACGCTTCCATCGACAACTTAAGGCAGCTATTATGTGCTAAGTAGACGAAAGCTGGACTGAGATACTTCCACTTGTACTTCTGGGTATTCGTAGTGCATGGAAGGACGACTTGTCTGCTTCTACTGCTGAACTAGTTTACCGACCCGCTTAAGTTACCCGGCGACTTGTTTGAACCGACTGCTGACAAACTGACCGATTACACCGACTTTCTGAACAGGTTGCGTTTACATATGAAAAAGTTACAACCTATAACAGTTACTTGACACGGCACACGTAAAATCTTCGTTTATAAAGACTTATCGACTCTTTCACATGTATTTTTACCACAGGACTTTGTACGGAGATCTTTGCAACCACCTTATGCCGGCCCGTATAAGGTAATAGAGCGCGGTGAAAAATTTTTCAAAATTGACGTTGCTGGTAGGATAGTCAACGTCTCTATCGACAGGCTGAAACCGGCCTATTTTCTGACGGATGAACCAGGTAGTTCCGGTGCGTCGTTGACTGTGCCTATGACGCATGGGGCTAACGCTACTCCTGATGGTACAAGAGCACTTCCAACTCTTACGCAATTAAGGACGTCTCGCTACGGTCGCCGAGTACGATTCCCTGATTTTTATCGACCCTAAAGGTCTCCGGGAGGAGGGAGGAGGGCTGATGTGGCAACATGCACCTTTCTATTTTGTTTATGTATTGAACGTCGCACACGCCGACGCCATGTGCGTGTCGGTTGCTGTCAGGAATGCTCGGCGACGTTCGGATTGCTTTCACGACAGCCCGGGCGTCTTCGGTTTTCCCGGCAGTCTGCATTGAAACGGCCTCAGAGTTAGACCCCTCGCTTTGCGCCGCCTGAGTAACGGTTGCCGTTCAAATCGCATAAATCTATTTTGGCTTGCATATTTTAAATGTTTTCTCTTGTTTGGTGCTGTAATATCTGTGTTGCAAACTGTTATTGTGTAGAAAGAAAACATTATATTCTTGGAAGAGTGAAAGACGTTTCCATCATTGCCCAGCTTAATCTCCCACAAATTGAATCAATATTGCGTATTCTCTTGTGATTTCTAATATTTCATAAATATTACTCGATACCAAGTAGTATCGATATTTTGAGACGATACTTTTATCGATATCAATACTTTTTATTCGATACTTGGTATACACTCCGTAGGTTAGGATCACTCGCGTTCGTTCATAATATAAAGTCGACCTACATGTTGGCCAAGCGACAACCAACGCGAGCGTAGGCAAATATATACATGACGAGTGCTACAGTCTACAGGTTGGCAATGAGTAAACATACTGACATGGCCGACGCTTGCGATCTGCAGGCGAGCGCCTTTCATTTGTGCAGAAAAACCAACACTGTTCAGAAGTGAGACGAGTCGTGCTGAGCGATCCAGAGTGGTGGCAAGGTATGCCAAACAAACCATTCACAAGTTGGCGCTCGCCTGCACTCGGCCAGCTCGGCACTCGAGCAACGATAAGCAATGGCGAGGCTAGACAAATGGGGTGTCTCTACGTCGTTACTTGCCTTCACTCGGCCAACATGTATAGCTGGCTCAATACTTCGTAGTAAACTTTGTGGTCGGTGGTATGCCCAAAATATTATGTTTCGCGTGCCATTGGTTCGCCATCCCTGGCCTAAACTACAGCATTTCTCAAGAATTGGGTTATCTAATGCAAAAATATTTTTTCAAATCCAAATTTTAGTTCCATAGATTACCCCATACATACAAACAGACAAACTTTTACATCTTTATAGTATTAGATGGTGGTTCCGTCAGTGTAGCCCGTGGTATTCAAAATTTCATACGTTTTTTCTTGCAAATTGCAATTATGTATTAGGTCATATGTTGATCATAATGTGATACGCATTAAAAACTAAAGTATTATTAAAATTATTACATTTCATTAAAAAATACCATCTGCGGGCCATTGATGGAACCACCATAAAAATAAGTTTTACGGTTTATTATAATAATAATAATAATAACCCCCGCCCCCAAGGGAGTGAACCTTGTCGAGGTGGGGTGAGGGAGGCTTAAAGAGAGCAAACACTAGTACTAGATATGAAGATCTTGATCTAATACCCCAAGTGGGAGATACCAAACATTTAATACCAACAACATCTGGACCAATTCTCTTTCCGAACTAATCATTCCCAACACAATTCAACTAATGGAGCACAGTAAAAAGATATATAATTTACAGCCGCTGCCCGGGGTTCTGCCTCTACGGTGCCGGGGTGAGTTGAACAAGCGGGCTTTCCGCGTTGATGCTACAGCTGAATCTTTAAGCGAGGATACTACACCAACAACATCATCTAGAGATAGAGACTATATTACCAGATAATTCAACTAAATACAAATAGAACTTCTTATAAAAAACAATTACATAAAGCTTTATTTAATGCATTCCCAACACTTGCTTATTTAAATGAACAGTGAATAGCTGACCAAAGAAGAGCAATAGTAAATAATAAATACATCAGTGACGGTAAATTGAATGAAATGAAACCACAAGTAAATAAAGAACTATATAAGTCTGAATAATTCAAATTATGCAAATACAATTCCTCATACAAGACACTAATCATACTGACATTCCTTTTATAAATAGCATTGAAGTCTCTTTAAATAATCTATCACAACCTGAGAGAGATCCCTTAATAGACGAAACTTTTTAGCAAGCATTATTACATTTTAAAGACACTGACCCCAAAAGCAGAGTCTACAACCCTAAATAAAAGCCACTAAAAAACTTGCAATGATAGTTCATTATCTTAATGAAAAATCTCTCCCCGAAACTGTTAATACAGAAACGGACTTTATTACATTACATACTGCAATATATTGCGGTGCGTGGACAGCAGATAAGGTAAACGAGGCAAAATTATCGTACGAAATCCTAAAAAAATCTTACCAAGCTAAAGATAATTATAAACCACATTGGCAAAAACGGCTAGAGAGGAGACTAGGTGAGTTGCGAACAAAAATTGGCAGAGTAACTTCTTGCAAACTTGTAACTTTTTTTTTAAATACCGTTACTGCAATTGAAGCCTTTTTACGTTATTGCTTTTTGTTTTGAGGCGTTTTTCAGTTTAATTTTACGCCGTTTACGTGGGTTAGACGGGTCGGAAATTCGGGACGCACTATAAAGAGCATTTAGCCGCTTATAGAAATTGCAATACTGATAAATCCCATTTTGCTAAACATCTCTTGGACACTGGACACAACCTAGCCAACGACCATTCCTTTAAAGTCTTACATACTTGTAATAAGGGGCTGCGACTGGGTGTGCTGGAACAGAGATTAATTTGGAAATAATAATGGTAACATTGCGCTGCTGAATGAACAAACAAATGTTTCTATAGCCGCTCGTTGCTTCTTGCAACCACAGTTGCAAAAACAGAATCCTTAACTTTGCTCTTTGCAACTGTGGTTGCAAAGCGACGAAGTTCCTTTAATTGAATTTAGACCGTATTTTAAACGCACAGAGTCTATAACTATTACGTATTAAAACCAAAAAGAAATATATAAATCATAGATTTGGATCAAAATTACCAACCTCTTGGACGAAAAATATTGAAACTTTTTTTTTATTTTTTTTTTATTTATTGATCTCTTCACAACTTCTTACTGGCTAGTTAACAATAACAATGTAGTAAGGACCTAACGTTGTGAGAGACTGGTGCCTATGATAGGTTTTATAATAAAACCTGAGTTACAGGTCACCAGGCCCCCCCTCGCGGATTGGTTACATATACTACAAAGTACAATACAGAAAGGAAATATCATATAAGAGTTATAAAAAGTACATAATAGGCGAATTGTAAAATTCATATAATGGATATGTGTGTGCGTGCGTGCGTTTGTGTGTGTGTGTGTGTGTGTGTGTGTGTGTGTGTGTGTGTGTGTGTGTGTGTATGTGTGTGTGTATGTGTGTGTGTGTGTGTGTGTGTGTGTGTGTGTGTGTGTGTGAGTGTGTGCTAATGAAGCAATCCTGATGCTGGAGTATCGTTATTAGCGGTTTTAGAAATTGTTATATGAGTAATTTACTCGTTTGAGAAAATTAAAAGTATTAATGTTGGGTTAAAAGAAGATTCTCAGTTTCTTGGTAATTAAGGGTTTTTAAGAATTTTGTCAATGTTATTTTACAACTAGATTTGGTTTTGGGATATATGTTTAAAATTTTATTTAGTTTGTTATAAAGAAAGGGTCCCATGAAGCAGAAAACTTACCTGAAAGAGCTGAGTTGAAAGTTTGAGTTTTGTAAATTATATCTTTGCGGCGCTTATCCTTAAAAAAAATCTGGGTTATAATGTAGATGAGAATGTTGTTTAAGTACGATATGTAGGATGAAGGTTTGTCTAACCGTTAGTACATCCCATTTTTTATACAGCTCGTCTGTAGGAAAATGGAAAGGGAGACCAGCACCTGCTTTGAGAATTGCACGTTGTGCTCTTTCTACTTCTATAAGATATGTTTTGGCACCTCCTCCCCGTGATGTTATACAATATTCAATCAGAGATTGACATAAAGCGAAGTAAACTAACATTATAACACGGCGTTCTGCTATATGTTTTAAGGTTCTGAATATAAATATGAGTTTTCGCAGACGGGATACTAAAGCTTCAAAGTGGGGTTTGAACGTTAAAGTCTGATCAATCAAAATGCCAAGATATTTGATTTTATCGGTTCTTTCAACTAAGGGACAGTGACATCCGGGAAGTCTAAAACCACAGGTGTGGGCTGTGATTGTCAAAGATAGAGGTGGAAGGAGGTTAGCTCTATGACCAAATGCAATGTACTTTGTTTTATCTACATTCAGTGTTAAGACATTGTAACTAAGCCATTCAGAGACTTTATTTAATCCCATCTGAGCGTTCTCAAAAACATTATGCCAGGAATCATTCAAATTCAATCAAAGAAAAGGGCAGTATCATCAGCATAGGTGATTATTTTTCCTTTAGAGAGCTGAAGTTGGCATAGGTCATTGATATATACCAGAAAAAGTGTCGGACCGAGAATACTGCCTTGTGGCACACCAAATTTGATAGGTAACTCATCACTTAATGTATAATGATCTAAACGGACCCGCTGTCTTCTTTTGGTCAAATAATCTTCCATCAGTTTTAATGGAATACCCCTTACACCAGCCCTTTCTAGTTTTTTTACGAGGTGAGGGATAGAGACTGTGTCAAAAGCTTTATACAAGTCAAGGAACACTGTGAAACACTTGTTTTTTCTATCTAAATTAAGTATAGTCGTGTTAATAAGATCATGAACAGCATCATTAGTAGTCTTACCGCGTCGGAAACCAAATTGATTGTGTGAAATAAAGTTATTTGACCTAACCAACCTTTGATTGACTAGTCGCTCCAAAATTTTTGATAAGGTTGATAAAATAGAGATCGGCCGATAACTTTGTAAGTAAGTGACGCTTGAGTAGATTTAACGAGGTGATAAAATATGCCGTGAGTATTGAATTTTATTGATTTTTGCTAGTATTTATACACAAAATGAATGTCTTATTAGTGTTTTCTAGTATTAAAGTAATATTTTTGCAAATAGTGTATGAAAAATGTGATAAAGTCGACTTTTAGAAATACTCAGAATGACGCGAATCTAAACATAATTTTCTATAGCTTACATTATCGTAATTATGTTGTATTCTTTAAATACGAAATAGTCGTAGTGGTATTTGAATTTATAATTACTCAATTGAAGTAATAAAGTTTTATAAATTGTTCATCATATTATAACATAAGTTTTTATGTAATAACAGCCTAGATTTTAACTAACAAATAGCGATCAATTGCGCAATCCGTGAATTCTTCATCAGGTTTCACTTAATATTTTACTATGTATTTAAATATAAATCGTTTTAAAATATAGATAAATATATCAAGTAATTCATTAAGTTTAAGAATATAATAATAAATCATACACTTATCGATCTTATTTTCTTGATAAACGGGTGATAAATTGAAAACTTGATAAAAAGTCGCTAAAATGGCTTGTACTTGTGATTTCAACACCTCTAAAATATTATTGTAATCATATTTTGTTAGAATAACATACATATTTCCTTTCCTTATTTCAATGGCTATTTATAAAATTTAAAATATTTGAAGTGCTCCTCTCAAGTAAGTCATAAATTAAGTTTTATTGATGGCGGGTCGAACGTGAGAAACACAGTCCCAATTACTGGCAAACTAAGCTATCCTTTTTTTGTTCGCAAGCACTCAAGTGGATAGTTCATAAAAGATAGCTTGATCCGGCTTGATCTCTGCGACATATGTCAAACTCACATTCCTAGGGTTGTCAGGACATAAAAAATTGTCGATAGAAATTATCGATGTTTCTTACTATTATCGATGCTAATGTAACATATAATAATTGGGTTTAATTTAATTACAAACTTTACTAAATTAAACAAATATTTTTAATATAAAATGCATTTATTCTCTAGCTAAGATTAATAACGATAATCCTGCTCCCGTATTTTACAATGGAACATTGTTGCCATTTTGTAAGTCTGTCAAAAATCTTGGCTTACATATAGACCATACCTTAAGCTGGTGGGTTCAAGTTGCCGAAACAAGCCGTAAAGTAACTGCCACCTTACGTTCTCTTTGTCGTCTCAAAAACTTTCTGCCTTTTAAAACTAAACTTCTGCTAATCCAGACTTTGATATTACCCATTATTGATTATGCGGATGTGAGTTACCCAGATCTATCTCAATATCTTCTCGATAAGTTGGAGTGCCTTCTCAACAAATGCGTTAGATTCATTTTTGGCTTACGTAAGTATGACCATATTTCCCAGTACCGAATTAAGCTTAAATGGCTCTCTATTCGTCAAAGGCGTAGCTCCCGAACTTTGCAAGTAGGGAATGCAATCCAGCACCCAAAATCCATAAGATTTGCAGGATTTTAACTTTGACCTGACTTTTACCTCTTTAGCTGCGTTAAAGTATTTTGTTGCGAATGCAGCTGAGAACAGCTTGTACTGCGGTTTCAGTATCACTAACGCTACGTACAGATTCCTCTGTTATCTTATACTTCGTACGTAAGTGTACTTGCAGGTGTACTTGCAAGTGTACTTGTAGTTAGTTAGAAGGACAACGTTTACACTTAGCAGAAAAGCCATCTTCCGATCTTAAGAAGTGCTGCCATACAAATTTATTATTGTCGTATTCCTTATAAATTACTTTAGCATTCATTTTTAAGTTCCCGATTACAACTTTACTTATAGCCAATTATTAATTAATTAATTTTATTTAGATAGAATGTTGCGGTTCAAATATAAAAATAAACCGTTTAAATTAATGTCAATTTAAATCGCATGTCACAAAGTACGCACTAGTACGCACGCAGTACGTCAAGAACTCACGAGTCAAAACTGAAATAGTGCAAGCATTAGTAGAGTATCGACAGATATTTTGGGGAATCAACTTTTGATGGTGGCACTAATTAGGTCGGCATGTCCATAAAGTAGGGCATTGACAGGTACTGTCTGTACTACTAAGAAATTCAGGACTTCATAGGCGTGATTTTACTGACAGCTGTCACAGAGATCAAGCTATCTTTTATGAACTATAATTCAACTTTGTTAAACATTTTTTAAGTCTAATATCTAATAATAATTTTAAAATAATAATAATAATAATAAATATATTTATATAAATAAAAAATTATATATAAAACATTAAAAATAATACAATATATGTTGTTTTTGTCGACCTTGAAAAGGCGTACGATCGGGTTCCCCGTGAGGTTTTGTGGTGGGCGTTAAAGATGAAAGGTATGCCTGGGAAGTATGTGAGGTTAGTCCGTGCTATGTACAGAGCATCCCGTACATGTGTACGATCTGCCGCGGGAACTACGGGCAGTATCGATGTGGCGGTAGGGCTGCACCAAGGGTCGGCATTGAGCCCTTACCTCTTCCTACTGATTATGGACGCTTTGACGTCGGACCTGCAGGATGAGGCACCCTGGTGCATGCTCTTTGCCGATGACATCGTGCTTGTCGGGGAAGAAGGCATCGAGGTACAGAGCAGACTGACGGGGTGGCAACAGAGGCTGGAAAGTGTTGGCTTGAAGATCAGCAGATCCAAAACCGAATATCTGTGCTGTGATTTCGGCGGTCTTTCCAGTCCTGTACCCATGTCGTTGGATGGCGCTATACTGCCTACCTGCTCAGATTTCAAGTACCTCGGTTCCCTCATTCAAGGCGACGGCGGAATAGATAGAGCTGTGCAGCATAGGATTAACGCAGGGTGGATGAAATGGCGACAGGTCACAGCCACAACGTGCGATCCCCGAATGCCAATAAGGCTGAAGGGGAAAAATTACAAATCGATCATCCGACCTGTCGTCATGTATGGAAGTGAATGCTGGGCCGTCAAGAAGAAGGATGAAAATAGACTGCATGCGAATGAAATGAGAATGTTACGATGGATGTGTGGTGTGACAAGGATGGATAAGATAAGGAATGAGTATATAAGAGGATGCCTGAAAGTAGCGCCAGTGGTAGAAAAGGTGAGAGGAAGCAGATTGGCATGGTTTGGGCATGTGATGCGGAGGGATGAAAGTCATGTCACAAAACGAGTGTTGAATATGAATGTGGAGGGACACACGGGCAGAGGAAGGCCGAATAAAAGATGGATCGATTGTGTGAAGAGTGATATGAGAATGAAAGGAGTAAGTATGGTAATGACTACTGCTAGAGAGGAATGGAATAAGAAGATTTACTGCGCCGACCCCAGATAATGGGAAATGGTTTAGAGAATGATGACAATATATGTTGAATAAAACTAAATTTACGGATTTTATCGCGTTTATTTCATTACTTTTACTTATTTTTAATTCCCGACGTTTCGGGTGCTTTACAGCACCCATGGTCACGGGGGGACTGAGATGTTTGACGTCCCAATGTCATAGTTAGTCCGGCTACCTTCAGTTTTTGAATATTAATTTTTGGTCCGATTTACGCAAAACGAGCTTATAGTATCATGAAGTCTTGCAGTGGTATGCTTAGGTTTGGGTTTAATTTTTTTAATTATAGGATCCCAAGCAGGTGGCAGCACCCATCCATCTTCTCTATTGAAATTTGGATGTTTTTTTAATTTCAATAGCCTCGCGTATCATCCTTGGTAGGAATCGGTGTTCTTTTGCGAGAATTTGTGGTTTATCAAATCGAATGTAATGGTGGGGACGATCTTGAACATGTTCGCAGACTGCAGACTTCCCGGAGCGTCGGTGCTTCACGTCAGCTATATGTTCTTTCACGCGGGTTTTTATAGATCTTTTTGTTTGACCTATGTAAGAGAGACCACATTCACAATATAACTTGTACACTCCTGCATCTTGTAGAGGGATATTACACTTGACGGATGGTAAAAATTGACTAATCTTCTTCGGCGGCTTGTAGTATGTTTTAATGGAAGCTCGCTTCAAGATGTAGCCAACCTTGTCTGTGACTCCTCTGACATATGGTAGTACAGCAGGTACACGCTCGACTGTGGCCGGCTTCACTCGGTCACTGTGACGTAGGCGCGGGACCCGAAGCTTGTTGTCTTGCAATACTTGCTTGACGTGCTGAAGTTCGGCGGTCAGATGTTTTCTGTCACAGATCCCTCGTGCTCTCTGAAACAAAGATTTACCCACGGTAGCTAACTGTGAAGGATGATGGTGAGATTCACCATTTAAATATCGGTTGGTATGGGTCTTTTTTCTATACACAGTGTGACCAATTGTGTTATTAGGATTTCGAATGACTAAAACATCTAAGAAAGCTAAAGAATTATTTGCCTCTAACTCCATTGTGAATTGTATGTTAGAGTTTATAGAGTTAAGGTGGTTTAAAAATGCAGTTACTTTGTCAGATGGTAAAATTGTGAAAGTGTCGTCTACGTACCGCTTGTGTACATGATGGTATTAGCGAATTCACGTACCAAACCACCGAGGTTGTTTGGGTTACCGAAGATACACAAACCAAACGCTCCACAACGTCCTATAGTGAGCCAGATCGATTCACCAACTGTACACAAGCGGTACGTAGACGACACTTTCACAATTTTACCTTAGTCATTCGAAATCCTAATAACACAATTGGTCACACTGTGTATAGAAAAAAGACCCATACCAACCGATATTTAAATGGTGAATCTCACCATCATCCTTCACAGTTAGCTACCGTGGGTAAATCTTTGTTTCAGAGAGCACGAGGGATCTGTGACAGAAAACATCTGACCGCCGAACTTCAGCATATCAAGCAAGTATTGCTAGACAACAAGCTTCGGGTCCCGCGCCTACGTCACAGTGACCGAGTGAAGCCGACCACAGTCGAGCGTGTACCTGCTGTACTACCATATGTCAGAGGAGTCACAGACAAGGTTGGCTACATCTCGAAGCGAGCTTCCATTAAAACATACTACAAGCCGCCGAAGAAGATTAGTCAATTTTTACCACCCGTCAAGTGTAATATCCCTCTACAAGATGCAGGAGTGTACAAGTTATATTGTGAATGTGGTCTCTCTTACATAGGTTAAACAAAAAGATCCATAAAAACCCGCGTGAAAGAACATATAGCTGACGTGAAGCACCGACGCTCCGGGAAGTCTGCAGTCTGTGAACATGTTCAAGATCGTCCCCACCATTACATTCGATTTGATAAACCACAAATTCTCGCAAAAGAACACCGATTCCTACCAAGGATGATACACGAGGCTATCGAAATTAAAAAACATCCAAATTTCAATAGAGAAGATGGATGGGTGCTGCCACCTGCTTGGGATCCTATAATTAACAAAATTAAACCCAAACCTAAGCATACCACTGCAAGACTTCATGATACTATAAGCTCGTTTTGCGTAAATCGGACCAAAAATTAATATTCAGAAACTGAAGGTAGCCGGACTAACTATGACATTGGGACGTCAAACATCTCAGTCCCCACCGTGACCATGGGTGCTGTAAAGCACCCGAAACGTCGGGAATTAAAAATAAGTAAAAGTAATGAAATAAACGCGATAAAATCTGTAAATTTAGTTTTATTCAATGTGTAGTGTTCGCGTAAATTTAAGAAATCATTAATACAATATATAGTAATAATAATAAGTCGCAGGTTTTTTTATCGCTCGCTACTTTGGTGGGGAGCGGTTGTGCCTGTGTGATAAATAGCAGGGGTTTTGGCTCGCCGCTCACTTAGCGGTCAGCTGCCGTAGAGTCAACATCACCTGAAGATGCTTCGTGTAGAGTCGAAACACGTGTCGTATTATCGTCGATAGTGTGTCTTTCCCAAAATAGTGGTGTTAGGAGTAGTAGTGTTGCTGGGATTGGTGGTGACGGCATTAGGGGAGGGCGGGAGGTGCTCTTCAAACTAGGGAAGACACATCATTTTATTTAATTTAGCGGATGGTTGCAAAATGACTATTAATATATTTATTATAATGGATTTCCGCAAAATAACGCCTGATTCTATCAATTAGGTTAATTTTTCTTAGCGTATAATCTGTTCGCTTAGATACGGTCGTTTTTGTGCCACGCCGCCTAGTACGTTCCGCATTTTGTCAAAGGTGTGACATTGAAGTTCGTACTGTAAAGCACCCGAAACGCGCGTGTGTGTGTGTGTGTGTGTGTGTGTGTGTGTGTGTGTGTGTGTGCGTGCGTGCGTGCGTGCGTGCGTGCGTGCGTGCGTGCGTGCGTGCGTGCGTGCGTGCGTGCGTGCGTGCGTGCGTGCGTGCGTGCGTGCGTGCGTGCGTGCGTGCGTGCGTGCGTGCGTGCGTGCGTGCGTGCGTGCGTGCGTGCGTGCGTGCGTGCGTGCGTGCGTGCGTGCGTGCGTGCGTGCGTGCGTGCGTGCGTGCGTGCGTGCGTGCGTGCGTGCGTGTGTGTGTGTGTGTGTGTGTAACGTGCGAGTGTATGTGCGCACTCATTTGTGTAGGGTTATGTGTTTTTAGGACAATACTCTCAGTAAATTTTCAGCAGCCATATAATCGATATTTAGCAACCACTTCTGTAATTTTTGTTTACATGCATGTTTTGGTAGAGAGTAAATTGACAAAAGTTTATTTAATTTATTATAAAGGTAACCTCCCAGGAAGCAAAAATGCTTATGCGAAAATTTTGTCTTTAGAAGCTTACTGGGACAAACTACATATTTCCTTCTTTTGTCATTATTATAGGAGGACTCATACTGTATAAGAGAATGTTGTAGCAGCGTAGTGTGCAATATAAACAGTTTACGAACAGATAAGACATTACAATGTTAATAAAGGTCAGTTGTAGGACAACGGAATGGAAGAGAATTGCTAACTTTTAATAGAGCCCTCTGAGCCCTTTCTAATTGCAATATGGTCGTTTTAGGTGCTCCTCCCCAGATGGTAATGCAATATGTCAACAATGATTGGCACAGTGCAAAATATACCATTTTTCTTACATTAAAATCTGCAACACGACGTAGATTTTTAAAAATATAAATTAACTTATATATCCTTGTACTTAATAGGCCAATATAAAGGTGAAAGCTTAGGGTGTTATCTATCATTACGCCAAGATATTTTATGCAATTCGTTCTAGACAGGGTAGGACAGGAGCAAGGGCTTTCAATTTGGGAGCAGCAGTGAGCTGTAATGTGAAAGTATTCTAACTCAGATACATTGATGTTTTGGGTAGTAAATGCTATGTATTTTGTTTTTTCGACATTTAATGTAAGTTTAGATTCTTTTAGCCATTTAGTTATTAAATCGAACCCATTTTGTGGGAAGTTAAATACCTCATACCATGTATCTGCCTGGAAAAGAAGAGCCGTGTCATCCGCAAAGGCAATGATCCTCCCATTGTGAATTTTTAGATTACATAGTGTATTAATATATGTAAGAAATAGCGTGGGACCAAGCACACTACCCTGTGGTACACCATATGATATGGGAAGGTCATCACTGTAGCAACCACCAATCCTACCCTCTGATATCGATCCCTTAAGTAGTCAGAGAAAGTTTCAGCTGTGTATTTCTTATTCCAAGATCTTCTAGCCTATTCAACAAGAGCGGGACGTAAACTATATCAAACGCTTTAGCTAGATCAAGGAATATAACAACTACTTTCTTTTTTACGGTCAAGGTTTGTAACAACGAAATCTGTTAGTTCATGAACTGCATCCTGAGTTGAACGTTTTGGTCGAAAACCATATTGGCAATGTGATAACAGATCATGTTACTCTAAGTAATTAGTCAAAAGCTATTGATTACTTTGTCAAGAATTTTTGATATAGTGGGAAGAATGGAAAAGGGTCTATAGTTATTGACACAGCCCACATCACCGCTCTTGTAAATAGGGTGAATTTCAGTTAGTTTGAAACACTTGGGGAATTTACCAGTTTTAAGGGAAAGGTTACATATATATGTAATGGGAGGAACTAGTAAATGTCTATACCTTTTTTAGAAATAAAGTAGAAATAGTATCTCTACCTACGCTACAATCAGATTTCATATTTAAAATAATTGTCTCTATTTCATGTTCGTCCGTGTCAATAAGTACCATGGAGTGTTGATATATGTTTGTAGGAAAAATGCTACGAGTGTTTTTATTAACGTGGCGTTTTTCCGCCAAAGATTTACCTATATTTACAAAAAAATGAATTAACATAATTAACTGTAGTTTTAGGGTCAGATTTGTTTAACAATATATCGGCATTATTATTTAATTTATTCGTATTTGTGACTGCTTTAATTGTGTTCCAAAGTTTTTTATTGCTTGTTTTAACAGCTGTTGTTAATTCTACTTTTTCATATACTTTTTTCAGTTTTTTTAAGTAGTTCAACATACAAACTTACCAATTATAATAATTACGGTAACGTTTGTATGTAGTTACGATTACGTCATCATGCGGATATTTTTTACATTTTTGGTGTAATTTGTCGCGATTTCTAAAGCATCTCTCTCATCTTGTTTTCAATATGACGTGATCTAGACACGTATTGCCATGGGTAGGGAAGGTGTGGGCAGGTAACATACCTTTAGATGCCAGACTATTTAAATAATATGGAGAGTAGGGGTCCCTACTATGTATAACAATATCTATATTCATATCGCCAATTACAATTATGGTTTTATAATGTGAATACTGATCAAGCGTACGACTAAGCGATTCAATAAAAAATGTAGGATCCTTAAATCCAGCTGGTCTATAAATTACAAGGACTATGGTATCCTTACCTATTTTTATAAGAATACAATTACAATCAAATATTGACAGCTCCTGCCAGGTTATATTCAAAGATTTTTTGAAATACACCACTACACCCTCATTTTGGGTTGCATTATTAAGAGTTTTACAATAGTTATAGCCATCCATTATCGGAATATAGTGAGTGGACGGCAACCAACATTCTGTAAGAAGAATTAAGTCCCATTATAAAGCTGACCTATGTATTAGAACATTAAGTTCATCTATGTTGCGAGTTATGCTTCTAATGTTTTGATGCATTATTTTTAACTTATGGTTTTGATCAGATATTAGCCTAGACAAATTATCCAGGTCGTAAAGTAGTGATGAGTTTGATATAGTAAATTGTTCAATATCATCGCTTAAGTTTTTTGTGTTATCGCCTTTTAATTATATTAGTAATTGAGTACAAAAAGTTAAATTGTGTGCAATAAATATGTAAAGTAACCACTACAAGTAATAGCCCATAACTAAGTATTTGTAATTGATTTAAAGACGTTACATAGTGTACTTTTAACTTAAATTCTTTAACTAACAGTATAAAATAATAACTTGAAGTGGTACTGTTAATTTTAAAGCTATAGTTAATGGATCGTATATACAATATAAAAATTGAGAGTGTGTGTTTACTATTAATGAGTGAGTGATTAAGTTGTGTTTTGTTTGAATGTATTATGTAAATGAGTGGAATAAGTGTGAGGTGAGTATACTGAGCAGTTAAAAGTGATTTACATTTTATAAACGGCAAGTATAGGTAAATATTATTTGAAAATATTAAATTAGTTTTGATTAAAATATAACTATTAAGAGTGTATGTTTAATATTAATGAATGAGTGGTTGAGTTGTGTTGTGTTCGAGTGTTATGTAAATGAGTGAAATTTGTATGAGGTGAGTATGCTGAACACTTAAAAGTGATTTACATTTTATACGCGGCAAAAGTAGATAAATATTATTTAAAAATATTAAATTAGTTTTGAATAAAAATATAACAATTAAGAGTGAGTGTTTACTATTAATGAGTGTGTGATTGAGTTGTGTTGTGTTTGAATGTATTATGTAAATAAGTGAAATAAGTATTAGGTGAGTAATACTGAACAGTTAAAAGCAAGTTACATTTTATACATGGCAAGAATAGGTAAACATTATTTAAAAATATTAAATTAGTTTTGAATAACAATAGAAGTAAGACTAATAGAGACATTATCACACTTACTACTAGTCACTTTTGTAAGTTCAATAATTTCTTTAATTCCTCTTCATTATCTATTTTTAGTGCTTGTTTTCCCTCATTCTGACGCATATAGATTTTTCCATAGGATGTCCAGCAATATTTATATCCATTTTCTTTGGCAAATTTTCTAGATAGGTAAAAAAGATTTCTTGCATATGGAGTAAGATACTCAGAGATGTATATAGGCTTTGCGGGGCCAGTGAGACCAATGAGTGACGTATTGAGAGAAGTTCCGTTATTAGTTTTGTTGAATCTACGGGCGTTTTTTATTAATTTTTCTTTTGCAAGGGTTGATGTGAATTCAGCAACTATCGCCGAACCGTGGGTGGTTTTATTTGTTGTGCGATATACGTTTTTTAAATCACTGGGCTGTACTAACACATCCAACGTTTGTGCGGTTTTCTGAACAATGCTGCATAGCTCCTCTTTGGTCTCGCGGTCATTTTTGGACTTTAGTCGAATGCAAAAGGTGTTCTAAGTGCGAGATTTTATCTTCAAGTTTGCGGATGTAGGCACGATCTTCTTTTCTCTCGGCTAATAGCGCCTGGAACTTATTATTTAAATCATCGTACTGACGTGATATAAAGTTCAGCGAATCCATGATTCCAGAATTTTGAGAGATTACTTCCTTAATGCTGGACTCCAAGGATGATATTTTTTGTTGATTTTGCGAGGCGGCGGTTGATAACATCTCTTTCAATTTTCTCATGAAGTGATTTAACTCTAAATTATCATATTTTCGCCTAGTAGTAACAAAAGTATCTTCGAAATTAAATAAGTTCGTCTCTAAGATTGACTGTTTGGTGTAGGAGTGACTTCTAGTGTAGAACTACTAGTTTTATATGTAAGAGGAGTCTTCGGTGGTGTACGTTTTAGCGGCTTAATTCAATTTTTGTAAAGCAAAAGTTGAGTAAAGATTGAATCAATTAGGCGTATGCATAAAAGAATAGCGAATAGGCCTAAATGCAAGCGCAGTTAAACTTTCCGTCGGCAATTTGATGAGAAAGTCGGATGACTATTAAGTTGAGATGTGCGATGCAAAGTTGACACGCCTCCGCAAGCAGTGCTCCAGCGCAAGAAGGCGTCGCTAACGGAAGCCAATGACAGCGCGATAATTAGTAATGAGAGCGCAAACAAGCATGTTTATTTCACTCACCCGGCTCTTTCTAGTATATCAACACCTCCACAAGATTTCTGTGGTCCTATTATTTAGCGTAAAATTAAATGAATTTAAATTTAAAAAAATTTTGTTTAATAACTAAAAATGAAACACGTCCACACTAAACGGAGTCTAAGAGGGGAGAGGATCATTCATTAGGAAGGTACATTTGTCATGGCATAGACACATTAAATTAATTATGAATAGACTTAGGATTTTTTTTTATTTAGAAGGGGGGCAAACGAGCATACGGTTAACCAGATGTTAAGTGACTACCGTCGCCCATGAACATCCGCAACACCAAAGGAATTGCAGGTGGTAAAAAGGAGTAAGCTCTTTTCTTGAAGATCCCCAGGTCGTATCGGCCCGGAAAAACACCGGTAGTAAATTATTCCACAGAGAGGTCGTACGCGGTAAAAAACTCCTAGTGAAACGTACAGTAGTGGACCACCAAGCATCCAGATGGTTTGGATAGTATCGGGAGGTTTGCCGCGTAGTGCGTCCATGATATTTGGCGGCTGGGATTAATCCGAACAATTCCTCAGAACACTCCCCGTGATAGATGCGATAAAATACGCAAAAAGAGATGCAACATATCTTCGCAGCGCCAGTGAATCGAGCCGATCGGAAAGCACTCGGTCGTCGACGATTTCAGTTGCTCTGAGCTGAATGCGATCAAGTAGAAGGAGCTGGTATTGGGGAGCCCCAGCCCAGAGATGGGAACAGTATTCCATGTGCGGCCAAACTTGCGCCTTGTAATGTTGCAGGTGGTGTGCCGACATGAAATACTGTCCCAATCTGCTGAGCACGCCAAGCTTTTCAGAGGCCAATTTGGCCTTCTCTTCCAAGTGACTACGAAACTGCACGTCACTCGATATGTCGACGTCGAGGATTGCGATACTGGCAGAGACAACAAGGGAAGTGCCTTGAAACCGAGGAGATACGACAAAGGGGTTCTTTTTAGCGGTTAACGCGCTAACTTGTGTCTTCTGAGGGGTAAACTGGACTAGATTTAGTCGCTTCCAATCCGAGACTTTGTTCAGCAAAGACTCGACTTCAGACACAAGTTTGTCCCGGTACTCGGAGACGTTTTCCCAGGAAATATTGGCACGGCCAGTGTACAGAGCATCACCAGTGCTGTCACCAGCATTGAAAAACCTGAATACCAGCATTAATAGGCTTGTAATCGGAGCTTGCACCGTTTACAGTGACCTTGATGCTCCGATCTGCAAGAAATCTGATGATCCAATTGCACAATTTCTCGGGAAGCCCATAAGAAGGGACCTTCGAAAGAAGCGCTTTGTGCCAAACCCGATCGAAGGCCTTCGCAATGTCCTAACTAACGGCCAATGCCACCGCCCATCCATGAGTCAGGTAGACCAGAAGATCACCAGCTGATCGAACACGACGAAAACCGTATTGGCGATCACTAATCAGCTGGTGTTTCTCAAGGTACCTCATGAGCTGCTGTTTCAATGGATTCCATTGTTTTTGAGAACAAGGAGGTGACGGCGATGGCCCTGTAGGTTTACGGGTTTGAGCGGTCGCCTTTTTTAGAGACCGGGTGGATGAAAGTCGTCTTCCATGATTTTCGGACTACGCCTATAACTAAAACTAAACTATAACTAAACTTACACGGACATTTAACACCAAGACGAAAAAGTTGCTTTATCAAATACTTATTGCTTTGGCTCAATCTGTCTTAGTATATTGTACTCCTGTATGGGATGGAGCTACAAAAACCAAATTTCTAGAAGTTGAAACGGCACAGAAATATTTACTAAAAATTATGCATTTTAAACCAAAAAGATTCCCTACAGAAGATCTTTATGCCATAAGTAATGTACTTACTGTTATGAAACTGTACATCTTATATTCAGTTCTAAACTGCATAAAGGTCGTTGTATTGTAGCCAAAAGGAGGAAAAATATAGTGGCTACAGCTGTCGATGTCGATTAACTCTTTATGCTGGGAGGCAATATGTAAAACACTCAGCGACTCTATACAACGCCATTAATAAAAACATATAAATTAATCACTATAACTACCATAATTGCAAACATGTTCTAACCAAATGGCTATTTCATAAGAGCTATGACGATACTGATTATACTACTTATTTTATTATTATATAACAATTATTATTATTTAACAATCACTTATTCACACACACCCACTCCCCCCACACACTCGGGTGGTCAACTTTGGCGTGAATATTATTAGTTTTTAATTTTAATTTTTGTAGTTAATTATTATGTAAAGATCATGCAAATAGTAATGTAAGTGGTATGGAAGAGTGGAGTCTCCTAACACAAGTTTTTATATTTAAAAGGAGGCCTCATCCCCGGTTATAATTTATTTATGATCATTTTTTTTAGTTTATTTAAGGACCAGTAAACAGCTTCAATAGAGGCTTAATAACTAATTTTAATCCTAAAATTTAAATTTAGTGAAGCCAACTACCACCAGCCTCAGATAATAATTTATAGGATAAATTAACAAAAGTGGGAGATGTGAAGGAGGACTTACTACATAATATGCAATATTACAAAATGAAAATAAAAAAGCTGTTCACATTTTAGTTTTGATTTCAAACAATTATATAATTTAAATTCTGTTTTGATTTATTTTATTTAGTTTTTAATTAACACGACTCATAAGCTTATTAATCACTTTGCTTCTATAGGAGTTAGCATTGTTATTAAAAATGTCAATGTGCCAAAAGTGATCATTATATTTTTGCATTAAGCAATATAACGGCGCTCTTTAGCCAGCATTAGTTCTACACAAGGGAAGGGCAAATATTTGACGGGAGCATGTTGATCTTACATGTGATCGAGTAGGTACACGATATCGCAATTGATTTGTTACAGGAAATTACAATCATATCTATTATGGCAAAGGTCAAATAATAACATTGCTACTAACTGTTGTCGTCTGAGCTTTAAAGTTAACATTTTGTATTTATTTAATATAGCATTATACGAACAATATTTATGCTCACATCTATAGAACATTGACTTAAAAAAACTTTTTTGTATCCTCTCAATCTAATCGGTATAGACATTATAAAAAGGATTCCACAAAGCAACAGCGTATTCCAACTGAGAGCGTATCAGTGCCTTATACAAAAAGATATATGTTGCTGGGTTGGTGAAAACCTTACAGGCTCTCATTACAAACCCAAACATTTTAAGAGCTTTATTACATATTTGTTCAACATGTGTATCGAGTATTAATTTACTGTCAATGGTAATGCCGAGGTCACAAATAGAATGTACTTTTTCAATAGTAGAGCTGCACAGGGAATATGATTGTTGATTAAAATTAATTTGCTTAGTGACAGTTAACATTTTGCACTTATTAATACTAAGACTTAATTTATTTTTTAAACAATAAGCAGAAAAGCGGTCCAAGTCATCCTGGAGTCTGAGGTGATCATCATTGTCACAAATGGTACGATAAATTTTAAGGTCATCGGCGTATAGTAAAAAGTTACTGTGCTGAAAACAGGAGTCAATATCATTAATAAAAAGTATAAATAATAGTGGTCCCAATATAGATCCTTGAGCTACCCCGGAGGTGACTGACACAGACTCTGATTCATAACCATTAATAACAACCTTTTGCGTGCGGTTAGTTACGTATGATTTAAACCACCGCCAAAGATTCTCGATTGACTAGTACGATCACTTGTGGAATGGTGCACGACGCGAAGCAACTAGTTTTATATAATGGGTATGAGTCGGATTCTCGTGCCTTTGACGTTTTGCCTTGGCGGGTTTGCCTTGCGATGCCGCCTCTTTTAGTTATTACGGTGAAACCTTACATCTTTGCCCACATATTTCGGTTTTTATTACTTTTTTCAAAAAATATCCACTTTATTTTGATGGTTGCTAAAGCTTTAAACGACACTATATGCAACAAATAAACTGTTAAAACCAGGTGAATTAATTCCTAACAGATGCTGAGAAAAATACAAATACAGACGCGGGCAAAGTTATCTCCACTTTCTTACATCTTTGCTCAACCTAAATTTCTCAGCAACTATAAGCTCTATGATTTTGATTTTAAGATATAATTGTTAGCAAACCGACAATATTGAATACCAATACATTTTCAAATAAATAGAAGTCCATTTTAAGTTTTAATGGCGGTGGGCAATGTTATCACCACATTTAGACACTTTCATACTAAGAAATTTGAGGTGCTAGGGCTATGCCTCAGATGAAAGGAAAATAATAAATTGATTTTGAGGCATTGCATTTTTTATTTTTAAAATTTAAAACAACAACTAACTAAACAACAACAAAAATCAAGAAAATCAATGTTTATAAGTAGTTGGTAGGTAGCGTACCTATTAAATATTTATAAAAAATAAAAAGGTCTCTGCTAACGTAAGCGTGCCTGTTAGTTACCTGCGTGAGTATTAGTTATAAAAAAAAGTAAGCAGCGCAGAAATTTTTTATCACACGCACCCAAGGCAGATTATCGCTCCTAATACAAAAAAAATAACAAGATATCTCTTCTAGAACAAAAAATACCAAAATTAACATATAACAGCCTACAACATTATCCTTATAGTGCTTAGTTCAAGAATTACCTTCTGAAATTGACAAATTAACTAACTTCTTGAAATTGAAAAAACTACTTACTAACAGTCTTTGATGTTACCCTTACGATTCTAGCTCATAATTATAGGTATAAGTATATACACTTCTCATCAGAAAAATCGATACACCTCACGAGTTTACTTATTTAATATAATACGAGGCCAGCTTATACCGACTTTGTTACCACTGATGTACGTAGTTCACCTATTATGCGTACCAATCCATTTTGTCAGCCATTTTTGTCTGCGATCGTTAATGTCTAAAATCGTAATTCTCTTTTAGACTTATTTTTTTTTTGCAATCGAAATGACGCATAAATCTTATTAAAAAACTTTAGCCTGAAACTGAGAATATTTAAGCTTTCTCTTTTGGGAAACTAGCGGTTTCTGACAAAAATTCCAGACAAATATATATACCTATTTATTATATTTAAAATATATATAAAACAGCATCTAGTTACCTATATAGTTATCAGAACAGTAGTTTAGTTCTCAGTGAACAGTAGTTATATTATATAGGTAGTATTATAGTATAGTATTATATTGTTTTTTTTTTGATGTACCTATATACATTTATTTAATTTATTAAGTATATTATTTATTATGCCTAGGTACATGTTTCCTTATTTTATTTCAATAGTGTCAACCCTATTAACATTTTTGAGCTGGGCAATGTTGTCGACCTCAGTCTATAAAATTGCTTACAACATTGCCCACACAAATTTCTCGCTAACTAAGACAGTTGTAAGAAAGAGACCATGATTAAAAGCAGCAACAATTAATGCCCTAAACGTAAATAATAATGAATCTTCCCTGCGCAGCGTTTCTTGGCAATGCGGGATGCAAAACTGCAACAATGTTTTTGCACCACCTTCGACACTGTCCCTTTGAAGGTTGCTGACAGATGACTGAATGTAGTTAGCTGCGGTTGTAGTAGTCAGTGTTGCCAAACATATGTTCTAGTTTTCTCTAGGTGCCATACAAAGTTGCCCCGTGTTAAAATTAAATTTCTATAGGTAGTTTTAGTTAATTTTCGTGTTTGGGCAAAGTTGTCCCCCAAGGGCAAAGTTGTAAGGTTTCACGGTACTCAAAGTGTTACCACTATAATCCGTAAACCAGTGTAATCTTCTATTGATAGTGTAGGGTATTTAATATGATTTATCAAAATGTTCGGAGCAAACGGTGCTAGTCCGCTTAGGTAACCACGATTCATAATTTCTACAAGCTGCAATATACAAGTCTGCTGCCTAAGGAGATCTCTTGAAAATATGTTAAATTAAACCAATAATAGAAAAATTTACTACTTTTTGTAACACTTTTTACTGGAAACGAGGCATTCCATCTTAGTCCTCACGGGTGACAACGCATCTGCATTTTGATTCGTAATCGAGGATAGATGTAGATGTCTATGGGCCACAGCAACCACTTACCATCAGGTGGACTGTGTGCTCGTTTGTCACCCTATCCTATAAAAAAAAACTTTATTATAAAATCCAAACAAAAAAAAAAACATTCGTGCACATTGAAATAACACTAGTTTTTACGGAATTTATCGCGTATATTTACTTTTTAAATACCCGACGTTTCGAGAGCTTTACGGCACCCATGGTCACGGGAAGGACTGTGATGTTCAACGTCCAGATATCATAGTTAACCGCGGTTACCATAGAGTAAAATTTAACTTTTGTTCCGATCTACACAGTATGAACTTATGGTATCATTAAGTCTTGCAGTTGTATGCTTGGGTTGGCATTTAATTTTATTTATTATAGGATCCCAAGCAGATGGTAGCACCCAGCCATCTTCTCTATTGAAATTGGGATGTTTTTTGATTTCAATAGCCTCGCGAATCATCCTTGGAAGAAATCGGTGTTCTTTAGCGAGGATTTGTGGTCCATCAAATCTGATGTAGTGACGGGGACGATCCTGTATGTGTTCACAGACTGCAGACTTCCCGGAGCGTCAATTCTTCACATCAGCTATATGTTCTTTAACGCGGGTTTTAATTGATCTTTTAGTTTGTCCTATGTAGGAGAGACCACATTCACAAGTGTTCGCGTAATATAAGAAAACATTCGTGCAGCTCACACGCGACAGAAGTGAAACTTTCAAATGAAATGAAATATTAAATACAAATACTTTACGGCAAATGGTTTATTTAATATTATAATTTAAATATTCAGAAAATAGGAGTTTTAACGATAATACTATGTTAAAAGTATTCACAGATGAAAAGTCATGTTGTCCTTTTGTAGATTTGATGTTTTTGAGTGTTTTTTGCAAGAAAATACATTGCGATTCGGCATTTTTGGTGGAGCTCGATTGACTGGCACGATCACTTGCAGAATGGTGCATGACGCGGAGCAACTACTTTTATGTAACGGGAATGAGTCGGACCATAGACAAATAGATATGTAGCAAGCTAAGTCGGACTCTCGTACCTTTTACCCCGGCAATACATGTTGGCCTAGCCTCAGCCAATGCGATTTGATAAAAATTGAAATTGATACAAGGTGAGTGCTACAGTCTGCATGTTGGTCAAGTTCAAAAGAGACCAATTCAAAAGCTAATGTTTACGAGATATTGTGGAGCTATCCACATGTTGGCTGTAATTAGTCGTCATTGAGAATCGGTATGCTGTGTACGACGTAAAATTTATTGCAGTTTCTGCTATTTATTTAATGAGTGCATATAATTATTATGTTGGCGGTAAGGTACTCCAAACGAACCGTATACACGTTGGCGCTCGCCTGCGCTCGGCCAACTACGCAAACGTCAATGAGCATTAGCGAGGCTGAACAAATGGGCTTTCTATACGTTAGTGCTCGCCTTCGCTCGGCCAACATGTATAGCCGTCTTTACAGAGGGGTATGCCTTGCGATACCGTTTCCTTTGGTTTGATACCCAAAACTATTGGCACTTCAATAGAGTTGTCTATGTAATGGAAAACTGGCGACAACCTTGTAAAAGAAAGGTGAGAATAATATAGCTGTTTTATTTTGTACCACGTTAAACATCATATGTATCAAGAGTTCAGTTTTATGAATTTTGTTTTCATTTTAGGGTTAATTTACTATACAGCCTATACCGATTTTATACTTCGTGTAATTGTTTTAATTTGGTAATTTATTTTTTCATCAAAGTAATATAAAACGCTTATTAGGCATGTACTTTTCAATTTTCCAATTTTCTTATTTCAATAGCCACGCAAACCTTACTTGGTAGGAATCGGTGCCAACGAGGGTTTATGATTTGTTGGAAGTAATGGTGGAAATGATCTTGACAACTTGAACATGCTCACAACCTACAGACTGCCTGGAGCGTTGGTTTTTTAAAAACTTTTGTTTATTTTAAGCAGGATTTTATGAATCTTCTTATGCTATGTAAAATACCATATTCACAATCAGGGCTGCAACTCATTGCTAAGCCACTACGTAGCGTAGGAGCGATTGAAAACCAAAAATTTATTATTTTATCAAAATACATGTCAGACAAAACTGTACAGTAAAAGATTTTTGCCAGCTTTATTTGGTAAATTGTAACACCTAGAGGATACTACGCAAGATGCGTAAGTATCATAATCATAATAGTCTATGGTAATAAGCAATAACACCATGAAGGTTAGAGAACAGGAGAACCATGACGGTTAGGGAACAGGAGAACGATCACCGTAGAAAATAGTGTCCAGAAATATGGATACCATAAGTGAGGCGCTGCGATCGCTCGAGGTTCAGTCAATAAAAGTAATTTTGAGTCTATTTTTCCGATCAGATGCTAAACCACTTGCACATTCACGCACAATAAAATATTTCTCAATTTTTTAATGTTTCTTTTTGTCAAAAATTACAAAATTACGGAGCATAAAAATTTTCTCATTAAAAATGAAATGAAAATTTGTATATTATTCAAGGACAGGTGGGCTATGCTTTAGTACGTAGTGATCGTTCTCCTGTTCTCTAACCTTCATGAGGAGAACGATCGCCGTAGAAAATATTGTCCCAGAAATATGAACACCATAAATGAGGCGCTGCGATTGCTAAGTTCGGTCAATAAAAGTCATTTTCAGTCTATTTTTCCGATCAGATGTTAAAACACTTGCGCATCCACGCACAATAAAATATTTCTCCATGTTTTAATGTTTTTTTTTGTCAAAATTACAAAATTACGGAGCATGAAAATTTTCTCACCAATGCCGCGGAGAAAATTTGTACATTATTCAACTAACTTCATCTACTTGTACTTATAAACAGCTAACTTCGCAGTCACTACTCACCGACGTCAGCGCCGCTATAAATTCTACAATTTTCAAGGACAGGTGGGCTATGCTTTAGTATGTAGTGATCGTTCTCCTGTTCTCTAACCTTCATGAATAACACTATGAAAGGAGTTTTGGCGGGAACTTGGCCGATGACGGACTGTCGCTCCTGTTTTGTCGCTTGAATAATGGTTTGACCATTATTCGGTTTAAAGTGGATTTTAATTCGTAAAAGTGATGTGATTTTGTGAATTAAGTGTCTGCGCTAGTGAACTATTAGAGATAACGACGAAACAAGTGATTTGATATTGATATAAACCTCAAGTTAATTTGATCGCTTGGGCGCCTTATGAACTTCAGTGGCTGTCGTCATCAACAGTCCGCTGGGTTGAGCTGTCGTCAAAATCTCCCAAAAACTTAGCAATGTGACGCATCAGCATATTGTGAGGAAAAAAATATATAAAACTAGCTGTTACCCGCGGCTTCGCTCGCATGGTCACTGGGAAATGACCTATCCATTGCTTTTTGAATTGAAAGAAAACTGAGTTTTATAGATTTTTCATTAAAAGGAAACTGAGCAAAATTTATTCGTCAGCCTATTTAAATGTTTTGAAACGCAGCGTATAGGAAAGCATGAAAATAGCCTGTTTATTCCAAATGTTCGGTTAAATCTGGTTGAATTTGATTGAATTAACCTAAGTAACTTGAATTAATATCAAAGAAAAAGAAATACTGCATAAATAAAATAAATAAATAATTATAATTGCATAAGTTGATACAGAATGCTATGCAATAGCTTTACCGCGGCAGTCCCCGAGTGCCACACGTCTTTTTTTATTTTATTTTATTTTATTTTATTTGGAAGACCAACAGCTATCGTAATTAGGATAGATAGTATTAATAACAACAGTAAGCCAATTAAAGATCCTCACTAATAGATCCAAAAGTGAATTTACAACAGTGATAAATACGATTTAACACTCGAAAGTATCAAATACAACATATTTATACCAAATGAGAGCTAAACTTGATTATACATATAAAAGACAATCAACTCATACTTAGGACAGTCAATAACACTACAAGCTATTTTAAGAGAAAAATAAACACAAATACAAAAGTAAATCATAGTTGTGTAGCAACCCATCAATATATCTCACTTAGAGCTACCAAAAAATGCATTGTTAAGTATGCGCCTAGCTGACGCAGCACTAGTATTAAACAAATCGAAGTTAAACTCATTGGCTAGCTTATTGAAATTATTGCTCGCCCGCCATATAAATGTATTTTGCCTATAATTTGTAGATGAAAATGGGAGACTTAAAATTTTGTTGTATCTAAGAGGTTTGGCAGGACAGCTAACATGTAGTTGAGATAAAAGCTCAGGACAGTCAATGGCATTACAAACTATTTTTAACAGAAAAGTGAGGTCAGCATCTCACGACGCATAGCAAGAGGAAGAAGGTGATGTTTTTTACAATAACTAATATAATTATCTGAGGTATAGTTATAGTCAATGGTTCTATATCAGAGGTAACGCATAAACTTACTTTGGATATTTTCAAGTCGGGTAATATATGTTACATACCTGGGGTTCCAGATTTGAGATGCGTACTCCAAATTACTTCTTACAAGAGAACAAAATAGGATCTTTAGAGTTTTAGCTTTAGTGAAGTCCCTAGTGCTACGCATCAAAAATCCAAGAGCTTTCGTAGATTTGGTTATAATGCTTCCTAAGTGAACGTCAAATATCAATTTGGAATCAGGAAGAACACCGAGATCTCTAACAATGGAATCCCTTTTAAGATTTTCACCTTTCAATTAAAGAGTTTCAAGTTAAAGACAATCGGTTTATATTTGCGACTATAGGACATAAAGCTACATTTCGAAGGGTTCAAATCTAAGAAGTTTAGGTGGCAATAACGCTCTAGATTTATTAGATCTTCTTGTAGAGCCTCAGCATCCTCGATTGATGTTATTTTCAGAAATAGCTTCATCATCATTACAGCTCTTCACAAGTCCACTGCTGAACATAGGCCTCCCCCAAGTAATGCCACAAAGCACGGTCCTGAGCCACCTGCATCCATCGACTTCCTGCATGTCTTACCAGGTCGTCACTCCATCTAGTGGGGGGTCGCCCTACACTACGCCTACCGGTACGAGGCTGCCACTCGAGAACCTTTCTTCCACATCGGTTATCGGTTCTTCGAGCTATATGGCCGGCCCATTGCCACTTCAGCTTACTAATCCGTTGGGCTATGTCGGTCACTCTGGTTTTACTGCGGATATCCTCATTTCTGAGTCTATCACGCAGAGAAACTCCGAGCATAGCCCTCTCCATAGCTCGCTGAGCGACCTTAAGCGTCCTCATACGGCCAGCAGTGAAGGACCACGTCTCAGATCCGTAAGTCATCACTGGCAACACGCACTGGTTGTACAATCTAGTTTTTAGAGATTGAGGTATACCTGACGAAAAGATATGCCGTAATTTCCCGAACACTGCCCAGCCGAGTTGAATCCGTCGATTGATCTCTCGGTCGAAGTTGGACTTACCTAGTCGGACTATTTGTCCCAGGTAAACGTATTCGTCAACAACTTCGAGCATAGTGCTCCCAACAACTACCGGCATAGGTGTGACATGGACATTGAACATGATCTTTGTTTTGTCCATGTTCATCTTAAGACCTATCCGTTGGGAGGCACTATTGAGGTCATTGAGCATAGTGCTTAAGTCCTCCAGCGATTCTGCCATAAGGACTATATCGTCGGCAAATCGAAGGTGAGTGATGTACTCGCCATTGATGTCAATACCGTATCCTTTCCAGTCCAGTAGCTTGAAAACGTCTTCCAATGCAGCGGTGAAGAGTTTCGGGGATATAACGTCACCCTGTCTTACACCTCTCTGCAGTTGGATAGGTTTCGAGCTCTGGTTCTGTACTCGGATAGCCATCGTAGCCCTACTGTACAAACACTTCAGCACTTCGATATACCGACAGTCAACTTGGCACCGCTGAAGGGACTGTAGCACCGCCCAAATTTCGACGGAATCAAAGGCTTTCTCATAGTCCACATACGCCAGGCAAAGTGGCAGATTGTACTCTTCAGTCTTCTGTACAATCTGCCGCAGGGTATGTATGTGGTCTATGGTACTGAAGCCTTTTCGGAAACCGGCTTGTTCGGGAGGCTGGAAGTCGTCAAGTCTGCGTGCGAGACGATTCGTAATGACTCTCGAAAACAGCACGTAGACGCGGCTCAGAAGGGAAATCGGTCTGTAGTTCTTTAAGAGAGCGTTGTCGCCTTTCTTAAAGAACAAGACCACCGCACTTCTGCTCCACGCCTCTGGAGTAGTGCCACCATGGAGGACGGAATTGAAGAGCTTCTGAAGGACTTCAAGTACCGGTGTTCCACCCGCTTTCAGAAGCTCCGCTGTAATTCCATCCTCGCCTGGGGCCCTGCCGTTTTTAAGGTGCTGGAGAGCCATTCTAATCTCGCTTAGACTGACGTCCGGGATATCATCGGAATAGTGTCGGATAAGACTTGCTCTTGGATCGTTACTCACACTTGCGTGTGGCTCCAACGATGATGTGTACAGCTGCCCATAGAACCTCTCAATCTCACTCAAAATCTCAGGTGTCCCGGAAACGATGTTGCCACACTCAGTCTTCAGCTTTGACAGTTGGCTCTTTCTGGCAGACAGATCTCTGGCAAAGACTTTGGAGCCCTGGTTCCGCTCGATCGCTTCTTTAATACGAGAAGTATTAAAGTTGCGTAAGTCTCGCCGTATGCATTTGGAGATCTGTCTGTTCAGTTGCCTGTATGCTGTCAAATCTGTTGACGATTGCAGCCTCATCTCCCGTCTAACAGCCAAGAGATTAAGAGTGTGATCGGAGAGTTTTTGTGTTCTTCTGCGGCGGGTCTTGCAGAACTTAGCTCCGACCGCATGGACAGTTTCCACGAGCTTGTCGTTCATATCGTCCACTGCATTGCAATCTTCTAGGCACTGGAAGCGGTTACGTAACTCGAGCTGAAAGGTTTCGGGATTCTGGATTAGAGCACGAGGGGGGACGGAGCGTTGACTTCATTAGACGAGACCTCTCCAACTTAACGTTTAGGTTCAGTGTGCCTCTAACCATTCGGTGATCGCTGCCAGTTTTCACCCTTGCGATCACTGAGACATCACTGAACAGTTGGCGTCTGGTCGTCATAATGAAGTCAATCTCATTTTTTGTCGAACCGTCGGGGCTCGACCAGGTCCACTTCCTGTGGGGCCGCTTCTGGAAGAAAGAGTTCATCGTAAAGAGTCCCTCTTTCTCCATAAAGTCGGCCAGCTGCTGGCCCCTTCGGTTCCGTTGCCCTACTCCAAATTTCCCTACCTTCAGCTCACCGCTTTCTCTTGTGCCCAGTTTTGCGTTGAAGTCTCCCATCAACACCGTGTAGTAGGTTTTGGAGGAATGTATGGCTCTGGAAATATCCTCATACATTTCCTCCACGTCCTCATCGGGATGTGCCGAGGTTGGTGCGTAAACCTGAATGACCTTCAGCGAATACCGTTTGGTGATTCTGAGTATCAGGTACGCGACCCTCGTCGACACACTCCCAATCTTTACAACGTTGTTGACGAGAGATTTGTGGACGATAAATCCGACACCTCCTTGGGACAGATGGTCGCCCTCCCGGTGATAGAACAAGTTGCCGGACTCGAGGATTGCCGTGTCCTCCCCCTCTCTTCGGACCTCGGATAATCCAATAATATGCCAGCGCAACTTGTCTACCTCTTCTTCCAGCTCCAGTATCTTCTCGTCAGTTCTCAGGGTGCGTGCGTTATATGTTGCCAGGTCGAGTCGTCGTAGGTGGCAACCGAACCTCCACCGGAGATTCTTAGCACCCCCCTGCCCCGCCGTTACCATGGTCGCCACCGTAGCCAGGAATAGCGGGGCCGCCGGGGACTGGGGGCCGTCTGTTTGTGTATTTATTCATTGGGGGGTATTTGCCATAGTTGCCACGCTTGGCGAGCGGGTTGGCAACCGCAGTTTTTTATTACGTCACAGTTGTCATCAGGAAGACGCTGCTGCCCATCTCCTGCCTGTCTCCCTCTGTCGCCTCTTACGACACCCACGGGAAGATATGGGGTAGTGGATATTCTTAACCGCCACTACACGGCAACCAAAATAGCTTCATATCATCGGCAAAACATAATAAGTAAGCTTTCTTCAGGTAATAGATAATGTCATTAATAAAAATAACAAATAATAGTAACGGACCCAGCAGTGAGCCCTGTGGCACCCCACTTGGAACAGTTACCCATCCTGATATGTAGTTGCTAACAACAACAGCTTGTGATCGATAATTTATATAAGACGTAAACCACCGAAGCAGATCGCCGTTTATACCGATCTGGGACAGTTTCAGCAATAGCAAATTATGATGTATTCTGTCAAAGGCTTTACTATAATCGGTGTAAGCGACATCTACCTGGTGGCGATTGTCCATTGCTTCAGTCAAATATGCATTAAAGAGCGCAAGATTTGAAACAGTAGAGCGTCCTCTTAAAAAACCATGTTGAGTCGGATTGAATGAATGCTTTAGGGCCGCGTATAATTGATTATATATAATTCGTTCGAACACTTTAGATACAATACATAACTTGGAAATCGGTCGATAATTAGTAACTTCGGTCTTGGAACCCTTTTTATGTACAGGCGTGATAAATGCACGCTTCCAGATGGTAGGAACAATACCTGTACTAAGGGACTTTTTAAACAAAATAGTCAAGGGAACACAAATTGTATGCGCACAGTTAATAAGAAAGTGAGCTGGAATGTTATCGGGACCGGCAGATTTCGTTGGATCCAACGTTTTAAGCAGGTTTTTGACTGTATTTTCGTTTATATCAATTGAGGTGATATCTACACTCGGCTGAGGCAACACTAGAGAATCATTATAATTATTTTTAGACAGCTGAGTATTACTATCACCCGAAACCAAAAAATTTGAACGAAAATAGTTTGAAAAAGCCTTACAGATAAGTTCACCAGAGTTAATTACAGAACCTTAAAATTTGAGACAAGGTATTGAATGTGATTTTGATTTTTGTTTAATATACGACCAGAAGTGTTTCGGATTTGCACTAATCGAATTTTTCACAGATGTTATGTAAGATTGGTATGCTAACTTTTCTAATTTCCTTACACGCTCCCGCAATAGATTAAAAGTTTCATTGTCATGCCTACAGCCATATATCCTAAATTTACGTAAAAATTTATGTTTTTCTTTAATAGCTTTTTTAAGTGGTGTTGTATACCATTTGAGATAAGTGTCGGCAAGAATTAATTTTGAGGGGATATATTTGTCTCTAAGTGACGTGAGTGTGCTTTAAAAATATTGAACAGATTCATCTAAGGATAACGTAGACATAACTTCACCCCATTGGATATTGGCAATCTCACCATTTAATGAATAATAGTCACCTTTATGATATAAGAACTTAAGGCGAGAATTGCTATTTAATGAGTCACAATCAACGTTATCAAAAGATATTAAAAGGGCACCATGATAAGGATCAACAGGAATAAGAGAATCCCCACTTAAATCACGAACGGTTACAGCGTCGCTAGAAAAAACAAGGTCAAGGATCCTGCCATGGGCATTTTTTATACCATTAAATTGTCTCAAATTTAGCGAGCTTAATTCATCTATTAATAAAATTTCATTTCCCGAACGAATATTTGTACCTAAAAATGAACCGTCGGCGGCGTCGATGTCAGGCACCCATATAATATCACTAATATTAAAGTCGCCAACTAATAAAAAGCTATCGTCCGAGTGACTCATGACAACTTCGCTAACCGAGTGCACATAATTTTGAAGTTGAGCAGTAAAACTGAGACCCCGATTTTCGTTACACAAATATAAGATACAAATATGCAAGTTCTTGTGTTTTTTACGGGTAATATGGTGAATACACAACGTTAACCATAGGTCCTCAGCACTTGAATGAAAGGAAGGCTGCGGGATAGCTTCTAGATCTTTACGCGTCGCAATCAAAACACCACCACAGTATTTCTGACCAGTAACTGTGTAATTCCTATCACGCCGCCATACAACGTATCGATTATCAAATAATTCCGTATCACTAATTCTGTCTAAGAGCCATGTCTCCGTAATTAATATTATATCATAATCACATAAAAGAATATTACGATAAAATATGTCGGTTTTAGTGCGCAAGCCTCTTGCGTTCTGATAATATATTCTTAGATTGTCACTGCCACACCCTACACGTACACTATTATTATGTAGCATAGCCATTTTTAAGCCTATCAATAACCAAAATAATTTTACTACAATAAAGGAATATATATCTCCCGTCATATTTCAAAAACCCGTTAATAAAATTAGAAAACAATATACCAATATTTAAAAATTCACTAAGCTTATAATAAGTTAGCGTATAATATTTACAAACGGGTAGAAAAAATAAAACTGTACCATCTAATGAGTGCAAAATATGATGCATACTTAAGCGACCGTCAACAGAAGCAAACAACTGATAACAGAGAGGCAATTTCAACAAATGGCGATGCGTCAACGAAGCAGGTAAGGCAGGGGTAACAAGCATTTTGTAACTTTTTAAAAACAGCTTCGTAATTCCATAAAAGCAAAAGTTAATTATACAGAGGTAAGAATTGTTAATAAAATTAAAAGAAGTAATGTAAAGAGACATTAATAAACAATAGATTAAGCTATTTTGTTTAAATCAGCCTCTTTAGTAATAATTAAATTTGCCGTGTAGTGGCGGTTAAGAATATCCACTACCCCATATCTTCCCGTGGGTGTCGTAAGAGGCGACAGAGGGAGACAGGCAGGAGATGGGCAGCAGCGTCTTCCTGATGACAACTGTGACGTAATAAAAAACTGCGGTTGCCAACCCGCTCGCCAAGCGTGGCAACTATGGCAAATACCCCCCAATGAACAAATACACAAACAGACGGCCCCCAGTCCCCGGCGGCCCCGCTATTCCTGGCTACGGTGGCGACCATGGTAACGGCGGGGCAGGGGGTGCTAAGAATCTCCGGTGGAGGTTCGGTTGCCACCTACGACGACTCGACCTGGCAACATATAACGCACGCACCCTGAGGACTGACGAGAAGATACTGGAGCTGGAAGAAGAGGTAGACAAGTTGCGCTGGCATATTATTGGATTATCCGAGGTCCGAAGAGAGGGGGAGGACACGGCAATCCTCGAGTCCGGCAACTTGTTCTATCACCGGGAGGGCGACCATCTGTCCCAAGGAGGTGTCGGATTTATCGTCCACAAATCTCTCGTCAACAACGTTGTAAAGATTGGGAGTGTGTCGACGAGGGTCGCGTACCTGATACTCAGAATCACCAAACGGTATTCGCTGAAGGTCATTCAGGTTTACGCACCAACCTCGGCACATCCCGATGAGGAGGTGGAGGAAATGTATGAGGATATTTCCAGAGCCATACATTCCTCCAGAACCTACTACACGGTGTTGATGGGAGACTTCAACGCAAAACTGGGCACAAGAGAAAGCGGTGAGCTGAAGGTAGGGAAATTTGGAGTAGGGCAACGGAACCGAAGGGGCCAGCAGCTGGCCGACTTTATGGAGAAAGAGGGACTCTTTATGATGAACTCTTTCTTCCAGAAGCGGCCCCACAGGAAGTGGACCTGGTCGAGCCCCGACGGTTCGACAAAAAATGAGATTGACTTCATTATGACGACCAGACGTCAACTGTTCAGTGATGTCTCAGTGATCGCAAGGGTGAAAACTGGCAGCGATCACCGAATGGTTAGAGGCACACTGAACCTAAACGTTAAGTTGGAGAGGTCTCGTCTAATGAAGTCAACGCTCCGTCCCCCCTCGTGCTCTAATCCAGAATCCCGAAACCTTTCAGCTCGAGTTACGTAACCGCTTCCAGTGCCTAGAAGATTGCAATGCAGTGGACGATATGAACGACAAGCTCGTGGAAACTGTCCATGCGGTCGGAGCTAAGTTCTGTAAGACCCGCCGCAGAAGAACACAAAAACTCTCCGATCACACTCTTAATCTCATGGCTGTTAGACGGGAGATGAGGCTGCAATCGTCAACAGATTTGACAGCATACAGGCAACTGAACAGACAGATCTCCAAATGCATACGGCGAGACTTACGCAACTTTAATACTTCTCGTATTAAAGAAGCGATCGAGCGGAACCAGGGCTCCAAAGTCTTTGCCAGAGATCTGTCTGCCAGAAAGAGCCAACTGTCAAGGCTGAAGACTGAGTGTGGCAACATCGTTTCCGGGACACCTGAGATTTTGAGTGAGATTGAGAGGTTCTATGGGCAGCTGTACACATCATCGTTGGAGCCACACGCAAGTGTGAGTAACGATCCAAGAGCAAGTCTTATCCGACACTATTCCGATGATATCCCGGACGTCAGTCTAAGCGAGATTAGAATGGCTCTCCAGCACCTTAAAAACGGCAGGGCCCCAGGCGAGGATGAAATTACAGCGGAGCTTCTGAAAGCGGGTGGAACACCGGTACTTGAAGTCCTTCAGAAGCTCTTCAATTCCGTCCTCCATGGTGGCACTACTCCAGAGGCGTGGAGCAGAAGTGCGGTGGTCTTGTTCTTTAAGAAAGGCGACAACGCTCTCTTAAAGAACTACAGACCGATTTCCCTTCTGAGCCGCGTCTACGTGCTGTTTTCGAGAGTCATTACGAATCGTCTCGCACGCAGACTTGACGACTTCCAGCCTCCCGAACAAGCCGGTTTCCGAAAAGGCTTCAGTACCATAGACCACATACATACCCTGCGGCAGATTGTACAGAAGACTGAAGAGTACAATCTGCCACTTTGCCTGGCGTATGTGGACTATGAGAAAGCCTTTGATTCCGTCGAAATTTGGGCGGTGCTACAGTCCCTTCAGCGGTGCCAAGTTGACTGTCGGTATATCGAAGTGCTGAAGTGTTTGTACAGTAGGGCTACGATGGCTATCCGAGTACAGAACCAGAGCTCGAAACCTATCCAACTGCAGAGAGGTGTAAGACAGGGTGACGTTATATCCCCGAAACTCTTCACCGCTGCATTGGAAGACGTTTTCAAGCTACTGGACTGGAAAGGATACGGTATTGACATCAATGGCGAGTACATCACTCACCTTCGATTTGCCGACGATATAGTCCTTATGGCAGAATCGCTGGAGGACTTAAGCACTATGCTCAATGACCTCAATAGTGCCTCCCAACGGATAGGTCTTAAGATGAACATGGACAAAACAAAGATCATGTTCAATGTCCATGTCACACCTATGCCGGTAGTTGTTGGGAGCACTATGCTCGAAGTTGTTGACGAATACGTTTACCTGGGACAAATAGTCCGACTAGGTAAGTCCAACTTCGACCGAGAGGTCAATCGACGGATTCAACTCGGCTGGGCAGCGTTCGGGAAATTACGGCATATCTTTTCGTCAGGTATACCTCAATCTCTAAAAACTAGATTGTACAACCAGTGCGTGTTGCCAGTGATGACTTACGGATCTGAGACGTGGTCCTTCACTGCTGGCCGTATGAGGACGCTTAAGGTCGCTCAGCGAGCTATGGAGAGGGCTATGCTCGGAGTTTCTCTGCGTGATAGACTCAGAAATGAGGATATCCGCAGTAAAACCAGAGTGACCGACATAGCCCAACGGATTAGTAAGCTGAAGTGGCAATGGGCCGGCCATATAGCTCGAAGAACCGATAACCGATGGGGAAGAAAGGTTCTCGAGTGGCAGCCTCGTACCGGTAGGCGTAGTGTAGGGCGACCCCCCACTAGATGGAGTGACGACCTGGTAAGACATGCAGGAAGTCGATGGATGCAGGTGGCTCAGGACCGTGCTTTGTGGCATTACTTGGGGGAGGCCTATGTTCAGCAGTGGACTTGTGAAGGGCTGTAATGATGATGATGATGAAAACCGGCGAAGTATCATTTTTACGAACATGAATTTTTCCGTATTTGACCCAGATATAAGAATAACCTCGGTCTTTTGCTAAGGTCCTTGTTTTGGTAAGAAGTTTTTTGTGCTCTGGAGTCAAATGATCATTTACGAAAACGCGTTGACGATTGCCTCTAAATCCAACATCCTTCGCCTCTAGAGTTTTGCAGGCGCGTGCAGCTGCTAAAAATTCTTCTTTGACATAACGATTTATGAAATTGATAATGATGGCCTTCTCTTTGGTATTAAACATTGGTACTCGGGATATGTAATTGATTTGAGATTTTTTGAATTAATACCCAACTGCTTAACCAAAGACTCCGCAATTACAAATAGGTTTTCATTGGGTTTTAGGGGGATGCCCTTTATATCAACATTACTCAGCCGTGACCATTGTTCTTTGGTCTCAATAACACTTTTAAGATTAGCTATTTCCTTGTTGGCGACAGCGAGAGAATTTTGAATTTTTTCAATCTGAGATACACCATGTTCCAAACTGGAGTCTTGATCTTGAAAAGATTTAAGTGAACTACTGTTGTACTCACAAGACTCCTTCAGATGGATTAATTCAACTTTAATAGATTTGATGTCTTCGATAATAGTTGGAACTGTTGTGACTAGCTTCTTCATCTCACGAATCTCCTTAAGAATAACATCCAGGGTCGCCGACTCCCCACCAGAATTGCCACCAGGGGTGGCTTCAGAACTTGGACGGGAGGGGCTGAAGGAAACCTTTTTGCACTGAAGGTATTTCCATTGTGCTCTTCGATCTGCTCCTAAGTTCCGAAAACGTCGCTCCGTTATACCAGCACAACCAAAATCGCAGTGTTTTTTACAAACGTAACATTGCGCTCCATCATTGAACTCATTTGAACATGATTCACAAATATTCATCGTTGAAGTAACAGTATCAATGACTACAGTTACGAAAAAAAAAGGTTTGTGATATATGTTTTATGTCGTATGACGTAGATTGTAGATACGTAAACAAGAGTGCAAACGTTTAGCTATACGCGTGCGCCTGTGTCGTGCGCTCACTGCTCACTTAATTATATGATAAATTTGCCCTTGCACCGTAAATGTAGGCGAAAATCCCGGCATTATTATTTCCCGGTCAACTCCGAAGGACGTCATTTGAAAGCATGAGTTATATTTCTGGATCCTGTTAAAAAGCGCCGCGACTCATTAGCATCATATAAAAAGAGAGTTTTCAAAGGTTCTTCTGGTTCCTCAAGTAACGGAAGAGACACTTTGCCATTGGAACAGCACATGCCTGCAGTCTCATCTTTCCATTTTAAAGCGCTGCAAAATCGACACGCCTTGTCCATCAGTCCGATAACAACTAACCTGTGATTTTTATAATCAATCAACGGATCATAATTGAATGCTGCGTCATTAAAAAACCGAGCAATTGTTTCTTTGAAAATTTTGCCGACGTTCACCTTGGAGCTGTGCATTTGCATCTCTTCGCGCCTGTGTCTGTTCTGTTGTTTCAGATGCCCTTATAGTAGATTGACGTTCAGCTTGCTCAATGAGTCTGTGTTGAGTTTCATCAGGTGTTTCCGCGGCTCTTAGGGCGCCCTGACGTACCGCTTATTTGAATAGCCTTTGCTGACTTTGAGCAGGTATTTCAGTAGCTCTTAAAGTAGATTGAAGCTCTGCATGTTCAAGACGCCTTTGCTGACTTTGATAAGGTGTTTCAGTAGTTCTTAAAGTAGCTTGACGCTCTGCCTGTTCAAGATGCCTTCGCTGACTTTGAGCAGGTGTTTCAGTAGCTCTTAAAGTAGCTTGACGCTCTGCCTGTTCAAGACGCCTTCGCTGACTTTGAGAAGGTGTTTCAGAAGCTCTTAAAGTAGCTTAACGCTCTGTCTGTTCAAGACGCCTTTCCTGACTTTGAGAAGGTGTTTCGGAAGCTCTTAAAGCAGCCTGATGCTCTGTCTGTTCAAGACGCCTTTGTTGACGTTAAGAAAGTGTCCCAGATGCTCTAAAATCAACCTGACGCTCTGCTTGTTCTTGCCTTCTGAGTTCAGCTTCTTCTAAAGATTCTAGCAATCGAGCTAATCTTTTCGATTGTCTTTGAGAAGATACTCTTGAAAGGCTGGACTTACATTTGCAAGGCATTATGAAGAAACAAAAAACCTATTTATAAAAAAACGTTAAAATACCTAAAAGGAATTAAATTTCTTTTTAAATATTTTTTATAGCAAATCCAAAATATCTAAAAGGAATAAATATTCCTTTTAAATATTTTTTAAAATCAAAACAACAAAAGCAATTCAAGGCACAACACGAACAATCGAATCAACTTAAACCAAATCACAAAATAAATCGCAGAAAACCGAAATCGAAAGCAGTAGCCAATATAAATATAGCAAACGAAAAAAGAAGTAAGTGTATAGGTACCGTTAACACTATCTATACTATTAATATTCCTTTAAAATATTGTTAAACAACCTAAAACAACGAAAACCAATTTACAATTCGAAATAAACAAAATCCAAAATCAATGCCAGAGTCTAAATATGTACAAAGGAATAATAATAATAATAATAATAAGTATATAAGTATATACTTATTATTATTATTATTAATATATAAGTAACGGTTATGTGACAAAACCGCTACGTCAGCGCAGTCAGTCAGCACCTTGCCAAGAGGTGTTAGTGCCGTGCCTCGGCAAAAATTGAAGGTGCAAAGGCCCGCTTGTGCACATGGCCTCAACATGAAACGGCGCCGGGTCTGGGCGTCTCCCGCTAAATGACGCCCTAAAAATGGATGATGGAATTAAATAGAACGCGCAAAGGGCCGCTGCCTGGAGGTCGCCAGGGCGCGTCTGGAGCTGGCGCTGGACGCGGCAGCATGCGAACCGCCAGCCGAGCGCGAGGTGCTGCACGACCACCCAGCAGCCCCTCGCATCCATCATCCCCACCAGCTGGCTTGGTGTCGGCAGGGTCTTCGCGGGCCCAGCAATCGGCACCCGCCTCTGGTGGAGTACGCCGCATGCGTTGGACAACCCAGATGAACAGCAACGTATTGCGGGCGTATTTTAGGGCGAAAGGGGGAGAAACTGGATGTTTGGCGTATCGGGCTAGGATGCATCGTCTTTTTGCTGAGCTGGAGCCATCTTTAACCGTCACAGAGCAAAACCTGGCAGACCGAGTTCGGTATATCTTGCGCTCAAATATATTTGATGTCGCCGAACTCGAACGGCTACGACGTGAGGCTGTTCCCTCGTCGGAAGAGAATGCTACGGCTGAGGATGCGGCGCCACAAATGGTAGAGCAACCAGCAAACGTGAATACCCCAGTTGTGGTTGATTCAAACGATGATGGAACAGTCGCCCAGGAACTGGAATTAGAGCATATGAGGAGTACATTGGAAGAGGCGATTGTGGAAACGCGCAGTATGCCTCTCGAAAATCGACCGCGACTTCCCCGCATAGCCCTAAGCAAGCGGAATCGGGCTGTCGTGAGGGCTCTGAACCCAATGCTGGTGACCTATTTGGAAGCCAGCCGGGAGCTTTGCGAGACGGACTCAATTCTTTTTGGCGCCGCGCTGGCAGTCTGCCATATCATAGGCGCCAAGGTTTCCACGGCTGGACGTGCTACTGGCCATAGTAGCGCTATCCCAGCATGGAGAAGAAGAATTGAGGAACGTATCGCAAAGGCTAGAGCTCTCATCGGCAGACTGATATGCTTCAGATCAGGCAACAACAGGCCAAAAATTGTGCGCACCGTCAGGATGGCGTTTGCTGGGACAAATGTCAGTTTGTTCCAGCCGGATATAACGCAAAAACTGACGGAGCGCATAGATGATCTGAAGCAGAGAATCGCTGCTTGGGGAAAGCGGATTCGGCGATATACCGAGAGGTCGACACGGTTCAACCAGAATCGTCTCTTCCAGAGTGATCAGAAGAGGCTCTATGAATCATTGGAGCGACCAATGGTAAGTGGAACGGGTCCAGCACCGAATCAGGCCGACACTGTAGCATTCTGGCGCGGCCTGTGGTCAGAGCCCGTAAACCACAGCGAGGGCCCTTGGACGGAAGTTGTGGCGAGTCAGTGTGCGGGTATTACGCCCATGGACCCCGTCATCATAACGCCGGATGACGTAGCTGAGGCGGTCCGTAGGGCCCCGAACTGAAAAAGTCCGGGGCTTGACGGGCTGCATCACTACTGGCTGAAGGGGTTCATGGTGTGTCACTCTGTGCTCGCCCGACAGTTTCAAGAGGCTCTCAACCAGAAGTCGCTCCCAAGCCTCTTCACTACTGGGATCACTCATTTGGTTCCTAAAGACCAGGGTACCACAGACCCGAGCAAATACCGCCCCACCACGTGTCTACCGACCATAATACAAGACACTAACATCCATTTTGAGCGCGAGAATCACTTGTCACCTGGACTCAAATCAGGTGATGTCGCGCGCTCAAAATGGATGTCGGGGCGGTGGTCGTGGAACCAAGGAACCACTCCTCATTGACGCGGTCATTGGCAAAGTGGTGAAACGCAACCGTCGGAACTTCTCCGCCGCCTGGATAGACTACAGAAAGGCATTCGACTCGGTGCCCCATACATGGCTAAAGAGAGTCCTCGAGCTGTACAAGATAGACTGTACAGTTAGAGACTTCCTCGAGCAGTGTATGGGGCAGTGGAGTACGATCCTTTGTCATCTGGGCAAGCGGAGGATGGCTGCGGAGAACCACATAAGGATAAGAAGGGGTATCTTCCAGGGGGATTGTCTGAGTCCAATCTGGTTCTGCCTCTCTCTGAACCCTCTCAGTACCTTACTGGAGGGCTCCGGGAGGGGATTTCAGCTACGGAAAGGAGGGACAAAAGTGACCCACCTTTTCTATATGGATGACCTCAAGTTATTCGCCTCCAGTCGCTCCCATCTTATGGAATTGCTAAACATCACTTGTGAATTTAGCAATTCCATTGGAATGGAGCTTGGGACGGATAAGTGTGCGGTCATCCATGTTGAAAGGGAAAGGGTTGCTAACTCTGAGGGCGTAGACTTATCTATGCCCGTCAACTTAAGGACCCTTTCCAAGGCTGAAACATACCGATACCTGGGTATGTCACAAAACATCGGTATCGATGAGACTGGTATGAAACAGTCAGTTTGCGACGTGTTTTATGCACGCTTGACCAAAGTGCTTAACAGCCTTTTGTCCGGTGTGAATAAGGCACACGCATATAACGGCTGGGTCATGCCTGTCCTCATGTATACCTTTGGCATACTCAGGTGGACTCAGACTGAACTTAACGCCCTGGATAGAAAAGTCCGCACTACCATGACGTCCCATAGGATGCATCATCCGAGATCATCGGTAATGAGGCTGTACTTGTCGCGGAAGCATGGTGGTCGTGGCTTCTTGAGCGCGCTCACCATGCATAATCGCAAAGTGTGCAGCCTCCGTGATTACTTCCGTGATACTCCGTAATTTCTTCCTGGCCAGATCGGATGATCCATTCTATAAGGACGTCATTTCTTGTGATAAAGGACTTACCCCTCTATCCTTAGCCAACGAGCAATGGCAAGACCCGGCAGTGCAGAGCATTTCCGACCGGGAGACCGTATGGAAGGAGAAGGAGCTCCGCGGGAGGTTCTACAAGGCTCTACATGAGCCTTTCGTAGACACAGTAGCCTGCCTCCACTGGCTACGCTTTGGTGATCTCTTCGGGGAAACTGAGGGTTTTGTCTGTGCAATACAGGATCAGGTTATTAATACCAACAACTATCGGAGATACATCCTAAAGGATGGCACCGTCGACATCTGTCGAGCTTGTCGCCATCCCGGTGAGTCACTTAGGCATGTTATCTCCGGTTGTTCGGCGCTTTCTAACTCTGAGTACTTGCACAGGCACAACCTAGTAGCCAGAATTCTACACCAGGAGCTCGCTCTGAAATACGGTCTCGTGGATCGGGAATTGCCGTATTACAAGTACTTGCCGGAAGCCGTGCGCGAAAATGATCGCGCCAGGCTCTATTGGGACCGGGCCATCATCACAGACAGGACTATTCCGGACCGGGCACAGTCAAGGATATTTTTGGTCGACATTACCATTCCGTATGACGAGAACCTCGTGAAAGCCGAAACAGACAAGCAAACAAAATATCTGGACCTGGCTCACGAGGTGACCGACATGTGGGGTGGTCTGCCGACCGAAATTATTCCTGTAGTCGTCTCTGCAAACGGGCTAATCCCAGTCAGCCTCTCGGGTCATCTGAGGCGGCTGGGACTACGTGGCGGACCGCTCCAGGTTCAAATGCAGAAGGCGGTGCTCCTCGATACCGCCCGCATCGTCCGCCGGTTTCTTTCCCTTTCCCCCTAACCCTCGGCCGTTTGATCTCCCCTGCCGAGGGCCTCCGTCTGGTTGGGCTTTTATTTATTTATGTACTTTTATATTTATTTTATGTTATTGATATTTATGTATATTTATCTTTTCATTCTCATTTATAATTATATATTTATAGAACCCAACCAGATGAGAAAACTATATAGATACCCCACAATAATAATAAATCATTTTATTTTTCTCTTCACAAAGGTATATAATTTCACATTATTTCTTAAATAATACGATAGTAGATAATTTTGACCTTTGTGAGAGACTGGTGTCCATACTAGGGTAATCCCTGTGTTATAGATCACCAGGCCCTCACCCTAACGGATAGCACGTATTACATTTTCAAAAATACTACAAGAGAAATACAAAATAGGAAATATTTCAACAAGGAAAGATTCTATATGTTTTTTTAAAGTATAAGTGTAAGAATACCAACCAAATCAACAAAACAGGTCTTCCTGAGCCAGGATATCGAATTCGAGCATCTCCATGAGTTAACGGGTACATGTCAGGAAACATTTCGTTACCGCGTTTTAAAAACCTAGTAACAACATCTAGCGGAATCAATTTAAACTATGTATACGTTAGTTAATAAGAACTCTGAAAAAATATATTTCTTACAATTTTGCTCAATTTTTCTTTTTATAATACCGATTCATTCATAACCACATATAAAAACTGTATTCATTTCCGTTCAATAAATATTACTAAGGCTTATTAATAAGGCTTACTAAAAACTGTTTCTACCACAGTTAAGTAGTTAAGGGTGAAAGCGTGACAGGTGGTGATAGTATTTCCATACTTATAATCACGCCTGTAACCCTTGCGGGGTAGGCAGAGCATCAACGGATTACTTAATATCGTCTGCGAGGTTATCGCCTATACTGTGAATTACAATGCACCAAAACGTTTGAAGAAAATCAGCTGGTGAATTTTATGTTTTTTATCGCTCTCTTCCCGGTCCTGCGTGGAAAAATACAGATCCATACATTTTTATCTTAATTTTGGTAAAAAGACATAATAATCCAGATATTCTGACCTTCTGTGTTCGTCCGTCGTACCGTCGTCCGTCTTGTAGAATCACGGTGGCGCCACCTAGCTGAATTTAATTTTGCAACATATTCGATCATGCCATGCCGACGCTCTGTTGCGACGTGAAAGAAGGACAAACTTGTGCAACATATTCGATTTTCGCACGGGAATGAGATGTTTTTCCGCGGAAAAAAGTAGCCTATGTTACTCTACAGCCACCGAACTATCCCCATACAAAAAAATCATGCCATGCCGATGCTCTGTTGCGACGTGAAAGAAGGACAAACAAACAAACAAAGACACTTTCGCATTTATAATATTAGTAGGAGTATGGATGAAGGTTCTGAAAGAAATGAAATGGCTCAGAAGGGCTAGTCCTAGAGCCGTAAAGCCAGTTAAATAAAAAAAAACACAATGAAAATATGATCTATGATTACTGTCTTATAGGTTATGTTGTGTTAGATAAATAATAAAAATAAGGTTAAATTATACAAAATTTGAAGTAGTTTAGCATAATAAAATGTCTTTTTTGCTACGTTAAGTTGATAGATTTTATTTGAAAAAATGTTACGTAATTTTATAAGAGCTTTACAACCACTTATTCCTGGCCGTGTAAGTAATTTAAAAGTACCACTGGTTTGTAATAATACAGTAATTATACTATACTACTACTATATATTAATATTTTAATAAACAAATGCCCGGCCCGGCTTCGCCTGGGTAAGATCTTAGTTGTGTTATCAATAACTATTAATTTAACTTTGCAACTTTTCTTTTTCTCCAAACTAAACTCTAAAGCGGGGAATTCACTAGACGGACTTGCGCTCGGGCATACCTGTCGGACTTCGCTGCTATAGGTCTGCGCAAAGTTTGATAGTTTTGAACGTTGAACGTCCGCGCGATCTCATTTTGTCTGCGCAGGCAAAGACATGCCTGAACGTGAATGTTAACTGTGGGCTGCCTATTCACAGACACAAATGTGACAGCAACCGGTGCACATGGCTCTTTATTATTATTTAACCAACTTTGGAGATTTTTAATTTGCAATGAGTTTTAATGATAAAATATTCTGGGAAGAGTATACGACTCTATATTCATGCGCAAGTAATTGTACAGGCCTTATGGTACAGGTGGTATGGTTTATATGTAAATTAATATGGCTTAACTTATTTCTATTTTTATACTAACTGCACCAAACATAATTATAAGTAAATAATAAGCATTGCAAGTCTAGGTTGTCATCCTAATGTGCACGCACAACTAATTACGTAGACCGTCTAAAATAAACTGATGAGTTTGTGTAGTGTATTGCGGCGACTGACATGCCTGGATAAACAGCCCGTAGGCATGTCCGTCTAGTGAATTCCCCGCTTAAAGCATTTTGGATAAAATATAACCTAGATCCCTCTTGGCATTGCTCTTTACCTTTTCGTGAAATTTCATTACAAACAGTTTAGAGTTTTCGAAAATTAGCCCAGATAGACAGGCTAAAATTTTAAAAATGGTAATTCATGTCTTAAAGCCATGCGAATAACACTGACAGATCAATAAAATTCAGTTATTGCATGCCTTAAGCGCATAGCGCATAGGTATGTTCTACTAGTACCTAAAATCAAGAATCCAACGTTTTGTCACATGAAATCATATCTAACAATCATAATGAACATATAAATGATATAAAAACCACATTGGAAGAAAGATAAATAAAGGATTTTTACGGAGTCAGGTTAAAAAGATGGTTTTTATGATTATGCCTTAGTACAAATACCTAAAAATTAAAGTAATATTAAAGTTGATTTCTGATTGTTTTGAGATCATTCTGTAAAAATTTGTTTAACTGACAATATTTAAAAAAATTTGAATCTCAATAGTAATAACATATTTGGTAAATGGGAATGGCAGGCTTGTATGGGAGTTTCGTACTGCTAATAAAATTTCGTGTTTTGGGATATTTTTGGTTTTAATTGGTAGATAGACAAATGTGATAGACAAACCCCTCTTAAATACTTAGATTTTTAGAACTTGGGAGATAAAAGTTATAACCAGTTTTAATTTTTAAGATTATCTACATAGACCATAGACATAAAATATACTATAATATTATGAACTAGTGTTACAATTTTTTTTATTTAACTGGCTTTACGGCTTTGGGTTCTAGACCTTCTGAGCCTATCATTTCTTTCGTAATCTTCGTTTTTGTATATTTTTTTCATCACAATATGCTGATGCGTCCCTTTTTGCGTCACAGTTTTTGGGAGATTGTATCAACATCAAACCACTTGTTTCGTTTTTTTTTTCTAATAGTTCACACGCGCAGATAATTCACAAAATCGCATCACTTTTACGAATCAAAATTTACTTCAAACCATTAATCAGATAACAAAACAGGAGCGACAAATTGTACAACAATCCGTCGACGACCAAAACCTCTCCTAGTGTACCAATGTTACATATAGGCAAATAAACATTGTTTTTGTGATAAAGTAAATATTCTATATTGCTTTTCGCTACTCTGTAGTGCTTTACTAACCGTTTTTTTTTTTATAGAACAAGAGTGAAAATCGAACAGACAGTCCACCTGATGGTTAGTGAATGCTGTGGTCCATGGACATCTACATTTATTCTCGATTAAGAATCAAAGTTCAGATGCGTTGTCACCTCTGAAGACTAGAATCGAATGCCTCGTTTTCAGTAAAAAAGGGTCTCCGGATCTCTACACTCACCATACGAAACACAGCAGTATTAAACTGCTATTTTACACTGGTATTCTGTAAGAGCGTGGTTCTTCCCGGGTCGAGCAGTCAGTATTCATGCTACAACTATATTATAGCTACAGCGTGGTTCTACCATTAAGTAGGTAGATTGAGATGAGGATCGGTATCTACTAAGCATTGTGAATTAGGAGATACCTATATTCAGCAGCGGACTGCAACATTTGATAATGATAAAGTTCTGATTGGGTTTTGAGTGTAGGTAAATAAAAGATATTTTATTTTTTAAGTTCATTTATTTTATTGTACTTATAATTAATGAATTCATAATAAAACTTTATCTAAGAAGGGGCAGGCCGGGTAATACCCTCATGGCGAGCATGGCTTAGGTACCAAATAATACTCATAACATGTGAGTAGCATCTCACTGTTCTTAAACCTACAATGCAGTTAGAGCAATAACTTCTGATTGTGTCCCGCCCAATCATGTTTGTTTCTGCAACGATAAATACAAAGTTTTAGTGGGCGGGACTTAATTTTAGCATGAAGCAAGATTGGGTTTATTCTCTCTAAACCATCTATTCTCTCTCGGGATACTTCTAGTGTATATATTGCATGAAAGCGAAAATTCTTATATTGGGCTACACAATATGCTGGGATCTTTCTTGTGGTCCTTCTGGTATATGTAAGCTCAAATCTCGAGCTTTGTCCCAGCAAACTTCACAAACTTCATTCATAGAGGACATCTGTAAATAATTTATTTCATGAGATGGCCATAGATATAAAATTAGTAATGATGAAATACAAACTAAACACTAAGTTCGATAGACATAAGTTGTGCCCAACATTTTCAAGCATGAAAGAAACACAAACAAGATAATGGGTAGGATATAGAGAGATTCCTGATTGAATTTGAGCAACCCAAGCTGGAGAATGGTTCTTGAGACACAATAATTGGTAGTCTCCACCTTACAGAAAACCTTTTCCAAATAGCTATATGGTATATCTGTTGTGTGAATAAGTTGTAGAGGAAAAGGGCTCCTTGTTGTTAGTAGAACCCACCTCATGAGTGTCCCAGGTTTAGCAACATTTAAGATTTTAAGAGAAATGCTCTTTGCATGGCAAGCGTTAACTGTATACCATTGTGGGGAAACTGCACAGAAATCCAAAATTATTTATATATATTATCAAAAAAAATGTATAAGAGTTCTAGCAAATATTTCATACAATACAAGATTATTAACAGTTACATCTTTATACATGTTAGAATAATCTAAATTAGCATTGTCTAGTTTGAGATACTATGGGTACATACTAGAGATAATTTAAAACTAATTTTCTAAAATTAAAATGAAAATACATACAAACACAGAACAAACATCTATGTTCATCACACAAATGTTTGTCCTTGGTGAGAATAAAATTCACAACCTTCAGCGCAGAAACAGTATTTAAGTAGTTTAAGGTAAACATGGTCATTAGATATTCCATGCAAGAAAGCCACTTCAAACACACCGCTTATACCAAAGGAAGTTTTTTCTGAAGAGAAATAGTTTATTACACTGTTCCTAACATAATCATCCATTGTACAGTGCCACAAGTGTTATCAGGATGTGCATCAAAACACATATTATTATGTTTTCGTTTTGTGACATTGTATTGCTGTATTGTTTTTTGTGAACTGCAGTATACTCAGTCATTCCCACATTGTCTTCGTAAACCTCTAAAAAGTAAGTGGTAATATTCACTATATCCAAGTTAGTTAAAACTTACATGAAAATTAGTGGCTTAGTTGCCTTAATATCTGGTATTAATTCTATAACAACGAAAAAAGTATGCGGTACTAAAGCTGCCGTTCCCCTTTAAAATATTTTTTATTGTTGATTGAGAATTTTTTCTACATTTTTTCATGATCTCATATGATCGTTGCATTATGAGTCGTGCACTGTTGGATTTTCCAAACTTTTTTCATTGTCGTTGACATAAAATTATCGAAGTAATAGTAATAAGGTTATTAGTGAAAACTTGTGTGTATTTAAAAAATTATGTATAACATGAACATTTAAGGCATGCACATTTGAATTTACCAAAAGATTTTTCAATACTACAGACATACTAAAAATTAACTGTAACTCCTTTAAGTAAGCAACCAGAGGATCCACAGTGTCAGTAGTACTGCAACAGTGTCATTGAGTTACAATACCTATAGAGTCACAATCTCTAAAGCCCCATTTACATTCAGCCACTGCCACTGCTCCTCGCGCTGCCGGCAATACTTCCCTAAATACTGCCGTAGCAGGATCGCGGGAAGTGTGTATTCACACTCTGCCCTACCACTCACATCGCTTTCGGCTTTCGACTATGGCGGACGTCGAAATAATTACAGCGTCCGCGCTGTGTCTTCTTGCAATACAAAATTATGTTAATAATTTAAAAAAGATATCAAGTTCAAAAGAAGATAGATAGATAGATAGAAAATTTATTTGCTTAAAAACATGGTACATAAGATGATCAATGACGTGGAACTGACATGTTTTGCCATAATTGGCATGGAAAAATGATATGAAATACAGCTAATTACACAAACCCGATGTTGCTTAAAAGTTAGGTACACACATTCTTTTTGAATTCAAATATTATGTACAATTAAATACTTATACAGATCCACTCTATTTGAATTCTTATACAGTAAATTGTTCATAAATTATTAATTGAATTATTATATTATTGTTACATAAATAATATTAAATATTATATGAGATTAGTTAAGCTATTATTATTTTATTAATTACACTTCAGTATAAACTAATTCGTAATTTTAATTACAATAAAATTATAATTTAAAAATCTCAGGCTATTATGCAAATATTACCTTTTAACTTATTTTACATTTTAATTAATAAATAATCAATATGAGTTACTAATCGTTTTTAGAAATAAAATGTCAATGTTCATTAATTCCTTAAACTAAATTTTATATTAATATAACAAATTTGACGAATTTATAATTAATTATGTACATAGGTACTATGTTAACTCAAAAAGAAAATTCGTATTCGTAGAAGATGATGAATTGTGGTTTTTATCGTTGAAATCCCATATAGTTTTTTCTGATTCCAGCAGTTCTAAAAACTTTATTGTATTTTCATTAATCCACTCGAAAGGCATTTTGGTAGATCGTATTTATTTAATAACAGGACGGCACGCACGTCCGTTCATCCAGGCGCTTGTCGCGAAGTGAGCGATGGAGCTGAATGTGAACACACACTGCCGCTCGCGCTGCCCGTCCTTTGACTTCCGCACGAAAAACCGACATTTCGGGCAGTGTCAGCGGCAGCGGCAGTGTCAGCGCGAGTAGCCTGTTTACATACTGCCCTGCCCACTGCCCTGCTCACTTCCCTGCCCAAACGGGCTGAATGTAAATGGGGCATTACTGACAATACTCAAAAAAATGTCCGAGCGCCGTTCCATATACCTATATATTTTGATATTATATAGTTCAAAATGACATTTGCTCGAATTTAGACGTTAACCTGCTTGTATAATGTTCAAAGTCGCTCGTATGCAATGTCATCATCATTCACTCAAGGGCTTGCGTACGAGCAGGGAACAAGGCATCAGTGGAGACGCTATTTATACTAATATTATTAGGAGTTTATAATAATTGTGAAATATGAGTTTGTGAGTTTATATGTACCTAGGAGAACTAAACAACTGATTTCAAAAATTATTACACCAATTTCTTTTTAATTTACTTATCATATTAAAAAATCTTATAACACATTTTATAAGATTTTTTATATGATAAGTAAATGAAAAAAAAATTGGTGTAATAATTAATAGTATTAATAGCACTAGTAAACCACTAAGGTTTGTGAATTAGGTACTAAAATGCTAAGTATTAAAATGTACGTTTTAGTGTGTATGTTTGTATTTTGTTCGTGCTCTAACAGATCGACGGATTCGGATGAAAATGTAAATAGCTTATACCCTAAATTATCACTTATGCTACCTACTTTTTATACCGGGAAACACGGGATCACGCGGGTCGCTGATAATTTAAAATAAAACAAAATTAATATTAGGTATAAGCGTTATATTACTTACTTACTTTTAATAACTTACAACTAAAACTTAACCTAACCTAATTACCTTGAAACAATGTTAATTTATTGTAACGTTACCTTTTACTTTGATTTTTAATTTTTTCAGTACATTTCTTTGCAATGTAATGAATTCTAATGTTTATGTACCGTTCAATGACTGCCCTCATTAAAATGGTTCTATGGTTTGTAAATTCAAATGCATGTTCAATTAGATCTTCCATAACTATTGCACCTACGAATGATTTCAGAACTGCAGAAATAATTTTTTGTGGGTTCAACTTAAGTCCACAACGTTGACAATGTCTTATAGTGTGCTCGGTTTTTTTGCATAAATTAAACACACCTTTGGACGAATAAAATAATCCTCCCATGTTTTTGATATCAATCAAGTTGTGGAATGTCATTTTTTCTTTAGCCATCAAAGAGTTGCAACAAACTTCGCACTTAACCTTTTTTAAAATGTGGCGTACAACGTTCCCAGAAATATACCCCACAATTTGATCAATGTATTCGGACTCAGATTCAGATTCGTCAAGCTGTTGCGACAATATGTCACAATTACTATACGTTTCAGACTCATGGATTGAAATAATTTGAGTATCGTCATTTTCGTTTTCAAGTTCATGACGATAGCCAATTGTTGTATTATTTAAATTGTGAAGAGTGTTGTCGCCACTCAATATGGGAATATTTTCAAGTGGTATAGCATTTCCGGAAAATTTAGAACTCAGTTCCAGATGGGTTAACATTTTTTTGTAAGCGGATTTTACATGGCGAGAATTGGGGTTGTTGTTATAGCCTCCTTGGCTTCTCAGATCACCAAAAAACAATTCAATATGGTCTTGGATAGTTTTATATGTCAAAAGAAACGACAAAACTGATGTCTTAACCAGTGTTGTAAATAAGTGTTTTAAGCTTTCAAGGCATATAACCAAGCCCAGAGCTCCAGTCCCTGATTGGGATTTCCACAACGGTACGTTTTCTGTGGTATGCACAGTTCTTGTTTCGTTGTTTTTTTTAATGGTTCGTTTTCGCAAAATGTCAATATTTAGAGATAACAGATATTCTTTGGCATGATCTATAAATGAAAGAATTTCATCAGCGTTTGTTAAGCTCAAAGGCTTTTTTGTAACCATAATTTTGTAGGTTTCGTGTGTTCAGAATGTCAAAAATGTTGTTGATGGTCATAATGAAGTCTGACGTCGGATGAGATCCATCGAATGTTGCTATAGCTAAGTCATTTTTACAAAATTGTATAGATTTAGCTACACTGCGGCTTAGAAGTTGTGTAGCTAATTTAACCTTCATGATCTCGTTCTTGAAGGCTATATGTCTGTGCGTCAATTTATTTGATAAGTGCAGCTGTTTTTCCTCCTGCAATTTGTGAAGCTCGGTGACGTACTTCCATTTGATGGCTTCGTGTTCCCCATTTTTTATAATTTTTTTAGATTCAAACACGTTCCTCATGAGTTTGACCATATGACATGCATCTAGGAATACCGCTACATTGTGATCGGCGGAAGGGTGTTTAAAAAAGGTTTTCATGGATTCCTTATTATTTAAGTTGCAGCCTAAAATTTTCATTGTTGCAATATTTGTCTTACAACCATCGAAAGTCAATGAAACTACTTTCATTTTAACTTGATGACATTTTCGCAGTGCAATGTTTATTAAGTTAGCCTTCATTTCTGCTGTTAAGCTTGTTATAAAAAAATAGCCCAATGGAATTTTGAATGAATCGTTAATAGCTACCAACATTATGACGTATACTTGACTAGCTATAACTTCAGATTCTTCAGATCCTGTACCCATATCCACTAGTCCTTCGTATCGTTTCCCCGTCCATATTTTCTGTTGCCTTATTGACATCTCATCTGCTACTAGGGCGCAAATATACTCTTTGTCTGAATTGTTGGATTTTTCCTTCAATCTATCAAATGATTCCACTGTAAAACCTGGTTCTGCGTTAACACTCTTATACCAGTTACATAGCGTGTTTGGATGAGGCAAACATGTGTTATAGAGACGCCTTACATACTTATAGGCTGCCGGCGAGTAAAAGTGGAACGTAAGTGCGAATTTCCTAACAGCAGGCGGATATTTTTTGAATGGCCTCTTCTTTTTCTTTACATTTTTTATGTATAAGGCATTGAACATTTCGGTAACTTCTAAATTTTGAGATAATTCAGAAAACAACGACTGGTCAATGCCTTTCCTACTTTTTAATACTTTCAAGGCATTTTTTAAAGTTGTGTTCTTTTTAATAAGTCTTTTATTTTGTTTTTGTAGTCTATTGATCTGTCTGTTTTTGTTTAAAATCATTTTTTCGCATAAATTCAGCTTTCTCTTTATAACAGTTTTTCTGGGAGTGTCTAAAATAGACCCAATACTTATAGACGTAGAAGGGCTCTGTTCGATTTTTCTTGAATTTTCCTCCTGAAGCAAATAAAAAAATGATAATAACGAAATATTTTTTAAAATCATACAATTTTATGACGTAAATTCACTACCTGCAAGCATACAACGTTAGTTTGTTGGCATATTTCTTCATCGTTCCCAAATTCATTATCAATCTGGAATAAATAAATAGGAATTAATTTTGCCTTTATATTTTATTATACGTACTTTATTTACGGCAATTATTTATTTTTAACTTACATCAAAAGACAATTCAATGCTATCTTCATTTTGTTTAATTGTTTGCTGATTGTTGTCGTGATCTAAGTTTACGTGAGTGTTGTCTTGATCTGAACTATCGTAACTTCTAAGTTGTTTTTTATTCAGCTGTAATAGAAATCATAGATCATACATTTATCTGCAAGACGTAAAATAAGCAATTTTTGAATAATGCACGCATTTTAAGAATACAAAATCGAAAGTTATAATAAAATATTACATTGTAAGCATTAAAAAGGAATAAGTTCTTACATGTAAAATGGGTTTTGCATTTTTGTTAAGCCTACTGAAACCTTTCGTTGTTGTATAAATGTCTGAAGCAGGAAAGTGATTAGAGCATACAACCGACCCTTTATATGGCTTGTAGTTTAATTCATTTCGGGCTTTTGCTATAATAACTGTCCATTCAGAGCATCTTATGGGGTTTCGAGGAAAACTAAAAACAAAAAAAAAAACATATTGTAATTATACTTTAAAATAATAAAACTCTTTCGACCTACATTTTGTACGGAAAACTAAAAAATAAAACATTTAACAACATTGTAATATTAGTACATTAAGTTTAAAATCTGTAAAAATATTTATTGTATCAATCCACTCCATAGAACCGTTAGAACATAATTTGCGAGTCACTCTCGTACGCGTGACTATTTGTTTCTCTTTTACTCTTGCATATTTGTCTAACGTGTGAAAGAGAAACGTTATCGCGGCGCCGCGCGGTCGGCGGTGAGTGTTTTAGTTTGCTAATAAAATGAAAATTATTGAAATTTAAATGAAAACATGCACTGTGGATACATAAATACGTAAATTTGGTATGATACTTACCTAAAATATGAAACACCATCCTTTTTTCGCACGTGTCTGCTGTTATTTGGGCAGGAAATCACCGAACACTTTGGCATCGCGGACGTTGTACGAGGATTGTGGTCGCCTTACAACTAAACAAAAACTCTGCGCACTTCGCAGCGTGCGCCGAGTTTTGGCGCGGACATTTTATTTGTCTGTTTGTGACTCTATAGGTATTGTAACTCAATGAACAGTGTAAATTGGCACTTTACTTGACGTATGAATTGCCAATATGCACTGTTGTAGCATGGCAAACATTTCTCAAAATCCTTGCCTTCAGAAAGAAGTCCTGTGAGTTAAGGCTGTCACTTTACATATGGTTATTAAAAAACAGGTACGAACAGTGGGGAATGACAGTGCCTTTGAACGCAATTCCGTTCGTAAAGAGGAGCAGCTGACCCAAGTTTTGAAACGCTCATTGCCGGGAATCACATATATCAGTGTACAAGATATTTCTGGTGGCTGTGGTGCTATGTTTGAGGTAACATTTGATAATGCTTTGCAACAATTTGCCAGTTATATTTAAGAGGAGTATTACAACAATACGTAAAAAATACAAGGTTTCCTTGATGAAATTATATGTTTTCCGTTCATTGCTTGAAATAACAATTACTTGGTAAAAATAGTTCGTTTTGTCTACTACAATCGGCTCAAGGCAAATTTTAGATAACTTATTCATTTATTTGGTAATAATCATTCTCCCGATGCATGTTTAGGCCAAAATTCTGAAAGAAAAACACAAAAAACTATTATATATTTTCTTGCGCCGGCCATCTGAAATCATTACCGCGCGAGCGCTTGTCGATTTTGGACCTGTGTCATTTGATTTTGCGCACTGCGTCATTTCAATACTATCGTAGTGTGCGTCGATTGCCATCTAGCGTTATTCCAGCGCTGCTATTATGTGCGTGCTAGAGCATCGTCACATATGACCGCAGTTTTTGATCTTTGGAACTATTTACTTTCGTACAGTATATTTCAATTACATAGTATTGCCTAACAGTTATTTCAATTACTTAATATTGTTATTTTTTTTTGTTATTTATTTAATTATTATTATTTTGTTTTGTTGATAATTGTTTTTTATTAAGAGTAATTAATGATGGAGCCACAACCAAGTACGTCGAGAGATAAATCAACAGATTTTACTTCTCTGAAAAAGAAACGTCCACAAGCATGTATATGAATAGGATAATCGTCATCTAGTATCGAGTGTCAAAACTAGGAGAGAATTTTCTACACCTAGTTTCAATAGAAAAGGTCCTAAAGGTCCTATATAAGGCTTAGACCACGACCCGGGTCAGTAACGAATTGTCAAAACAAGAGAATACTTCGAAGGATACAACCGCAAACTAAGTGTCCAGTCTGATGAATTATTAGTGTGTTTTAAGTCGTAATTGGTGTTCGGTAATGAAAAAAACTAATTTCGTACAGTGTATTTCAATTACTTGTTATTTTTAGCCATGCTGCAGTTACATTAGAAGTATAGTTGTAGCACGAATGGGTCGGTTCGACCGGGGAAGGACCACGCTCTAACGGAATAACAGCGTCAAATAGTAGCTTAATGCTGCTGTGTTTCGTATGGTGAGTGTAGAAAACCGGAGACCCTTTTTACTGTAAACGAGGCATTCCACCTAAGTCCTCACGGATGACAACGCATCTGCATTTTGATTCGTAATCGAGGATAGATGTAGAAGTCTATAGGCCACGGCAACCATTTACCATCAGGTGGACTGTGTGCTCGTTTGTCATCCTATCCTATTTAAAAAAAAAAGTTCGTACATTATTATTATACCAGATAGTTAACTCATTATAGTCATAGTGCGAGCGAGTGAATTAGATATGAAATAAAGTATCGCTCGCATAGGTCGTCACCCGCTCGGTGCGTAAAATACCTAAATTTGCGTAACGCCTAAATGTAAGAGGGTTCTTAAAGTTTGGAGGTTTTGGAGTCACATTGTGGGAGTAATGGTACAATACAAGCTATAAACCATGTGTCCATTTCATCTCCTGAGTGTATTAAGAGGCGCCCTAAATATAACTATAGTGGGGCCAGAATTTTGTGTGCTATTGTACCTATGGTAGACCTGCACTACATGTATTCACACTGAATAATAGTACTGCAGACAATAGTTCATAGGTGTCGTGATCTGATTGTAGGAGCTGTAGTCAAGTTTTAAATAAAATCCATATTTATGAAACAATAGATATTCATATTTAGTGCCAAAAAAGAATATCACAAAATCTGGGCCAGCTGTGTGGTATATTGATGAGTTATTAATAAATTATATATCTAGCTACACTGTAAAAAGTGTAGTGTCGCGCTGTCGGGCCAGTTTGTATATTCATATAACATTTGTTTCTTTTTATTTTATAGATCAGTATCGAAGCCAAAGAATTCGTTGGACTATCAAGAGTGAAGCAACACCGCTTAGTGACAGACTCATTGAAGAGTGAGATAGCAGAAATGCATGGAATACGCATTCACACGACACCCCCTCAATCTAATGTTGAATAGTAAATTGTTAGGTATAGAATTAGTTATTTCATTGTTTCTTGTGTACAGAAATAAAATTAAAAATGTTATAAGTTGTTAAGATTTTAGTTTTATTTAAATCAATAATAATAATAGTAATAGTAATGTCTTCCAGGCCCAATCTCGGTCACGGAGTCACCGCTAAACTCATCAGTTAGTCAACACAGTTAAGTAGGATAACTTCCGTGCCGCGCTAGACTTAAATGCCTACTGTTGCAGGGTTGTCACTGTTTTTGTTTAACAACTAAGTCTCATTTAGTTTTATATGTAATTACAATATTTAAAAAAACATAATACATACGGATACGGACTAATGCATCATATTTGTTAATAATTTCTTCTCAAAGAATCAATGTTTGTCAAAAAAATTCCGGCTTTTCTTTAGAACAAATGCCAAATAAATAAAGTACGAGTAAATTAACACGATTTAATGTTTAAAATTATTTTGATCTGATGTGATATGATAATTAATGTACCTATGAGGTATATACTACGTATAGATATAGTAATATATCTAACCTATTAATAAAAAGATAATTTACTTAAACAAACACATATAATAATTTATTTTATAAAAAGAGAAAATAAAACGAGAGAGAAAACAAGACTGCTAGCAAAACTTTATCAAAAGTCCACGAAGTCTCAAACAAAAGTGATTGGGGAGCGCGGCGAGGGGCGTCCCCGACTCGGCCCGATCTTTTCGACTTAGCAAGTGTCGTTGTGTGTAAAGTTGTTCAAAACGATTATAAATCAATAGCACGCTACAGACTATAAACCATAAATTTCTAGCGCGCTATTAAATACGCTATGTTATAGTGCGCTAGTAAATACGCTATGTTATAGCGCGCTATTTATAAGAAAGCGTGTAGGAGGCCGCCAAGCGCGTTAAGTTTTGCAGCACGCTATATCTCGTAGCACGTACATGTCGTTCATTGGATAGACCGCGTGCTATACAAGGACATTATTTCGTAATAAGTCGTATTATAGACTAAAATAAAATAAAGCGGTAAAAAAACCAATGAACGCTTTTTCATACTTTTCAGGCTTACGACTTTCTATAATCATAAAAATATTTTTAAGGCATGTACATTTTAAAACGAAATAAAATTAATAATTTTTTTATTATAATTGATGTAAACGTTATTTTAACCTTAATATAAATTATAAATCAAATAAAGGTTTATTTTAATAATAATAATAATAATCTTTATTTGCAAGAATATGGTTGTACAATGGTGTTTGAGTATAATTCGTTCCACATATTCTACCTTAGTGGTGTGCAAATATTAATGGTCAAGTAACCTAAACAACAATACTTATCGAATTTAACAACATATATTAATTTAACAAAATATAAAATTATTTAATATTATTTACTTGATTTGATAATTAATTTATTATGCCACAGTGTCGGAATAAATATAAGTAAGTATTATTATATCAAGTAAGATTATTATTATACGTCAATGTCATATATTAATTATTATTCTTACGTCAATAATTATATAATGTTACATATCCAATCGTCATTAATATCTTTCTATTTTTACATCAAATTTATTAATTAATTAGATATATAAGTCAAATTTTATATAAAATAATATCAAAAACATTATTTTTTTTAAATATCAGAATCTCGTAATTACGTAACTTCTTTATCATTCATTATTACTCGTATGTAGGTCGTTGTCGTTTAAGAACTCTTCTACAGAATAATAACATTTACGGAGCAACAATGCCAAAACAGATTTCTTAAATGACAATAAACTTTTACGCTTTAAATTATCGGGTAAATTATTATAAATTCTAATCGACATTGCAGAAGCATTTCTTTTTGTAACTTTTAGACGATTTGCTGGCGCATATAACCTATTCTTGTATCTACCCTTACTTTCACTCACATCACACTTACGTTGAAATAAATGTGGATGCTTATGAACAAATATGCACATTTCAAATATGTATAATGAAGGCAAAGGCAGGATCTTTTTTAGTTTTGAACAAAGGTTTGCAACTCACTAAAGGACCAACACCACAAAGAGCTCTTATGCAGCGTTTTTGTGCTTTAAATGCTTTATCCGAATCCACCGAATACCCCCAGAGTATAACACCATATCGTAGTATGGATGAGATATATCCATGATATGCCATCAGTGCAGCTCTTTCCGATACAATATTTCTTAGTCTACGCAATGCAAAAACGAAACGATCTATTTTAGTACAAAGGCTTTCTATATGAGGCTTCCAACTACAAAATTTATCAAATATTATTCCTAGAAATGTCGTGGAAACGACTTACTTTACTTAAGGTTTATTGAATGTATTTACAAAAATCATACGCTATTATATACACTATTGTATCTATATTTTATTTACTTTTAAAAAAGTTAGGCTTCTTTTATAGCAGATAACTGCGTCCTTCGATCACTTATAAATATACAGTAAACAGTAATTAAACAATTAAGTGAAGGTATATGTCCTAACATATGGAAAGCTGCTAGAATCGGGCCTGTATATAAGTGTGGTTCAAAACGAAATGTTGAGAACCACCGTCCTATTTCTATTTTGTCAGCTGTGTCGAAGCTCTTTGAACGATAATTTTTAATTCTATAGATGCATTGCTGCATAATTTAATCATACCCGAACAACACGGTTTTGTAAGACGACGATCAACTACTACCAATTTATTAATATATCTAACGGACTTATTCGAAAATTTAGACTCAAATCATCAAACTGACTATATTTATACAGACTTTCGTAAAGCCTTCGACAGAGTTGATCACAAAATCCTACTTGATAAAATTGCTTTCAACGGTATACGTGGCAATCTTTGGCGGTGGTTTAAATCATACGTAACTAACCGCACGCAAAAGGTTGTTATTAATGGTTACGAATCAGATTCTGTGTCAGTCACCTCCGGGGTACCTCGAGGATCTATATTGGGACCACTATTATTTATACTTTTTATTAATGATATTGACTCTTCAACACAATAACTTTTTATAATGATTTCTTATATTTACGCGAACACTATACATGATTAAAACTACTTTTACGGATTTTATCGCGTTTATTTTTACTTTTTATTTACTTTTATTTTTAATTCCCGACGTTTTGCATTCGCAATAACACCGCGAAAAATACCGTATGAGGACATTATCTGTAGTGTTGAGGACTGTCTGTATAAAAATAATATTGGTAATGAAGATTTAGAGGCCATACGTCAAGACATCTCGTCTATGTTACGTCGAAGTTAAATTAAATCTTCCCAAAAATGAATTTAACGCGTTGAAAAACTTACGCAACAGAACAGAGCTTACGATTCTCCGCGCAGATAAAGGTAATTCTACGGTTATAATGGATACGTCAGATTACAATTTTAAAATACAACAACTTTTGTCGGATGAAACTACTTATCGAAAGGTCAAAACAGACCCTACAACTAATACGCTTAAAACAAATAGCGATCTAATTAAGAAATACTCCGAAAAATTGAATCTGGACGTTAATTCGATAATACCTTCATGTACCAAACCACGGAAGTTGTATGGGTTACCAAAGATACACAAACCGAATGCTCCATTACGTCCAATAGTGAGTCAGATTGATTCGCCAACTTACAGATTGGCTCAATACTTAGCTAAAATATTATCACCACTCAGAGGACACACAAGAGCACACACTAAGGATTCATACCATTTTGTCAGTGAGATAAAAGACCTACATCTTACTGCCAATGAAACCATGGTCAGTTTTGATGTTCAGTCTCTATTTACATGCCTACCTGTTGAAGACTGCATCTCAATTATAACTAGGAAACTAGAAGAAAATAACATGCCAGCAGAATATGCAGTATTACTAACACATTGCCTTACATCTGGCTATATATTGTGGAAGGAAGAGTTTTACAAGCAAGTAGATGGTGTTGCGATGGGCTCACCTGTATCTCCCATTGTCGCCGATATATTCATGGAAGACTTTGAGGAGAAAGCCCTCCTTACTGCACCTGTTACACCAAGGATCTACAAGCGGTACGTAGACGATACTTTCACAATTTTACCATCAGACAAAGTAACTGCATTTTTAGAACATCTTAATTCCATAAACTCTAAAATTCAATTTACTATGGAGTTAGAGGCAAATAATTCTTTACCGTTCCTAGATGTGTTAGTCATCCGAAATCCTAATAACACCATTGGTCACACTGTGTATAAGAAAAGGACCCATACAAACCGATATTTAAACGGTGAATCTCACCACCATCCTTCACAGTTAGCTACCGTGGGCAAATCTTTGTTACAGAGAGCACGAGGGATCTGTGACAGCAAACACCTGGCCGCCGAGCTTCAGCACGTCAAGCAAGTTCTGCACGACAACAAGCTTCGGGTCCCGCGCCTACGTCACAGTGACCGAGTGAAGCCGGCCACAGTCGAGCGTGTGCCTGCTGTACTATCATACGTCAGAGATGTCACAGACAAGATTGGCTATATCTTGAAGCGAGCTTCTATTAGAACATTCTACAAGCCGCCGAAGAAGATTAGTCAGTTCCTACCATCCGTCAAGTGTCATATTCCTCTACAAGATGCAGGAGTGTACAAGCTTGATTGTGAATGTGGTCTCTCTTATATAGGACAAACAAAAAGATCAATTAGGACCCGCGTAAAAGAACATATAGCTGATGTGAAGCATCAACGTTCCGGGAAGTCTGCAGTTTGTGATCATATCCTAGACGGACCCAACCATTACATCAGATTTGATAGACCACAAATCCTCGCGAAAGAACACCGATTCCTACCAAGGATGATACGTGAGGCTATTGAAATTAAAAAAGATCCTAATTTCAATAGAGAAGGAGGCTGGGTACTACCACCTGCTTGGGAACCTATAATCAATAAAATTAAAACTAAACCCAAGCATACCACTGCAAGACCTCAGGACATAGTTCATTTTGCATAGATCGGACCATAAACAATAATTAAAAAAGCTGAAGGTACTCCGGGTTTAACAATGACATCGGGACGTCAGTCATCTCAGTCCCCCGTGACCATGGGTGCTGGAAAGTGCCCGAAATGTCGGTAATTAAAAATAAAATTAAATAAAAAGTACAAATAAACGCGATAAAATCCGTAAAAGTAGTTTTTAATCACAATAACTTTTTACTATACGCTGATGACCTTAAAATTTATCGTACCATTTGTGACAATGATGATCACCTCAGACTCCAGGATGACTTGGATCGCTTTTCTGCTTATTGTTTAAAAAATAAATTAAGTCTTAGTATTAATAAGTGCAAAATGTTAACTGTCACTAAGAAAATTAATTTTAGTCAACAATCATATTCCCTGTGCAGCTCTACTATTGAAAAAGTACATTCTATTTGTGACCTCGGCATTACCATTGACAGTAAATTAACATGAACAAATATATAATAAAGCTCTTAAAATGTTTGGGTTTGTAATGAGAGCCTGTAAGGATTTCACCAACCCAGCAACATATATCTTTTTGTATAAGGCACTGATACGCTCTCAGTTGGAATACGCTGTTGCTTTGTGGAATCCTTTTTATAATGTCTATACCGATCAGATTGACAGGATACAAAAAAGTTTTTTAAGTCAATGTTCTTTAGATGTAAGCATAAATATTGATCGTATAATGCTATATTAAATAAATACAAAATGTTAACTTTAAAGCTCAGACGACAACAATTAGTAGCAATGTTAATTTGACCTTTGCCATAATAGATATGATTGTATTCTTGTAACAAATAAATTGCGATATCGTGTACCTACTCGATCACATGTAAGATCAACATGCTCCCGTCAAACCTTTGCTCTACGCTTGTGTAGAACCAATGCTGGCAAAAGAGCGCCGTTGTATCGCTTAATGCAAAATTATAATGATCACTTTAGGGACATTGACATTTTTAATAACAGTGCTAACTCCTATAGAAGCAAAGTGATTAATAAGCTTATGAGTCGTGTTAATTAAAAACTAAATAAAATAAATCAAAACAGAATTTAAATTATATAATTGTTTGAAATCAAAACTAAAATGTGAACAGCCTTTTTATATTTTCATTTTGTAATATTGCATATTATATAGTAAGTCCTCGTTCACATCTCTCACTTTTGTTAATTTATCCTATAAGTTATTATATGAGGCTGTTGGTGTTGGCTTCACTAAATTTAAATTTTAGGATTAAGATTAGTTATTAAGCCTTTGTTGAAGCTGTTTACTGGTCCTTAAATAAACTAAAAAAAAATAGCGCCATGGCGACTACTTGCATAGCACGCGCTATGTGTTACGAAAAGATAGCGCACTATAATATGGCGCTATGCGTTATATTAACCACCGTTAGTTGTGTGCGTGCTGTGGCTCGTGCGTACGAGTATGTACTGCCCCCGTGTCCCGTGCCAGACATGCGTATACACATATACACACCAATTAAATTGTTAATTGCAATTTTAAGTGTTTATTCTATTGACAAACTTACTTTTCTTTCTGTTATTTTCTTACGTGTGTATGATTTAGTGTTAACAAATTATATTTAAATATTGTGTGTGTATATGATTAAGCCGTGGTAGCTCAGATGGTTAGCGCAAGCTGTAAATTTCACAGTACGCGACGCGGGTTCGATCCCCGCCGGCACCAATTAAATTGTTAATTGCAATTTTAAGTGAGGTGAAACCTTACATCTTTGCCCACATATTTCGGTTTTTATTACTTTTTTCAAAAAATATCCACTTTATTTTGATGGTTGCTAAAGCTTTAAACGACACTATATGCAACAAATAAACTGTTAAAACCAGGTGAATTAATTCCTAACAGATGCTGAGAAAAAAACAAAAACAGACGCGGGCAAAGTTATCTCCACTTTCTTACATCTTTGCTCAACCTAAATTTCTCAGCAACTATAAGCTCTATGATTTTGATTTTAAGATATATTGTTAGCAAACCGACAATATTGAATACCAATACATTTTCAAATAAATAGAAGTCCATTTTCAGTTTTAACGGTGGTGGGCAATGTTATCACCACATTTAGTCACACTTTCATACTAAAAGATTTGAGGTGCTAGGGCTGTGCCTCAGATGAAAGGAAAATAATAAATTGATTTTGAGGCATTGTATTTTTTATTTTTAAAATTAAAAACAACAACTAACTAAACAACAACAAAAATCATGAAAATCAATGTTTATAAGTAGTTGGTAGGTAGTGTGCCTATTAAATATTAATAAAAAATAAAAAGGTCTCTGCTAACGTAAGCGTGCCTGTTAGTTACCTGCGTGAGTATTAGTTTTAAAAAAAAAGTAAGCAGCGCAGAAATTTTTTATCACACGCACCCAAGGCAGATTATCGCTCCTCCGCTCGCTCTATCGATCCTTAGTTCAAGAATTACCTTCTGAAATTGATAAATTAACTAACTTCTTGAAATTGAAAAAACTACTTACTAACAGTTTTTGATGTTACCCTTACGATTCTAGCTAATAATTATAGGTATAAGTATATACACTTCTCATCAGAAAAATCGATACACCTCACGAGTTTACTTATTTAATATAATACGAGGCCAGCTTATACCCATTTTGTTACCACTGATGTACGTAGTTCACCTATTATGCGTACCAATCCATTTTGTCGGCCATTTTTGTCTGCGATCGTTAATGTCTAAAATCGTAATTCTCTTTTAGACTTAAATTTTTTTTTGCAAACGAAATGACGCATAAATCGTATTAAAAAACTTTAGCCTGAAATTGAGAATATTTAAGCTCTTTCTTTTGGGAAACTAGCGGTTTCTGACAAAAATTCGCGACAAATATATATACCTATTTATTATATTTAAAATATATATAAAACAGCATCTAGTTACCTATATAGTTATCAGAACAGTAGTTTAGTTCTCAGTAAACAGTAGTTATATTATATAGGTAGTATTATAGTATAGTATTATATTGTTTTTTTTTTGATGTACCTATATACATTTATTTAATTTATTAAGTATATTATTTATTATGTCTAGGTACATGTTTCCTTATTTTATTTCAATAGTGTCAACCCTATTAACATTTTTGAGCTGGGCAATGTTGTCGACCTCAGTCTATAAAATTGCTTACAACATTGCCCACACAAATTTCTCGCTAACTAAGACAGTTGTAGGAAAGAGACCATGATTAAAAGCAGCAACAATTAATGCCCTAAACGTAAATAATAATGAATCTTCCCTGCGCAGCGTTTCTTGGCAATGCGGGATGCAAAACTGCAACAATGTTTTTGCACCACCTTCGACACTGTCCCTTTGAAGGTTGCCGACAGATGACTGAATGTAGTTAGCTGCGGTTGTAGTAGTCAGTGTTGCCAAACATATGTTCTAGTTTTCTCTAGGTGCCATACAAAGTTGCCCCGTGTTAAAATTAAATTTCTATCGGTAGTTTTAGTTAATTTTCGTGTTTGGGCAAAGTTGTCCCCCAAGGGCAAAGTTGTAAGGTTTCACGGTGCTGATTTACCACGTGCTCGGCGGTGAATGAAAACATCGTGAGGAAACCTGCATGTCTGAGAAAATTTCGAAGGCATGTAAAGTTCGCCAACACGCATTGAGGCCGCGTTGCGGACATTTCCTACCCATAAATACAAAGACAATAGCAGAAACTGAAAAAGTAAAAAATACTTTTTTAACAATGACAGTCATTAGTCAGTTGATCATTAGTGAATGTGATTCTGTTTACTTAAATTACAGGAAGACAAGAGCAGAAGGAAGAAATGGGATGATGGGAAGTAATGAAGAATGAATTGTTATGTGAAGTTTGTTGGAACAAACATATTTTAGTCACGTGTAAATACTTTTAACATTTTGGTTCAAAATGACACAAAATCTAAAAAATATTAGATACATCATCGACATGGACGGATTTTACATTACATATCCTCATAAACATTTTCAATGTAGAGAAATGGCTATTCTAGACGTAAAACTATCTAATAAAAATGATGCTTTTATCGATCATTATTTGTTTCGGCCAAGTTATCTTTTCAATTATTTGTCACCAAAAGACAAAAAACTGTTCGTTATTGTGAAACACACGTGCACGGCATTCCATATTTTGATGTGACCGAAGAATTAAAATGTGCCTACAAACAAGAGAACATCATCCCCATATTAAATTGGTATATTAGAAATTTGTGCAAAGACGAAGTGATCGCATACAAAGGTGGTTCAACAGAAAAACAATTTTTAAAAATGTTGACGACGAATGATAGAATTTTTAATATTGAAGAATACAAATGTCCAAAATACAATGATTTGGTAAATATCATAAATTTAAACAAACGTTATGTGTGTAATAATCATATATTTGCAAAAAATAATCACAAAATTTTACATTGTTCTTGTGACGAAGTGTGGGTTTTTTACAAGTAGTTATTGCTTGAAAATAAAATTTGCAATTAGTCATAAATTTTGTTTGATTTCCCAAAAAGATTAGTTATAGTACACAATATATATTAATTGTTTACACCAACACTTTAATTTTTTATTTCACCCCTTAGAACTTTAGACGTGTGTAATGTTTCACTTTATACATCCGTTTACTGCTATTGTGGCAGGACCAAGTGGATGTGGGAGGTCAAATTTTGTAACAAATTTCATAAAATCGGTTACAGAAATATGTAATTGTGATTTTAATCAGATCACATGGTGCTTTGATGAAATGCAACCTCTATATAATTTACCAAATGTTAACTATCATCAAGGAATTACAAATCTTAATATGTTTGATGGTGAAAACCCACATCTCGTTATTGTTGATGATCTAATTAGAGAGTCCGATGGAAGAATTATGGATATATTTACAAAAGGTAGTAATCACAGGAATCTCAGTGTATTTTATTTAACACAAAATTTATTTCATCAGGGTAAAGAGGGCAAAGAGACATATCTTTAAACTCAAGTTATATAATATATTTTAAAAACCCTCGAGATAAAACTCAAATAAGAAATTTAGCACCACAAGTGTCACCAGATAACCCAAAATTCATTGAAGATGCCTACAGGGATGCAACTCTAGAGGCACATGGATATTTAATGGGAGATTTAAAACAGAATACCAATGTTTTTTGTCGTATCAAGACAAATGTCTTCCCATTTAATGGTTTCTGTACGGTCTACGTCCCCACAAAAGAGTTTAAATACACCAAGAATCAAACAATTCAAATCATTGCTAAATGATGCATCGTCGACTCACAACGCATAAAAATTTGCTAAACGCTTTGCATACGCTTAAACCAAAATATCAAAGAGCATTACTTAAAAAGTTTGATGAAGAAGAAATTAACTGTATTTGTGAGTGTATTCATAAAGTTTTACAAGGAAAAGTACCTCTTAAAGATCAAGATAAACAAAAATTGAATAAACACAAAAATATACTCCGTAAACTAGTGCGTAAGTGTAAACATAAACTAAGAAAAAAATATAATTATACAAAAAGGAGGGGCTTTCTTACCAATAATATTAGGTGCAATATTGAGTGGATTAGCGAGTGGACTAGCCAGTTAACATGGAAAATGCAAACAAAATGATACTTATCGAACCTGGATTGATTGAAAAATTAAAACAAGAAAATAAGGTTAATAGTAGTTTATCTCGATTAGATATTGAAATGCAAAATATTATGAATAGTAAGACGGAAGACCGAAAGAAATGGATGTTATATTTACAAACACTGCAAAGATACCTTCATTTTATCGAAGAGGATCGTCAACCACTCAGATTACCAATTTATTCTGATACACCTAATGAAGATTCAAATAAGTCTAAAATTGGTTTTAAAAATAAAGATAGAGATCTAAAAACTTATTATAAAAGAAAAAAAAAAAAAAAAAGTTGATTTAATAAATGATTCACTAAGACCCTTAAAAAGAAGTGATCCAGTAGGGTGGGATAGATTTGCTGAAGCATTAAAAGATATTAAAGTGTCACTTACTTATATTGGAAATCCAAAGAGATGTGAGTTTATTAACCAACTTAAAGCAAAAGATCTGATCAAACCCTCTGAGATTGAAGTTCAAGAGTTTTTTTACACCGAGTAGAGGAGATACAAAATCTATAACTAAAATAGAGTTTTCCACACCGAGCAGTAGAGATAAAAAGTCTACAACTAAAATACGTAAAAGGCTTGAGTGGGAAAAATGGATTCGTGATCAGAGCATGTCGACGAACGTTGTACTTGTACCACTTCTGACTCAGTGAGCCAGAACTGGTACAACGTAACTACTGGCGGTGCTACATTCCCTTCAGCGGTGCCAAGTTGACTGTCGGTATATCGAAGTGCTGAAGTATTTGTACAGTAGGGCTACGATGGCTATCCGAGTACAGAACCAGAGTACGAAACCTATCCAACTGCAGAGAGGTGTGAGACAGGGTGACGTTATTTCCCCGAAACTCTTCACCGCTGCATTGGAAGACGTTTTCAAGCTAATGGACTGGAAAGGATACGGTATTAACATCAATGGCGAGTACATCACTCACCTTCGATTTGTCGACGATATAGTCCTTATGGCAGAATCGCTGGAGGACTTAAGCACTATGCTCAATGACCTCAATAGTGCCTTCCAACGGATAGGTCTTAAGATGACAACAAACAAAGATCATGTTTAATGTCCATGTCACACCTATGCCGGTAGTTGTTGGGAGCACTAAGCTCGAAGTTGTTGACGAGTACGTTTGCCGGGGACAATTGGTCCGGCTAGGTAAGTCCAACTTCGACCGAGAGGTCAATCGACGGATTCAACTCGGCTGGGCAGCGTTTGGGAAATTACGACACATCTTCTTGTCAGGTATACCTCAAAACCTGAAAACTAAGTTGTACAACCTGTGCGTGTTGCCAGTGATGACATTTGGAACTGAGACGTGGTCCTTCACTGCTGGCCGTATGAGGACGCTCAAAGTCGCTCAGCGACCTATGGAGAGGGCTATGCTCGGAGTTTCTCTGCGTGATAAACTTAGAAATGAGGATATCCGTAGTAGAACCAGAGTGACCGAAATAACAGGCCCTAAAGGGAGCGACACCGAAGAAGATTGGCCAGTTTTTACCATCACTCAAGTGTAATGTCCCTCTACAAGATGCAGGAGTGTACAAGCTTGATTGTGAATGTGGTCTCTCCTACATAGAACAAACTAAAAGATCGATTAAAACCCGCGTTAAAGAACATATAGCTGACGTGAAGAATCGACGCTCCGGGAAGTCTGCAGTCTGTGAACACATACAGGATCGCCCCCGTCACTACATCAGATTTGATAGACCACAAATCCTCGCTAAAGAACACCGATTTCTTCCAAGGATGATTCGCGAGGCTATTGAAATCAAAAAACATCCTAATTTCAATAGAGAAGATGGCTGGGTGCTACCATCTGCTTGGGATCCTATAATAAATAAAATTAAATCCCAACCCAAGCATACAACTGCAAGACTGCATGATACCATAAGTTCATACTGTGTAGATCGGAACAAAAGTTAAATTTTAATCTATGGTAACCGCGGTTAACTATGACATCTGGACGTTGAACTGAACATCTCAGTCCTTCCCGTGACCATGGGTGCTGTAAAGCTCTCGAAACGTCGGGTATTTAAAAAGTTAAATATACGTGATAAATTCCGTAAAAACTAGTATTATTTCAATGTGTAGTGTTCGCGTAAATATAAGAAATCATTAAATGATACCATTTTGATACGCCGTTGTGTATATCATCTACATCTTTTGTTAAATGTCCAGAAATGATGCTAAGCTCATCTTGTAACTGTTCAGGTGATAGTATATGTATATCAAATTTCCCCTGATAAATGTCGGTAACAACATCGAGCAAGGTATTTTGTATCTTTTTCAAATTAACTAAGATGTTGTTTGATATTACAGATGATAAGGTAAACTCGTTGCTAGCTTTAATAACAGAATTTTCTTGCTCTAATTTATTGATATGCTGGTGGAAGAGTTTGTGTTGTTGGTCAATTGTTGTTTCTAATCTGTTTAAAAAGTTATATTGTGCTTCTATTACTGATGTCTGATTTTTCCATAATTTTACGAGATGGTTTTGATCCTTTGTATATTGTTCAGCGAAGTCATTGTCAAGTACGCCGAATAGTGCATGCGCGACATTTCCCACGCCATTGATAAGCCCGCGACGTACTCGTATTCCCGCCGCCGACTGCTGACCAAGCAACAGCTGATCGTAGTAGTGTAACTCGGTGCTCCCGTGTCGTAATTGTAATAGGATTATGTCACATTGTTGTCGCTCTTGCAATTTTGAACATATGTTTTCGAGGTGAGTGATATATGTTTTTGGTAGTTTCGAACCTTGCCAGTACGGATCTAAATCGTAATAAACAATGATTTTCCATTCATCTCGGATAAGCCTCATGTTTGATGTTTTACCGAAGTATGAACTCTGCGTGTCCTTAAAATTTGTTACATTAAATGCTCCTTGTGCTGTTTGTGCGAATAACGTAAAAATAAGCAGTATGTACATGATAAAATTACAAAGTTAGATACTAGATCGTGTCTTCCCTGGTTTGTCGTTTTTGCGATCTGCTTTCAAACTTAATTCTTGATTGTTTTTCGGACTTGATTGACAGTTTGTGGGATTCTGATAGTTTACTTCAGACTAAGTTGGTAAAATGGTTAATTTCGTTTTTTTTTTTTTTTCTAGAAGAGGGGGCAAACGAGCATGTGGCTCACCTGATGTTAATGACTACCGCGCCCACACGCAACACCAGGGGAATTGCAGGTGCGTTGCCGGCCCTTTAGAAAGGAGTAAGCTCTTTTCTTAAGCCCCAGTCTATCGGTCCGGAAAAATCACACCAGAGTGTACGCGGAAGAAAACTCCGACGACACCCCAACACCATGATATCCAGATGGTAGGATAGTATCGTGATAGGTCTCTTAATAGTTCCGTTTGTTGTTTTAACAGTAACTACTTAAACTAATCCATCTTTGCCGGGGTGAACATCGATAACTCTCCCTAATGCCCATCTCCCGGCAGGTAGGTTTGCTTCATGAATGATTACAATGTCATTAATTTTGATATTTTCAGTTGATTGCTGCCACTTGTTCCTGGCGGATAATGGTCAGATATTCAGATTTCCAGCGCTTCCAAACATCATTGAATATCTTCTGCGTCATATGCCAACGTGTTCTTTCGTCTTTCTTTGTCTCCACGATACTTAAAACTGGACTGCTGGCCAGAAAGTGAGATGTAGTCAGGTAATTGATACCATTTGGATCTTCAATGATAGCGCAGAGCGGTCGGGAATTCAGGCAGGCTTCTAGCTGTGTTAGCAGTGTTGAGAACTCCTCGAAGGTGAGTTTTTGTTCCCCGATGACCCTGCGAAGGTGGTATTTAACACTCTTCACAGCCGCTTCCCACAGACCCCCTGCACTGGGCCATGATGGAGCATTGAAATGCCATTTGATATTCATTTCGCTTATTTCTGATAAGAACTCATTTGTGATAATGGATTTTAGATCAATTATTTCTTGATTTATGATTCTGTTGGCACCTACGAAATTCGTACCATTATCGCTGTAAATATGATGTGGTGTGCCACGCCTCGCCGCCATTCTTCTTAATGCTGCTAAGAATGCTGATGAAGTTAAATCGGATACTAACTCAAGATGTATGGCCTTTGTGACCATACAAACAAACACTGCTATGTATCCTTTAAAGGTCTTGATTCCTCTGCCTTTACTTGATCTTACGTCCACAAAACCTGAAAAATCCACCCCCGTTCGAAGAAATGGCCTCGACGGATTTATTCTTGCTTTAGGAAGATCGCCCATAAGCTGATAATGTTTTATAGGGTTGTGTTTTTTACAGGTTACGCAGTTGTGCAGGCGTTTTTTGATTGCTCTGTTCCCGCCTAGGATGCAATACTGTTGTAGCCACACTAAGCGGACACGGGTTCCTCCGTGATATGTCATTTTATGGGCTTGATCAATTAGTAGGTTTATCAGGTGACTCTCGTGGGGGATGATAAGGGGATGCATCATTTCTTTGCTGATCGAAGCGTTTTGCAGTCTGCCACCTACTCTCAACGTACGTTCAGAATCGGTAAAAGGATTTAAAGCTAATAATTTGCTTTTTGGGCTTGCTTTGTTATGCTTTTGTAAATAGCCGATATCTTCTCCAAATTCCTTGCTTTGTATGTGCTTGATAATTTTTTTCTTTGTCTTTTGTAATTCTTGTGCTGTTAAATAGCTTTGCTTATTATTTTGCTTTATACGTAGTATGTAGGCTAATATTCGTGTCACTCGCGTGAAACTGCTATGCTTGCTTATTAATTGGGTAATGACGTGGTCTTCGCTTGAGCAAATTGTGGTGTGTACTTGCTTTATGGTTTTGACCTCTTCATCGGTGGTGTAAGTGATCTTCTTTACGTTATCATTGTTGGAGTATGATAACCACGCTGGTCCATGACACCACAACTGATGTCGATGAAGCTGTTTCGTGCTGATTCCGCGGCTGGCACAGTCAGCTGGGTTATCCTGCGATTTGACATAGCGCCAACATTCCGGTAGTAAAACTTCTGTGATCTTAGCTACTCTGTTGGCTACAAAGACGTTCCAGCGTTTCGGATCTCCATGCAGCCAACCCAATACTGCTGTCGAATCACACCATGCAAACATTTTGATATTGTAATCTACCAAACATGATTTCACCTTTTCCATGAGCTTTGATAAATGTAGGGTTGCACACAGTTCTAAGCGAGGTAAGCTGATCTTTTTCGGTGGTACTAGCCTGGATTTTGCTGTAACGAGGACGACGGATATGTTTTTACTTCCCTCTTGTTTTTCACGAACTATCTTGCAATAAATTACGCAAGCGTGATCACTGAACCCATGAAGAATGATGACGTCGTTTTTGTTGCTCTTTAACCATCTTGGTATGCGTATCTGTGATATATTTTTGATATCTTCTTTGATTTTCGTCCAATCCACTTCAATCTCATGAGGAAGCTCGTCGTCCCATTTTAAGTCATATTGCCAAATTTTTTGGAATAATAATTTCAATTTTGTGCTAACTGGCGTTAAAAATCCTACTGGGTCGTAGAGCTTTGAGATATTTGATAACAAGCTTCGTTTCGTTAGTTTTGATGTTGATAAATCGATTTTCAAGTCAAAAGTAAGCTGATCTGATTGCGTAGGCCATTGCAGGCCTAAGGTTTTTGTAGATACTTCAGTTTTGAAGTCATATGTTTGCTGGTTGGTATTTGCTGTGCTGACTCCCTCTAGAAGACACGGTGTATTGGCTGCCAATTTTCTTAAATTAAATCCACCTGATTTTAGTAAGTTTTTTAAGTCTGATTGTAACTTTTTAGCTGATGCGAGGTCAGGACTCCCACTGATCAGGTCGTCCATATAAAACTGTTCTTGCAGGACCTTCGCTGCTGGGCGTTCCTGATACTTATGACCTTCATCTTTGGCTAGCTGTTTCAATACCATCATGGCAAGAAATGGTGCTGCTTTAGTTCCATATGTGACAGTAGCTAATTGATATTCTTGTAAAGTTTCAGTTGGTGAATTTCTCCATATGCTTCTTTGATATCTCTGATCATCTTCGTGAATGAGAATTTGCCGAAACATTTTTTCGATGTCAGCGGTGTAGGAATATTGGTACTGTCGCCAGGTGATAATTAGTGATAACAGGTCCTGTTGCAGGTTGGGACCCTGGTGCATAACGTCGTTCAAGCTTAAGCCGCTCGAAGTTTTTGACGCTCCGTAAAAGAATACTCGAAGCGAAGTTGTTGTTGACTCCGGTCGTTGAATGCAATGATGTGGTAAATACAGACTGTAGACAGGCGTCTTGTTGCATGGCGACATTTTCATATGACCTAATTCCAAGTACTCCTGGATAAATGATTTATATTATTTTTCAATATCTTTTTGGTAAGTAAATCTTTTTTCTAACTGTTTAAACTGCGCTATTGCTCTTGATTTTGATTCTCCCAATTTTTGAACTGCTTCTGATATAAATGGCAATCTAACTATGTATTTACCATCTTCTTGCCATGTTGTCGTGTTTTTGTAATACTCCAGGGATTGAGCATCTTCTTGGGTCATGGTGAGTTCGTCAGGTATATTTTCTATCTCCCAAAAACGTTGAATCTCATCTATATTGTTCATAATAACGTTGCATTAATAGGATTTTACGTTGCCACATAAAATCCACCCGATACGTGTTTGCTGTGTCACAGGTTGTGATTGTTCTGATGAAATTATATCGCCTAATATGATAGAAGAATAGACGTCCGCCCCCAGCAACAAGTCTACTGGGCGGCTCACGTTGAATTCGGGATCGGCGAGTTGAATGTTTTCTAGATATGACCAGTCTGGTTTGTCGAATGTCTTGTTGGGCAGATTGTTAATTAAGTTTTTTATGATAAACACATCTGATGTAAATTGATAGTCGCTGTAAGCCGATGAGCAAGTTATGTTAATGAAAATGACATCTTTGCACCTCTGTCGAGGAAGTTGTAACATTTGAGCTGTCTTCTCAGTAATCAGGGAGGTCTGGGAACCCTGATAAATCAGCGCTCGAATTTTGACATAAGTGCCATTAACACACTGTACTTTTACTAATGCTGTTGCTAAGAGGGTTTCATTTATATTATTTTGTGACACGTTGCTAGCATTTCTACGTTGTTCTGTTCCTGAGGTCAACGGCTTCACGGAGGCCTTGTGATGAGTGTGTTATGTCGGCCATTACACTCGCGGCAACGTTTTTCCGATATGCAATTTTTGCCGTAGTGATCGTAAAGACAATTGAAGCAATATTTCAATATCGCAATTGTATTTCGCCTTTCCGTTGGTTGTAATTTGAGAAAGTTGCTGCAGTGAAATATGCGGTGCTTTTCATTTTTGCATAGTGGACATCCTGTTTGTGTGTTTTTCGGTGCATAATTTGTGACTTGATTTTGATTGCTGGTAAATGATTTAAAATAATGAGGCTTCTTTTGATGAGATGTTGTTTCAGGTTGAGAAGACTTTGTTGTGGAGTCTTGTTTGCGTCGAGATGATTCTACCGACGTAAATTTATTTTCCAAAAAATCTGCTAAAGTTGGTAGATCCCTAGGATTCTTTAGGGATTCGATGTAGTCTTTGTGAGTCTCGGCATCTAGTTTTTGAGACAATATATGTACCACCAAAGGATCCCATGAACTTATGTCTATGCCTATATTTTTTATGGCATTTAGGCTTTCGTTTACGCTGTCATAAATTTTCATAATATGTGCTGCTCATTGCTGTTGAGCGATCATCATCATCATCATTACAACCCTTCACAATTCCACTGCTGAACATAGGCCTCCACCAAGTAATGCCACAAAGCACGGTCCTGAGCCACCTGCATCCATCGACTTCCTGCATGTCTTACCAGGTCGTCACTCCATCTAGTGGGGGGTCGCCCCACACTACGCCTACCGGTACGAGGCTGCCACTCGAGAACCTTTCTTCCCCATCGGTTATCGGTTCTTCGAGCTATATGGCCGGCCCATTGCCACTTCAGCTTACTAATCCGTTGGGCTATGTCGGTCACTCTGGTTTCACTGCGGATATCCTCATTTCTGAGTCTATCACGCAGTGAAACTCCGAGCATAGCCCTCTCCATAGCTCGCTGAGCGACCTTGAGCGTCCTCATACGGCCAGCGGTGAAGAACCACGTCTCAGATCCGTAAGTCATCACTGGCAACACGCACTGGCTGTACACTTTCGTTTTCAGAGATTGAGGTATACCTGATGAGAAGATGTGTCGTAATTTCCCGAACGCTGCCCAGCCGAGTTGAATCCGTCGATTGACCTCTCGGTCGAAGTTGGACTTACCTAGTCGGACTATTTGTCCCAGGTAAACGTACTCGTCAACAACTTCGAGCATAGTGCTCCCAACAATTACCGGCATAGGTGTGACATGGACATTAAACATGATCTTTGTTTTGTCCATGTTCATCTTAAGACCTATCCGTTGGGAGACACCATTGAGGTCATTCAGCATAGTGCTAAGGTCCTCCAGCGAGTTTGCCATAAGGACTATATCGTCGGCAAATCGAAGGTGAGTGATGTACTCGCCATTGATGTCAATACCGTATCCTTTCCAGTCCAGTAGCTTGAAAACGTCTTCCAACGCAGCGGTGAAGAGTTTCGGGGATATAACATCACCCTGTCTTACACCTCTCTGCAGTTGGATAGGTTTCGTACTCTGGTTCTGTACTCGGATAGCCATCGTAGCCCTACTGTACAAACACTTCAGCACTTCAATATACCGACAGTCAACTAGGCACCGCTGAAGGGACTGTAGCACCGCCCAAATTTTGACAGAACCAAAGGCTTTCTCATAGTCCACATACGCCAGGCAAAGTGGCAGATTGTACTCTTCGGACTTCTGTACAATTTGCCGAAGGGTATGTATGTGGTCTATGGTACTGAAGCCTTTTCGGAAACTGGCTTGTTCGGGAGGCTGGAAGTCGTCGAGTCTGCATGCGAGACGATTCGTAATGACTCTCTAAAACAGCACGTAGACGCGGCTCAGAAGGGAAATCGGTCTGTAGTTCTTCAAGAGAGCGTTGTCGCCTTTCTTAAAGAACAAGACCACCGCGCTTCTGTTCCACGCCTCCGGAGTAATGCCATCATGGAGGACGGAATTGAGGAGCTTCTGAAGGACTTCAAGTACCGGTGTTCCACCCGCTTTCAGAAGCTCCGCTGTAATTCCATCCTCGACCGGGGCCTTGCCGTTTTTAAGGTAGTGGAAAGCCATTCTAATCTCGCTCAGACTGACGTCCGGGATATCATCGGAATAGTGTCGGATAAGACTTGCTCTTGGATCGTTACTCACGCTTGCATGTGGCTCCAACGATCATGTGTACAGCTGCCCATAGAACCTCTCAATATCACTCAGAATCTCAGGTATCCCGGAAACGATGTTGCCACACTCAGTCTTCAGCCTTGACAGTTGGCTCCTTCTGGCAGACAGATCTCTGGCAAGGCTTTGGAGCCCTGGTTCCGCTCGATCGCTTCTTTAATACGAGCAGTATTAAAGTTGCGTAAGTCTCGCCGCATGCATTTGGAGATCTGTCTGTTCAGCTGCCTGTATGCTGTCAAATCTGTTGACGATTGCAGCCTCATCTCCAGTCTAACAGCCATGAGATTAAGAGTGTGATCGGAGAGTTTTTGTGTTCTTCTGCGGCGGGTCTTGCAGAACTTAGCTCCGACCGCATGGACAGTTTCCACGAGCTTGTAATTCATATCGTCCACTGCATTGCAATCCTCTAGGCACTGAAAGCGGTTTTGTAACTCGAGCTGAAAGGTTTCGGGATTCTGGATTAGAGCACGAGGGGGACGGAGCGTTGACTTCATTAGACGAGACCTCTCCAACTTAACGTTTAGGTTCAGTGTGCCTCTACCATTAGTTAATCGCTGCCAGTTTTCACCCTTGCGATCACTGAGACATCACTGAACAGTTGGCGTCTGGTCGTCATAATGAAGTCAATCTCATTTTTTGTCGAACCTCGACCAGGTCCACTTCCTGTGGGGCCGCTTCTGGAAGAAAGAGTTAATCATAAAAAGTCCCTCTTTCTCCATAAAGTCGGCCAGCTGCTGGCCCCTTCGGTTCCGTTGCCCTACTTCAAATTTCCCCACCTTCAGCTCACCGCTTTCTCTTGTGCCCAGTTTTGCGTTGAAGTCTCCCATCAACACCGTGTAGTGGGTTTTGGAGGAATGCATGGCTCTGGAAATATCCTCATACATTTCCTCCACCTCCTCATCGGGATGTTCTGAGGTTGGTGCGTAAACCTGTACGACCTTCAGCGAATAGCGTTTGGTGATTCTGTGTATCAGGTACGTGACCCTCGTCGACACACTCCCAATCTTTACAACGTTGGTGACGAGAGACTTGTGGACGATAAATCCGACACCTCCTTGGGACAGATGGTCGCCTTCCTGGTGGTAGAACAAGTTGCCGGACTCGAGGATTGCCGTATCCTCCCCCCTCTCTTCGGACCTCGGATAATCCCATAATATGCCAGCGCAACTTATCTACCTCTTCTTCCAGCTCCAGTATCTTCTCGTCAGTCCTCAGGGTGCGTGCGTTATATGTTGCCAGGTCGAGTCGTCGTAGGTGGCAACCGAACCTCTACCGGAGATTCTTAGCACCCCCTGCCCCGCCGTTACCATGGTCACCACCGTATCCAGGAATAGCGGGGCCGCCGGGGGCTGGGGGCCGTTTTCTTGCGTCATTATTCATGGGGGGATATTTGCCATAGTTGCCACGCTTGGCGAGCGGGTTGGCAACCGCAGTTTTTTATTATAACACAGTTGTTATCAGGAAGATGCTGCTGCCCATTTCCTGCCCGTCTCCCTCTGTCGCCTCTTACGACACCCACGGGAAGATATGGGGTAGTGGATATTCTCAACCGCCACTACACGGCAGTTGAGCGATAGGTAAATTTAAAAGAATGTTGATATGAGACCCAAACATTAATTTGTTATTATTGTATCGATGATTCAACAAATCCCAACAAACTAGATAGTTGTCCGAACTGGTATGCAGATGCTGTACCATTTTTTCCGTTTCTCCTCTAAGTTTAGTTTTCAAAAACTGCATTTTTTGGGCATTTGACAAGGTTCGATTGGTATGAATTGCTTCGCAAAACAAATCCTTGAATGATACCCACTGATGATAATTGCAAGTGAACGTAGGTATGTCCATCTGGGGTGTGGACTTTTCTCGGTGACTTTCAGACCACATCTTTGTATTGATATCTTTCTTGACTTGGCTAAATTTTTGTTCATAGAAGCTGAAGGTTTCTTCATACGCTTTATTGGAGCCATCCAATTCGCTATCCAGCTCCCAGTGTAAGGCATCGATAGCTGCCCAACGAGACTGGAGAGTACGTAACAAGTCTTCGAATTCCCATTTCTCTGATACTAATTCCAGCTTGATATTTCATAGTGTTCGTTGAAATGCTTTAAAATTGCTATTGTTTTTTCAAATTTCTTCTGTTTTGCTCGATGTTGATCTTGTACTCGTTTGTGGCGTGATTGGATTTGTTTTAGAGACAATTGTGTGTTGGCTGATAGTTTTGGATATGCGCTCTAATGTTGTCAAATCTCTCCTTCAATCTTTCACGTTCTTGATCTATTCTTTCTCTGCTTGGTACATCCAAATCCAGTTGTGATAAATGCTGATAATTCTTCTCATACTCCAACCAATAGTTGTCTAGAGTATTTAATCTGCGTTTGATATAATCTGGAGTCTTCCTATCAGACCCGTCCTTCTTGAAATTTGTATACAAATTTTCAATTGCTGTTGATAGCTGCTGCTGCGTAGTGAGGACATCGTTGACAGACATCATGATATAGAGATAAGTAAAATGGAAAGATCTTACTTGATGTGATGCTGGTTGCTGATTGTGCTGAGGTGGTTGGCGCGTTCGTGCTGTAGTGGTGGTGAGTACCCAACGAAGACTTAGATTTTCCTGATGCGCTGCAAGCTGCTACCGCTAGGCGGCGCCCCAAGACTCGCTACGCCCACAAACGCTGCTTGAGCCTTGATGCTTTGTGACACCGATGGCCGGAGCTTATTGATAATGATATGATGCTGCACACTTATTAGTACAGACTGAAAAGCTATTGCACACGTCACTTAGTGCACTATGTCGCAATAAGTCACCGAGCCGAAACACTTTTTTTTCGGTTGTTAAAACCCGAATTTCAGGTCCCGCTACGGAGCTCGAAGGACCATAAAGATGTAAGGAACACTTTTAAATGATAGTTGATAGAAAAAATGATTTTATTTAAAATAATGATATTATATAATGATATTGATAATGATATAGAACGCGTCTACAGTGTTGTGAGCGACAACGTCAACTGCTTCAAAAACTAAAGTAAATGATGCAAATTATGTTGACTTAAATAAATCGCTTACACACTAAAATGTACGGTTGCACTGTACAAGTTTTATATAACGAGTATGAGTCGGACTCTCGTACCTTTTACAGAGGGGTATGCCTTGCGATGCCGTCTCCTTTGGTTTAATACTCAAAAATTTAAATGTGTAGTGTTCGTGTAAATATAAGAAATCTTCATGCTTCTCACCTTAATAGATGGGTCGATTGGTCAAATAAAACCTGGTCACACTTGTTTGTTCTACTCTTTTTCTTTTTTCATATGTACCTTGCTACATATTTATTTAATCTATGTTCAATTTTCAAAACCAAAATGGCGCTCAACTTAGTAGTCAAGGTTCATCCTGTAGTTTTATTTCAAATTGTTGATGCTTACGAGCGACGAAATGCAGATTCTCATCGTGTTATCGGCACTTTATTGGGTGATTAATATTTATTGTTCTAAAAAGTTACATTCAAGTTGCGAAGCAGACATAGTGCGACTAACCTCAACAGATTTGTTGTTATGTTATTTTTACGAATGCAGCAAAAGAGATTGTAAAAATCATGCAACAAAAAATATGTAGGCAAATGTTGAATCGGTTTGTTTAAAAAGTGGTCATTCAAATTTGTAACTTACATATTTTTTTGGTTAAGGCACATCGGACAAAGGTGTGGTGGAAGTGACAAATTGCTTTTGCGTACCTCACAAGGAGCATGCCGATCAGGTCGAAGCTGAACTCAACTACGCCATGGACGTTTATGAGCTGAACAGAAGAGTAAATGCTTCTGAAAACATCGTTGGTGAGTAACTATCTAAAAAAATCTACCTGAAGGCATTCTAGACATTGTTCTATTTTCAAACATAAACAGCAGTTCTGTTAAGATGTGTGCTAAAGTAATAAAAAAATAAAACGCACGTGTGATGACTTAGCAGTAAATACTTTTTTTAAGCATAAGCAGTAATGCTGGTGACATTACTAGTATTTTGGCTCAATTGTACACTACCTGGATGACTACCGTGTTGGCCTAGTGGTCATAAACGTGACTTCTGATCTTGAGGTCTTAGGTCTGATCTCGAGTTAGGCCTAAAACATCACTTTTTCTGTTCTGACTAGCAGCCTGAAAACAAGAAGTTAGCAGTGTTGAAGTCTCATATCTTGGAAAACATGTAAAACCATTAGTCCTGCCCTTGATCTCTCTCCATTAGCGTTGGTTTGCTGTCCCATCGGATGTGAGTGAGAGAATAAGAGACTGCACCTGTGTTTGCACTTGGTACTATTGTCCTGTCCTGTATAGATGGCTTGTCTGGAGGATATTATTTTTATTACATTTTATTACATTTTTCATGGTAGAGCCAGCTAAATAATAGTTTAGCATGAATGGGTTTGCTTGACTGGGTCAGGACCACACTCTCACAGAATACCAGTGTAAAATAGCAGCTTAATGCCGCTGTGTTTTGTATAGTGAGTGTAGAGAACAGGAAACCCCTTTTACTGGAATCGAGGCAGACCATCTTAGTCCTCAGGGTCGACAATGCATTTGCATTTTGATTTTCAATTGAGGATAAATGTGGATGTGTATGGGTCACAGCATCCACTTACCATCAGGTGGACTGTGTGCTCATTTGTCACCCAATTTAAAAAAAAAACATTACCTGCTCCAATTTGCTAGTACAAACTTTTATGATCATAAATCTTGTTTTTGCTAGTTTATTCCTAATTATTATATTATGTATACATTTTAAAGTAAAATTTTGGAATTATATTTCATTAGATGTAGCCTGCACCGGTTGCTTTGCTTAAACATTCATAACATAAACTATATCGCTATTACTTTTGTAAAGTAAAGCACAGGTCTTTCTGAGAGGGTTATGGTGCAGTTAGTTCGCTGCAGTATCTCAGTGTATATTTGTGGATTTCTTTATTATTGCTACATTCTAAAAACTGAACTTGTTATAATTAACAACACAATCTAAATATACAATTACTAATATATAATAAAATACAATAAAAACAAATAAATCTTGCTAAGGTTGATCAATGATGACAAAGAGATACATTATGCTTCAATGTTGGTCAACCAATTTTGTAATTAACAAATTTTTCCTTTCTTTTACATGTAGTGTAGTGCCATGCTGCAGCTAGTATTAATGTTGTAGCTTGAAACGGTCAACTTGACCGGGGTAGGAACACACTCTCACAGGCTGCTGTTCTGGATAGTGAGTGTAGAGAACCAGATACTCTATTTACTACATATGAGCCATTCCATCTTAGTACTCAGGCATGACAATGCATCTGCATTTGGATTGTAAATCAAAGATAAATGTAGATGTTTATTGGCCACAGCGTCTACTTATCATGAAGGGGACTGTGTGCATATTTGTCACCCTTAATAAATTTTCTTTTTTTTCACAAGTCTACTAGTTTCTGGATGTTAACGCTGTTAGTCTATGCGACTCTTACAGCATCCAGGCCGGGAGCTAATTAAAAAGAGAAAGGCAATGAGGTGAGGATGATGATGAATGGTTTATGATTTGGTATTGTATCATCATGTCGCCTTTTCAGGTGTTTTTGAGCTATCTAACCGCTGTCCGAGTGGGTGAGTTCGAATCCCCATCTCCGACTGCTCATCTCGTGTCGGTCGATGGTGTCTTTACTGTCTTTACTGAAACTTATTTATGGAGTATGTCATATTTAAATTTAACTTTTTAATCACGGATGTCTCATGTCACAGGGGACTGAGGTGTTCTATGTAGTTATTTAATATAATATAAAACAATACAATAACTTTATTTCAGGCATCAAGAACTTTAAAATTAAGAACATTGGGCCGTAGCCATATACATGTTAACCTAATAATATATATAAAACATAAATATAACTTAATGCTAATCAGGGAACTTTCTTCTTTGATTTTTCCCTGTATCAGGGAAACAGTAGAGAGCCAAAATTTGGGAGTGAGGAATATCTCTTTTGTATTTTTATCGTAAAAGCAATGTGAGGCAACAATATTCGCGCTTATTAATAAAAGCTCACACTCCCCAGACTCTTAAGGAAAGCTGCACGGAAGAACCTGAGGCACTCTAAAGCAACTCTTTTTAAAGAACCAATAGAGTGAAACAATGGTCCCAAATTCTTTGGTCGGAAGCTTATAAAACTGAAGATATGTGATAGCCAAACCCTCACATAGAAGTCAGATTTTCGCTGAAATCAAAGGCTATTACGATACACTATATGCCTCCCAAAATTAGCAACCTGACTCCGAATACTACGGACCAGAGCCACACAGCCACTTTACCAATAAGCTGCCAGATATCCATCTGGAGGAGACCGAGTTGGACCTCGGGCAACTTAAAAATAGAAAAGAGAGGTCGGAGTTACAGCAAAACTTTTGAAAGCAGCTGGACAACCATTGCTAAAGGAGCTCTTTCGAATTTTTAACTGCGTTTTACGAGTTGGGAGAACTCCAAAAGCGTAGAGCAGAAGCATTCTTCTTCACAGTCTTGTTTTACAAGAAAGATGAAAAGATAACTTTAAAGAATTATCAGTCCATCTTGCTTCTATTATCTAAGTTGTTTTCGAGGGTCATCATGAATCAACTCGCGCGGAGATTGATTAATTTCAACCATCCAAGCAGGCTTAGTTTCGAGGAGGCTAGGACACCATAGACCACATCAACACAGTAAGGCAAATTATACAGAAGACATGCCTTTGATTCCATCGAAACTTGGGCTGTTATAAATTCCTTGCAGCATTGCCGGATTGAGTGGTGATACATAGATGTCTTGAGGCATTTGAACACGACAAGCTTAATGTCCGTATAAGTACAGGGTGGTCTTACAAAACCTATCCAGTTGCATCGTGGAGTGAGACAGGGGACAATATCCTTGAAACTGTTAACAATGCAATGGAAGATGTTTGTAAAACGATAAACTGGAGTGGACACATCATTAATATAAACGGCAAACACAACTCACACTTACGCTTTGATGATGATATTGACATGCTGAGCAGCCTAAATGAATCCTCCCGTGTCGGTTTGTGTATGAATTTAAATAAGATGAAAGTCATGTTTAACAGTCATGTCATACCAGATTCGATTAATTACCATTGATGATGAAATTCTTGAAGTTGTTTAAGAGTATATCTACCTCGGCCAGATAATGCATTTTGATTTTTTTTGTATAGAATGACAAAAAAGCACACAGTCAACTTGATGGTAAGTGGATGCTGTGGCCCAAAGACATCTACATTTATTCTCGATTAAGAATCAAAATGCAGATGCATTGTTATCCGTGAGGATTACGATGTAATGCCTCCTTTCCAGTAAAAAGGGTCTCCATTTCTCTACAATAACCATATGAAACACAGCAGCATTGAACTGATATTTCACATTGGTATATAAAACCATCTTTAAGAAAGAGGCCGATTGGCAGATTCTGTTGGGCTGGGCAGCGTTCGGGTAGCTTCGTCAGGTCTCCTCGTCGCCATACCCCAAAGCTTGAAGACGAAAGTCTTCGACCAATGCGTTATGCAAGTAATCACATATGGTGCTGAAACGTGGACAGCAACGGTACGACTACTTTACAAACTCAAAGTCACTTAGTGGGCAATGGAAAGAGCTATGCTTTGCTTGAGTTTCTCCGGTGGATAAGATTTGTAATGAAGAAATCCGCCGGTGAACCAAAATCACCGATGTAGCTTTCTGTATTTGCAGGCTGAAGTGGCGATGGGCTGGTCACAGCTGTCACAGAAGGGATAATCGTTGAAGTAAGCGTGTCATAGAGTGGAGACCGCGTTTAGGTAAACATAGTGTGGGACGTGCCCTGGCTAGATGGAGCGCCGATCTGTGCAAGGTGGCTGGCAGCAACTGGATGCGTGAAGCCAAAGATCGTGCGTGCTAAGTGGTGCGCTTTGGGAGAGGCCTATGTCCAGCTGTGGGCTGCCGCAGGCTGATGATGATGTATTTTCGTGGTTAACTCGGCTACTTTCAGCTTTTGAATATTAATTTTCAGTCTAATCCATATAATTAAATGCTATAAAACCGTAAATATAAGAGATGATTAATAGTTTTACAATGACCTATATAGTTAATTGTTTATAATCTGCTGATTACCGTACGGCAACAGGATGGTGGGCCACTGGCAATGAGGTGACGAACCACTCGTCGGTGATTCACGAGTACTACTCGCGCGAGTGTCGCGAGCCGGTGCACGTGACGCTGGACACGTCGCTGGCTGGTGCGCGCATGGGGCTGCGCGCTTACGTGTGCGTGCCGTTGGGCGTGCCGCGCGGCAAGCAGGGCGTCATGTTCACGCCCATCGACGTCACGCTCATCTGCTACGAGCCAGAGGTGAGTCCAGCAGGGGCTCACCTGTGACAAGTCCCAACCTTGCATCAGTTGATTGTACTGCGCGCGTGTGTGTGCCTGCGGTTGTATATTTCAACGTGGTAGAGCCATGCTGCAGTTATATTATAGTTGTAGCACAAAGGACCATGCTCTTACAAAATACCAGCGTAAAATAGCAACTTGATGCTGCTGAGTTTTGTGTGATGAGTGTAGATAATGGGAGACCCTTTTTTCTGGATATGAGGCATTCCATCTTAGTCCTCAGGGGTGACAACGCATCTGCATTTTGATTCTTAATTCAGGATAAATGTAGTTTCCTCTGGGCCACAGTATCCACATACCATCAGGTGCACTGCGTGTACATTTGTCGCCCTTATTCTAAATTAAAAAAAAAACGATATCCAATATAAATACCCCTGTAGTATAGCATCTTTTGATAGAACATCAAATGTAGTGATTTATGTATTCTTTGAGAACATCTAATATTGGAAACAAAGATTAAAGATTTTTTTATAAAATAACAACTCCAGGTAAACAGATTCTGTGGTCCATAAAAATCTACATTTATTTTCGATTAAGAATTAAAATTCGGTTACGTTGTCACTCCTGGCACTAAGATGGAATACCTCTACGAAAACTGGTGTCCGGCTTCTCTACACTCACCATACGAAACACAGCAGCACTAATCTGCTATTTTACCCTGGAAGTCTGCAAGAGCATGGTTCTTACCTGTCGAGCCTACCCCATACCTTTAAAACGACACATCGAAAATAAACGCTTGAAATGGCTCCGCTTCCGCCGCGCGCTCCGCTAGCGACTCTCGTCACTCTCCAACATTTTAAATTCGCGCCAAATGCTTAATCGGAGGTCAAAGTGCGGTAAACCGAAAAGAACAAGCAAGCTTCGGAGTCGCGGGACACTATTTTTTTAATGTTTATAATATTTTGCATCATTTATTTTCTTGTTATATAATACAACATGTAGCTGTATATGTCATTGTTGTTGTCGTCATGCTATATATAGTTTATTAAAAGAGAAATCAACAAAGTTCATATTTATTTACGTATTGAAATAATAACTAAGGCATAATTTTTAAAACTGATTATATTGTATAACAGAATTTGTAACTACGTTTGTAATGATATTTTATTCCTCTTCTTTTTAGGGCATAATGCACATTTTCTTTATTTTTCTTTTTTGTTAAATAATTTGGATCCAGAATTTGTTTATTACGGGTAAGTCGCGGTTCTACCAATTCCGGTAGCAAGCAGTGAAAATAAAATGAAAGTAATTTTGGCTCCACTTTATCCTTCCAAATTTGGTCATGCTTTACTTTTGTTTCCACTTTTATTTTATGACGTCTAATACCATACTGCTAATAAGCATTTAGATATTTCGTAAATATGCATCTGTCCTTGAACATGCATGAACCAATCAGAATTTTTGTTTACCTGGAGCTCGCCCCTTTTTTATTTACCCGTCAAAAATGCATTTTTCCTTTTATTATGACTTCGTCAATACCGACCTTGTGTGCAATTACGAGACACGTGATTTCAAACAGGATGTTACTTCCTATAATACCGTCAGGCGTCGCTCCTAAATATGGATGAATTTTGTATATGAATAGACTACAAGGGCCTATCTTTACGTCTAGTAAATTTGACAGTTGTTCCAGAGCTACTTTCTAGTGTGTTCGGCCGTGGTTTATTGAAGACACGTGTCCAATGTCTGATCTGTACAACATATTTTTTACTGTACTAGCGCAACTGTTGGTTTTAATTCTTTTGACAATCTTTCCAAAATTAGAGGTTGCAATAACAGAAAAAAAACTCGTTAATCTCACTAAGAATAATATAGAGCACAGCCACATCATCTCCATCGGCTTACTGTCCTAATAGTGCGTATTGCGTTGTATAACGACTAACGGAATGTGACCTCCACCGACGTACGAAGCCTAGGTTGAAGCAGGCAAGCTTATAGTGGATATAACAAGAGTGTGGAGTCCCGATCTAGATACGAGGGCGGCACTGAAAATTTCGGAAATCAAGGAACTGACACAACATTACTATTTAAAAATGTATTTATTGCTTTTCGAAGTATTCTCCGCGAAATTTGACACATTTTTCCGTACGATGGAACCAATCATTGAAGCAACCATTCCATTCGGAAGTTGGGGTCTCCAAATGGCCGTTTTGTAGGCGTCCACAGCTTCTTCAGGTGATGAAAATCTCTGTCCACGCAAATTATTCTTTAATTTAGGGAAAGTATAGAAATCATTAGGGCTTAGGTCGGGGCTGTACGGCGGATGGTCTAATAATTCTCTGTTTTCTTGCTCTAAAAACTCTTTTGTTCTGTGTGCGATGTGAGAACTCGCATTGTCGTGATGGAGGATGATGCGGCGGTTGCAGTTCTCTTTACGGAGTTCAGAAACGACCTGTGGCAAACAAATGCTAGTTGGTAAACAAATGCCAAATGTAATTGGAGACAAACGTGGTGAACGAACAATTTTTGTTGGCTTTAACACACACTTTGTATGCGTGCTTCTTGGACCTGTCAAAAGCATTTGACCTTGTCTCGTATAAAGTACTATGGCATAAACTTAGGACGGAAACGAGCCTAAGGCCGGAACTGTTATCGTTGTTGCAGTACTGGTACGGTAACCAGTCAAATGTAGTAAAATGGGGAGACGCTATGAGTGACCCCTACAAGCTGAACTGTGGAGTAAGGCAGGGTGGGCTTACGTCACCGAGGCTGTTCAATCTTTTTGTCAACCAGCTGATAGAGGGGCTGAGCAGAGCTGGTGTCGGATGCGCAGTTGATGGTGTCTTTATAAACAACATCAGCTATGCGGATGACATGGTTCTGCTTAGTCCTTCGGTCAGTGGCCTCCGGAAGCTACTTAAAATATGTGAGGACTATGCTGAGAGAAATGGACTCAGATACAACGCCAAAAAAGAGCGAGTTCCTTGTGTTCGGGGAAAAAACAAACCCACCAATTTTCAGCCAATCATACGATTGTGTGGTATTCCCCTGAAACAGGTGGCAGAGTTTAAATATCTCGGCCATATAGTTAACGAGCGCCTCGTGGACGACGGTGATATAGAGAGGGAGCGAAGGGCGCTGTCGGTCCGGGGCAATATGTTGGCCCGCAGATTTGCGCGTTGTAATGCAGAGGTAAAATTAACGCTGTTTAGAGCCTACTGCCAGACTTTTTACACGTGCAGTCTGTGGGCGGACTATACGCAGCGGACCTTCAGAACTCTTCGTGTGCAGTACAACAATGTGCTGAGAGCGGTATTGGGGAAGCCACGTCACTGCAGTGCATCTGCAATGTTTGCGGAGGCTCGTGTAGACGACTTCTACGCGATCTTCCGGAAACGTGTTGCATCCATGATGGGCCGTTTAGTGAACAGCACCAATGCCCTTCTCAGCACTTTGGCGTGCAAACTCGACAGCCCACTCTGGAGGAGTTGGAATGGTGCACACACATATGCTAACAAGCGTGTGTGTATTTAATGTTAGTTAGTTAATCTTAGTAGTAGTTAGTAATTATATTTAATTTTAGTTAATTTTAATTTATTTTGATTTATTTTTAATTTATTTTCCTTTTTATTGATTGATTTTTTCATTTTTTTCTTCGTTTTGTTTTGTTTGTTCTTTTCTACTAACCAAATATGGACCCTGGTCTGAAATAAAGATTTATTATTATTATTATTATTATTATTTAACTCATTTTCGAACACCCAAACTCGTGACTGGTTATTTGTTTCGGGTTCGTACGCGTATATCCAGGATTTGTCACCCGATACGATGTTGTATACAGCATTTGAGGATCCTGCGTGGAATCTTTCGAGAGTTTTGATGCACCAAGTAACGCGAGCCGCTGTTTGCTCTTCACAGAGCGAATGCGGTATCCATCGGGAAAACAACTTTTTTACACCTAATTGTTCATGCAAGATTATTTGTATTTGACTCATGCCAATGTCTAAAGTTGCCTGAATTTCGCGGTATGTCACATGTCGATCTTCCTCAATCAGCTTACGCACAGCATCAACATTTTCTTGGGTGACTGCAGTTGTTGGACGACCTTGACGGGGATCATCACTGAGCTTGACACGTTCACGTTGAAATTCAGCAATCCAGCGATAAATTGTAGTTTTGGATGGGGCTTCATCACCAAATGCAGAAATTATCCGGTCAACACTGTTTTTGTGATAAACCGCTTCGAAAGTCATAATAAATCATCGCTCTTGAATTTTCTGGAGTCAATTCCATTTTCTCAACGACTGAACAAGTTTGACAAGACCGAGAATCTTTTTTTTTTAAATAAATAAATGGTATTCGATTTTTAAAACCAAGGAGTTTTCAATTTAAAAAGATTTTAATATGACAGGAACAGTGGTACACGACATGTCTATGGATGTTGTGTATATAGGAAGCATATAGTCAAATGTCATCTTCCTTAATGAAGTAACACAAGAAGTAACCCCAAAACTTCCTCTAGCCGATCGAGACCCTCATCAAAATTTTGCGCCGGTATCATCGTCCATATAAACGGGTACGTACTTCACCTTAGATTTAGTTAGTATTTTGTCCATTGGTCGTTGGAATAATGTCGGCTTAGCCAATGCACCTTGCATTGGCTAAGCCGAATGGCATGCGCGTGTATTGATACTGTCCGTCAGGCGTCACGAATGCAGTCTTGTCTTGTGATTGCTCCGATATAGGTATTTGGTAATATCCGGACGCCAAATCTAAGGTAATATAAACAGACAGTTTCCCGACAACATATCTAACTGATCATCATTGATTAAAACTACTTTTACGGATTTTATCGCGTTTTATTTATATTAATTTTAATACCCGACGTTTCGGGTGCTTTCCAGCACCCATGGTCACGGGGGACTCATGGGGGGGGGGGACCATGGGTGCTGGAGAGCACCCGAGACGTCGGGTATTAAAATTAATATAAATAAAACGCGATAAAATCCGTAAAAGTAGTTTTAATCAATGTATAGTGTTCGCGTAAATATAAGAAATCATTATAACTGATCATCATTCAATGGTAACGGGTAATGCTCTTTTCGTGTTTTGTTATTTAGGGCCCTATAATCAACACATAGCCTCTTTTCCCCACTTTTCTTTTTGACAAGCAGAATTGGACTAGCATATGAAGAAGTGGATTCACGTATAATGCCTGCGTCAAGCATTTCCTGTACCATTGATCGAACTTCCGCTCGTTCGAGATATGACAATCTATATGGTCGGTAAACGACAGGTTTGTTATCGTTAAGCTCGATGTCCATTTTTACTTTGTCTGTCATTCCTAGGTCACGTAAACTATTTGTAAAATACGTTTCGAACCTTTTCAGAAGATCTTTTAACTTCGACAATTCGTCGTTACTTAGTTGTTCACCGACATGAAGATCAGATTCGACACCGGGATCATCAAGGTTTAAAACGTATACATCGAGAGTATTATTCAATAGTAATGCGCGCGTCATCAACGAGCCTTTTTTCAGGTTAATACAATTTTTCGAAACACTCTGAATAACTAAACCGCCAGTACCATTACTAATACTATAATTGTCAGACAATAAATAGTACTGGTATCCTGGTACACCACGTAGCGTACCGTTAACATATAAGTCTCCCGAGTAGTCACTATCACAGCGTATTGGATAAGCGATTAATTCATTTGCCTTAAGCGCTACGACACTTTGTATAAATAATTTAAATTTATTCGATGGGTAACGAGTAAAAGTTACAGATTCGAAAGTTTTAGTAGTGACAATTCCGGGTTTCTCCGTAAAATTACGACCAACAAGTATGGGATATTTGATAATACTATCATCGACCACGCAAACATTTTATCATCAGAAATCCCTTGAATCTCTAAGGTTACTAATGCCAAGCCCGCGGGTAGTATTGTGTTATTTCCTATCCCTCGTAGTAATGGTAAATCTCGAGTAGTCCATGTCAAACCTAACATTTTTGCAATCTTTGCTGCATCAAAGTACACTGGCTACCTAGATCTATATAGCCTTCGATCACCCTACCGTTTACATTAACTTGCATTTTGTATTTACTACCGTATTCGTTATTGAACTTTAATTGCATGACGTTTTTCTCATGTAAATTATCACTTTTATTTTTGGAATCGGTTTGAACCCTTGCACACTTTTCGGCTAAGGCTTTTAACCTAACCTACAACAAATCTTGCATTTTACAGTCTTTCGTGCATTTATAACTATAATACCCCGATTCGTTACAGTTATAGCAAATAATATTCGAATTAGATGTAGTACGCGACTGCCTCTGACTAGTTAATGGGGTATTATTAGCGAGGGCCGTTTTTTTATCTTGAACGCTCCTTCCCTTTTCGTTACCACGGGTTGCTGTTTAATTGACTGAAAATATTCTAAAACTTGTTCAGGCTCCTGGCATTTGGCAGCCTTAGGTCCCAACCTAATCAAACGATCTTCTATACCATAAAGAAGACAATCAACGGCACGTTTACTTTCGATCTCGCAACGATTTAGTAAATTCAATTTTTCGTAATAATAAAGCTGTAGGGACTCGTTCGTCGTTTAGACAGCAATGCGGCATAATCGTCACTACTGGGAAAGGATTCAATAAGTTTTGTTTTCCAATCAGACCACAAGAATGACTTAGTGGATAACGCTTGGTACCATACTCTACCTACTCCTGATAGCTTAGGTACAGCATAATGTAATTTTTTTTTAGAGAATAGGGTGACAAACGAGATGTATGATTTGGTCATCACCCCATTTATACAACATGTAACAAAAACCCTGTGGTTTCCGTTAAATGCGTTATTAGAATCGGTATCCAAGCATATAGAAATATTTTTTTTTCAAAAAAACATTTAAAAAAATTTGATGTTTATGAAAAAAAAATAATTTGCAAATTGTATGTGGTTTTATTATCTCTGCATTGGCCGAGGAGTAAGAGGACTGTCAAAGACCCTGCATTACCGATACTCTTGTGAGTTAGAGGAAATTAAACCACATACAATTTGCAAATTAATTTTTTTCCATTAAAATTAATTTTTTTTAATTGTGTTTTTATGAAAAAAAAAATATTGCTGTACACTTGGATACTGATTCTTATATTTGACTTTTAATCATAGCATCGAATTCGGGCACCACGTTGCCTAACGTAGGAAACTTATTACCATCAGGGCGGGTAGATGACAAACATTTTACTAACTCTGATAAGATATGTAATGTACTATCCCTACCTGCTTTAGTCGATGGCTTGCGACGCGACGTTTCTCTTGTTCCTTCAGACACAGGTGGCTGCTGGAGATCCTCTTGTACATCACCACGATGACGCTTACGGGATCTTCGTCCGCGTGTACAACTACCACCCGCCGATTCGCGACAAGGAGTTCCGCTTCTAGTTGGAGTTGGTGTGCGACAATGACGTTCTCCTCTTAATTTGTTTTCACGTCTTCCACTTTCACTTAATCTCGCGCGTTGACGACGAGTGACATTATCTTGATCGCTTCCATCTGAGTCCGTAGAATGTGTATTACATCGCTTTTTGTTCGATTCTTTGTCACGGCGATTTTTATGATGTTTTTTATGCGTGGATATACTTTCTGACTCACGGTGAGAATTTTTTCTCTTGCGATGACGTGACCATGACTTCCTACGAGCATTGTCGTTTTCTATTTCGTTATTCATATTTATTTTTTAAATTGTCGTGAAAATGACACGTGGAAAAAAAACGTAAACACTTGAATTTTAGTATAATAATACACTATGGGTCTTATTTATCCCACTTCTGAGATGTAAAGTTCACTTTTAGAGTAATAAAATAAACTCGGATTTAAAAGATTGACACAGATTTATTCTACACAAGTTACTCTCTTGGAGATTACAACACGAATGCGCTCGTCTATGGAATGAACAAAGAATATATAACTATTAACTATCCTATACAGGAACGAATGAATGAAAAAATCCTAAGATCCGCTATAACAGTTCTCAAAGACAATTGGTCATAGATAAATGCGGTATCGATATTTATATCGATACTTTACCTTTTTAAACAATATCGATTTATATAGCGAATAATAATAATAACTTATCGTTACAGAGGGGTAAATAAAGAAATATAGCGATATGATCATCCTTAAAATAATATAGGGGGGATAAGTCGCTCGCGTCCGTAGGTTCGACCACCTAATCCTAGGCCCACCCTACACGTTTCCCCCAGGTAGTGCTAAAAGAGCGACAAAGCCGAAAGAACAGACTCTGCTACTCGCCCTGTGGTAGCGGCGTAAAATATGCCACACACCTAATTTTCGCACCATGAGACAAAAAGTAAAAGAAATGGCCCCCGAGTTCCCGGCGCCCCTGTAATGGGGCAGGGGTGCGAAGAATCTCCGGGAGGAAAACCGGCGACGAGGTTCGCCACCCGTCACGTTCTGTCTCCCAGAGAGGCGAAAAGTGGATTGCAGAGGCCCGTCTGGCTACGTTGAATGTATGTGGGGCAATGAATGATAAAATGGATAAAGTATGCGATATGATGTATGATAGAGGAATGGATGTATTATGTGTAAATGGGACGAAAAGGAAGGGGAAGGATGTCACTGCACATGGCATGTATACCGCATACTGGTCTGGTGTAGACGAGATCGAGCGGGCATGCCAGGGAGTAGGTATCATCCTTTCAGAAAGAATGGGCCAATGTGTGAAAGAGTATGAATGTGTAAGCCCAAGACTGCTATGGATACGAATGAAAGTGGGCTTAAAGGAGTTTTTTGTGTTAGGGGTCTACGCCCCAGACATGTCTAAGCCCACTTGTATCCGGGAGCAGTTTTGGGAAATGGTAAGGATGGTGTTAATGAAGTGTAAGGGAAATGAAAATGTTATTATGCTAGTAGATTTTAATGGAAGGGTTGGGGTGAGGAGGCTTGGTTATGAAAGGATATTGGGAACGTTTGGTGATGAAAGTATAAATGAGAATGGTGAAAGCCTCCTCACCGTATGTGTGGAAAGGAATCTTTTTGTGACGAACACTTTCTTTCGTCATAAGAAGATTCACATGTATACTTGGGAAAGAGGTGATGATAAAAGCATGATAGATTTCATAACTGTGGATGAAAGAATGAGGAGAGCAGTGGTGGATACAAGGGTTTACCGGGGGTCCAATATAGGGACGGACCACTACCTGGTCTTATGCCGAATTAGGGGTTTATTCAGACGTTGGCGGCATAGGACATTTGTGTCTACCACTGCGTTACAGCGTATAAGAATTGAGAGGTTACAAGATGAAGATGTGAAAGACAAGTACAAATGCAGACAGAGAAAATATAAGTAATTTGGATGAGTTGTGTGTGAATGAGTTAGACTTGGAGAATGTGTGGCATAATGTTAAGAAAGGTTTAGTGGATGCAGCTACCGAAGTATGTGGTGTTAGTAAGAGAACGAATGAAAGGAAAGACAATACGTTATGGTGGGATGATGAGGTACGTATGGAAGTTGAAGCAAAGAAGAGAGCATGGCTAGATTTACTAGCGACCAAAGCTGGTAATTCTGGCGGTAAGAATGATGAGAATGAAAAAAAAGGCAGAGTTTAAACGTTTAAATAGGAGAGTAAAAGAATTAGTTGAAAGGAAAAAGCAAGAAGGAACGGATAAGAATGATAGAAGAATATCGGATAACTTCCAGGCAAATATTAAAATGTTCTGGAAACTCGTAAGAAATACCAGGGGACTTTCAAAACAGCCTAGATTGAATGCGATACGAGACGAGAATAGCTGTATCCTGAATGATGAAGTGTTGAGTCTAAAGAGATGGAAGGAATATTTTGAAAGCGTATTTATGAGTGAAGAGAAGTGTGAACTAAATGAAATAGAAATTCCGAAAGAAGATGAAAGAGATAGGGAGATAAGTATAGATGAAATAATGAAAGCAATGAAAAGCATGAAAGAAGGTAAGGCAGCCGGATATGATAGAGTTTCACTTGAAATGCTAAGGGCTGGAGAGGAAGTGGTGGCAGGCCTGCTGTACACCTTGTTTAATTTATGTTGGGAACTAAAGCGGGTACCGGGAGACTGGTGCAAAGCCGTGATAGTCCCAATATATAAGGGAAAAGGGTCACAGCAGGACTGTAAAAACTACCGTGGTATCAGCCTTCTTAGCATTGTGGGAAAACTGTATGCTAAGGTACTAATTGAAAGGGTCATTAGGGAACTAAAGCGGGTACCGGGAGACTGGTGCAAAGCCGTGATAGTCCCAATATATAAGGGAAAAGGGTCACAGCAGGACTGTAAAAACTACCGTGGTATCAGCCTTCTTAGCATTGTGGGAAAACTGTATGCTAAGGAATTGAAAGAGTTATGAAAGAAACTGATGGAAAAATTTGGGATGTGCAAGCGGGATTTAGAAAGGGAATGGGATGTACAGATCAAGTCTTACATGCACATGATCGCGGAGAAGTTTTTGGCCAAAAACCAAAAGGTTTTTTGCGCGTTCATGGACTTGGGAAAGGCCTATGACAGAGTGGATAGAGATGTGCTATGGCAAACACTGAACACATTTGGGTTGAGCGCTGGCTTGATACGGGCATTGGAGTCTCTTTATAGGGACTCTTGTGCTTGTGTTAGGATCAACGGGGTCTACTCGGACTGGTTTGGCATCCATAAAGGTGTCAGACAGGGCTGTGTGGCTTCCCCGTGGCTGTTCAACCTATTTATGGACAGTTGTTTGGAAAATTTGAAAGTTGAAGAATGCGGATTAAGAATGGGTGAGTTAACCGTCAAATGCCTTTTGTACGCCGATGATCAAGTTATTCTTGCGTCGTCGGCGGCTGAGTTGCAAATGGTGGTTACATTAATGAACTGATCATTAAAAGAAAGAGGTGTGAAAGTGAACGCAAGTAAGACGAAGGTTATGGTTTTCGAAAGAGAAGAAAGTAAAACGATATGTGAAAAAAGAATAGAAGGGGAATTGATCAAGCAAGTAGATGAGTTTGTATATTTTGGTTGCGTATTTAGCAGGGATGTTATATAGGATAAGGATATAGAACGACGAGTAAACGCAGGAAATAGAGTAAATGGGGCCCTACACTCTTTTGTGAAGTCAGAATGTGTCAAAAAAGGCACGTGTGCTAGAATCAACGGGGTCTACTCGGACTGGTTTGGCATCCATAAAGGTGTCAGACAGGGCTGTGTAGCTTCCCCGTGGCTGTTCAACCTATTTATGGACAGCTGTTTGGAAAATTTGGAAGTTGAAGAATGCGGGTTAAGAATGGGTGAGTTAACCATCAAATGCCTCTTGTACACCGATGATCAAGTCATACTTGCGTCGTCGGCGGCCGAGTTGCAAATGATGATTACATTAAAGAACAGGGGAATGAAAGTGAACGCAAGTAAGACGAAAGTGATGGTTTTTGAAAGAGATGAAAGCAAAACGGTATGTGAAATAAGAATAGAAGGAGAGTTAATTGAGCAAGTGGATGAGTTCGTATATTTGGGATGTGTATTCAGCAGGGATGGGAGATATGATAAGGATATTGAACGACGAGTGAATGCAGGAAATAAAGTAAATGGGGCTCTACACTCTATTGTGAAAAGTCAGAATGTGTCAAAAAAGGCACGTATGGCAATTCACAGTGCTGTATTAGTCCCTACTTTAACGTATGGTAGTGAAAGTTGGGTGTGGCAGAAGAAGCACGAGAGTAGAATAAATGCAGTAGAAATGCGGTCGCTAAGGAGTATGTTAGGGCTGAATCTGAGTGACAGGGTGAGAAACAGTGTGATAAAAGAAGAGTGTGGTTTGCAAGGCGATGCGGTGACCAGGATTAAGAAAGGAATGCTTCGGTGGTTTGGTCATGTAGAAAGAATGAATGCGGAAAGACTGACAAAGCAAATATATGTTGCAGAAGTGAATGGAAGAGTCGGAAAGGGACGTCCTAAGCAGAAGTTTGTCGACCAAATTGGAGATATACTAAAAATGGGCCAAATTAAGAGTACCCTTAACCGACGAGCATGTATGCGTAGGTGTATGGATGTGGAAGAGGCGAGAAAGGTATGTCAGGATCGTGCTAAATGGAAGTCTGTAGTCTCTGCCTACCCCTCTGGGTGACAGTCGTGAGTGTTTATGTATATGTTATGTAAAATAATATGTATGTTAACACTGTTCACAGTACACATAACAATTTCCTTTTTTTAGTATCGTAATTATACAACATAATTGCATGTTATTTTGTATGTTCAGATTGTGGGTCTACAACTGTGTCAGAAAACAATGGCGCCAAACGGTCGGTCGCGCCAGGTGCAACCCATGTTAGATCTGGCACAAGTCGCTGAGGCCGCTTCCAAACTCTCGGGACTTCTTGATCAGGTACTTTTACATTTCAATTGTTTTTATACTGCACTCAATGGAAATCTAAATATGTAGATACGCTTATATAATACAGATATTACATTACTTTTTGTTTGTGCTATTGTATAGTTTTATATATGTCACAAGCATATTATGTTACACATAAAGCAGCAACAGTTATTCATTTCTTATTACTTGATTCTAGCAAAAGTAGAATAGTATGAGTCCATAACAAAAAAATTGATTGATCCTGCAGGCCTCCCTGGAACTTCCCGCTTTGGAATACCACGTCTTTTATTTTTTCAAATTGAATATTTCACAAACCAATTAACAGGGACTTTGTTTTTTTCTTTATTATTTATGCAATTTGGATTACGGCATCTTGTAAGACGCACAAGAACAAACATTTTCAGTTACGTGACTTTTTTTACGTACGATGCGTCAATTCAGAAAAAATCGATGTCAATTCAATAACTATTCTTTACAGAATAATTTTACTTTACAGAACTTATAATTTATACTAATATTATAAAGAGGAAAGATTATTATTTTTGTATGTTTGTAACGAATAAAGTCCAGAATTTATAATCTATAGGAACTACCAAACTATCAATGCTCTCTTTGTTATTCATTACTCTGCATACCGAGCTAGCGCACTCGTACGGAGCTAACGCACGTGATATCCGATAGACGAAACGAGCAAGGTCAGTCGCTTCGTAATCGGCCTTAGTGCTACTGTGTGCTGTATGGTGAGGGTAGAGACCCATTTAGTTACCCTAGTCACTCCTTGACGTTGCGGAGCCGTTTCAGATAGGTGCAAGAGGTACTCCTAAGATCGTCCATGTGGATCGCCTGGCGCGTTATGATAGGGCAGGTAATGCTCGGGAGGAGCTGTCTTAGGAGGGGGCAGTGTTGCGCGCCTAAGTTGATGTCTGGTACCTGGCACTAGCGCCATCTAGTGTCGGGGAACAGAGCGAGAAGAACTTTCCATAAAATGCCATGACTGAACTTTCAACCAACAGCGCCATCTAGTATCGAATAGAAGAACTAAGCTTTCTGGAAAGCTAAACACTCGAACTTTCTGCAGCTGGTCGATTGGGGGCCGGTATTTGTTGGAATATTCTAGATGTTTCGGTGAAAAAGGCGTACATAAAGTCGTTTAAGCCCGCCACTGGGGCAGTATTGAATTTGGTGATACAAGCGAAGCTTCGGAGCGAAATAAAGTGAATCAGTGTGATTAATTATTAGTGTCTTTTAAGTTTTACTTGGTGTTTGGTAATTAAAGTGTTAATTTTGGTAATTCAATCGGCAGTTTTATTGTCACGAACCCTAAGCTCGTAACAATATTAATAAAATACAATATCGTTATTTGTAATATAACGATGTAACTTTAAAGCACTGCTTTTGCTTAACGTACCGTATATGATGATAGTACAGACTCGGCGAGTCGCCATTTCTAATCCCATTGTTTATTCGCACGAGCTGTAAGTGCGTATGTGCCTCAACATGTACTTATTAGTGTGTGGATCGTGTGCGGTGCTGGTGCAGGTGCTGCAGTACGTGGAGGACGTGCTGGCGGAGCGCGCGGCGCCGCACAACGCGGCCGGCCGCGAACTGCTGGAGCTGGCGCACTCGCTCCCCAGCCTGGCCGCCGATGCGCTGGCCGCAGCCTTCGCCTCCAGCGTCAAGGACCTGCTCATGGTAAGTGAGTGCAAGTTGCAGCAGCGGCTGCTGCAGCTGGCACACTCGCTGCCCAGCCTGGATGCCGACGCGCTGGCCGCAGCCGTCGCTTCCAGCGTTAAGGACCTGCTCATGGTACGTGAGTGCACGTTGCAGCTGTGGCTGCTGCAGCTGGCGCACTCGCTGCCCAGCCTGGAAGCCGACGCGCTGGCCGCAGCCTTCGCCTGCAGCGTCAAGGACCTGCTCATGGTACGCGAGTGTACTTTGCAGCTGCGGCTGCTGCAGCTGGCGCACTTGCTGCCCAGCCTGGCCGCCGACGCGCTGGCCGCAGCCTTCGCCTCCAGCGTCAAGGACCTGCTCATGGTACATGAGTGCAAGTTGCAGCAGCGGCTGCTGCAGCTGGCGCACTCGCTGCCCACCCTGGCCGCCGACGCGCTGGCCGCTGCCTTCGCCTGCAGCGTCAAGGACCTGCTCATGGTACGCGAGTGTACTTTGCAGTTGCGGCTGCTGCAGCTGGCGCACTCGCTGCCCACCCTGGACGCCGACGCGCTGGCCGCAGCCTTCGCCTCCAGCGTCAAGGACCTGCTCATGGTGCATGAGTGCACGTTGCAGCTGCGGCTGCTGCAGCTGGCGCACTCGCTCCCCACCCTGGCCGCCGACGCGCTGGCCGCAGCCTTCGCCTACAGCGTCAAGGACCTGTTCATGGTACGCGAGTGTACTTTGCAGCTGCGGCTGCTGCAGCTGGCGCACTCGCTGCCCACCCTGGTCGCCGACGCGCTGGCCGCTGCCTTCGCCTACAGCGTCAAGGCCCTGCTCATGGTACATGAGTGCACGTTGCAGTTGTGGCTGCTGCAGCTGGCGCACTCGCTGCCCAGCCTGGAAGCCGACGCGCTGGCCGCAGCCTTCGCCTCCAGCGTCAAGGACCTGCTCATGGTACATGAGTGCACGTTGCAGTTGTGGCTGCTGCAGCTGGCGCACTCGCTGCCCAGCCTGGCCGCCGACGCGCTGGCCGCAGCCTTCGCCTCCAGCGTCAAGGACCTGCTCATGGTACGCGAGTGGACTTTGCAGCTGCGGCTGCTGCAGCTGGCGCACTCGCTGCCCACCCTGGTCGCCGACGCGCTGGCCGCTGCCTTCGCCTTCAGCGTCAAGGCCCTGCTCATGGTACATGAGTGCACGTTGCAGCTGCGGCTGCTGCAGCTGGCGCACTCGCTGCCCACCCTGGACGCCGACGCGCTGGCCGCAGCCTTCGCCTCCAGCGTCAAGGACCTGCTCATGGTACGTGAGTGCACGTTGCAGCTGTGGCTGCTGCAGCTGGCGCACTCGCTCCCCACCCTGGCCGCCGACGCGCTGGCCGCAGCCTTCGCCTCCAGCGTCAAGGACCTGCTCATGGTACATGAGTGCAAGTTGCAGCAGCGGCTGCTGCAGCTGGCGCACTCGCTGCCCAGCCTGGATGCCGACGCGCTGGCCGCAGCCTTCGCTTCCAGCGTCAAGGACCTGCTCATGGTACATGAGTGCACGTTGCAGCTGTGGCTGCTGCAGCTGGCGCACTCGCTGCCCAGCCTGGACGCCGACGCGCTGGCCGCAGCCTTCGCTTCCAGCGTTAAGGACCTGTTCATGGTACATGAGTGCACGTTGCAGCTGTGGCTGCTGCAGCTGGCGCACTCGCTGCCCAGCCTGGAAGCCGACGCGCTGGCCGCAGCCTTCGCTTCCAGCGTCAAGGACCTGCTCATGGTGACGTGAGTGCACGTTGCAGCTGTGGCTGCTGCAGCTGGCGCACTCGCTGCCCAGCCTGGATGCCGACGCGCTGGCCGCAGCCTTCGCTTACAGCGTTAAGGACCTGCTCATGGTACATGAGTGCACGTTGCAGCTGTGGCTGCTGCAGCTGGCGCACTCGCTGCCCAGCCTGGAAGCCGACGCGCTGGCCGCAGCCTTCGCTTCCAGCGTTAAGGACCTGCTCATGGTACATGAGTGCACGTTGCAGCTGTGGCTGCTGCAGCTGGCGCACTCGCTGCCCAGCCTGGATGCCGACGCGCTGGCCGCAGCCTTCGCTTCCAGCGTCAAGGACCTGCTCATGGTACGTGAGTGCACGTTGCAGCTGTGGCTGCTGCAGTTGGCGCACTCGCTGCCCAGCCTGGAAGCCGACGCGCTGGCCGCAGCCTTCGCCTACAGCGTCAAGGACCTGTTCATGGTGCATGAGTGCACTTTGCAGCTGCGGCTGCTGCAGCTGGCGCACTTGCTGCCCACCCTGGTCGCCGACGCGCTGGCCGCAGCCTTCGCCTACAGCGTCAAGGACCTGTTCATGGTGCATGAGTGCACGTTGCAGCTGCGGCTGCTGCAGCTGGCGCACTCGCTGCTCACCCTGGTCGCCGACGCGCTGGCCGCAGCCTTCGCTTACAGCGTCAAGGACCTGTTCATGGTGCATGAGTGCACGTTGCAGCTGTGGCTGCTGCAGTTGGCGCACTCGCTGCCCAGCCTGGCCGCCGACGCGCTGGCCGCAGCCTTCGCCTCCAGCGTCAAGGACCTGCTCATGGTACGCGAGTGCACGTTGCAGCTGCAGCTGCGGCTACTGGCGAACGTTGCAGCTTCTGGAGTAGAGAGGAGAGAGACACCCTTCCTAACTTAGCAGTGCTGTGTTATATGGCCACACTATTAAATAATTAAATGATAAAAATTGAGTAACGTTTGAGTATTATAATTTAAATTATATTTTGTAAAATTTTATACTATTAGAATATTTGATGTGATCTTGAATTTTTTCAAATTAATCTTCAGGTGGTGACCTTGGCGCAGTTAATTAAGACTCAGCTGCAGCTGAACGAGAAGCTCACCTTGCTCACGTCCCAATGAGATCAGCCCTTGGGATGAGCGTCATCCCACTACATGCCCCATTTCATTCACTGAAATATTCTTGGGAAGAAATTGCCAACATCTACAAAGTTGTAATTATATTGTATGATCGATCCAAAATAACATCAATTGGTTTTGATTGCAATAAAGCTAAAATATCCAATTTCTTAGTTTTTTATTTTAACTTAACTTTCCGAGTAATATAACGATTAAAATTAAAATTTAAATTAAAAATAAAAAATGAATTTTAAATAGTCCAAAACATTCCGCTACTGGATAGTATGAACCATAGTTTGGAGTCAAGTTAAATTACGAGGGCTGCACTAAAAGTACCGGGAATGAAATATTTCCACTGTTCCTGTCATATTAAAATCTTTTTATTTGAAAACTCCCTGGTTTTAAAAATCGAATACCATTTATTTATTTAAAAAAAGATTCTCGGTCTTGTCAAACTTGTTCAGTCGTTGAGAAAATGGAATTGACTCCAGAAATTCAAGAGCGATGATTTATTATGACTTTCGAAGCGGTTTAACACAAAAACAGTGTTGACCGGATAATTTCTGCATTTAGTGATGAAGCCCCATCCAAAACCACAATTTATCGCTGGTTTGCTGAATTTAAACGTGGACGTGTCAAGCTCAGTGATGATCCCCATCAAGGTCGTCCATCAATTGCAGTCACCCAAGAAAACGTTGATGCTGTGCGTAAGCTGATTGAGGAAGATCGACATGTGACATACCGCGAAATTCAGGCAACTTTAGACATTGGCATGAGTCAAATACAAATAATCTTGTATGAACAATTAGGTGTAAAAAAGTTGTTTTCCCGATGGATACCGCATTCGCTCTGTGAAGAGCAAAAAGCGGCTCGCGTTACTTGGTGCGTCAGAACTCTCGAAAGATTCCACGCAGGATCCTCAAATGCTGTATACAACATCGTATCGGGTGACGAATCCTGGATATACGCGTACGAACCCGAAACAAATAACCAGTCACGAGTTTGGGTGTTCGAAAATGAGTTAAAGCCAACAAAAATTGTTCGTTCAAAAAAATGATGGCCACGTTTGTCTCTAATTACATTTGGCATTTGTTTACCAACTAGCATTTGTTTGCCACAGGTCGTTTCTGAACTCCGTAAAGAGAACTGCAACCGCCGCATCATCCTCCATCACGACAATGCGAGTTCTCACATCGCACACAGAACAAAAGAGTTTTTAGAGCAAGAAAACATAGAATTATTAGCCCATCCGCCGTACAGCTCCGACCTAAGCCCTAATGATTTCTATACTTTCCCTAAATTAAAGAATAATTTGCGTGGACAGAGATTTTCATCACCTGAAGAAGCTGTGGACGCCTACAAAACGGCCATTTTAGAGACCCTAACTTCCGAATGGAATGGTTGCTTCAATGATTGGTTCCATGGTATGGAAAAATGTGTTAAATTTCGTGGAGAATACTTCGAAAAGCAATAAATACATTTTTAAATAGTAATGTATCACTTCCTTGATGCCCGAAATTTTCAGTGCCGCTCTCGTAGCAACACCAAACATCTGAATACTAGTTTTATAAAAATAAATTAGAAATATTGTAAGTATTAATGTTTCTTTCTGGGATATTTGTTATATTTATATTAATTATATTAAGAGATGGTTTAATGCAGCCATACTCAACCTTTTTTTATAAGGACCACAAACGTTTCAATCATGGTGTCGATGGCCGCAAGCAAAAAGTATGTAGGTCTTAATTAAAACGTAAAGATCGATTTCCACTTCGACAAGTATAGTAGCGAGTAAGTAACTTGCAAACCTGGTGAGTTCAGTAGAAAATCTCGTTTTTTTATATTTATAGGATTAATTGAAGAGGGGAGGAGGCCCAAATCCCCCCGCCCCCCATTAACATGGTAGCGGAATTAAATGATGATAGACTATCCCAGGAGGGTACAAGCACCCCTGGGGAATCCCTCGCTGAGCATCCACGACCATGTTTCTCCACTTTTGAGCGTGAGTGCTCAGGCTGCCCCGCGTATTCGGGGGGGGGGGGGGGGGGCAAAATTCCACTCAAGACTACAACTGCTCGGGGCAAATGGAGCAACAAGACCAAGACGACCCCTGCCACGATGTCCGTTAATTTCTGCAATATCAGGGGATTTCACTCTAACCTAAATGCCGTCCACTACCATCTCGAGACGGCGAGGCCGGCTCCGCTCTTTCTGACCGAGACGCAGGTGTCCTCTCCGGCTGATGTCTCGTATCTCTCCTACCCGGGGTACAAACTGGAACACTCCTTTGTGCCTCGGGCTGGAGTTTGCGTTTACGTCACAGGACATCTGTTCTCGACGCCTCGGTAGACTTGAAGTTTCGGACCTGCCATCCTTTGGCTACGCGTAGACAGCGACGACCATCCGCACGTCTACGGGTGCCTTTATAGGTCCCATAGCGGTAATGCCGAAACAGACTGACTCATCGACTACGTCCAAATGGTTACAGATTCGTTGCTACAGCAGATCCCCTCCGCAGAGAACGTGATCCTCGGCGACTTTAACTCTAATCACGCCGAATGGCTTGTTTCACGTTTAACCGATCATGCGGGGAGATCTGTTCATAATTTTGCCTTGGCATATGGTCTGACACAACTGGTTACTTCGCCTACGCGGATTCTAGATGTGGAGATCGCACCTTCCCTGTTGGACCTTCTGCTGACCTCTCACCCGGACGGATATCAGATTTCCGTCGACGCCCCTTTAGGCTCCTCGGATCGCTGTCTTGTCCGGAGTGTGGTGCCACTCACGCTGAAATCGCAGTTGCATTCTGCAGGCTGCCGCCGTGTTTGGCACTATAGGTCAACCGATTGGGATAGGATGCGGTCTTTCTTTGCATCCTACCCTTGGGGGTGGGTTTGCTTCTCGCTGGACGATCCCAACGTTGTTGCGGATTCTGTCGCTGATGTGGTACTTCGTGCCCATTGGAGCCAAATCTCAGCCATGGTTTGGTCGCTCCTGTAAAATATCATCATGCCATAAGCAGGAGTGCTACCAAGCCTGGGCTGACGCATCAGCGTTCCGGGATGTAAACACCAGCGCTCTAAAAAAGAAGTATAATTCCGCCTCTAGGTCTTTCAAAAGAGTCATTGCCAAGGCAAAGTCAGAGCACATAGGCAGAATTGGCGAGAAACTAGTTCGCCTTCCTTCTGGAACCCGTGCATTCTAGTCTCTCGCCAAGGCTGTCCATTGGAATTTCTGTCAGCCAACTCTTCCATCTCTGCACAGGGAGCACGACTCACTGGCCCATACCGCAAAGGAGAAAGCCGATCTTCTAGGCTCTTTCTTTGCGTCCAACTCGACTCTCGATGACGGGGGGAATACGCCGCCGGCCATCCCCCGGTGTGAGTGCTCCATGCCGGAAGTGCAGTTCACACAGCGCTCGGTTCGCAAAGCACTCCTCTCCCTGGACATCCACAAGTCGAGTGGATCTGACGGAATCCCCCCAATTGTGCTGAGGACGTGTGCTCCAGAGTTGGCACCGGTTTTAACGCGTCTTTTCCGGCACTCCTACTCCCTAGGCGTAGTCCCAAAATCATGGAAAACGGCTTACGTCCACCCGATCCCTAAAAAAGGCGACCACTCAGACCCGTCCTAATACCGGCCTATCGCAATCACCTTGTTCTCCAAAACAATATAGTCAATTGTTAACTGCCAGCTTATGAGGTACCTTGAGGATCACCAGCTGATTAGTGACCGCCAATACGGTTTTCGCCGTGGTCGGTCAGCTGGTGATCTTCTGGGCTACCTAACTCACAGATGGGCGGAGGCAGTAGAGTCCAAGGGGGAGGCATTGGCCGTTAGTTTGGACATTGCGAAGGCCATCGATCGGGTTTGGCACAAAGCGCTTCTTTTGAAGCTTCCTTCCTATGGGCTTTCCGAGAAATTGTGCGATTGGATCACCAGCTTTCTTGCAGATCGGAGCATCAAGGTCGTTGTAGACGGTGCAAGCTCCGATTGCAAGCCTATTAATGCTGGTGTTCCACAAGGCTGCGTGCTATCGCAAACGCTGTTTCTTCTGCAATCAATGATATGTTGCAAACCCGTAACATTCATTGCTATGCAGATGACAGCACTGGTGATGCTCTCTACACCGGCCGAGCCAATATTTCTTGGGAAAATGTCTCCGAGTGCCGGGACAAACTTGTGTCTGAATTCGAGTCTTTGCTGAACAGAGTCTCGAATTAGGGGCGACTAAATCAATCTAGTCCAGTTTAACCCCCAGAAGACTCAAGTTTGCCCGTTAACCGCTAAAAAAAACCCTTTGTCGTATCTCCTCAGTTTCAAGGCACTCCCCTTGTTGCCTCAGCCAGTATCGGAATCTTCGGTGTCGACATATCGAGTGACGTTCAGTTTCGTGGTCACTTGGAAGAGAAGGCCAAATTGGCCTCTAAAAAGCTTGGCGTGCTCAGCAGAGCGGGACAGTATTTCATGGCGGCACACCGCCTGCAACATTACAAGGCCGCACATGGAATAATGTTCCCATCTCCATCTCGGATACGCCGTGTGAGAGTTGTTGGAAGTGGACGTGTACATCTTTTTTCTAAATAATTCCTTAATAGTGACTAATTAAAATTGAACTTTGTGACTACCCAGTTAAGAGTTCTTACTGTGCGGTGTAACATTACTACTCATCAGTGTTAATACTTGTGTTTATATCGTTCTTGCATCGCATCTGTGAGTTGCAACTGAAGGGAGCCCGTACGTCACCCCCTCAAGACAGCGAAAGTGTAATATCTCTGTCTTATTACTCCTGCCTCATATTGCAAGTATACTTTGCGTAATGTCCAAGTTACAGAGAACTCCGCCTAAGTGCCCATCAAACCCAGACATAAGTCTAACTACATCGGATGCTAATTATGTAAATACACGTAAGCGTTTCACTGGAGGGTATGACTCGGAATTCCACAGTCCACACTGATTGACGAACATTTTAATACATTAGACGTAAAAATTAAGGAAACTATTACAAATATAGTTACCTCCACGATTTCCAACGAATTGGCTAAAATATCCCACTCATTATCAAGTCTAAACACAACCATATCTGAGCTGCGAGATGAGAACATTAATTTAAACAAGGTATTATGGATTTAAATAATCATCTGTCGGAGGTCGATACTACTTTATCCGATCTTAATGAGCAGTCAATATCGTTTGATACACGGCTTAAGTCCGTAGAAAGTCAAGTCTCTAAAGACAACTATTTATCTGACAAATTAGAGGTTATGGAGACCACACTGGCTGCAATGGAGCAACAGGCACGTGATTGTAACATTGAAATATCAAATTTGCCTGAGCGCCGTGGAGAAAATCTTGTTACAGTCATTATTAATATTGGCGTGCTAATAAACCAGCAAATCCAACCGTCTGACATAATTTTGGCCCATCGGGTTCCTCATGTTGGTGAAAACGATAAACGACCTAAAATGCCATAATAAAATTTAAGTCCAAAATTTTGCGTGGTAATTTTGTAGCTTCGTACCGTGCTAAAAAAGGCTTAACTTCAGATCAGTTGTCTATTACTGGATCATCGAATAAAATATATATAAATGAACATCTAACCTTAAAAAATAAACAGATTTTTCGAGAATCCCGTGAAAAGGCCAAAACATGTAACTACAAATATGTTTGGTACAATTATGGTACAGTTTTGGTACGAAAAACTGACTCATCTTCTGTCTTATCAATACGCTCACTACAGGATCTTAAAAAAATTAAGCTTTAGAACAATTTGTAATAGAAATTTGATATCAATTTTATTTTTATTCTCTTTTCGTTTATTTTTATTATTAAATTTTTTGTACTGATATATGAGCACGTTGTTGTTTGCACATTTACTTCTACAAAAAGGTCAGTAACTTATTTTCTAGACTATTTTATAAAACTATACTTTAAAATATGCTATGTATTATGCAACAAAATTTTAAATTATTTATTATACACAAAACATTAACATAATTAGGATATTTTTAGTCATTAATCATTATGCACAAATACGGCGCAATGATAAAAGAAATTTTAAAAATTCATCTCATCTACTTAATTTAAATTGTGTATCGAAAATTAATCTTATTTTTTTTTTCACAATATTTCTAATGAAATACTGAATAAACTATGAACTTTTATTTAATGGATTCCGAAATAAAAAACATATCAATTTACTATCAGAACTGTCGTGGCTTAAGAACTAAGTTGCACACTCTTTTTGTGAATATTTTACTTCACGATTATGACATAATGTCGCTCCATTCGCCACGTTGGCCAACACAGTGGCGAATATATTGGCCGAGAGTTGGTGACGGCGTCCACACGTTGGAAGGTCGTTCAGTTTACTTCGGTTCGGGCTTTTTTTTTTTTTGCGCCCGAAGCAAATATGGGCAACCCTCCGGAAAGCGGGGGAGGGAGGTTGAGAATGCTCATAGCATACCACGCAGCCGGCTGCGTGGTTATGTGGAGACTTTTACCCACTAAACTCAACCTTTTGGTAATTGGCTTAACGATCTGACTAGAGATCTCTAAGCCGTATACGAACGCGACCCTCCTTGGCAGAAAGGAGGGCGCAAGCGGCGTAAAGCCGCTTAGAAAAGTGCCTAACTAAGGCAGATTAATGGATGTGTTATGTAGGCTCGGCCCGAGCCGCCAGGAGGCAGTTCAGGTCAGCCGAAAGCTTGTTGGGGGGGTCCGAGAGAGAGTTTCTCGGTCTGCGCACACTATAGCGAGTGTGGATAGGGGCTGCATAGGCAGCTGTCTCACGAATGAGATGATTTGGGTGGGACTCTGAGGCTTTGAAAAATCTCTCAGAGAGTGATTTGAGGAACTGCTGGATTGTTGGGAGCTCTAAGTCTCGATGTAGGTCGGCATTACGGACATAATGGGCGAGTTAGTGGCCCTACGACAGAATAGATTTTGAACTATTTGAAGTTCATTGATAGCTTTGGGTTTAGCGTGTGCAAAAATGGGGGCCGCGTAGGTCATGACAGGTCGTATGCAGACCTTATATAGGGTTCGCTTGTTGCGGAGGGACATTTTACTGTGTCTGCCCAACATGCTGTTGAGCCTACCCATGTAAAAACGTGCGGTGCGAGTAACCTTCTTGATATGGGGCTCGAAAGTGAGCCTTGCATCAAGGGTGACGCCTAGGTATTTGGCTTTAGTTTGCCATGGGACAGGGGTTCCTAACATCCTGATTGGCGGAGTGGTGGTGAGACGGCGTCGTTTATATTCGAAGCAAACCGCGGAGCTTTTCTCCGGGTTTACGTCGATACGCCATTTTTGGAACCAAGCTCCTAAGTCGCTTACTGACTTTTGGATCTTGTTCCGAATCTGTGGTAGTGAGTTGCCTTTGGAGTAAAGGGCTGTGTCATCTGCAAAAAGGGCTAGTTTGACACCATTCGACGGGATAGGGATGTCGTTGGTGAATAGTATGTATAGGAGGGGAGCAAGCACAGAGCCTTGAGGGACACCGGCTTTTATTTGACGGGTAGAGGATAGCGTGCCTTCGTGTCTAAAACGAAAGGTACGATCCTTCAGATAGGAGGCTACAAGGCGAACGAGACGATCTGGGAGGCCTAAGTCGTACAGTTTGTAGATAAGGCCCTCGTGCCAGACTCTGTCGAATGCCTTGGCAATGTCAAAGAAGACCGCGATGGTTTTTTGACGGCGAGGGTAAAAACCGCTGAGGATGTATTCCACTATGCGGTGAACTTGTTGGGGGCACGAGTGTTTGGCTCGAAACCCGAATTGTTGTGGGATGACAAGAGGGTCGCCGTCTGTGGGAAACAAATGGCGCCTCAAGCGCACGAGAATGACTCGTTCATCGGTTCGGGCCAATGTGCGGACGAATTTATAAGCACCATGGCGCAGTGGCTCAGCAATGAGTGGCTGCACCGGGCGCCGCGGGTTTGATCCCGCACGGAACAAGTATTTGTATGTCCTACAAATAATTGTTTCGGGTCTGGATGTGTGTCCTTGTGCAATTTATGTTTGTAAACTGCCTGCGCGATACGGGAGAAAATCCTAGTGTGGGGTTAACGTTTTTATAAAAGAATTATAAAATAATAGTGGATATTAATGGGGTTGTAAATAGATATACGATATACGATTAGCTTTATTTAATCTTTACATGCATCATAAACTGGAATAAATACCATTAATAAGAACTTAACTTATTTTAAAGTTAAAGGAGTTATAATCGATTAGTCTATGTTTTAAAATTGGGTTTTGATTCTAAAGTTTAGCAAAATATGTACTTGCATTTCTATCAGACATTTGATGTATTAAAACACCTTATAATTTATTTGGAAATTTAATTAATTTTTGAGAAAGACAAAAACAATAGCAATAAATATAATTAATACTGACTTAATAATAGGTACTAAATATAACTTAGAACATAAATGAAAAACTCATGACGAGCAAAGTGGCTCAGGACCATGCTTTGCGGCAATCTGTGCAGGAAGATGTTCAGTAGTGGACTTGTGAAGAGCTGTAATGATGATGATGATTCGAAAACTTGCACGATTAAACTATAAGAAATCGACGCTTTTTTATATAGGATAGGGTGACAAACGAGCACACAGTTCACCTGATGGTAAGTGGTTGCTGTGGCCCACAGACATCTACATCTATCTTCGATTATGAATCAAAATGCAGATGCGTTGTCACCCGTGAGGACTAAGATGAAATGCCTCGTTTTCTTTAAAAAGTGTCTCTGGTTCTCTACACTCACTATACGAAACACAGCAGCATTAAGCTACTATTTTATACAGAGCGTCCTTCCCCGGTCGAACCGACCCATTCGTGCTACAACTATACTTCTAATATAACTGCATGGTTCTACCACGTATAAACGACGTGCTTCATTTTTTTTTTTATTTCAAAATTGTTCTCGTAATAATCTGATTGCAAATAAATGTTTATTTTTTTTTTATAAATAGCTTATCGATTAAAACAAATGTTTAAAAATAATTAAATCGCGCGAATTAAATTAGTAGGAATGTTTAAAGTGGAAATTGGCACTAAAAGACTGGTAATTGGGTCATCCACCCTACAAAGCGTGAATATAAAATTTTAATCAGATGCGTGTAATCACTCTGGGAGCTTGTAGCAAACTAAACTCGCGGCCAACGTGTGGACGCGGCGACCAAACTCTGCCAACAATCCTTTGATCTTTTGTAAAAAACTGACACCACACGGATCTCGCGCCAACTTGCGGGCGTCGTTCCAATGCATACCAATGAAGCCCAAACACCCCGTCTACACGTTGGCCAATGCTATTGGCCACTACATTCGCCACTGTGTTGGCCAACGTGTAGAGGCGCCGTAATAATATTGACAGAAACTTGGCTTCATAGTGGAATTTATGATAACGAATTAATAGATCAACGTTACAGAGTATTTCGTAGCGATCGGAATCGGACGGCGACCGGCCGTAAAGACGGCGGTGGCGTATTAGTAGCGATGCGCAGCGCACTTGCAGCTTGCAGCTAAAGTTATTCAAAACGATATATATATATATATATATATATATATATAATATATATAATATATATATATATATAACTATAAATCAATAGCACGCTACAGACTATCAACTAGAAATTTCTAGCGCGCTATTAAATACGCTATGTTATAGCGCGCTATTTATAAAAAAGTGTGTAGGAGGCTGGCAAGCGCGTTAAGTTTAGCAGCACGCTTTATCTCGGAGCACGCTACATTAGATGTCGTTCATTGGATAGATCGCGTGCTATATAAGAACATTGTTTTGTAATAAGTGGTATTTTAGATTATAATAAAATAAAGTGGTAAAGAAAAATCAATGAACGCTTTTTCATACTTTTCAGGCTTACGACTTTCTAACTTTCTATAATCCTAAAAATATTTTTAAGGCGTGTACTTTTTAAAACAAAATAATTTTAAATTAATCATTTTTTTTATTATAATTGATATAAACGTTATTTTAACCTTAATATAAATTATAAATCAATTAGAGGTGTATTCAAAAGTTTATTGATTGTATTTATAAAAATCAACTATTTACAAACACTATTATATACACTTTTGTATCTATATTTTATTTACATTTAAAAACATTAGGTAGGCTTCTTTTGTAGCAGACAACTGTGTCCTTCGATCACTTACAAATATACAGTATACACTAACTAAACAACGTCTAACACTAAATTAGTTCGCGCGCGATGAATAGCGTGCTGCTAGATTAAATTTGCGTCACACGTCTACTCCCAACAGCGCTGCTGCTAGAACTAACTGCCGCTTGATATGAATAGCGCCAAAGCGTCATAGCGTCATAGCGCCATGGCGACTACTTACATAGCACGCGCTATGCGTTATGAAGAGATAGTGCGCTATAATATGGCGCTATGCGCTATATTAACCACCATTACTTGCAGCCGTGCCATACGGCCTGCCCTCCGCGCCTCACGCTCCCCCCGAGCCGCCTCCTATTGTTGACCATACCTTGATACTTATAGGTTCGGGTTCTAATAAGCTTCTGTTATGCGCTTCATATATTCCACCCGATTTAAATAACGAAGTATACCTTACTTACCTAGATTACATATGTTATGTCATGCAACCTTTAGACTCATGTAAATTTTTAATGGTGGGAGACTTTCACTTACCCAAAATTAATTGGCTTCCTAAAGATAATTATCTAGAACCTACCTTTTATAGTAACGCATGTTTATCTTCTAGGCACTTAATTAATTTTATAGCTTTGACGGACAGCTTCCCATTTAATCACTTTGGAAACTTAAATGACCGCACCTTAGATTTATTTATATCAAATATTTTAGAATGTAAAATTATGGATGCTCCTTATAATTTGTTACCATTGTATAGTCTTCATCCTACTTTTTATGCTTTAGTGCCTTTTATGCATGATAACAAGTCTATGCCAAAGATTTCACGAAGACAGTTTTGTTTTCGAAATGCTGACTACTCAGTCATAAATAATGAACTTTCCAAGGTACTATGGGATGAAATGTTCTCAGGTAAATCTGCTGAAAAAGCTGTGATAGATTTTTATGAAATACTCTATGGTTTTATTAAAAAGTTCATACCTACAAAAATCTTAAAACAATCTTCATTCTCTGTTTGGTTTAACGCCACTCTGATTCACACTTTCAAACGTAAAGAGCGTGCCTGGATCAAGTGGAAAAAATATGAAAACTCTTATGATTATAACGAATTCTCTAGACTTAGAAAGTACTTTAATAAAGAGTGTGCAATAAGATATAAAAACTACATGTCGTCAATTCAAAATAATATTAAAAAGATATAAATCATATCTGGACATATATATCAAAGCGTAAAAATACTGTTAGTACTCCTGACAATGTTTACTATAATGATAACAATGCCACTAATCCTACAGAAGCATGTACCATATTTTCAATGTTTTTTCACTCAACCTTTGAAGCATCTTCAGTTTCAGATGAATATGATATTGATAGTATCGATTTTACACAATGCCCTGATTCACACATTAATTTGACATCTATCATACTATCAGAGATGAAGTTCTTAAAGAGTTACAGGCGTTAAATACAAACAACGGTATGGGGCCCGATAATATATCACCAGTATTTCTGAAAAACACAGCAGTTGATATTGTTAAACCGCTGTCTTTCCTTTTTAATAAATGTTTAAGTGAAGGTATATGTCCTAACATATGGAAAGCCGTTAGAATCGTGCCTGTATATAAGTGTGGTTCAAAACGAAATGTTGAGAACTACCGTCCTATTTCTATTTTGTCAGCTGTGTCGAAGCTCTTCGAATGATTAATTTTTAATTCTATATATCCATTACTGCATAATTTAATCATACCCGAACAACACGGTTTTGTAAGACGACGATCAACTACTACCAATTTATTAATATATCTAACGGACTTATTCGAAAATTTAGGCTCAAATCATCAAACTGACTGTATTTATACAGACTTTCGTAAAGCCTTCGACAGAGTTGATCACAAAATCCTACGTATACGTGGCAATCTTTGGTGGTGGTTTAAATCATACGTAACTAACCGCACGCAAAAGGTTGTTATTAATGGTTACGAATCAGAGTCTGTGTCTGTCACCTCCGGGGTACCTCGAGGATCTATATTGGGACCACTATTATTTATACTTTTAATTAATGATATTGACTCCTGTTTTCAGCACAGTAACTTTTTACTATACGCTGACGACCTTAAAATTTATCGTACCATTTGTGACAATGATGATCACCTCAGACTCCAGGATGACTTGGACCGCTTTTCTGCTTATTGTTTAAAAAATAAATCATAAGTCTTAGTATTAATAAGTGCAAAATGTTAACTGTCACTAAGAAAATTAATTTTAATCAACAATCATATTCTCTGTGCAGCTCTACTATTGAAAAAGTACATTCTATTTGTGACCTCGGCATTATCATTGACAGTAAATTAACACTCGATACACATGTTGAGCAAATATGTAATAAAGCTCTTAAAATATTTGGGTTTGTAATGAGAGCCTGTAAGGATTCACCAACCCAGCAACATATATCTTTTTGTGTAAGGCACTGATACGCTCTCAGTTGGAATACGCTGTTGCTTTGTGGAATCCTTTTTATAATGTCTATACCGATCAGATTGAGGGGGTACAAAAAAAAGCTTTTTAAGTCAATGTTCTATATATGTAAGCATAAATATTGTTCGTATAATGCTATATTAAATAAATAAAAAATGTTAACTTTAAAGCTCAGACGACAGCAATTAGTAGCAATGTTATTATTTGACCTTTGCCATAATAGATATGATTGTATTCCTGTAACAAATAAATTGCGATATCGTGTACCTACTAGATCACATGTAAGATCAACATGCTCTCAAATCATCAAAAATATCTGGGCTGAGGCTCCCAGTACCAGCTCCTTCCACTTGACCGCATCCAGCGCAGAGCGGCTCGAATCGTCGACGACCGAGTGCTTTTCGATCGGCTCGATTCACTGGCACTGCGAAGAGATGTTGCATCTCTTTGCATTTTCTTACGCATATACCATGGAGAGTGCTCTGAGGAATTGTTCGGATTAATCCCAGCCGCCATATTTCGTGAACGCACTACGCGGCAAACGTCCCGATACCATCCACACCATCTGGATGCTTGGCGGTCCACCACTGTACGTTTCAAAAGGATTCAAATTGTTTCGAACGGTTTTCTTCCGTGTACAACCTCTGTGGAATAGTTTACCCGGGCCGGCAACACACCTGCATTTCCCCTGGTGTTGCGGTTGATCATGGGCGGCGGTAGTCACTTAACATCAGGTGAGCCGCATGCTCGTTTGCCCCCTCTTCTATATAAAAAAGGATTAAGATATAAAAAGTGATTTATTAGCGTTATTAATAGGCATGGCATGTTAATCCTTACGAACAAAAGTAACTTCATCATCAAGCCATTCATACGCACATAAAATTTACGCTTTATAGCATGTTATTTGGACACATAAAATAAGAGATAATGAAAAATTTAAATAAAATAAATTCACGAAAATCATTTCCCCATATAAGGCTTCGCCCCGGTCGTGTAAAACAGATTTTTTGCAAAATTTTACATCAATATAATACTGTAATTGTTTAGGTCAAATCGTAACAACTTAAAACTTGCGAAAACGCTCGTCTCGGGCGATAAACCTGTTTCACGGTTTGGGCTGGCGAGCATTCGTTTTGCGGGCTGCCAATTAGTCTGGAACAATCAATTGTCCGCCGTGTAATGGCGGTTGAGAATATCCACTACCCCATATCTTCCCGTGGGTGTCGTAAGAGGCAGACAGAGGGAGACAGACAGAAGATGGGCAGCAGCATCTTCCTAATAACAACACTAGTATAATAAAAAACTGCGGTTGCCAACCCGCTCGCCAAGCGTGCCAACTATGGCAAATATCCCCCCCATGAGTAACGACGCAAACAAATGGCCCTCAGTCCCCGGCGGCCCCTCTATTCCTAACTACGATGGCGACCATAGTAACGGCGGGGCAGTGGGTGCTAAGAATCTCCGGTGGAGGTTCGGTTGCCACCTACGACGCCTCGATCTGGCAACATATAACGCACGCAGTCTGAGGACTGACGAGAAGATACTGGAACCGGAAGAAGTAATCCTCGAGTCCGGAAACTTGTTCTATCACCGGAAGGGCGACCATCTGTCCCAAGGAGGTGTCGGATTTATCGTCCACAACGTTGTAAAGATTGGGAGTGTGTCGATGAGGGTCGCGTACCTGATACTCAGAATCACCAAACGGTATTCGCTGAAGGTCCTACAGGTTTATGTACCAACGTCGGCACATCCTGATTAGAAGGTGGAGGAAATGTATGAGGATATTTCCAGAGCCATGCATTCCTCCAAAACCCACTACACGGTGTTGATGGGAGACTTTAACGCAAAACTAGGCACAAGAGGAAGCGGTGAGCTGAAGGTAGGGAAATTTGGAGTAGGGCAACGGAACCGTAGGGCCAGCAGCTGGCCGACTTTATGGAGAAAGAGGGACTCTTTATGGTGAACTCTTTCTTCCAGAAGCGGCGCCACAGGAAGTGGACCTGGTAGTGCCCCGACGGTTCGACAAAAAATGAGATTGACCTCATTATGATGATCAGACGCCAACTGTTCAGTGATGTCCCAGTGATCGCAAGAGTGAAAACTGGCAGCGATCACCGAATGGTTAGAGGCACACTAACCAAACGTTAAGTTGGAGAGGTCTCTTCTAAAGAAGTCAACGCTCCGTCCCCCTCGTGCTCTAATCCAAAATCCCGAAACCTTTCAGCTCGAGTTACGTAACCGCTTTCAGTGCCTAGAAGATTACAATGCAGTGGACGATATGAATGACAAGCTCGTGGAAACTGTCCATGCGGTCGGAGCTAAGTTTTGCAAGACCCGCCGCAGAAGAACACAAAAACTCTCCGATCACTCTTAATCTCATGGCTGTTAGACGGGAGATGAGGCTGCAATCGTCAACAGATTTGACAGCATACAGGCAACTTAACAGACAGATCTCCAAATACATGCGGCGAGACTTGCGCAACTTCAATACTGCTCGTATTGAAGAAGCGATCGAGCGGAACCAGGGCTCCAAAGTCTTTGCCAGAGATCTGTCTGCCAGTAAGAGCCAACTGTCAAAGCTGAAGACTGAGTGTGGCAGCATCGTTTCCGGGACACCTGAGATTCTGAGTGAGATTGAGAGGTTCTATGGGCAGCTGTACACATCATCGTTGGAGCCACACGCAAGTTTGAGTAACGATCCAAGAGCAACTTTTATCCGACACTATTCCGATGATATCCCGGACATCAGTCTGAGCGGGATTAGAATCGCTCTCCAGCACCTTAAAAACGGCAAGTCCCCGGGAGAGGGTGGAATTACAGCGGAGCTTTTGAAAGCGGGTGGAAAACCGGTACTTGAAGTCCTTCAGAGCCGCTTTATTTCCGTCCTCCATGGTGGCACTACTCCAGAGGCGTGGAGCAGATCTGCGGTGGTCTTGTTCTTCAAGAAAGGTGACAACGCCCTCTTGAAGAACTACAGACCGATATCCCTTCTGAGCCGCGTCTACGTGCTGTTTTCGAGAGTCATTACGAATCGTCTCGCACGCAGACTCGACGACTTCCAGCCTCCCGAACAAGCCGGTTTCCGAAAAGGCTTCAGTACCATAGACCACATACATACCCTGCGGCAGATTGTACAGAAGACCGAAGAGTACAATTTTCCACTTTGCCTGGCGTATGTGGACTATGAGAAAGCCTTTGATTCCGTCGAAATTTTGGCGGTGCTACAGTTCCTTCAGCGGTGCCAAGCTGACTGTCGGTATATCGAAGTGCTGAAGTGTTTGTACAGTAGGGCTACGCTTCCTAAAACCAGAGTCGAAACCTATCCAACTACAGAGAGGTGTAAGACAGGGTGACGTTATTTCCCCGAAACTCTTCACCGCTGCATTGGAAGACGTTTTGAAGCTACTCGAATGGAAAGGATACGGCATTAACATCAATGGCGAGTACATCACTCACCTTCGATTTGCCGACGATATTGTCCTTGGCAGAATCGCTGGAGGACTTAAGCACTATGCTCAGTGAAGTCAATAGTGCCTCCCAACGGATAGGTCTTAAGATGAACATGGACAAAACAAAGATCATGTTTAATGTCCATGTCACACCTATGCCGGTAGTTGTTGGGAGCACTAAGCTCGAAATTGTTGACGAGTACGTTTACCTGGAACAAATAGTTCGACTAGGTAAGTCCAACTTCGACCAAGAGGTCAATCGACGGATTCAACTCGGCTGGGCAGCTTTCGGGAAATTACGACACATCTTCTCGTCAGGTATACCTCAAAACCTGAAAACTAAATTGTACAACCAGTGCGTGTTGCCAGTGATGACATATGGAACTGAGACGTGGTCCTTCACTTCTTTCACTTGCTGGCCGTATGAGGACGCTCAAAGTCGCTCAGCGAGCTATGGAGAGGGCTATGCTCGGAGTTTCACTGCGTGAACTAAACTTAGAAATGAGGATATCCGCAGTAGAACCAGAGTGACCGACATAGCCCAACGGATTATTAAGCTGAAGTGACAATGGGCCGGCCATATAGCTCGAAGAACCGATAAACGATGGGGAAAAAAGGTTCTCGAGTGGCAGCCTGGTACCGGCAGGCGAAGTGTAGGGCGACCCCCCACTAGATGGAGTGACGACCTGGTAAGACATGCAGGAAATCGATGGATGCAGGTGGCTCAGGACCGTGCTTTATGGCATACCTTTGGGGAGGCCTATGTTCAGCAGTGGAGTTGTGAAAGGCTGTAATGATGATGATAATGATGAATCAATTATCCGCGACGGCCGTGTCGGTTAGATGTCGGGAAGTTACGTTAGAATCGTTAGGTCGCGTTAAGACTACCTCCTTTGCGTTGTCTTATTTCGTTCGTATACGTGACAACGAGGCTTTCCTTGAGTTTGAGTGATTAATTTAACTTCGATTGCCATTAATTTGCGTCGACGAGGAGCATGTGTGGCATTTTAATATCGTAGAAAGGAATTTTGCTTGTCGGGTGGAACGCTAAAACTTTGTGACCCTGGTGGAGATCGCGTTCCTCTTCGATTATAGTTTCGTGCTAAGTGACGTTAGACTTGAGTTCAGATAACGGTGAAAGCCCACTGGAGTGATTGCACCTTGGGGAGCAGGGCAACGCATGTGGGTCTGCTGGCCGATTACATCGGTGACGTCAGGTTACATTACACACCTTCTTAGACCACTCACACCTACCATTTACTTGCCCCTGACGGTACCTTGTGGTCGACCCTACCTACGGAACTCGGTAAGTTTGTGTTTGCTTATCTAGCCATTACATAATAATTATCCATAGGCCATTTGGGCCCGAACCCTCTGGTTTCTTGTTGAGTTGTGTTACTGATGGGCTCTAGCCCAGTCGACTACTGTAGGGGCAACTGAAGGCAGTAACATTTTCTGGTAGCAGAGCGTGGTTGATTGTTTCTCCAATCACTCCCGGCCGTAATATAATAATTTTTTTTGTTTAGTTAGCGGATAGGTGGTTTGAACCACGTCCGTTAGGCTGCGCAAGCAGGAGTGTAGTTTAAGGTTAGGTACCTACGTGTCAGGTATTTCGGGTAAGTAGATTAAATTGCCGAAGGGTAGGTCTCCTGAGCGAGGCATCTTTGCTGACCGATTGTAGTGTGTACTTGCCGTGTAGTGTAATTGTATTTAATTTAATTTAATACTAAATATAGTAGTGATGCCATCGCAGAAGCCACCGGCGCTTCGCCTGTAGGCGGAGCTGCGCTGGGCCGCGAATGCCCATACCTTGATAGGGCGACCCGATCGGGTCCATTGTTTAGAGAAGCGGCTCGAGCAGGCCATGGCCCGAAGGGCCTTAGTGGTGGAGGCTTGCATTGAGCTTTTGGCCTCGGATGCGGAACAGGGAGTCCTAGACTCCTGCCTCGCGGACTACGAGCAATTCTTTTCACTCACGGACGACTTGATCAAGGCGGGGGCCAAGTATGCTAAAAAGCGCGTGAAGCTTGGCTGAGTGGTCTGCCTGAGTCCCCTCAGAAGCAGCTTACTCAGCCGGAGCTGTTGGGACGACTCCCAACTCTGGACCTGCCAAGGTTCTCGGGGTCCTCACCGACTGGCTGACCTTTGTTGGCCTTGCTGATAGCCTAGTGGACGCCCGGAGGGACTTGATACCAAGCCAGAGGATGGCGTACCTCCTGGCCTCACTGGAGGGGGAGGCCCTGGGCGTCGTCGGCCATTTGAAATTGTCAGACGACGCCTACCAGGACCCCCAAGACCTCCTCGCAAGAAGGTACGCCAACGTCCGGCGAAATGCGGACGAATACGTTAGGCAGCTTCTAAACTGCTTAGGTACCGGGCCAGACTACGTCCGGACATCGTAAATCCAGTCGTGGTGGCCTGTAATTCGTTGAGGCGGCTGGATTTACCGGTGGACGAATGGTCCTTCTTGTTGCTCTACATCGTGCTGTCCCGTCTGCCTCTCTATCTTCGGATCCATTTTGAGGAGAGGTACGGCGGGGACGGTGCCTCCTATATTCCGCCCTTCAGGGACCTGCTGCGGTTCTTCGAGGAGCAGTGCCGGCAAATTGAGAACGCAGCGGGCACCGTCGACGGCCTACGGGTTGCCAACCAAGCCGTGCCCAGGGAGAGGCGGAATCCACCGGGCGAGTCGTTGCCAACCCCCCTAAGACCGAGCGGAGCTACCGCGGGAGTGCGTCGCCCCCTACCAACTTATAGCGGTCGACCTGCTCTCTGTGGTTGGCGTGTCCCTTTCGGACGTCGTCCAGCGATTCTGGGAAATTGAGGAGCCACCACACGCGTCTCGAGTCAACCCTCTGTAACGTCAGTGCGAGTTGTTCTACCAGAACAATACCGGCCGTCGTATCGACGCCCTTTGTTGACTCACGGCCCTCTTTGGACCAATCTCGTACCCTGGCTGAAAAGAGGTTGCTTTCCATGGAGCGCCGTATGCGGCGCGACCCAGCCTTTCGCGACAATTATGTCGAGTTCATGCGCGAGTATCAAGAACTGGGTCACATGTCACCGTCCAACTTCAACTGGCGATCACAGGAGCACTACTTCCTCCCTCACCATACGGTCTTGAGGACCCCTGGGAGTAAGATTCGGGTAGTTTTTGACGGCTCCGCTCCCTCGTCAAATGGCGTGTCCCTGAATCAGTATCTCCACTCTGGTCCTAAATTGATCAAGGACATATCCGACATTATGACCATCTTCCGTCGGCACAAATTGGTTTTTGTAGCCGACATTCAGATGAGGTTTCGACAATCAGTGGTCCATCGTGATGACCGTCGATATCAGCTATTATTGTGGCGCAAGAAGCCCAGCGATCCGATACAGGTGTTTGAGTTGAACACCACCACCTATGGACTCCGGTCCAGCCCGTATATCGCCATGCGAACCCTTCTCGAACTCGCTGAGAGAGAGCGTCTAAAATACGCTCGGGGGGCTTCTATTTTGGAGACTTCGGTCTACATGGACGACATTTGCACGGGCGCCTCCACCGTCGAGGAGGCTCTTGTATTGCGAGACGAATTGATTGCCATTCTGAAGTCCGGAGGTTATGAGTTGCGCAAATGGTTGTCGAACTCCCCTCATATTTTGAAGGACCTCCCAGGAGAGGAAAAACAAGACCCTCATCTATTCGAGCACCCTGGAAATCCTAATTTGTTGACTGTGCTGGGCATTCAATATCAGCCTGTTCAGGATACTTTCACGTGTCGAGTCAAACTCGATCCCCCTCCTAAATCATGGACCAAGTGCCCCGTGCTGTCTACAGTAGCCCGCACTTTCGATCCTAATGGATGGATAACTCCGGTCATTATTTTGGCTAAGTGCTTTCTTCAAAAGCTCTGGATATCCGGGTTGGGTTGGAACGACCCTATAAGCGGTGCTCTCTTGCGAGAGTGGCACTCCATTGTGTCCTCCCTTCCGGACATCAACCGGGTCTCCATGCCAAGGTTTTTCCTCCCTCCAGGGAAATGCAGGGCTACCCTACAAGGATTTTGCGACGCCTCTGAGAAAAGCTATGCTGCTGTCGTATATTTGCGGACTGTGAGCTCTTCTGGCCATACTTCCGTCCATCTCATACTTGCTAAAAGCAAGGTTGCTCCCATTAAGTCCCGCTTAACTATCCCTAAATTGGAACTGTCCGGAGCCGCTCTTCTCACGCGACTCCTCAACCACGTTTACTCGTCTTTGAAGTCTGTAATCGACATTACGGACGTCTAGGACGTTTGGTCGGACAGTGAGATAGTACTTTGTTGGCTCAGAGCTGCACCTCACAATCTTGAGGTCTTTGTTGCGAACCGCGTGTCTCAAATCCAGAATTCTGGCACGTCTCTAAACTGGAGACATGTCCCAGGGGAGTTGAATCCCGCAGACTGCACTTCTCGCGGCTGTGAAGCCCCCTCTTTGGTTGACCACTCGCTGTGGTGGTGTCCCAGTTGGTTGACTGAGTCTCGGTCATTCTGGCTCCAGAATAAATACTCCGAACAGATTGAATTGCCTGACCTACGAGCCGGAGTAGGAGTGGGCAAGGATAAGCCCACTCGAGATTTCTCCTTGCTAGAACGGTACAGCTCTCTCGATAAGCTCTTAGGAGTGACTGCGTGGTTGCGTCGATTTGTCCGCAATTCGAGAGACCCGTTCAATCGAATCTCCGATTCCGTTTTTTCCCCTAGCGAGCGTCGCGAAGCCTTGATGCATTGGACTCGTATGGTCCAAGCGGAGCATTTTGAGCCCGTGATTGAAACCTTGAAGCGGGGCTCCGTTGTCAAGAGCGCTCTGGCCCGCCTAAACCTCTTCCTGGACAACGCTGGGATGCTGCGCGTTGTCGGACGTTTGAAAAATTCTCAACTGCCGTACGGGGCTCGACACCCGTTACTTCTCCCTAAAGACGGTGCCTTTGTTCGGTTGCTGGTAACTCACCATCATGTTCAGAATGCCCACGCTGGGTGTAACGCTCTTTCGGCTATTTTGCAGCGGGAGTTTTGGATTTTGGCTGGCCGACGCACCATTCGGAGCGTCCTCTTTAAGTGCATACCTTGTTATAAACTGAAGGCCACCATATCGCAGCCGATGATGGGTGACTTACCACCCGACCGCGTCAGGGCCATCCGACCATTCGCTGGAGTCGGAACCGACTTCCTCGTTAAGTCCTCCAACCTTTATAACGCGCGTTCACATAAGGCCTATTTGTGCGTTTTCGTGTGCCTCGCCACTAAGGCCGTTCACTTAGAACTTGTAAGTGCCCTCAGCACTGAAGTCTTTGTGGCCACGCTGGGCCGCTTCGTATCGCGTCGCGGTTTGCCGGACATGATCCGGTCTGATTGCGGAACTAATTATAAGGGCACAGATAGATATTTGAAAGAGGTCGTCGAATTTCTGTCCAGCAACAGGACTTATTTAGGTACTGCGATGTCCAGGAAGGGCATCCAGTGGAAATTCGACCCTCCGGGTTGCCCACACTGGGGCGGTATTTTTGAGGCGGTGGTTAAGGTTGCAAAAACGCATCTCCGTCGCGTTATTAGCGAAACTATTTTGACATTTGAGGAGCTTGCCACAGTATTCTGTAAAATTGAGGCGGTACTCAACTCTCAGCCCCTCTGTCCCCTCTCATCCGATCCGAATGATTTGGAGGTTCTAACCAAACGCCACTTCCTGATTGGCCAGCCGCTTAACGCCCTGCCCGAGTACTCCTTCAGGGAAATAAACTCGTCGCGGTTGAGCAGTTTTGACCTGCTGCAACAAATGACTCAGAGTTTTTGGCACCAATGGTCTCTGGAGTACCTATATCTTTTGCAGCAGCGCGTTAAGTGGTCTGACAAAACGGATCCTCCTCGGGTTGGAGACCTCGTGTTAGTTAAGGAACCCAATGCTTTGCCTTTGTATTGGTGCCGTGGGCGCATTGTTAAGTTGTCGTATGGACCGGATGGGGGGCCTAGGGTGGCCGAGGTTTTGGTTGGAGATTCGGTCTTGCCGTCGCGACCCTATCCCGTTTGCCAATTTACACGTGGACATAAGTAACGACGACGAGCTTGTGAGGTATTTTAATATCTTACGAAGGAATTTTTGCTTGTCGGGTGGAACGCTAAAACTTTGTGACCCTGGTGGAGATCGCGTTCCTCTTCGATTATAGTTTCGTGTTAAGTGACGTTAGACTTGAGTTCAGATAACTGTGAAAGCCCACTGGAGTGATTGCACCTTGGGGAGCAGGGCAACGCATGTGGGTCTGTTGGTCGATTACATCGGTGACGTCAGGTTACATTAAACACCTTCTTAGACCACTCACACCTACCATTTACTTGCCCCTGACGGTACCTTGTGGTCGACCCTACCTCCGGGACTCGGTAAGTTTGTGTTTGCTTATCCAGCCATTACATAATAATTATCCATAGGCCATTTGGGCTCGAACTCTCTGGTTGCCCGTCGAGTTGGGTTACTGATGGGCCCTAGCCCAGTCGACTACTGTCGGGGCAACTGCGGGCCGTAACAGTAATATTTTGCGAAAAAATCTATGCAATTACAACAAAACAAAAAAGGACTGTAAAACGTATCCATACCATCAAGTTATCGCACCGATCGGCCCATGACATCACGGCGACGTCGACGCATGAATTCAAATGCGACTGGCGCGGAGCCCATTTCAGGATGTCACGACCTCCTTAACTTTTTACTTTAAATTATTAATCTATGTAATGACTTCTTATTTACGCGAACATTACACGTTGATTAAAATTACTTTTACGGATTTTATTGCGTTTATTTAGTTTATTTTTAATACCCGACGTTACTTAATATACGACGATGGGTGCTTTCCAGCACCCATGGTCACGGGGGACTGAGGTGACTGACGTCCCGATGTCAAAGTTAAGCCGGAGTACCTTCAGCTTTTTAATTATTGTCTTTGGTCCGATCTACGCAGAATGAACTTACTGTGTTTTGAAGGGAAAGGGAAAGAAACCAGCGGACGATGCGGGCGGTATCGAGGAGCACCGCCTTCTGCATTTGAGCCTGGAGCGGTCCACCACGCAGTCTCAGCTGCCTCAGATGACCCGAGAGGCTGACTGGGATTAGCCTGTTTGCAGAGACGACTACAGGAATAATTTCGGTCGGCAGACCACACCGCATGTCAGTCACCTCGTGGGCCAGGTCCAGATATTTTGTTTGCTTATCTGTTTCGACTTTCACGAGGTTCTCGTCATACGGAAAGGTAATGTTGACCAAAAATATTCTTGACGGTGCCCAGTCCATCAGCACAATATCAGGCTTATTCGCAAGAATAGTCCTGTCTGTGATGATGGCCCGGTCCCAGTAGAGCTGGCGCGATCATTTTCGAGCACGGCTTCCGGCAGGTACTTGTAATACGGCAATTTCCAATCCACGAGACCGTATTTCAGAGCGAGCTCCTGGTGAAGAATTCTGGCTACTAGGTTGTGCCTGTGCAAGTACTCAGAGTTAGAAAGCGCCAAACAACCGGATATGACATGCCTAAGTAACTCCCCGGGATGGCGACAAGCTCGACAGATGTCGACGGTGCCATCCCTTAGGATGTATCTCCGATAGTTGTTGGTCTTAATAACCTGATCCTGTATTGCATAGACAAAACCCTCGTTTTCCCCGAAGAGGTCACCATAGCGTAGTCAGTGTAGGGAGGCTAGTGTGTCTACAAAAGGCTCATGTAGAGCCTTGTAGAACCTTCCGTGGAGCTCTTTCTCCTTCCATACGGTTTCCCGGTCGGAAATGCTCTGTACTGCCGGGTCTTGCCATTGCTCGTTGGCTAAGGATAGAGGGGTAAGTCCTTTATGACAAGAAATGACGTCCTTATAGAATGGATCATCCGATCTGGCCAGGAAGAAATTACGGAGGCTGCACACTTCACGATTATGCATGGTGAGCGCGCTCAAGAAGCCACACCCACCATGCTTTCGCGGCAAGTACAGCCTCATTACCTACGATCTCGGATGATGCATCCTATGGGACATCATGGTAGTGCGGACTTTTCTATTCAGGGCTTTTTCATTCTATTTTAAGTTCAGTCTGGGTCCACCTGAGTATGCCAAAGGTATACATGAGGACAGGCATGACCTAACTGTTATATGCGTGTGTCTTATTCACACCGGACAAAAGGCTGTTAAGCACTTTGGTCGAACGTGCATAAAACACGTCGCAAACTGACTGTTTCATACCAGCCTCATCGATACCGATGTTCTGTGACATACCCAGGTATCGGTATGTTTCAGCCTCGGAAAGGGTCCTTAAGTTGACGGGCATAGATAAGTCTATGCCCTCAGAGTTAGCAAACCTTATCCTTTCAACATGGAGGACAGCACACTTATCCGTCCCCAGCTCCACTCACATGGAATTGCTAAATTCACAAGTGATGTTTAGCAATTCCATAACATGGTAGCGACTGGAGGCGAATAACTTGAGATAATCCATATAGAAAAGGTGGGTCACTTTAGTCCCTCCTTTCCGTAGCTGAAATCCCCTCCCGGAGCCCTCCAGTAAGGTACTAAGATGGTTCAGAGAGAGGCAGAACCAAATTGGACTCGGAAAATCGCCCTGGAAGATACCCCTTCTTATCTTTATGTGGTTCTCCGCAGCCATCATCCGCTCGCCCAGATGACAAAGGATCGTACTCCACTGCCCCATACACTGCTCGAGGAAGTCTCTAACTGTACTGTCTATCTTATACAGCTCGAGGACTCTCTTTAGCCATGTATGGGGCACCGAGTCGAATGCCTTTCTGTAGTCTATCCAGGCGGCGAAGAAGTTCCGACGGTTGCGTTTCACCACTTTGCCAATGACCGCGTCAATTAGCAGTGATTCCTTGGTTCCACGACCACCGCCCCGTCATCCATTTTGAGCGCGCGACATCACCTTATTTGAGTCCAGGTGACGAGCGATTCTCGCGCTCAAAATGGATCACGCGCTTACATTGAACGAGTGATGTGGTCCTTAATGATTGCCAGAAAGACACGTTCACACAAAAACCAACCTGATTGTAACGTATTAAAGGTTGGTTGCTATGTGATTATTGTTACGGTGGCGGGTAGGTTAGTTCTCTCGACAATAAATCAGTCTGTTGCCTACATACGCCTTTGATTGACGCTCCATTGGCGACGAGTACGGGATTATTCTTAGAGTTTTTTTTTCTTACGCAATCGCTTAAAAGTAGTGCAAAAATGCCGATCGGAAAAATAGAACCATTTAATTTAAGTTCGAAACAATGGCCTGCGTATATTCGTCGTGTAAACCAGTACATTATGCTAAATGAAATTAGTGATTCGTTGAAAGTACCGCTGTTGATAACAGTTGTGGGCGAAGAAACTTATGCCTTAATGTGTGATCTGTCTTCGCCGGGTTTTCCAGAAAATAAATCATACGATGAATTGGTAAAACTAGTAACGGAACATTTAGAACCGCAACGTTCCGAGATCGCCGAACGCCACGTATTCAGGCTGCGGCGGCAACGTGTTGGCGAATCGCTCACCGAATACTTACAGGCATTAAAACATCTCGCGGCTACTTGCAATTTCGGCAAGTGCAACACGTGTTCCACGCTCGAGGAAAACCTGCGCGACCAATTCGTGTCAGGTCTGGTGAATGATGCGATGCGATCTAGGATTTTCGCCGAAAAGAAAATTCAATATAAGGAGGCAGTGGAGCTCGCTCTGGCATTAGAGGCTGCCGAGAAGCATGCCGAAGTGAGCGGCTCCACCGGGGCGGCAGCGACAGACTCAAACTCGAGTGCGGCAGCGGGCGAGGCGGGCGAGGGCCTGCATTACGCGCGCGGCGTCACCGGCGGCGGCGGCGGTGGCAGCGGGCGAGCCGGCCGGCAGAGCGCGCGCCCGCCTCGAGCGCCCGGCTCAGCGGGCACGGCGCCGGGCGGCCGCTCGTGTTGGCGCTGCGGCAAGACGCATGGCGCGGACAGGTGCCGGTTCAAACACTACAACTGTGATGAGTGCGGTCAAAGAGGGCATATTAAAGTGATGTGTAAACAAGTGCGCGGTAGTGGCGGCCGGCATAATTATGTTAGTGACGAATCGGATGACGGTTTGTACAACATTGAAGTGGCAGCGCGAGGTAACAGACCCTACTTTATTAACTTGTTAATTGATAATAATATTGTCAAATGTGAAATGGACACCGGTAGTCGCATTTCTGCTATTAGCGAAGACATGTATTATAATATGTTTTCTTATAGAAAAATTAAAAATGATAATTTAATTTTACGCGGCTATTCAGGTTCCCAAATCAGTTCTCTCGGTTACATTGAGGTAGACGTGTGCCTAGGCAATACGAAAGAAAAATCATTACGTCTGTATATCATTAAAGACGGGGCACGGCCCTTGTTAGGTAGAGATTGGATGCGCGCTTTAAAAATTACCCAAATTAACCTCAATGCAATTATAGATGATGGATTTGTGAACCAATTGTGTAAAGAGTTTCCGGAAGTTTTTTGTGACAAATTAGGCACATGCAAGCAGACCATTCGATTACAGCTTTCCGATAATGAACCAGTTTATGTGCGGGCGAGACCGGTGCCACTAGCACTACGCGCACGGGTGGAAAAGGAGTTAACACGCCTCGAGGCGGACGGTTCTATCTATCGCGTCGATTATTCTGATTACGGCACCCCAATAGTCCCCGTAGTAAAAAGAAATGGTGATATACGCATCTGTGGTGATTATAAGATCACAATTAACCCTAAGTTAAAAAGAGACTATTATCCTCTACCGCGCATTGAGGAATTATTCGCAAATCTTAGGGGAGGAGAAAAGTTCACAAAAATAGATTTAAGGCACGCGTACGAGCAGTGCATTCTATCAGACGATTCGCAACCCTATACCGCGATCACTACACACATGGGTACGTTTGCGTACCGGCGTACTCCTTACGGTTTGTCGTGTATACCGGAGAAATTTCAAAAGTTAATGGAGGAGACTCTGCGAGGGGTGGCGGGGTGCGTTGTATTTTTGGATGATATTTGTGTTACGGGATCGAACAATGTAGAACATTTGAAAAATTTAAGAGCTGTACTCGAACGGTTACGGTGCATGGGGCTTACCGTTAAACTTAGCAAATGTAAATTTTTGCAAGACAATGTTAGATATCTTGGTTTTATCATTAATAAAAATGGCTTGCGACCAGACCCAGAAAAATTGGAGGCCATTTCCAGTGCACCTAGACCGGACAATGTACCTCAACTTAAAAGTTTTTTGGGAATGCTAAATTATTACGGGCGATTTATTCCAAATTTGAGCACTTTATTACAACCGTTACATAATTTATTAAAAAAAAATATCAGCTGGAATTGGGACTCTAAGTGTGAAAAAGCGTTTGTCAAAGCGAAGCGATCTCTCCTAAGCGAACGAGTATTGGCGCATTATGAGGAGGGGCGTGAGCTCGTCTTGTCGGTTGATAGTAGCGCGTACGGACTGGGAGCTGGGGTGCTGGCACACCGTTACCCAGACGGCAGCGAGCGTCCCGTCAGCTGCGTGTCTCGCACTCTCAATGCAACCGAGCGCAATTACAGTCAGCTTGACAAGGAAGCGCTCGCCATCTTATTCGGAATCACTAAACATCATCAATATTTATTTGGAAGGCATTTTATTTTGCGCACAGACCACCAACCGCTGACGTATATTTTTGGGGCTAAGGGAGGTATCCCACAAACGGCGGCTAGTCGTTTGCAGAGGTGGGCAGCGCGGCTAGCCGCATATGATTTCGCGATGGAATTCGTTCTATCGGCGGACAACGGGCCGGCCGATGCTTTGTCGCGATTGCCGTCGCCTGGGAAAGGTCGCTTCGAGTACTCGGTAGATTATTTAAACCTAATAGGTGATTCCTTGCCCGTTTGTTATAAAGATATCGCTAGAGAAACTGAACATGACACTTTGTTGTGCAATATTAAACGATATGTTCTTTGTGGTTGGCCGCCGGGCCCGAGCTGCGATGCGGAAAAGCCTTACTTTCACCGGAAACTTGACTTTGTTGTAGAACAGGGCTGTGTAATTTACAAATATAGAATAGTAATCCCCTACATTTTGCAAAAGAAGATTTTAGACGAAATTCACGAGGGCCATCTGGGCATGAATAAAATGAAAAGTTTAGCGCGGAATTACGTGTATTGGGCGAGCTTAGATCGGGATATTGAGGAGGTTTGCAGGTCATGCGCTGCGTGTCGCACCGTGCTGGACGCGCCGCCGCGGGCGCAACTGCACCCTTGGGAATTTCCATTGCACCCGTGGCAGCGTGTACATGCCGATTTTGCAGATTGTGGGGGCACGCGTTATTTAATTGTAGTAGATGCACACTCTAAATGGATTGAAGCTATTCCAATGCGTAATACGAGTGCAGATTCCACGATTAAAGTTATGAGAAGTATTTTTGCGAGATTCGGTTTGCCATCGCAGCTCGTGACGGATAACGGACCACCTTTTTCCTCCCATGAGTGGAAAACATACTGTAAAAATAATTGTATCATGAATACCACCACGGCCCCTTATCGACCTCAGGGTAATGGTGCGGCGGAGAACGCTGTAAAAACAGTCAAAAAGGCAATTAAAAGAGCGCTGTACGAGGGTGAGGACATCAACACGGCTCTTAATAAATTCCTGTTTAAATATCGAAACTGTGAGCACGCGACGACGGGCGTGTCACCGGCGGTTGCGTTGCAGGGGCGGCGGTTGCGCAGCCGGCTGGACGCACTGCGACCGGACGTAGCGGCCGCGGTGCGCGCCAAGCAAGAACAGCAGGTAGCACGCTCCGCCGGTGCACACAGGGAGTTCCACGTGGGGGATGAGGTACTCGCTCGCGACTACAGAACGAGGGGAGACAAATGGACTAAAGCCACGGTTGTTAAAAAGACGGGACCGGTATCCTACAAAGTAGACATAGGGGACGGTGTCGAATGGCGTAGACATGTCGATCAAGTAATCCTAGATAAAAATAGATTTTCTTTGTCGCGCACGAGTGCTGCATCTGTGGCAAATGAGACCGCCGATCTGAAGTCTGATGCACCAAAGGTCAGTGGGGCCGAGGGTGAAGTGCCGGATGACGCGATCAGTGCGGACGAAGCCCAGAGCAAGTCGTTAGAGGAGGTGCAGTCGCCGCAGGCACATGTCGAGCGAGCACCGTCACGGCCTGTGCCTGGACCGACGTCACCACAAATATCTGCTCGTGCCCTGAGGGCACTTAAGCGAGCAAAAAAAACTATAGAGTAAGTTTAGTGTTAAGGTTTATCGTAGTTGTAAGCTAAGTGGGGAGAGATGTAACGTATTAAAGGTTAGTTGCTATGTGATTATTGTTACGGTGGCGGGTAGGTTAGTTCTCTCGACAATAAATCAGTCTGTTGCCTACATACGTCTTTGATTGACGCTCCACTGATGAGCATGTTCTTTGATTTTGTGTGGGTTTTGGAAACTCCACCAGTGCTCATTGTGCACGTTGTTAATTCCAACGCGGGTAAATTTCGACTCGTCGCAGCGTCTAAGTTTGCATGATCAGACCGGCTACTACCCGCAGAGCGTGTCACGAGTTTACCGCTCACCTCAAGGGAATGGGGTCCCACGTTGTCGTTCGCAGCCTGTAGGGTCTCCTCGGATCCTCCCTCCAGCTACCTACCGCACAAGGTCGACGCATATGCTCCACCAACCAATACAGCGGCAGATATAGCCAAAAGCTCATCAGAAAGGGTTTGTGTCACTGACGTTGAGTATATGCATGATGCGATCATGTTTGTCTCATCCCCCAACAAGTTGCCTTCAATCATCCTGAGGTTTCCCAAGTTACAGAGATATATTAATATGTTGACTTAAGCAAAACAAATATATGACCTGACTTAAGCAAAGCTACTTATTGTATGTGTGAATCAAACCAAGACGCAGAGAACGCAACAAGCATTAATACGTCTATCGTCGGGTTTATACCATACCAAGGTTCCCCATACAATACCAGAAGACATCACCACCCGCATACCTCCATCGGCCAGAACCACAAGATCCGAATCAGCCGCAGCACAACCGCAGATCCATCACAAGGCGCAATATCGCAAATAGCAGTAAGCATCAATGCAACTATGATCCCTATCGACTTTGGTAACAAAATTTGTATTGTTGTTAACTAAAAACAACACCAAAGTATCATAGTAGCACGCTACTAAGATGCCAGTGGTCAGAACATACTCATCCCAATCCGAAAGATAACCGACGTATCATAACGCTATGCGCTAAGACGCCACCCACAAATGGTATGGGTGTGCCATGTCCACGGGCAAGCCGTATTGCTACAACAAACCTGCTTATCACCGGTACTAAGATGATAAGTCTAGGACACGTCGGTTAGCGAGTCCAAGTTTACCTAGGTCTCCGACGCTCGTTAAGCAGTCTACACGCCACTATAATAATCCTTTTCAAGTCCCATTTCTATTAATATAATGCTTTTACTTATTTGAGACCTTCCACATATTTGCTTTATTTCATAGACCTTACTATTATATGACTTTAATATATCGGAATTCAATCCACAACTCTACTATTGTAATGCTTATGCATCATAGAGACCTTCTATAATAATGCTTTAGTAGACCTCACTACCATAAGTCCCTAATATAGGACTAGACTATAGGACTATATATGTATATGTGCAGCAGTATTATAAGTAGTCGGTCACCCGACCACCCCATATATCGATGGGTGGTATATGGGCCAAAGTAACAATTTGGGCATTTTCAATTTTTGGTGTTAAATGCTTCCTTTTATTATAATTAATTACGTGCACTAAAAAAATTACATATGTATCGGTAGAAGCGCTGTTTTTTGTGGCAGTAAAAAGCCGTATGTGGTACACTTGAACGTACAAGGGCCAAACGGTTGTTTCAGACTTGCGCGGGGAGATCCCGCGTATTTGTTTAGTTCATGGGTCTATCAGCCAGTTAAATATTTTTACGTCACATGGAACAATGGTATCACTGTGATAATTACAATATTGTTATTAGGCTATGGTCTATGTTATTGGATAATTTTTAGTAAATATGACGTCCGAATATCCTTTTAACCTTATAAGTCATAATTAAGTGAATTTAGCCATTGGTAATGTAAATATTAGTGTCGAGACTGATGACTACGAAAATATGCACACTGAGCTTTGGCAGTATTCAATCATTATTTTAATAGTATTATTTCATATTCTATTAATGTGTTTTTCATGCATTCCATCATTCTAAGCAGTATATTTCTAATCAGTTAAAAAAAATAAAAGAAGAACAATTGCAAAAGGTGAATCGCGTAGATCATTTTCATACATTTATCATTGGTTTTGTATTCAAAACAATCAAAATACGAAGTAGATTGTTTGGAAGCAGATGTTTTTGAACACTCTCCATTGTAGACCAAAATGATAAGAACTGCATTAGCTAAATCTGGTAAGGCGGGTAACTTTGCTTACTTGAATGTATAAATTATACAAATAATGGTTTAATTAAAATAAATATAACAACAAATGTGGTTCATTAACAGAGTTAATAAAAATGTCAATCTTTCATTTCACCAGACTCAAATCGCACAAAAACTTGTCTAGATCTTTAAAGCAGAAAGACAAACACAACTCACAAAATAATCCTGAAATATTTTACGCTACAATTGATTTGGAAAAGGTGTTGCTGACACCTAGTGGTGACATTAGTCTATTTTATTGTTGTAAACGATTAAAATTTCATAATTTTTCAGTGTTTGATATTATTGGTACATGCTATTTGTCTTATCCGACACTATTCCGATGATATCCCGGACGTCAGTCTGAGCGAGATTAGAATGGCTCTCCAGCACCTTAAAAACGGCAGGGCCCCAGGCGAGGATGGAATTACAGCGGAGCTTCTGAAAGCGGGTGGAACACCGGTACTTGAAGTCCTTCAGAAGCTTTTAAATTCCTTCCTCCATGGTGGCACTACTCCGGAGGCGTGGAGCAGAAGTGCGGTGGTCTTGTTCTTCAAGAAAGGTGACAACGTCCTCTTGAAGAACTACAGACCGATATCCCTTCTGAGCCACGTCTACGTGCTGTTTTCGAGAGTCATTATGAATCGTCTCGCACGCAGACTCGACGACTTCCAGCCTCCCGAACAAGCCGGTTTCAGAAAAGGCTTCAGTACCATAGACAACATACATACCCTGCTGCAGATTGTACAGAAGTCCGAAGAGTATAATCTGCCACTTCGTCTGGCGTATTTGGACTATGAGAAAGCCTTTGATTCCGTCGAAATTTGGGCGGTGCTGCTACAGTCCCTTCAGCGGTGCCAAGTTGACTATCGGTATATCGAAGTGCTGAAGTGTTTGTACAGTAGGGCTACGATGGCTATCCGAGTACAGAACCAGAGTTCGTAACCTATCCAACTGCAGAGAGGTGTAAAACAGGGTGAAGTTATATCCTCGAAACTCTTCACCGCTGCATTGGAAGACGTGTGAAGAAGAACGAAGTGTTCAAGCTACTGGACTGGAAAGGATACGGTATGGCGAGTACATCACTTCCCTTCGATTTGCCGACGATATAGTCCTTATGGCAGAATCGCTGGAGGACTCAATGACCTCAATGGTGTCTCCCAACGGATAGGTCTTAAGATGAATATGGACAAAACAAAGATCATGTCTAATGTCCATGTGACACCTATGCCGGTAGTTGTTGGGAGCACTATGCTCGAAGTTGTTGACGAATACGTAGACAAATAGTCCAACTAGGTAACTCCAACTTCGACCGAGAGGTCAATCGACGGATTGAACTCGGTTGGGCAGCGTTCCGGAAATTACGACACATCTTCTCGTCAGGTATACCTCAATCTCTGAAAACTAAAGTGTACAACCAGTGCGTGTTACCAGTGATGACTTACGGATCTGAGACGTGGTCCTTCACTGCTGGCCGTATGAGGACGCTCAAGGTCGCTCAGCGAGCTATGGAGAGGGCTATGCTCGGAGTTTCTCTGCGTGATAGACTCAGAAATTAGGATATCCGCAGTAAAACCAGAGTGACCGACATAGCCCAACGGTTTAGTAAGCTGAAGTGGCAATGGGCCGGCCATATAGCTCGGAGAACCGATAACCGATGGGGAGGAAAGGTTCTCGAGTGGCAGCCTCGTACCGGTAGGCATAGTGTAGGGCGACCCCCCACTAGATGGGGTGACGACCTGGTAAGATATGCAGGAAGTCGATGGATGCAGGTGGCTCAGGACCGTGCTTTATGGCATTACTAGGGGAGACCTATGCTCAGCAGTGGACTTGTGAAGGGCTGTAATGATGATGATGACGATGATGATGCTATTTGTAGCAAGAACAAATAGATAGGAAGGATTGAACGAAATTGCTAGTTGTATTTACGATAAAATGATACTGAAAACTAAAGAAAGCTGTAAGGAATTTACACTTTAGTTAGACAATTGCACTGGCCAAAATAGAAATAGGATATTGATTTCTGTACATGTATACAGAGGAACGCTTAATATCAATATTAACAATCTTTGTATCGGAACAAGAAGAAAACTGGCTGAAAAATTAACAGAAATACCCTTACAGCTGTGTCACACTCAGCTATTACCAAAACATCCATCCAAAAAGAAAGACTTAATTGATTTACGTCGCTTATATATTATTCCGCAAGTATATCACGAGTGTTATGCAAGTTTGGTAGCATCTAATGATAATATTTGAGTTATTGCAAATGATAATGATGATGACAATGAGTGATTATATGCCGTTGTTATTAAAATGTTTACGTTTTATCATCCATTTTGTTATTTTTAGTAAAAAAGTTATATTTTTAGTTAAAACTATCCATTCATTAAGTACATTAATTGTTATCTAATAATATTACGTTTTATGGATTTCAGATTTAAATTTAGCCTTTGAATAATAAGAACTATTTCGAAATATGTTAACATGCAATATATAATATTTTAGGAAGCATATTACGTTGTTTATTATTTGTTTGCTATTTAGGTATGTAAGTTTTGATTCTCTATAAAAATTCAACAAACAAGTCAAATTATTTTATTTGTTTTAATATTTTTAGAGCCTTACTGAGAGTGCAGAGAATTATCTTATGACGGAAGACAATCAGCATCAATATGACATATTACCTAAAACAGTAACACAGTTTTTATACGTGGTAGAGCCACGCTGCAGTTATATTAGACGTATAGTTGTAGCACGAATGGGTCGGCTCGAACGGGGAAGGACCACGCTCTCACAGAATACCAGCGTCAAATAGTAGCTTAATGCTGCTGTATTTCGTATGGGGAGTGTAGAGAACCGGAGACCCTTTTTACTGGAAACGAGGCATTCCATCTTAGTCCTCACGAGTGACAACGCATCTGCATTTTGATTCGTAATCGAAGATAGATGTAGATGTCTATAGGCCACAGCAACCACTTACCGTCAGGTGGACTGTGTGCTCGTTTGTCACCCTATCCTATATAAAAAAAAACAATTTAATATATTTCGTTCTGGTAATTTATTTATTTTAATCTATCAATACGGAATTCGGAAAAATCAAGGAAATACACATTTATTTAAAAGTAATGTTTAAACCAAGTAAATCGTCCAAAGTGACAATTTGGCCTTTTTCTGTTTTACTTTTTACGGTAGAACAAAAATGTTAAAAATCAACGTATATGGGCATATATGCAATAATTTAAAAACTGAAAATATGTATAAAAATTTAATTAAAACCCAAATAACGGACATAGGTGTTATAGTAAACATGCAAAGTTTCAAAAACTTCAGTTGAAGCGTGTAAAAAATATATCAAATTGAAATTTTGAGAGTACTGAAAAGTTACGATTTTGCACTTTGGCCCTTATACACCCATCGATATATATACACTCTTGGGAATGCGTCTCCGGCAGCTTTCTTATGTAAGCAAAGATTGCTTATGCTTATTATTGCTATATTATTGCGCTATAACGCGCTCAATGACTTGGCAATTTTCTCTACACGAAGACGCTCAATGACAATTTTTTGACCAATTTTACGATTATTTTTTAAATGTTATTTATCTTTATTATTACAATATTTTCGACTTGTACTTCTATTATTTAACACATTTCAATTATTTTAACAAACATAATATTTTTTTGATTTTGAAAGGCAATGATAAACCTTTAATTTACTGTAATACATAATGTCTAAAAGGTATTTATTTTAACTTTATGCTTATTTTTGTTGTTTATTATATTTCTGCTAAGATAAATTCTGACAGATTTATATAGAAATTTAAGCCGTCACCGTAGGTTCTATTATTTTGAAATGGTATTAGGATTTTATATAATTTTTTTTAATTTTTTTTTTAATTTTAGGAGGGAGCAAACGAGCATGCGGCTCACCTGATGTTAAGTGACTACCACCGCCCATGATCAACCACAACACCAGGGGAATTGCAGGTGCGTTGCCGGCCCTTTAGAAAGGGGTAAGCTCTTTTCTTGAAGGTCCCCATGTCGTATCGGTCCAGAAAAATCGTCGGTGGTAAACTATTCCACAGAAAGGTCGTACGCGGAAGAAAACTCCTTGTGAAACGTACAGTGGTGGACCGCCAAGCATCCAGATGGTGTGGATGGTATCGGGACGTTTGCCGCGTAGTGCGTTGATGAAATTTGGCGGTTGGGCTTAATCCAAACAATTCCTCAGAGCACTCCCCATGGTATATGCGAAAGAAAATGCAAAGAGATGCAACATCTCTTCGCAGCGCCAGTGAATCAAGCCGATCGGAAAGCACTCGGTCGTCGACGATTCGAGCCGCTCTGCGCTGGATGCGGTCAAGTTGTTGGAGCTGGTACTATATTTTGCGTTCGAGTAAAAGTAAGAGGTTTGACATACATGCTGGTGTCCCTCAAGGCGGCATATTATCTCCTTTGTTGTTTTTATACTTATTAATCTTATTAACCAAAACCTTCAGTCTGCGTATCATCTGTACGCCGCTGACTTGCAATTATACACACATACGAGTATAGAAGATATTTCTAGAGCAGTGGACGTAATTAACATGGACCTTGAGTACATTAAGAACTGGTCTGACAGGTTTGGTCCAATGGTCAACCCTTCGAAGTGTCAGTCCATAAAAATTGGTAGCCGTCGGATGATCCAGAGATTGCAAACAGTAGCTCTACCTCCTATCTTTTTTAATACCTAGTAGTAAGAATCAATTGTGTTCTACTGTGAAGGATCTAGGTTTATTATTCCCACTTTGAGTTGGAAAACCCAAGCGACGACCGTTAGCCAGAAAGTCGCCGGTACCCTCTATATTGCCCATATCAGCCCATCTGACCGACTTCTAAATAACTGCATTCGATTCATTTTCAATTTTCGAGTATGACAATGTATCCACGTATCGATCTCAATTAAAATGGTTACCTATTCGTCAACGCCGTAGTTTGCGCGCACTCTCCGCCCTTTAATTAATATAATAATTCTATCCTGACGTCTTCAACTTCCACTTCCCACTTATCTCCTTACTTTCAGTTGCTTAGCACTAGTCACGAGAGAAACCTCTGCTCTACAAACAAACTCGTTCTCCTATGTCCCTCCCATAGCTCGAGACTTGTTCATTCTTCTTTCCACATTCAATTTATTCTCCTTTGGAACGCACTCCCTCTCGAAATCAGGACGACTAGCAATCGTAATGCGTTCAAGATGAATGTTCGGGAACACTTCTTAATAAATTGGCAGAATCATCATAGTACTAGCATGTATAGTATATATATATATATATATATATATATATATATGCGTTGTCACCCGTCAGGACTAAGGTGGAATGCCTTGTTTCCAGGAAAAAGGGTCTCCGGTTCTCTACATTCACCATACGAAACACAGCAGCATTAAGCTTAGGCTGGTATTCTGTGAGAGCGTGGTCCTTCCCCGGTCGAGCCGACCCATTCGTGCCACAACTATACTACTAATATAACTTAAGCATAGTTCTACCACGTATGAATGAATTTTATTAGTTTATATATTTTTTGTGGCGTACCATTTATATCTTATGTATTTTATTTCCATGTATTACAAAATTTTTGTTATTTTAGTTTAGTGTTTTCATATTAAGTTTTTACAACACCTACTTTATACTATCTCTGCATCACCCCAAGGTAGGCTGGTAGAGAATGCCTTAGGCATTAAGTCCGTCTATATACCACGTGTGTATATAATATTTTAAATAAATAAATAAGTATAAAATAATTCGTCAGTTAAGCTAGGTTGTTTATTGATAAATGTTTCAGTAAGCAGTGTGTGGTGACGTCACGTGGTAGTCAGGCTGGCGGTGGCGGCGGTAGCGAGCACGCGCAGCTAGTGGCACCGCCAGACCCACTGCGGCTGCACGCGCACGCCGCCCACTCCCACGCCCACCTCTTCCCCCATGCTCACCACGTAGTCCACTGTTGCACCTTCCTCAGCGTACGACTCCTGCGTTATATTAGCTCTTATAATTATTTTTTTATAAACGATCATTATTTTTTAATAGAAAAAGGGTGACACGAGCACACGATTCACCTGTAAGTAAGTGGATACTATGACCCATAGACATCCACATGCAGGGTGTACGGTAAATAATATGTAACTACGTGACGCGTTACATGATGATACGTGATGTAATTACGTTACGATTCGTGTAGCCGCTGTAACGTTCGCTCCGCGAATTTCCTAACATCCTAACATCCTAAGTTATCTTAAAGTAACAAGAGACAAATTCTTGAAAAGTTAATACTTTTAAAATTTGTAGTGACCACAATTTATAGTGACAACAATTAGTGTATTATTACGAAATCAGTGCAAAATTTAAATACCAAAGTAGTTTAATCTGTACGTAAGGCAAAAAATCACTAAAAGTAAATAAAAACAAGGCAAAAACACAAAAAACAAAAGGAATATGTGTTGTGAAAAAGATAGGGTACTTCGTTAAAATATTTAAATGTGAAGTGGCTTATATTTAGAACAATACAACCCACATTCTAAACTAGTAAATAAAAGAGACAAGTATTTAGTGAGTAATTTCGTTAAATCTCAAGTACTTAGTTAAAATAGCTCAATTACCATAAGACAACAGAATTATTAACAGTATCTATAATCGGCGGATCAAATCCATATAGATATTATAAAATAAATTTAGGTTTTTTTTTTCTTTCTTTCCTTTTTATTTTTTTATTTTTTTTTTTATTTATTTATTCAAAGAAACTTACAGCTCTTATATTACATTTGAATGTAGAGTGAATATTAACAATACATTAGCCAGAACAGTTTCCAACGATAAGAATTACATTGCGAAAACTTTAGACATACTTAAATGAAGTACGTATTTGTGTTTGTCAAAGAGAAAAACATACTTAATGCATGCCTAATAGCAATGTTAGTAAAGGTAATTTTATATTCAGAGAGAGAACAAGAGGTACACACTACGCTTAAGCGTGATCAACTTGCTTAATAGATGAAATATAACCACTTAGTTTGCAGTTAAATATATCAATATGGTTATATCGTTCATTATGTGTGTTGCAAGCACGGACCAGAAACCGATTTTTCGAATACTTAGTTCTACAAAAAGGAGTAGAGAATACTGCGTTGGAGCGAGCACTTAACCTAGGGCATCTAAATGAAATACGACTTAGAAGAAAGGGGGAATCTATATAGTTATGTAAAAGTTTAAACAAGAACACCTGATCCCTATGTTCACGCCGTAATTCTAATGAATGATGTAGCGCAGAATGATCCTTAAATTTATAACTAAGTCTTTTCGGAAACTTATTTTGAATCCTTTCTATTTGTTCCACGTAAGTAGTATAAATAGGGTTCCACACCGTAGATGCATATTCAAGATGACTTCTTACTAAAGAATTATAGAGCATAATATACGTGTTTATGTTTTTGAAGTCCTTGCATTGTCGGAAGACAAAACCTAACATTCTATGAGCCTTGGCAGTAGCTTTGTTAATGGCGCTTTCGGTTGAAAGATTAGTGATGTCATTTTCTGGAAAGCTCTCCCCTCGCTCCGTTACCCGACACTAGATGGCGCTAGTGCCAGATGTCAACTTAGCCGCGTAACACTGCCCCCTCCTAAGACATGCTCGTCCCGAGCATTATCAGCCCCATATTAACGCGCCAGGCGATCCACATGGACGATCTTAGGAGTCCCTCTTGCGCCCTTCTGTATCCGATAGGTTACATCGTTGATCCTGGTCACAATCCGGTACGGGCCGTCCCATTTAGCTTGAAGCTTAGGAGATTTCCCTTTGCTTCCGACCGGATTGTGAAACCACACTAGTGAACCTTCGTCGAACCCTTTGTTGTTCATTTTGCGGTCATACCGGGTTTTCATCTTTTCAGACATTTGCTGGCCCGATTGTCTGACGTGTTCATAAATGTCATTCATTTTGTTCCGCAAGTCATTTGCATAATCGGTTATACTGCGTGGGGCGTCAGGTGGTATCCCGGTGATCAGGTCTGCAGGCAGTCGTAATTCTCTTCCAAAGTTTGCGAAAGCTGGTGTCACTGAACAGCGCTTCGATATGACAGCAAAAACTGTTGTATGTGCTTATCCCAATCTCGTTGCCGGTTGTCTACAACTTTTGCTAGGTACCTCTAATGTCTGATTAAATCGTTCTACCATTCCATCAGATTGCGGGTGATAAGAAGTCGTTCTTGTTTTATGAGTACCCATAACTCGGCAAGTTTCCTGGAATATTTGAGACTCAAAATTCCTTCCTTGATCGCTGTGAATCTCTAAAGGTACTCCAAAACGACAGAAGACTTCATGAACTAGTTTATCTGCAACTGTTGAAGCTTCTTGATTTGGAATGGCGAAGACTTCTGGCCACTTAGTGAAGTAATCCATCACAACCATGAAATACTTGTTACCGCTTTCACTCTCTGGAAACGGCCCCGCCACGTCAATGGCTATTCTCTCCCATGGTGCACCAACATTGTACAACTTCAATGCACCTCTACTACGAGTCTGAGGTCCCTTTACAGCCAACTTGTACATTTGCGACACCAGTCCTCGACATCGTTTCGACAGTGGACCCAGTAAAACCGTTCTCGGATCTTCAGTAGAGTTCGTTTTACTCCCAGATGACCTCCTGAATAATCATTATGGTACAGCTGTAGAACATCAAGTACTTTAGCTTTAGGGACAACCATTTGCAAATGACAGCTGTCTCCCCGAACATTTTCCCATTTACGGCACAGAACTCCATCCTGAAGCAGCAAGCTATCCCACTGGGCCCAATAGCTTTTAGTGGTCGAACTCATCGCTGAGAAGCCGCTCCACTTGGGCTTGGGAGCACTGGCCTTCATCCATTCCAGGATCGGCTTGATGTCCGGATCTTCCTGCTGTGCACGTTGTAAGCTGTCCTTCCACTCGTTGCTGAGGTGGTCTGTCCTGAGCATCCTCATGGATACCACTTCCTTACTCTTCTTGACAATGCATCTGCGTTGCCGTGAGATTTTCCGCTGCGATGTTCGATCTCAAAGTCGTATTCCTGCAGTAGTTCAATCCACCTCACAACTTGTCCTTCTGGATTTTTAAACTGCAATAGCCATTTTAGTGCAGCATGGTCAGTTCGTATGTGAAATTTTCACCCCAGAAGATATTTGCTAAAATGCTGCAACGATTTACCACAGCTAGCAATTCGCGTCTTGTGACACAATAGTTCTTTTCCGGTTTTGACAACGACTTGCTGAAGTACGCTATCACAATCTCTCGATCACCGTTCCGTTAAGACAACACACCGCCGAGCCCTGTATCACTTGCGTCTGTGTCAACTATAAATTCTTTGCTAAAAAACAAAAAAATCCCGCCACCCCCTCTCCTCCCCTCTCCTCCCCCCCCCCCAAAACCTGATGATGTCATCCAAGTAGACCAGACAGGCATCGCCAATTAGCCCGGCAAGTACAAGTTCCATCAGCCTTTCAAAGGTTGCTGGAGCATTGCACAACCCAAACGGCATTACTTTAAATTGCCACAGACCCTTTCCCGTCGAGAGAACGCAGTTTTCTCCTTGTCCTTGGGGTCAATTTCAACTTGCCAGTAGCCACTTTTTAGATCCAACGTGCTAAACCACTTTACTCCTGTAAGCATGTCCAGCGTGTCATCAATTCTTGGCAAGGGATAGCTCTCCTTCTTCGTAACGTCGTTCAGACGGCGGTAGTCAACACAAAACCGCATGCTGCCATCCTTCTTCTTTACCAGAACCACTGGTGAACACCATGGACTAGAGGAAGGTTCAATAACACCATCCTTAACCATTCCTTCAATCATGGTTTCCACTTACTGTTCACGTGCTACCGGCAATCTTCTTGGCCGCTGACGGATAGGCAATTCTTCTCCTGTGTTTATTTTGTGTTGAACTAAGCCAGTCTTTCCTATGTCAGCATCGTTTGATGAGAATACATCGGCATACTTGAGTAACAACTTCTTCGCCTTGACCATTTCGGTCGGGGAGAGAACGCTGTGACAGTCTTCCAAAAGTGAGGTCACTCTCCTTTGTGCATCCTTGCTGGGGGTCCCACTCGATAGATATTGGCATCGACGTAACCAATCCACTTCCTCACAAGTACCAACCAGCGTGCCTTTTTCTATAATCTGTTCCCGTTCACAAAAGTTCAGCACACGTACTCCTGAGATGTCAGTGGTTCTGACCAAGGTTCGAGCTACTTTCCATGGAAGGTCATTGTTTAACCTTTCCACAAGTATACAACGGTGAGCTTGCCCATAGTTTCGAGGAAGACTAACCGGAACAATCGTTTCCGATCTCGGCGGAAGAACAATCTTCTTAATGCTGTACACGTTCCCTGGTAACGCACCTTCCATAAAAAGTTCCTCCTGTCCACATTTCAAAACACCTTGCTTAACGTCGATCTCACAACAATTATTCCTCATGAAGTCCAGGCCTAGGATGCAGTCGTCCATTATATCAGCCACGATGACATTATGCAGGTAGATCACGTTGCCTAGCTTCAACTCCATCTCATTCTCTCCACGGACGGGTATACGCTGACCGGTGGCTGTTACCAAATTAATGCGTTCTCGGTTGTATGCGGAGTCCCCAAGGAACTGACTTATAAGTTGGGAACTAACAACCGTACGAGAGGCTCCAGTGTCTATTGTCAGTTTACACGGCATTCCGTTGACCTCGCCCTTGATGATTAGACTGTTCCCATCATGGGTTTGTGAGATTGCGATCCTTGGGGCTCTTTTAACATCAGCCAGCACCCGCCCCGCAGTTCTGGCTTTTACTCGTTTTCCTGCTGCTGCTGGGCGGTGCTGTTGGCCGCACTACCTTCCTGAGATCGTTCAACTTCCCTTTCTAGGGTTCGCTTAGGGCAGCTGGACCGAAGATGGCCCTTTTCCCCACAACCATAGCACCTAGGACTGTATCCTTTGTTGCGGTCGCGAACTGTAGCTGTTGCAACCTCCCTGACGCGATGGGAACGATGATCCTGCCGCACGGCTTCCACCTCCAGTGCATGGGCCAAGGCGTCCTTAAGCGTCTCGTGGTGCCCGAGCCTCACAGCAGCTCTGACTTACACGTCGTGGATGCCGTCGATGAATGTCTGCACCAGGTTCCCTTCAATGAGCGCAGGTACAGACTGGTATGCTTTTCGCACCAGCTTCTCCACCTCTAGAGCCCACTGCTGCAGGTTTTCGTTGATGCGCTGCACGCGATCTTTAAGCTGCGCACGAAAGACGTGTTCCAGGTGAGCGTCGCCATATCTCGCCTCCAATGTCTCAAGGAGTTGCTCATAAGTCACTTCCTCACCGAGAGCTTCCAGAACTGTTAAGGCCTGGTCGCGCAGGCCTAGTGTGAGAGCAGTCATGGCCTGACTTTTATTCCTGCCGTTCGCCTTCATAACAGCCTCGAACTGGATTTTGTAGGCTGACCAGGAAGAGGTACCGTCGAACGGTGGCACCTTGAACCCACGTAGCGAAAGTGTTGTAGCTACTACGGGAGCTGTAGCTCCATCTCCAAGTTTGAGTTCGTCCAGTGATTTCTTCATGTCAACCATTACGTTGTCAACCCGATGGTTTACTTGGTCGATTCGGGTTTCAGCTTTCTCGATTCGGTTTTCAGCTTTCGCGATTTGGGTTTCAGCTTTCGACAGGCGGTTGTCATGCTGAGCAACCCTATCCTTCACCTCCTTTATCTCCTTCCCGAAGGTAGCGTGAAGGTCCTTCATGAGGAGCATCTGCTCTTCCAACCGACGGGCCTGTTCCTCTTGTCCGCCTCGCAGCTGCTCCTCCAAACGACGAAACTGGTCTTCCTGTCGGCGGGCCTGTTCCTCCTGTCCGCCCCGCAGCTGCTCTTCCAATCGGCGTGCCTGTTCCGCCTGCTGGCGAGCCTGTTCCGCTTGCTGGCGAGCCTGTTCCTCCTGTCGGCGAGCCTGTTCCTCCTGCTTCTCTTTCAACCAACGGGCCTGTTTCTCCTGTCGGCGAGCCTGCGCCTCCTGTCGGCGAGCCTGCTCCTGCAGCATCACCATCAGAGCACCTAAGTCAGGTGCTGCAGATGTAGGGGCTACCGACGGGCCTGCAGCCGGTGGCTGGCCCTCCGACGTTTGCGGCGTTGCACCACCAAATCTTCTTTGGTCCGTCTCCTGCTGGCGTTGACTTCGGGTACGGACACCCTCCGTTTCCTAAAAAAAATCGGCATGATTTTTTCCCACTTCTGACACCAATTGTTACGAGCTTGAGGTTCGTGACAGTAAAAATTGCCGATAGAATTACCTAAATTAACACTATAATTTTATTTACACCAATTAAAACTTAAAACACTAACAATTAATCACACTGATTCACTTTAATTCGCTCCGAAGCTTCGCTTGTTTCGCCAAATTCAATACGTCCCCGATCGCACCTTGCAGCGCCTATAAATACACATTAGTACCGAATCATCCAGAACATTCAAGTAAATACGCGCACCAATCGACAAAGCGCCGAAAGTTCGGGAGTCGGCTTCCAGAAGCTTAGTTCTTCTTTTCGACAACAGATGGCGCTGTCGGTTGAAAGATTAGTGATGTCATTTTCTGGAAAGCTCTCCCCTCTCTCCGTTACCCGACACTAGAGGCCGCTAGTGCCAGATGTCAACTTAGCCGCGCAACAATAGTTTTCTCTTTGTCTAAATAATAAACGGAAAGCAAAAAGGCATATATATATATATATATATATATATATATTATTTGCGTATATATTGTTACGTACTTGAGGTTCGTGACAATAAAAATTGCCGATATAATTACCAAAACTAACTCTTTAATTCACTTTACACTAATTAAAACTTAGAACACTAATAATTAATCACACTGATTCACTTTATTTCGCTCCGAAGCTTCGCTTGTCTCGCCAAATTCAATACTTCCCCGATCGCATCTTGCAGCGCCTATAAATACAAATTAGCACCGAAACATCCAGAATATTCAAGTGAACACGCGCAATGGGTCGAGAGTTCGAGTGTCAGTTTCTAGAAGCTTAGTTCTCCGTTCCGAGACTAGATGGCGCTGTCGGTTTAAAAGATTAGTGATGTCGTTTTCTAGACAGCTCCCCTCGCTATCGTCCCTGACACTAGATGGCGCTAGTGCCGGGTACATGACGTCGAATTATTCGCGCAACAATATATATATATATATATATATATATATATATATATATATATATATATATATGAGGACGAATGAGGACGCTCTAGGTCGCTCAGCGAGCTATGGAGAGGGCTATGCTCGGAGTTTCACTGCGTGATAGACTCAGAAATGAGGATATCCGCAGTAAAACCAGAGTGACCGACATAGCCCAACGGATTAGTAAGCTGAAGTGGCAATGGGCCGGCCATATAGCTCGAAGAACCGATAACCGATGGGGAAGAAAGGTTCTCGTGTGGCAACCTCGTACCGGTAGGCGTAGTGTAGGACGACCCCCCACTGATGGCTAGATGGAGTGACGACCTGGTAAGACATGCGGAAAGTCGATGGATGCAGGTGGCTCAGGACCGTGCTTTGTGGCATTACTTGGGGGAGGCCTATGTTCAGCAGTGGACTTGTGAATGGCTATAATGATGATGATGATGAGAATATATATATATATATATATATATATTTTAAAAACCCTCGAGATAAAACTCAAATAAGATATTTAGCCCAACAAGTGTCACCAGATAACCCAAAATTCATTGAAGATGCCTACAGGGATGCAACTCTAGAGGCGCATGGATATTTAATGGTAGATTTAAAACAGAATACCAATGATTTTTGTCGTATCAAGACAAATGTCTTCCCATTTAATGGTTTCTGTACAGTCTACGTCCCCACAAAAGAGTTTAAATACACCAAGAATCAAACAATTCAAATCATTGCTAAATGATGCATCGTCGACTCACAACGCATAAACATTTGCTAAACGCTTTACATACGCTTACACCGCCACGTTTAAGTAATGCTCTTTGATATTTATATCAAAGAGCATTACTTAAAACGTGTGATGAAGAAGAAATTAACTGTATTTGTGAGTGTATTCATAACGTTTTACAAGGAAAAGTACAATAGCACTGATAAGTCGACGCATACGCCAAGGAAGAATAGACAATGAGAATAGATAAGAACAATGGGACGCTAATGACAGTGGAGGCCCTCACCGGATATCAATTAGATCTCCGGAACCGTGCATCCTACGCAAAAACGGACCACAGATTCGTGATCAGAGCATGCCAAAACTTTGTTTTTTTAGGTACGTGAGTCGACGAACGTTGTACCACTTCTGACTCAGTGAGCCAGAACTGGTACAACGTAACTACTGTAGTTCCAAATCACGGAGACAGCTTTCGTCCACCCGATCCCTAAAAAAGGCGACCGCTCAGACCCGTCCAACTACAGGCCTTCAGACTATCACCTTCATGTTCTCCAAAACAACGGAGTCCATTGTAAACTTCCAGCTCTTGAGGATCACCATCATCACGGCATCGGCCGTTAGTTTGGACGTTACGAAGGCCTTCGATCGGGTTTGGCACAAAGCGCTTCTTTCGAAATTCCCTTCCTATAGGCTTCCCAAGAAATTGTGCAATTGGATCACCAGCTTTCTTGCGGATCGGAGCCTCAAGGTCGTTGTAGACGGTGCAAGCTCCGATTACAAGCCTATTAATGCTGGTGTTCCACAAGGCTGCGTGCTATCACCAACGCTGTTTCTTCTGCATATCAATGATATGCTGCAAACCGGCAACATTCGTTGCTATGCATATGACAACACTGGTGATACTCTGTACACCGGCCATGCCAATATTACTCGAGAAAACGTCTCCGAGTACCGGGAAAAACTAGTGTCTAAAGTCGAGTCTTTGCTGAACAGCCTCGGATTGGGGGTGACTAAATCTAGTTCAGTTTAACCCTCAGAAGACACAACTTTGCGCGTTAACCGCTAAAAAGAACCCCTTTGTCGTATCTGCTCAGTTTTTAGGCACCCTCCTTGTTGCCTCAGTCAGTATCGGAATCCTTGGCGTCGAAATATCGAGTGACGTGCAGTTTCATGGTCAGTTGGAAGAGAAGGCCCAATTGGTTTCTAAAATACTTGGTGTGCTCAGCAGAGCGGGACAGTATTTCATGCCGGCACACCGCCTGCAACTTCACAAGGCGCATATTCGGCTGCACACGGAATACTGTTCCCATCTCTGGGTTGGTGCTCCCCAGTGCCAGCTCCTTCCACTCGAACGCAGAGCGGTTCGAATCGTTGACGACCGAGTACTTTCCGATCGGCTTGATTCACTGGCGCTGCGAAGAGATGTTGCATCTCTTTACACTTTCTTTCGTATATACCACGAGGAGTGCTCTAAGGAATTGTTCGGATTAATCCCAACCGCCATATTTCATGAACGCACTACGCGGCAAACCTCCCGATACCATCCAAATCATCTAGATGCTTGGCGGTCCACTACTGTACGTTTCACTAGGAGTTTTCCGCGTACGACCTCTCTGTGGAATAGTTTACCACCGGCGATTTTACGGGATCGATACCACCTAGGGACCATCAAGAAAAGAGTTTACTCCTATCTTAAGGGAGCAATGCACCTGCAATTCGCCTGGTGTCGCGGTTGTTCATGGGCGGCGGTAGTCACTTAACATCAGGTGATTCGTATGCTCATTTTCCCCCCTCTTCTATATAAAAGGTGAAATTCTATACATGAACATGTTTGTCTATTTTTAGTATCGCAAAAAGTTTTAACTCTAAAATAAACTTACCTTTCATTCTTTCGTCACATACAAAGACCACGTCGTTTTGGATTGGGCGGACGAACTGGTGCGCTGCTTCTTCTGTTCCCGGAGCACCTTCTTTATTTCGTCATCCGCGCCATCCTCTGCTATTTGTAATAATATTCTTATGTATATGAACCGCAGTTCAAGGAAATACGAGCGTCCAAATGATATATTAATGCTGCTTTGTTTGTTATGGTGAGTGTAGAGTATCGAAGACCCTTTTTACTGAAAGCAAGGCATTCCATCTAGATCCTCCACTTACCATCAAGTGCTCGTTTGTCACCTTTATTCTAAAAAACTATAAACCGAAATGCTTTTATTTATAACGCAACTTGTCAATATAACTAAAATATTTCTAAAATATGACACTGTGATTATTTGCGTGACAAATGAGTAAATTTTTATAGTACGAGTAGTTTTTACTGGAAACGCGGCATTCCTTCGTAGTCTTCAGCGGTGACAACGCATCTGCATTTTGATTCTTAATCAAAGATAAATGTAGATGTCTATAGGGCGCAGCATCCACTTACCATCGGGTCGACTTTGTGCTCGTTACGATTAGCAGGACATCAGGTGAGAGTGAGATTTTTTTAGCTCTCATTAGTATAATCTATTATTCTATATATCTACAGACAGAGTATACAAACAGAAGTTTTTCTAATCGATATAAATTATATGTAATATTTATTGAAAATCACTCTATTGTTTAAAAAAGTATATTGTAATGTCATGATTTTGCATGTTTAAGTTTAGAAAATTAATTGGGTATTACAGTTATTTCTATAAACGATCTCCCAAACCTAATTACCCACCTATGCGTAATACATACCGATGATGCAACTATATTTATTTCTAATGATGACTCAAATGATTCTGATTATGAAAATTTTCTTTTTGACTTTCGCACAACGTGGCAGATAGCGGTCGCGTTGTTTGTGATGTTTATAGATTCGGAAGGTGATTTTCAAGAAGCTAGTCAAGATTACGGGAACGTAAAATGATTTTTTAAAAACTATTTAAAATCTATTTATTTCTAATTACAATTATAATTATAACTACTCGATTAATACGTCTTGACAGAAGTCGATGTCAAAACGAAGTGGCCGCTCCCATGAGCTCTGCCTGACACCTCATGCAACCAAAAGCGCTGACTCTACCGTTACTGGATACTGTCTAATGCTTATGGAGCCCCCTCTAAGTACGAACCATTACAACCCTATGGTCTTGTGGTTGCATAACTCCTCCCTCTCTGGCTGCAGTGTTTTCAGCTGTTGTCCGATGATTCCGCCATCTGTTAACTAAATTACTTTTACATTTTCTTAAAACATTAAGAAAAATAACAATAGGTAAAATAACATAAAGTAATAAAGTAGCTAAGCAAACATCTCTGACCCTTATCACACTATTATCACTTTGATCACTATGTTCACTGCCACTGAATTTAAGATTTTGATTCTATATGCTAAATGTTTCAGGTCGTCTAAGGCTAAGCCTTTCAGGTTAACTGCACCAGTATCCGTCAGGTTCAGGTGATCCAGTCTTGGTAAGTTTATTACTGGGGTCACTCTATAGCCCAGTTCCTTAGCAAAGTATAGGCGATGCAACAATTTATAATTATCTATGAAGGTCTCACAATCCTCACTAATTTTTATCATGTATGTGCCCAAAAGTGATTATTTATTTATGTCATCCTGGCATTTATTTGTTAATATTATTTTATGGTTGGCGTATATAATCCAATTTACGGGGCCGGTAGACTGGATTTTGACATTCTCAAGGTCAACGAGCCGAGGTTCGCATAGTGTGAGATTGTTTTGGAATTTCATCAGTTGTTCAGCAGATGTGTTTCCAGGATAGGATACCATGTTGGAGCTCATACACAGGAATTCATCCGCCGCTATTTCGGTGCACGGCCGGGAGACCGGTAAGTATTGTGAACCTTTCACCAAAATGTAAGGATACTTGGAAATTATTAAAGAAGTTCTGTTTCTAAGTGCATCGAATACAGGTAATGGGTATAATTTGTAATAATTGTAATTAAAACTATCAGTAAGTGGAACTTCCATCAAGTACGTAATCTGGTTTACTTTCATGTAAGCTTTTATAACAATAGTTCTTTCAATCTTCACTAAATTCTCTACATTTACAAGGTACACTAGGTTATCGACTTTGACAATATCATTAAGTATCACTAACAATAATATTTAAATCTAAATTTTCCTTAATTCCTAATAAGTTCACATCTTTGACTATAAGCCACCTGCTTGTTTGCTTAAGGAAGCAAGCCCGGGTTGCAGTCAAACTAGTAGTTGAATGTATTGTGTAGTTATAAGCCATTATAGCGTAAGTCATAATAGAAGCTGCATCTGTAAATTTCTGCTCGTACTTAGCAGTACGGTATATTTCAATTATTGTCGAATGAAAACGTTCTATAATACCTGTGGAATTAGGATTATTGGGTGTTGTGATGTTAAGGTCTATTTTATACATATTTGTAAGCTCTCACAATAGCTTATTGTTAAACTCTTTTCCAGGGTCGCAAGTTATCTTTTTAGGTACGCCATAGAATGAAAACTAATTTGGAAGGGCTCGAACTACCTCAGGTGTGGATCTATTTGAGATTTCAAATGCTTGACCTAATTAACTAAAAGCATCGATTAAGGTAAGAAAATATTTATTTTCTATAGAAATAAGATCTATGAAAACTTCCTGAAAAGGAGAATTCTGGGTCTGAGTTAATTGCAAAACCGGTTTAATTGGTTTTCTATCATATTTTGAAATTTTGCAGGAATGGCAATTATTAATTACAGCCACTGTAAGAACACTTCTAAAATTTTGTGCTTTTTATTTCAAATATCTTTGACCTGCATTTCATTCCTAAACCAAGTGAATATAATTATTTGATTAGGTTTAGTATCTACAGCTTCGTTAATATAGGTATACCTGTAGATTCTAATTCTAACGCTGAGTGTACTGTTTCTGTGATAAAAGATGGTACGGGATAAGTTTGTTCGGTTATATCTATTGGATCAGATGCTGAAAGAGTAGCTGATAGGTCAGACACATTTATTATTATTATTATTTATTTGTCTGTATCAGATACGTTCACTTGCATCGAGTCAGTGTCATCGTCGGAATCTAATGCGTTTAGTTTGATACGGGATAGGGCGTTAGCGTTAGTGTTCTGCTTTCCATTTTTGTAGATTACCTCAAAATCAAATTCTTGTAAATGTAGTCGCCATCTTGTTAATTTACTATTTGGTTCTTTGAGTGCATAAAGCCAGGCAAGAGGTCGCTGATCAGTATATACGTAACATTTTTGTCCGTACAGATAAGGTCTGAAATATTTAACTGCCCATATAATGGCTAGGAGTTCACGTTCGATTGTGCTATACTTTGTTTCTGTGTCACTTAGGGTGCGACTGGCATAGGCGACTGGTTTTTCAGAACCAATTGCCCCTTGTGACAACACGGCGCCTAATGCGACAGAGGACGCATCTGTTGTAAGTATGTAGGGGTTAGATGGGTCTGGGTATTGTAAAAGAGGTGCATTAATAAGTAATTCTTTACATTTTTCAAAGGCTTCGATATATGATTTGTCGATAATAATTTTATTCCTTTTCTTTAAACAAGAAGTAAGCGGTTGAGTTATTTTTGCGAAATCTCTAATGAAACGACGGTAATAACCTATGAGTCCCAAAAAACTTTTTATTTCAGTAGTAGTTTTCGGAAGTGGGTAATTAATTATTGCTTTTACTTTATCGTCGTTCGGTTTAAGTCCATCTTTGGTACTATGACCTAGGTAGAGGACTTTTTTCCGTAAAAACTCAGATTTATCAAGTTGCACCATGAGGTTAGTCTGTCGTAGTCTGTCAAAAATCATGCGTAACTTTTCAATATGTTCTTGGAGACTTTGAGAAGCAACAATTATGTCATCTAAGTAGACTAAACAGTGGATCCCTTGCAGGCCTCTTAGAATGTTGTCCATTGCGCGTTGAAAGGTTTCCGGCGCTGTCTTTAATCCGAACGTCATCCTTAAGAACTCGTAATGGCCAAACTTGGTACTAAACGCAGTTTTTTGCCGGTCACTTTCGTTGACTTCAATCTGATGATAACCGCTTGCAACATCTAAGGTCGAGAAGTATGTACATTTGCCTAATTTATCAAATATGTCGTTTATATATTTTTTTATATTTGGTAGAGGATATTTGTCTCCTACAGTCACTTCATTAAGTCGCCTGTAATCGATTACCATACAAAATTTGCGTTCCCTCGACACGTCAACCTTTTTTGGTACTTAATGAACTGGGGCACTCCAAGGAGAGAAAGATTCTTGAATGACATTGTATACCAAGAGTTTCTCTACTTGCCTCTATATTTCCTGAGTATTGAGTAGAGTGTTTGTCTGTACGCTTTAGTATAAATTGGGTCTTCATTAACGGTACGGATAAAATGTTTTACTTGATTGGTGAAAGTCAAAGGCAATTTGTCACTGTAAAAGATGTCTTTGTATTCCGTACAGAGCGCAAAAATAGTTTTACGCTCTTCCTCATTAATGTGTTCTAGTCTTAACTTACCTAAATTTTGTAACAGGAGTTGGTCAATGTCGGTATCAGTTTTATCTACAAGTGTATTAACTAGGGTTTTCTCACTGTCATTAAAAATCTCAGTTTGGAAAGGTCGTGTCACGGTCAGAGTCATTTCTTTTTCGAGAGTATTTTGGATAACTGTTGAAGTATATCCGTTATTGCAAGTTACAATAGCACTTGGCATTCTAACACCTTCACAAAACTGCTTATAATTTAATATCGCTTCGCCTGAATGTACATCGGTTGGTAATTTAACACGTAATTCCGATCTAGGAGGTAAAATAAAAATATGGTTTTCAAAATTATGTATAATAGGGATATTTGTAAATTTTGAAGTATATGACGCTTTAAATCGATGACAGCCTCTAATTGTTTTAATAAGGCATTACCTATGAGGCCATCATAACGCGAATTTACATTATATATATAGAACTTATGATATTCGGGGCTTTTAAATGTGGGTAGTAGCGGAATAATTATGACCTGATTATGACTATTTGTACCATGTGTACTAATAACCTCGAAGGGTTATTAAAAATTTCGTTTTAAAAAAATTGGTATGCTTTGCGTGGGCTTATAAATGAACGTGTGCTACCGGTGTCCAGCATGAATTTAGAATCTAACTCGGGGATATATATATATATATATATATATATATATATATATATATATATATTAGGTGATTTTAAATTAGAGTCACAATTTAGTTCTATGGTTTCGGGGGTTTCGTTGAGGCGTTTATGTGAAAATTTTCAATATTTTCCGTCGTCTTAATGTCATTTGTATCTGCCGCGTTGGTCTCGTTTCTACGCTTACAGTTTCTTCGGATTGTCATTCGGAGTAATAGTAAGAAGCGTCATTAGGATATTGATCGAAATATCCTAATGAAGCTTCTTACTAATAATAGGGTTTTCGTAATAATACATGTCGTCGTTATAATCATTCTCGTTTAATTCTAATTCATTTAACCTAAAACCTTGCTGCGGTCGTGCTATGTATGTCGTGTCGTGCTTGTGCGCATCGACACATCTGTGTTAATTCGCGGTTGGTTATGCTGAGAGGCATTATTATTATTATTGTATCGCTGTTGTATACCGAACTGTTGAGGACGTATCAAAGGTTCACCATCCTTTCCACTACCTCGACGTTCTGTTATCTTGAGATCGAACTTCTCTCATTTTAACATATTCTGGTTAAATAGTTTAAAAATTAAATAAATAAGTGTATGTAATAAATAATTTAAATTTAACCTATTTTCATAATTTACAAATTATATACAAATTATAGTTTTACAAAGAAATAGTTTTATTAAGCATATACATTTTATTTCTTAATAATTTTGTGTGATATTTAGATTTCTTTTACATTTTATTTTATTTTTATTGTGTGTGTGTGTGTGTGTGTGTGTGTGTGTGTGTGTGTGTGTGTGTAACAGAATTTGTAAGTGATGAATACAATAACAAGCCGCCTTATCGGCAATGCAGCTGCATTAATCGGTGAGCGCAATGATATTACAACATGGGATGAGTTTAAGCAATTATTGATTCAGCATTTTGGAGACTCACGAAGTGAGGAGTGTTTAAATATCGAACTTGAGACCTTAAGAATTAAACCCGGGGAAAGTTATTTAGATTTTTGCTGTCGAATTCAATCTTTGAGATCAATTTTAAAAGGCAAAGTTAATTGGTTGTCGGACTCAAATATGCGCTGTAGTAAAAATGCTATTTATGACAATACATCATAAACGTTTTCCTGTACAATTTACCGGAACATTTAGTTAGAGTAGTACGTCTCAAGGCTCCAAATTCATTAGAGGATGCGCTCTCCACTGTATTAGAAGAAGTTAACTTCCATAGTCAGTACCAAATGAGAAACAAAATGTCAATCTAATCTCGCATCTCATTCAGAATCGCATAACGCATCGCCATCATTTAATTCCGGTAACAATAACACTCAACCTTAACATTTTTCTAGTTTTAAGCCCATGCCAATGAACCAACCACCTAGATATAATTTTGGCATCCCACCGAATAAGCAGGTGCAGATGCCGCTTCCCACTCAAGGTCAGCAGCGACAATTTAACAATTTCGGAAATTATTATCGACCACCACAACCTAATAACAACCAAACGCAATTCGGGTACCGTCCACCTCAATTTGGCTATAGACCTGTAGGCCTTCAGCCTTTACCTTTGATACGTCCTCAACAGTTCGGTATACAACAGCGATACAATAATAATAATAATGCCCCTCAGCATAACCAACCGCGAATTAACACAGATGTGTCGATGCGCACAAGCACGACACGACATACATAGCATGACCGCAGCAAGGTTTTAGGTTAAATGAATTAGAATTAAACGAGAATGATTATAACGACGACATGTATTATTACGAAAACCCTATTATTAGTAAGAAGCTTCATTAGGATATTTCGATCAATATCCTAATGACGCTTCTTACTATTACTCCGAATGACAATCCGAAGAAACTGTAAGCGTAGAAACGAGACCAACGCGGCAGATACAAATGACATTAAGACGACGGAAAATATTGAAAATTTTCACATAAACGCCTCAACGAAACCCCCGAAACCATAGAACTAAATTGTGACTCTAATTTAAAATCACCTAATATATATATATATATAAATATATATATATATATGTATATATCCCCGAGTTAGATACCAAATTCATGCTGGACACCGGTAGCACACGTTCATTTATAAGCCCACGCAAAGCATACCAATTTTTTTAAAACGAAATTTTTAATAACCCTTCGAGGTTATTAGTACACATGGTACAAATAGTCATAATCAGGTCATAATTATTCCGCTACATAACATAAAACACATTTAAAAGCCCATAAGTTCTATATATATAATGTAAATTCGCGTTATGATGGCCTCATAGGTAATGCCTTATTAAAACAATTAGAGGCTGTCATCGATTTAAAGCGTCATATACTTCAAAATTTACAAATATCCCTATTATACATAATTTTGAAAACCATATTTTTATTTTACCTCCTAGATCGGAATTACGTGTTAAATTACCAACCGATGTACATTCAGGCGAAGCGATATTAAATTATAAGCAGTTTTGTGAAGGTGTTAGAATGCCAAGTGCTATTGTGACTTGCAATAACGGATATGCTTCAACAGTTATCCAAAATACTCTCGAAAAAGAAATGACTCTGACCGTGACACGACCTTTCCAAACTGAGATTTTTAATGACAGTGAGAAAACCCTAGTTAATACACTTGTAGATAAAACTGATACCGACATTGACCAACTCCTGTTACAAAATTTAGGTAAGTTAAGACTAGAACACATTAATGAGGAAGAGCGTAAAACTATTTTTGCGCTCTGTACGGAATACAAAGACATCTTTTACAGTGACAAATTGCCTTTGACTTTCACCAATCAAGTAAAACATTTTATCCGTACCGTTAATGAAGACCCAATTTATACTAAAGCGTACAGACAAACACTCTACTCAATACTCAGGAAATATAGAGGCAAGTAGAGAAACTCTTGGAATACAATGTCATTCAAGAATCTTTCTCTCCTTGGAGTGCCCCAGTTCATTAAGTACCAAAAAAGGTTGACGTGTCGAGGGAACGCAAATTTTGTATGGTAATCGATTACAGGCGACTTAATGAAGTGACTGTAGGAGACAAAATCCTCTACCAAAATAAAAAAAATATATAAACGACATATTTGATAAATTAGGCAAATGTACATACTTCTCGACCTTAGATGTTGCAAGCGGTTATCATCAGATTGAAGTCAACGAAAGTGACCGGCAAAAAACTGCGTTTAGTACCAAGTTTGGCCATTACGAGTTCTTAAGGATGACGTTCGGATTAAAGACAGCGCCGGAAACCTTTCAACGCGCAATGGACAACATTCTAAGAGGCCTGCAAGGGATCCACTGTTTAGTCTACTTAGATGACATAATTGTTGCTTCTCAAAGTCTCCAAGAACATATTGAAAAGTTACGCATGATTTTTGACAGACTACGACAGACTAACCTCATGGTGCAACTTGATAAATCTGAGTTTTTACGGAAAAAAGTCCTCTATAAGTAGTACCTAGGGTCATAGTACCAAAGATGGACTTAAACCGAACGACGATAAAGTAAAAGCAATAATTAATTACCCACTTCCGAAAACTACCACTGAAATAAAAAGTTTCTTGGGACTCACAGGTTATTACCGTCGTTTCATTAGGGATTTCGTAAAAATAACTCAACCGCTTACTTCTTGTTTAAAGAAAAGGAATAAAATTATTATCGACAAATCATATATCGAAGCCTTTGAAAAATGTAAAGAATTACTTATTAATGCACCTCTTTTACAATACCCAGACCCATCTAACCCCTACATACTATAACAGATGCGTCCTCTGTCGCATTAGGCGCCGTGTTGTCACAAGGGGCAATTGGTTCCGAAAAACCAGTCGCCTATGCCAGTCGCACCCAAAGTGACACTGAAACAAAGTATAGCACAATCGAACGTGAACTCCTAGCCATTATATGGGCAGTTAAATATTTCAGACCTTATCTGTACGGACAAAAATGTTACGTATATACTGATCACCGACCTCTTGCCTGGCTTTATGCACTCAAAGAACCAAATAGTAAATTAACAAGATGGCGACTACATTTACAAGAATTTGATTTTGAGGTAATCTACAAAAATGGAAAGCAGAACACTAACGCTAACGCCCTATCCCGTATCAAACTAAACGCATTAGATTCCGACGATGACACTGACTCGATGCAAGTGAACGTATCTGATACAGACAAAAACCTTAAAAATTAGACAGCTTGACCACAAAAAGCAAGCTAATAATAATAAAAATAAATGTGTCTGACCTATCAGCTACTCTTTCAGCATCTGATCCAATAGATATAACCGAACAAACTTATCCCGTACCATCTTTTATCACAGAAACAGTACACTCAGCGTTAGAATTAGAATCTACAGGTATACCTATATTAACGAAGCTGTAGATACTAAACCTAATCAAATAATTATATTCACTTGGTTTAGGAATGAAATGCAGGTCAAAGATATTTGAAATAAAAAGCACAAAATTTTAGAAGTGTTCTTACAGTGGCTGTAATTAATAATTGCCATTCCTGCAAAATTTCAAAATATGATAGAAAACCAATTAAACCGGTTTTGCAATTAACTCAGACCCAGAATTCTCCTTTTCAGGAAGTTTTCATAGATCTTATTTCTATAGAAAATAAATATTTTCTTACCTTAATCGATGCTTTTAGTTAATTAGGTCAAGCATTTGAAATCTCAAATAGATCCACACCTGAGGTAGTTCGAGCCCTTCCAAATTAGTTTTCATTCTATGGCGTACCTAAAAAGATAACTTGCGACCCTGGAAAAGAGTTTAACAATAAGCTATTGTGAGAGCTTACAAATATGTATAAAATAGACCTTAACATCACAACACCCAATAATCCTAATTCCACAGGTATTATAGAACGTTTTCATTCGACAATAATTGAAATATACCGTACTGCTAAGTACGAGCAGAAATTTACATATGCAGCTTCTATTATGACTTACGCTATAATGGCTTATAACCACACAATACATTCAACTACTAGTTTGACTGCAACCCGGGCTTGCTTCCTTAAGCAAACAAGTAGGTGGCTTATAGTCAAAGATGTGAACTTATTAGGAATTAAGGAAAATTTAGATTTAAATATTATTGTTAGTGATACTTAATGATATTGTCAAAGTCGATAACCTAGTGTACCTTGTAAATGTAGAGAATTTAGTGAAGATTGAAAGAACTATTGTTATAAAAGCTTACATGAAAGTAAACCAGATTACGTACTTGATGGAAGTTCCACTTACTGATAGTTTTAATTACAATTATTACAAATTATACCCATTACCTGTATTCGATGCACTTAGAAACAGAACTTCTTTAATAATTCCCAAGTATCCTTACATTTTGGTGAAAGGTTCACAATACTTACCGGTCTCCCGGCCGTGCACCGAAATAGCGGTGGATGAATTCCTGTGTATGAGCTCCAACATGGTATCCTATCCTGGAAACACATCTGCTGAACAACTGATGAAATTCCAAAACAATCTCACACTATGCGAACCTCGGCTCGTTGACCTTGAGAATGTCAAAATCCAGTCTACCGGCCCCGTAAATTGGATTATATACGCCAACCATAAAATAATATTAACAAATAAATGCCAGGATGACATAAATAAATAATCACTTTTGGGCACATACATGATAAAAATTAGTGAGGATTGTGAGACCTTCATAGATAATTATAAATTGTTGCATCGCCTATACTTTGCTAAGGAACTGGGCTATAGAGTGACCCCAGTAATAAACTTACCAAGACTGGATCACCTGAACCTGACGGATACTGGAGCAGTTAACCTGAAAGGCTTAGCCTTAGACGACCTGAAACATCTAGCATGTAGAATCAAAATCTTAAATTCAGTGGCAGTGAACATAGTGATCAAAGTGATAATAGTGTGATAAGGGTCAGAGATGTTAGCTTAGCTACTTTATTACTTTATGTTATTTTACCTATTGTTATTTTTCTTAATGTTTTAAGAAAATGTAAAAGTAATTTAGTTAACAGATGGCGGAATCAGGAATCGGACAACAGCTGAAAACACTGCAGCCAAGAGAGGGAGGAGTTATGCAACCACAAGACCATAGGGTTGTAACGGTTCGTACTTAGAGGGGGGCTCCATAAGCATTAGACAGTATCCAGTAACGGTAGAGTCAGCGCTTTTGGTTGCATGAGGTGTCAGGCAGAGCTCATGGGAGCGACCACTTCGTTTTGACATCGACTTCTGTCAAGACGTATTAATCGAGTAGTTATAATTATAATTGTAATTAGAAATAAATAGATTTTAAATAGTTTTTAAAAAAATCATTTTACGTTCCCGTAATCTTGACTAGCTTCTTGAAAATCACCTTCCGAATCTATAAACATCACAAACAACGCGACCGCTATCTGCCACGTTGTGCGAAAGTCAAAAAGAAAATTTTCATAATCAGAATCATTTGAGTCATCATTAGAAATAAATATAGTTGCATCATCGGTATGTATTACGCATAGGTGGGTAATTAGGTTTGGGAGATCGTTTATAGAAATAACTGTAATACCCAATTAATTTTCTAAACTTAAACATGCAAAATCATGACATTACAATATACTTTTTTTAAACAATAGAGTGATTTTCAATAAATATTACATATAATTTATATCGATTAGAAAAACTTCTGTTTGTATACTCTGTCTGTAGATATATAGAATAATAGATTATACTAATGAGAGCTAAAAAATCTCACTCTCACCTGATGTCCTGCTAATCGTAACGAGCACAAAGTCGACCCGATGGTAAGTGGATGCTGCGCCCTATAGACATCTACATTTATCTTTGATTAAGAATCAAAATGCGTTGTCACCGCTGAAGACTACGAAGGAATGCCGCGTTTCCAGTAAAAACTACTCGTACTATAAAAATTTACTCATTTGTCACGCAAATAATCACAGTGTCATATTTTAGAAATATTTTAGTTATATTGACAAGTTGCGTTATAAATAAAAGCATTTCGGTTTATAGTTTTTTAGAATAAAGGTGACAAACGAGCACTTGATGGTAAGTGGAGGATCTAGATGGAATGCCTTGCTTTCAGTAAAAAAGGGTCTTCGATACTCTACACTCACCATAACAAACAAAGCAGCATTAATATATCATTTGGACGCTCGTATTTCCTTGAACTGCGGTTCATATACATAAGAATATTATTACAAATAGCAGAGGATGGCGCGGATGACGAAATAAAGAAGGTGCTCCGGGAACAGAAGAAGCAGCGCACCAGTTCGTCCGCCCAATCCGACAACGACGTGGTCTTTGTATGTGACGAAAGAATGAAAGGTAAGTTTATTTTAGAGTTAAAACTTTTTGCGATACTAAAAATAGACAAACATGTTCATGTATAGAATTTCACCTTTTATATAGAAGAGGGGGAAAATGAGCATACGAATCACCTGATGTTAAGTGACTACCGCCGCCCATGAACAACCGCAACACCAGGCGAATTGCAGGTGCATTGCTCCCTTAAGATAGGAGTAAACTCTTTTCTTGATGGTCCCTAGGTGGTATCGATCCCGTAAAATCGCCGGTGGTAAACTATTCCACAGAGAGGTCGTACGCGGAAAACTCCTAGTGAAACGTACAGTAGTGGACCGCCAAGCATCTAGATGATTTGGATGGTATCGGGAGGTTTGCCGCGTAGTGCGTTCATGAAATATGGCGGTTGGGATTAATCCGAACAATTCCTTAGAGCACTCCTCGTGGTATATACGAAAGAAAGTGTAAAGAGATGCAACATCTCTTCGCAGCGCCAGTGAATCGAGCCGATCGGAAAGTACTCGGTCGTCAACGATTCGAACCGCTCTGCGTTCGAGTGGAAGGAGCTGGCACTGGGGAGCACCAACCCAGAGATGCGAACAGTATTCCGTGTGCAGCCGAACATGCGCCTTGTGAAGTTGCAGGCGGTGTGCCGGCATGAAATACTGTCCCGCTCTGCTGAGCACACCAAGTATTTTAGAAACCAATTGGGCCTTCTCTTCCAACTGACCATGAAACTGCACGTCACTCGATATTTCGACGCCAAGGATTCCGATACTGACTGAGGCAACAAGGAGGGTGCCTAAAAACTGAGCAGATACGACAAAGGGGTTCTTTTTAGCGGTTAACGCGCAAAGTTGTGTCTTCTGAGGGTTAAACTGAACTAGATTTAGTCACCCCCAATCCGAGGCTGTTCAGCAAAGACTCGACTTTAGACACTAGTTTTTCCCGGTACTCGGAGACGTTTTCTCGAGTAATATTGGCATGGCCGGTGTACAGAGTATCACCAATGCTGTCATCTGCATAGCAATGAATGTTGCTGGTTTGCAACATATCATTGATATGCAGAAGAAACAGCGTTGGTGATAGCACGCAGCCTTGTGGAACACCAGCATTAATAGGCTTGTAATCGGAGCTTGCACCGTCTACAACGACCTTGAGGCTCCGATCCGCAAGAAAGCTGGTGATCCAATTGCACAATTTCTTGGGAAGCCTATAGGAAGGGAATTTCGAAAGAAGCGCTTTGTGCCAAACCCGATCGAAGGCCTTCGTAACGTCCAAACTAACGGCCGATGCCGTGATGATGGTGATCCTCAAGAGCTGGAAGTTTACAATGGACTCCATTGTTTTGGAGAACATGAAGGTGATAGTCTGAAGGCCTGTAGTTGGACGGGTCTGAGCGGTCGCCTTTTTTAGGGATCGGGTGGACGAAAGCTGTCTCCGTGATTTGGAACTACAGTAGTTACGTTGTACCAGTTCTGGCTCACTGAGTCAGAAGTGGTACAACGTTCGTCGACTCACGTACCTAAAAAAACAAAAAGTTTTGGCATGCTCTGATCACGAATCTGCGGTCCGTTTTTGCGTAGGATGCACGGTTCCGGAGATCTAATTGATATCCGGTGAGGGCCTCCACTGTCATTAGCGTCCCATTGTTCTTATCTATTCTCATTGTCTATTCTTCCTTGGCGTATGCGTCGACTTATCAGTGCTATTGTACTTTTCCTTGTAAAACGTTATGAATACACTCACAAATACAGTTAATTTCTTCTTCATCACACGTTTTAAGTAATGCTCTTTGATATAAATGTCAAAGAGCATTACTTAAAACGTGTGAACGGTGTAAGCGTATGTAAAGCGTTTAGCAAATGTTTATGCGTTGTGAGTCGACGATGCATCATTTAGCAATGATTTGAATTGTTTGATTCTTGGTGTATTTAAACTCTTTTGTGGGGACGTAGACTGTACAGAAACCATTAAATGGGAAGACATTTGTCTTGATACGACAAAAATCATTGGTATTCTGTTTTAAATCTACCATTAAATATCCATGCGCCTCTAGAGTTGCATCCCTGTAGGCATCTTCAATGAATTTTGGGTTATCTGGTGACACTTGTTGGGCTAAATATCTTATTTGAGTTTTATCTCGAGGGTTTTTAAAATATATATATATATATATATATATATATATATATATATATATATATATATATATATATATATATATATATATATATATATCATCATCATCATCATCATAATAGCCATTCACAAGTCCACTGCTGAACATAGGCCTCCCCCAAGTAATGCCACAAAGCACGGTCCTGAGCCACCTGCATCCATCGACTTTCCGCATGTCTTACCAGGTCGTCACTCCATCTAGCCATCTAGTGGGGGGTCGTCCTACACTACGCCTACCGGTACGAGGTTGCCACACGAGAACCTTTCTTCCCCATCGGTTATCGGTTCTTCGAGCTATATGGCCGGCCCATTGCCACTTCAGCTTACTAATCCGTTGGGCTATGTCGGTCACTCTGGTTTTACTGCGGATATCCTCATTTCTGAGTCTATCACGCAGTGAAACTCTGAGCATAGCCCTCTCCATAGCTCGCTGAGCGACCTTGAGCGTCCTCATTCGTCCTCATATATATATATATATATATATATATATATATATATATATATATATATAATATTGTTGCGCGAATAATTCGACGTCATGTACCCGGCACTAGCGCCATCTAGTGCCAGGGACGATAGTGAGGGGAGCTGTCTAGAAAACGACATCACTAATCTTTCAACCGACAGCGCCATCTAGTCTCGGAACGGAGAACTAAGCTTCTAGAAACTGACACTCGAACTCTCGACCCATTGCGCGTGTTCACTTGAATATTCTGGATGTTTCGGTGCTAATTTGTATTTATAGGCGCTGCAAGATGCGATCGGGGAAGTATTGAATTTGGCGAGACAAGCGAAGCTTCGGAGCGAAATAAAGTGAATCAGTGTGATTAATTATTAGTGTTCTAAGTTTTAATTAGTGTAAAGTGAATTAAAGAGTTAGTTTTGGTAATTATATCGGCAATTTTTATTGTCACGAACCTCAAGTACGTAACAATATATACGCAAATAATATATATATATATATATATATATAATTTAGACAAAGAGAAAACTATTGTTGCGCGGCTAAGTTGACATCTGGCACTAGCGCCCTCTAGTGTCGGGTAACGGAGCGAGGGGAGAGCTTTCCAGAAAATGACATCACTCATCTTTCAACCGACAGCGCCATCTGTTGTCGAAAAGAAGAACTAAGCTTCTGGAAGCTGACTCCCGAACTTTCGGCGCTTTGTCGATTGGTGCGCGTATTTACTTGAATGTTCTGGATGATTCGGTACTAATGTGTATTTATAGGCGCTGCAAGGTGCGATCGGGGACGTATTGAATTTGGCGAAACAAGCAAAGCTTCGGAGCGAATTAAAGTGAATCAGTGTGATTAATTGTTAGTGTTTTAAGTTTTAATTGGTGTAAATAAAATTATAGTGTTAATTTAGGTAATTCTATCGGCAATTTTTACTGTCACGAACCTCAAGCTCGTAACAATTGGTGTCAGAAGTGGGAAAAAATCATGCCGATTTTTTTTAGGAAACGGAGGGTGTCCGTCCGAAGTCAACGCCAGCAGGAGACGGACCAAAGAAGATTTGGTGGTGCAACGCCGCAAACGTCGGAGGGCCAGCCACCGGCTGCAGGCCCGTCGGTAGCCCCTACATCTGCAGCACCTGACTTAGGTGCTCTGATGGTGATGCTGCAGGAGCAGGCTCGCCGACAGGAGGAGCAGGCTCGCCGACAGGAGAAACAGGCCCGTTGGTTGAAAGAGAAGCAGGAGGAACAGGCTCGCCGACAGGAGGAACAGGCTCGCCAGCAAGCGGAACAGGCTCGCCAGCAGGCGGAACAGGCACGCCGATTGGAAGAGCAGCTGCGGGGCGGACAGGAGGAACAGGCCCGCCGACAGGAAGACCAGATTCGTCGTTTGGAGGAGCAGCTGCGAGGCGGACAAGAGGAACAGGCCCGTCGGTTGGAGGAGCAGATGCTCCTCATGAAGGACCTTCACGCTACCTTCGGGAAGGAGATAAAGGAGGTGAAGAATAGGGTTGCTAAGCATGACAACCGCCTGTCGAAAGCTGAAACCCAAATCGCGAAAGCTGAAAACCGAATCGAGAAAGCTGAAACCCGAATCGACCAAGTAAACCATCGGGTTGACAACGTAATGGTTGACATGAAGAAATCACTGGACGAACTCAAACTTGGAGATGGAGCTACAGCTCCCGTAGTAGCTACAACACTTTCGCTACGTGGGTTCAAGGTGCCACCGTTCGACGGTACCTCTTCCTGGTCAGCCTACAAAATCCAGTTCGAGGCTGTTATGAAGGCGAACGGCAGGAATAAAAGTCAGGCCATGACTGCTCTCGATGATGAGATGGCGCTAGTGTATCGTCGACTTTAGCGCGTAACACTGCCCCCTCCTAAGACATGCTCGTCCCGAGCATTATCGGCCCCATAATAACGCGCCAAGCGATTCACATTGACGATCTTAGGAGTCCCTCTTGCGCCTTTCTGTAACGGCTCCGCAATGTCAAGGGCTGTCCTATCCCGTGGTGCACCAACATTGTACAATTTCGGTGCTCCTCTACTACGTGTCCGAGGTCCCCGCACGGCCGCACAACTTGTACATGTACGACACCAATCCTCGACATCGTCACGATAATGGACCCAGTAAAACTGTTCTCGGACCTTCAGTAGAGTTCGTTTAACTCCCAGATGGACTCTTGAACGACCATTATGGCACAACTGTAGAACATTCGGCACTTTAGCTTTAGGGACAACCATTTGCAAACGACAGCTGTCTCTTCGACCATTGTCCCATTTACGGCATAAGTAGGCGCTGCAAGGTGCGATCGAAGCAGTGTTGATTTGGGCGAAACAAGCGAAGTTTCGGGCGGAATTAAGTGAATTAGTGTTTTCACTTTAATTTGTGTAAAGTAAATTAAAGTGTTAATTTAGGTAATTTTATCGGCAATTTTTATTGTCACGAACCTCAAGCTCATAACAGTATGTATGGATATGTATATATATGTATGTATATATATGTGTGTGTATGTTTATGTATATACGTATGTATATGTGTATCATATTTTTAATGTATTAGTTATTTATATGTTATTTTATTGCATGTATTGATATTATATTAGGTATATTTATATTGCACCACCTACCTAGTATTAACTGTTTTATTCCTTTACACCTTTGGTTGCCTGGAAGAGATCGCTATGTAGCGATAAGGCCGCCAAATTGTACATGTAATCTGCTCTCTGTTATGTTTTTAAATTAATTCTGTTTTAAAAGTTCGTAATTCTGTTTTTAAAGTTATTAATTCGTTTAAAAGTTCGTAATTCTGTTTTTAAAGTTATTAATTCGTTTCAAGCAAAATTCTTAGTTATTAAGCATTAATTTTCTTCTTACTGTGTTTAATTATCGTGTAGTATACAATATGTGAAATTCTAGTTCAATCAGTGTTCTCTGTCTGAAGATATTTAGCAAAAACTTTTAAAAATTATGTGTTAAACGGTCGTTTGTTAACCTTGTTTAGTAATCGGAGCGTGCAAGTGCTGTTGTACATCACATATAAAAAACATTAGTTCGTTGACCTCATTTACTACAGATCGTCGCTAGCGTAAATATTAGTGTCTAATTTCGTCACCTAACATAATATAGACTGTAGCGCAGCAACAAAGCAAGTGTTAATACGCTGAGCGTCGTGGGTTCAAATCCAAGACAATTTTTTTTTTGGTTTATTTAGTTTTTTTTTGTAGACAATTTGTATCATTAAATCATGGCTAACTTTGAATGTGCTGGGTGCCCTAACGCACTTGACGCACGCTTGTCATTGCAATGTCACCGATGCAATGACAAATATCATGTAGCATGCACGCGAATCACAATGCAAGATTTTAACGTGATGAGCTCGGAAATGAAGAGTTTATGGATATGTGACGTTTGCAGGTGTAAACAACCAAGAGGTGATCATTCCAACACTCCAGTTCGAAACTCACCAGTGGAAATGGAATTCGTAACTCAACGTGTAAAAAGTCGTTCTAATTGCTCTTGTTTATCGGCTAGTAATATACGTGAAATAATAAGAGAGGAATTGCGCAATATTTTTAGTAACGATTTACATCCTAAAATTCACGAAATAAAAAATACACTTGCCTCATTTGAAACTTCTTTGTCGTCGTTAAACCAAGATATAGATAAAATTAAATCCGATCATGCTAACCAATCTGCACAAATGCAACACATTACTAAGGAGAACGAAACTCTGCGTGCAGCTAACAAGAGTATCATAACTCGTCTTACGCAGCTTGAACAGCAGACACGAGCTTCAAATATTGAGATCCAATGTGTTCCAGAGAATAGACATGAGAATTTAGTTAACACAGTACAACAATTAAGCAATATCATAAAATGCCCTATAGCCCCAGAAAATATACATTTTTGTGCAAGATTAGCGAAAATGAATACTATAAGCCCTCGACCGAGATCGATATTAGTAAAGTTCAGTAGTCCAAGACTACGTGACGAATTTTTAGCAGCTACCATCAAATATAATAAAAAAAAATAGTACGGATAAGCTTAACACTAGCCATTTGGGAATCGCAAGCGCGAAGAATACTCCAATATACGTTGCTGAAAATCTTACGCCAGAGGGAAAAATCTTACATGCTGCAGCTCGCCGTAAGGCGAAAGAGCTCGGTTTCCGTTTTGTTTGGGTACGTGATGGAAAGATTTTTGTCAGAAAATGTGAAGGATCAAACTACATTCATATACGAAATCATGATACTGTCAATAATTTGTCATAGAGTGGCGCTAAATTCGCTAAACTGGTTTTTTTTATTACATAAAGGCACTTTACAGAATAAAATTTCTATTTACTACCAAAATGTTCGTGGTCTAAGATCAAAAACAATTGATCTATTTAATAACATTGTCTGTAATTCATACGATATTGTAATTATGACAGAAACGTGGTTAAATGGGAGTGTTTTCGATTCTGAAATTTTTGATGATCGTTATAATGTTTATAGGCGTGATCGGGAGAGTAGTGGTTTTCACGCTTCAAAGAATGGCGGGGGTGTACTTATAGCTGTATCTAAGCAAATAAATTCGGAGCGGCTCTTTAGTTTCGAGTCCAAGTGCGAGGATCTTTGGGTTTGCGTAGAAGTAGAAAACGTCCAAGGCAAGTCTGAAAGACTTTATATATGTGCTGTGTATATTCCCCCACCCGTCCAAAAACACATTTTTGAGCATTTTATTAATAACTCGAGTCGAGTATTGGAATCACTCGATGAAAATAAAATTGTTGCCGGAGATTTTAATCTAAGTAGTATAACATGGTCTTTAGAGCCCCACGGGCATCTTTGTGCAAATTACTCCAACAGCTATCTACAGAATCTCTTAACAGACTTTTTCTCGTGCAATGAATTGAACCAATTTAATCTAATTAAGAACTCAAAAAATAAAATGCTAGATCTTGTCTTGTCTAATACTAACATTGTTGATATTCTGTCATGTCCTGATCCTTTGACATGTGTTGATCCCCTTCATCCGCCATTAGTTTTTTCGATAGATTTTACAGATCCGGCACCACTAGTCCCTAAGAACACAATTACAAAATTTTGCTTCCACAAGGCTGATTATGAAAATATAAGGAAGGATCTAAATGAAATTGATTGGAGGGAAATTTTGGGTGAATGTCTTTGTGTTGATGATATGGTTGCAGTATTTTATGACATAATTCGTAAGTTAATACGGAAATATGTACCTAAGGCTAAACCGCGTAGTCATAAATACCCAGTTTGGTTTACTCCGTGTCTGATAAAATGTATTAAAGAAAAATATAAATATAGGATGAAAGTTCGCAAATATAACAATCCTCACGATAAACTCTGTTTTGAATTACTGAAAAGAAGATGTGAGGATATGCTAGCATACTCCTACGCTAAGTATATAGAATGCCTTGAACTCTCTTTAAAGTCTAACCCAAAGTTGATTTGGTCATTCCTAAAACAAAAGAAAGGTAAAAGTTCGTATCCTTCTAAAATTAAAGACGATAATAAATTTGTTTCCAATGGAACAGACATTTGTAATGTTTTCGCTAGTCATTTTTCGTCAGTATACAGTCGCAATAATAATATCCAAAACTTCGATACTAGTCCTAATCTTATGAACCCTTGTTGCAATGTGTACCTTGATTATATATCTTATACAGTGGACCAGGTTTACAATGTTTTAAAAAGACTTGACATTAAGATAGGAGCTGGAGCAGATGGCATTCCATCAATATTTGTACGCAATTGCGCTAACGCATTGGCTTTGCCTATTGCACTGATAATCAATAGATCTCTTAGGACTAGTACATATCCAACCTTATGGAAAGAAGCCCTTGTGTTGCCTTTGTTCAAAACCGGTGACAAAGAGGAAGCTAAAAATTATAGACCTATTTCCATTATTTCTGTTTTTTCAAAAGTGTTTGAGAAACTTGTATGTCCCGTTGTTTCATGGCACTTTAAGCAATTTGTTACATCTGAACAGCATGGGTTTGTGAAAGCTCGATCAACAGTAACTAACCTAGTTTCCTTTGTGGAAGACATTACTGAATCTCTTGATACTGGTCAATCCGTTGATGCAATCTACACAGATTTCAGTAAGGCCTTTGACAAGGTTGATCACTCTATTTTACTTGCCAAACTCAAAAGGATAGGTATAGCCAACCCTTTGCTGGACTGGTTTAAGTCATATCTTGCCAATCGATCGTCAACTGTTGTTGTTGATGGTTATGCTTCTGAGCCGTTTATTGCCCATACTGGCGTACCTCAAGGATCTCATCTTGGGCCTTTGCTGTTTAACATTTTCATCAACGACATCAGTAATTGCTTTAAGAATTCGAAATCTTATTTGTTTGCTGACGATCTAAAGATCTTTAGACCTGTCTCCTCAAATTCTGATGCAGAATTCTTACAGGAAGACTTAAATAACTTGACATTATGGTGTCGTAGCAACGGTATGACACTAAATGCTGATAAGTGTCATGTTATAAAATTTTCTAGAAAGAAAACATCTCTTGCAACAACATATTACATTAATGGTCGTATTCTGTCTGAAGTTCCTCACATACGCGATTTAGGAGTTATGCTTGACAATAAGCTTCGTTATAATATCCACATAGATAATGTTGTCAACAAGGGTTTTAGGACTCTTGGCTTCCTCTTCCGTAACTGTAAGCAATTCAGGGATACTCGCACTAAAATAATTATTTACTCAGCCTTGGTACGAAGTATCTTGGAATACTGCAGCGTAGTATGGAATCCCCACTTTAATATTTACTCACATAGAATTGAAAGGATACAAAAGAGATTTCTTTTGCATTTATCTTACGATCATAACCTAGTTAAAACTCTTAGAACTTACGAAGATAAGCTAAATTACTTTAAGCTTCAGCCACTTTCGAATCGAAGACAGCTCCTTGACCTTATTTTCTTGTATAAGTTGGTGAATGGCGTCATTGATAGTTCTTACTTACTAGCCAAATTAAATTTTTGTACCGCATTGAAGTCAAAAAGGCCGTCGTCTTATATACCATTCGTAGAAAAGAGCACACGTTCTCGTCAAGCGCGCTATTCTCCGATTAATAGACTGATGTTGAGTTTTAATGCTATATATAAATTATCACATAAGAATAGTATTGGTGCCATAATGACTAATGATAACAAAAATAAAGATAGAAAAGTTGATATTGACATATTTTCAGATAATCTTTGGAAATTTAAACGTGATTTATTACATTTATATTCCTCAAATAATTGTAATTCACAGTAAAATTATATTATTTTTCTTTAAGCTAAATTGTGATTAGGAAATGATTGTATATTATAATTTATTAATGATTTTATTTTTGTTATGTTTAAGGTTCATAAAATTTCTAATGTTAATAACAATAGTGGAATATGCATGATTTAATTTAATTAATTATATAACACTAAATTCTGATATATTTATTGATCTCTTAATTTTTGTATTCAATTTAATTCACTGCATATGTTTTACTTGTGTCTATTTTTTTGTAATGAAATGTGTGTAACACCTATAATTAAGTCTACGCTTAGTTTTTTATGATTTTTTGCAAAAAATATTATGCTTTTGTTAGTGTATGTCTTGTTGGTGTTAAATAAATAAATTAATAAATAAATAAATAAATGTTTTTTGTAAATTTGTTTGTGGTGTGCAATAAAGTATATTCATTCATTCATTCATTCATAAGACAGCAATTGGTCTAAATTCTGACACGTTCATACTCCCATCCCCTTTCGGCACAAAACGCTAGCTTTTCGTTGTAACATGTCCCAGGTATACTCGATAGGATTTAAGTTTGGTGACTGTGCAGACCAATCCAAAACTTTGAATTGAAAAAAAAAATTGAATTTTGTAAAAAAATCTTTCCTTTCAATTGATTTTTGTAAAAGAATCTTTCCTTGTAATTGATGTAAAATACAATAAGCCGTTATACAAAACGGAAATGATTGAAAAATTGAAATTTCAAATTCATTGAATTCAGAAAATATATCACGTTTGTTAAGTACAGGCACATATTAAATGCGGTCCCCTTTCGATCTTACTTAAATTTTATACAGTTTTTACTAATACCAAATATTATACAAGAGTTAATCTTAAAAGAAGGGTAGTTATTGAAAAATTTTGGTTCAACAATTTTTTTATTAATAAGTTTGACAGAAATTGTAACTTAAACTTAAGTCATTTACTGGAATAGACACTAACTGCACTAGTTACTTTTTACCCTTAAACAGAAAACTAACAGCGGGCGGCCGGACAACAGATACACATGCGGAAACATAAAAAAATTATACGACGTCACGCAAATTCATTGTGTTATTGCCGCTAGCAAAGTAGGGTGCGTATGATTTGAATGTCGATAGCTTTTTATTGATTTATATATTTAGTTCAAAACTTTTGTTTTTATCTTTTTAGTATGGAAAGTTTACTTCAAATTAGTAGTATTTATTGATAGATCAATTTAAAAATATGTTAATGAATTAAAAAATATGTAAAATATCAGTGCCATAGGCTTCTAATCCGTTCACCTGTCATACTTTTTTTTTACAGACAGTAAAATGTCCGCCGTACTGCCCTAATACGTGTTGGCGAACTTCACGTCTACGAATTTTTTTTTATTTCTTAGATACGTAGGTTTCTTCACGATGATTTTCACTGCTGAGCACGTGGTAAATCAGCACTTAAAATTGCAATTAACAACTTCATTGATTGGATGTACGTAGTGTAACGCTTCCCCCCTCTCATAATAAAAATATATTAAATATATAATATATATATATATATATATATATATATATATATATGACCAGGATAAATAAAATAAGTTTTGATCTTTCAAAAGGTTTAATAATAAGCCGTTTGTAATATTTTTGGCGTGATCGTCTTAGTTAGGACCCTTATTTACGTTGTGTTTGTTTAGTAACTTGGTTCTTTTAGGTGTCTTTTGGAAGAATGAATATTCACTAGAGCAATTGAAAGGTGTTGGTAGTGCCTTATAAGCTGAGTGAACCCCGTTCACGAAGACAGGGCTCGAGAAAGATTAAGAACATAAAATGTCCTATTCCACTTGTATCAGATTTACATTATTAATTTATTATTAATTATCCCTTCCCGCTTGGAAAAGGCTCATAAAATATTTATACAAAATACCCGATACAAGGGCTTCACTTTCCTACATTTATTTAAAAAAATGTAGGGGAGGCACACGACCCCACATACGCCGTGCACGGTGAGCGCCAACCATTTTGATGCACTCCCCCCGAAGGGAACGTTAATTCGGGAACTGGACCGTAGTCCACAGCAAAATAACTGGCGAACCAGTAAAAGAGGCTTGGCCCCTTGTTAGTGCGTAAGCACAAACATCGACCGAAGTAGCGCATGTCAATGCGTGTAAACGCCATACAGAATACGAACGAATCCAGCCACAGTGAATGTACGTCACATGGTTTAGGCAAATAGGCACACTGGCCGTAAACCCTCCGTGAGCGCCACCACCTGCCAGACCGCCGCTCCTGCAGACGTGATGTAAGTGCATGGCATCACCACCAATTGCATGATCAGCACGGCTACTAGCCGCAGAGCGTGTCATGAGTCTACCGCTCACCTCAAGGGAATGGGGTCCCACGTTGTGCGGTTTTCGGCCGCAGCCTTGAGAGTCTCCTCAGATCCTCCCGCCAGCTACCACCCGCATGAGGTCGACACATATGCTCCAGCGACGAATACAACGGCAGATATAGCCAAAAGGCAGTTATAAGTTGTTAGTAATAATTTGCCATCAGAAAGGTTTTGTGTCACTGACGATGAGTAATTGCTTTTTCGATCATGTTTGTCTCACCCATCAACAATTTGCCTTCAATCATTCAAAGGTGGGAAAGTTACAGAGATATATTATTATGTTGTTATATAAAACATCGTGGAGGGCAGACAGTCTGCAGCCTCGTCAGAAGAGACCCGACTTGGGCAAAGCTACTTAGGTGTCAGTCAAACCAAGACGTGAGCGCCATTGAGAATAGCGTCCCACCAAACAACCATCGCAGAGACGCAATGCTGCAGAACGCAACAAGCATCAATACGACTATCGTCGGGCTTACACCATCCCAAGGTCCCCCATACATCCCAGCAGACATCACCACCCGCATACCTCCATCGACCAGAAAGAACCACAAGAGAGCGTCGAATCAGGCGCAGCACACCCGCAGATCCATCACAAGACGCAATACCGCAAGTAGCAGTAAGCATCAATGCAAATATCATACGGATGGCGCCCCCTCACAACACACCCACATGATCCCTATCGAATTTCGTAACAAAGTTTGTATTGTTGTTAACTAAAAAATATCACCTACGTATCATAGTAGCACGCTACTAAGACGCCAGTGAACAAAACTCCACGTATCATAGCGCTAATGAACTAAGACTTAAAAGTGCTACCAAATACACTCATCCCAATCCGAAAGATAGACGACGCATCGCTATGCGCTACGACTTCGCCCACAAACGGTATGGGTGTGCGATGTTCACGGGAAAGCCGTATTGCTACAACAAACCCGTTTACCACCGGCACTAAGATGATATGTCTAGGACACATCGGTTAGCGAGCCCAAGTTTACCTCGGACCAATTGCTCGTGAAGCAGCATACACGCCACCATAATAATCCTTTTTCAAGTCCCTAATAAGGACTAGTCATTTTGCTACGGTACTAAGAGCAGTCGGTCACCCGACCACCCCATATAATGCTTATGCATCAAGGAGACCTTCTATAATAATGCTTTTGTATCATAGACCTTACTTTCATAAGTCATTAATATGTAGGACTTCAACCCACGATTCTACTACTGTAATGCTATTTCATCATAGAGACCTTATATAATAATGCTTTTGTATCATAGACCGTAGCCGTTAGTTAGCCGTGTAGTGGCGGTTGAGAATATCCACTACCCCATATCTTCCTGTGGGTGTCGTAAGAGGCGACAGAGGGAGACAGGCAGGAGATGGGCAGCAGCATCTTCCTGATAACAACTGTGATATAATAAAAAACTGCGGTTGCCAACCCGCTCGCCAAGCGTGGCAACTATGGCAAATATCCCCCCATGAATAACGACGCAAAAAAACGACCCCCAGTCCCCGGCGGCCCCGCTATTCCTGGCTACGGTGGCGACCATGGTAACGGCGGGGCAGGGGGTGCTAAGAATCTCCGGTGGAGGTTCGGTTGCCACCTACGACGACTCGACCTGGCAACATATAACGCACGCACCCTGAGGACTGACGAGAAGATACTGGAGCTGGAAGAAGAGGTAGACAAGTTGCGCTGGCATATTATTGGATTATCCGAGGTCCGAAGAGAGGTGGAGGACACGGCAATCCTCGAGTCCGGCAACTTATTCTACCACCGGGAGGGCGACCATCTGTCCCAAGGAGGTGTCGGATTTATCGTCCACAAGTCTCTCGTCAACAACGTTGTAAAGATTGGGAGTGTGTCGACGAGGGTCGCGTATATGATGATACTCAGAATCACCAAACGGTATTCGCTGAAGGTCATACAGGTTTACGCACCAACCTCGGTTCATCCCGTTGAGGAGGTGGAGGAAATGTATGAGGATATTTCCAGAGCCATGCATTCCTCCAGTGATGACTCACTGCTGGCCGTATGAGGACGCTCAAGGTCGCTCAGCGAGCTATGGAGAGGGCTATGCTCGGAGTTAAACTGCATATAGACTCAAAAATGAGGATATCCGCAGTAAAACCACAGTGACCGACATAGCAAAACGGATTAGTAAGCTGAAGTGGCAATGGGCCTGCCATATAGCTCGAAGAACCGATAACCGATGGGGAAGAAAGGTTCTCGAGTGGCAGCCTCATACCGGTAGGCGTAGTGTAGGGCGACCCCCCACTAGATGGAGTGATGACCTGGTAAGACATGCAGGAAGTCGATGGATGCAGGTGGCTCAGGACCGTGTTTTGTGGCATTACTTGGGGGAGGCCTATGTTCGGCAGTGGACTTGTGAAGGGCTGTAATGATGGTGATGATGATGATCATAGACCTTACTTTCATAAGTCATTCATATATAGGACTCGAACCCACGAACCTACTATTATAATGCAAATTCATCATAGAGACCTTCTATAGTATTGCTTTTGTATCATTGAGTTTACTGTCATAAGTCCCTAATATAGGACTAGTCATTGTGCTACAGTACTTCAAGCAGTCGGGCTCTCGACCACCCCATATATATGTACAACTGCAGGTATGTATCTCCGGCAGCTCCTCCATACAAGACATCTATACATGAACACCTTCCATAACTTAGGAAAATTTTCTTTTATACATGAACCCCTTCCACACCTTAGAAAATTTTTAACAAATTTTCTAATTATCTTATAAACGTTATTTATCTTTACTTTTATAATATTTTCAACTTGTATTTCTATTGTTTATCATGTTTTAAATATTTTTACAAGTTTTTATAATAAATTTATTTATTATGGAAGACAATATTTTTGCCTTTAATTTACTATGTTATTGGTCTAATGTCTGAAATGTATTTATATTAACTTTATGCTTATTAATGTAATTTTATTGCCTATATATATATATATATATATATATATATATATATATATATATATATATATATATATTTTAAGACTATTTTTCATGCCCCTTTATATAGAATTTAATTATTAATAATATTGGGCCGTCACAGTAGGTTGTATTATTTTGAAATGGTATTAGGATTTATAATTTGTGTTTGAGAAAGAGAGTAAGAGGTATAAAATAATTAGTCGGTTAAGGTAGGATGTGTTGTTTATTGATGGATTGGTTCAGTAAGCAGTGCGTGGTGACGTCACTTGGTAACCAGGCTGACGGTGGCGGTGGTAGCGAGCGCGCGCAGCTGGTGGCAGCGCCACACCCACTGCGGCTGTACGCGCACGCCGCCCACTCCCACGTCCCCCTCTTCCCCCACGCTTACCACGTAGTCCACTGTTGCACCTTCCTCAGCGCACGACTCCTGCGTAATACTAGCTCTTATAATTATTCTTTATAAACGATAATTATTTTTTAATAGAAAAAGGGTGACACGAGCACACAGTCCACCTGAAAGTGGATACTGTGACCCATAGACATCCACATGCAGGGTGTACGGTAGATGTATAACCTCGCAGGTGCTTGCACTTCGGCCACTCCGAAAAAAAAATACTTAAGCTATTGGCCATACTGGTCACAATATTTTTTTTACACAACAGACCCTCTTTACTGGAAATGAGGCATTCATTCCATCTTAGGTTTCACGGGTGACAACACATCTGCATTTTGATTCGTAATCGAGGATAGATGTAGATGTCTATGGGCCACAGCAACCACTTACTATCAGGTGGACTGTGTGCTCGTTTGTCACACTATACTATAAAAAAAGGTGCTGGTGCAAACTTCGTCATTATAAAATTAAAAATTTAAATTTTACATTTTTAAGTATTTGGAAAAATAAAACAGTTACAGCTAGAAATATTTTGCTAAACATTCGTTTATTTTCAGAGAAAATCAATTGGTTATTAATAAAGTTGTAGCCATAGTACTCTATAATCTGAACGGAGTTACCAAAGTCATAGTTTAAATAAATTAATGTTTTTCCAGACTGCTGTTGTTGGTAAGGGAGTAATGTTTTGCCGACCCATATGTGCTACAACCATAATATAGCTGCATCGTGGCTCTACCTAATACCTACTTAGTAAAAGTTCATATTGGCAACAAAGATGTCTTTATTCGATTACACATTATTGCCAGCCAATTTAATAATGTACTCGTTTTGAGTAAGACACATAGCCGGTACATACCTAAGTCTAACAGTGGACCCCAAAGATTGAAATCTAGAATTTTACAGTGGTAGAGCCACGCGGCAGCTTTGCTGTTGCACGTATGGGCCGGCTCAAACCGGGGTGGTACCACGACCTCACAGAATACCGGCGTGAAGTGGAAGCTCTGCTTCCGCGTTTTGATCGTCGCGTTTTCGTTTCAAAATTCCGCTCAAGACAACAACAGCTCGGGGCAAGCTGAGTAACAAGACCATGGCGACCCCTGCCACGCTATCCGTGAATTTCTGCAATATCAGGGCACTTCATTCTAACCTAAACCAGGCCTCTATTACTCTTGCTACCTACGTGAAATAATTACCTAAAATCGCGACGCGCCCGGGCGAAATAACGCTGTCAGGGCTAGCGCGTTGGAGGCGATTGAATGTTAGTTTTTTTAACGCTATTTACGTATATAACTTTTTGTAAATATTGTTAAAATAGTTTTTATTTAGTGTTAATATTTAAGAACTATATATATTATGTATATTACCCATTATTTAATAAATTTTAATATGGCAAATGTATCCTAATATATCCTACTATAATTATTGCGTTGATAGACGCTAAATGACCAACAAAATATTATTCTTTATTACCGAAGGATTACAATAAAAACAATATATCATTCTTTATTACCGAAGGATTTTAGTAGGAATTTATGAAACATGAATTTATTTAATTTTTATTGTTAGATAGGTACTTATAGCAAAAAAGAATTAAGTAATAATTTATTTAATATCTACGAACTTTATAACAAAATTTAGTGGAAATTTACTTCACTATCCAAATATCTACTTACATATACTTGGCTTTTGTATTAAAATATTTTAAGCTGTTATTTTAGCTTAAAATATCTTAAGCTAAAATAACACAAAACACTGAAATCAAAACTTAGTTTACCAACAAAATTTTTAACTAAGTAGAATACGATTACATTTCTATTAGGAATCGTATTTCAAGTTTATTTCTTGTTTACACTATCTACCTTTTCCTTCCGAGCCAAGCGTCGCGATTCCCGACGAATGGCCTTGCAAGTTGCATGCGTTAAGAAGCATCGCAGAACTCACGTAGGTGCGAAAATATGGTGTGTCGATCATAGTCAGAATAGGTATTTCATCTAAGTAACCTAATTAATATTTCGAAATGTATTTTGTTACTCTTTATTGACATCCCTCCATAACAACGGGGAAGAGGAAAATGTGCAAAGTAATACGGACACTCTCGCGCAGCGATATAGTTTTATTTAGCTTGCGAGCGCTATTTATCTAATTAATAATAATTATGTAGGCTATTAAACGTCGGCAAGCAGTCAACATTAAAAGAGTGAAACTTCTGTACGTAGTACGATTATTTATCCTAATGCTGATGTCTCGTATCTCTCCTACCCGGGGTACAAACTGGAACACTCCTTTGTGCCTCGGGCTGGAGTTTGCGTATACGACAGAGAGAACATCGGTTCTCGACGCCTCGGCAGTCTACAGCTAGTCTAGGCTACGCGTAGACAGCGACGACTACGGGTGCCTCTATAGGTCCCATAGCGGTAATGCCGACACAGACCGACTCTTTGACCACGTCCAAATGGCTACAGATCCGTTGCTACAGCAGATCCTCTCCGCAAATATTGTGATCATCGACGATTTTAACGCCCATCACGCCGAATGGCTTGGTTCACGTTCAACTGATCATGCGGGGAGATCTGTTTATGATTTTGCCTTGGCATATGGTCTGACACAACTGGTTACTTTACCTACGCGGATTCCAGACGTGGAGGATCATGCACCTTCCCTGTTGGACCTTCTGCTGACCTCTCATCCGGACGGATATCAGATTTCCGTCGACGCCCCGTTAGGCTCCTCGGACCACTCACGCTGAAACCGCGGTTTCATTCTGCAGGCTGCCGCCGTGTTTGGCACTATAGGTCAGCCGATCGGGATAGAGATAAAAAAGACCGCATCCTTTTTTTCGGGTTTGCTTCTCGCCGGACGATCCCAACGTTGTTGCTGATTCTGTCGCTGATGTGGTACTTCAAGGTATGAAACTTTTTATTCCTTCCTCTGTGGTGCCCATCGGAAGCAAATCTCAGCCATAGTTTGGTGGCTCCTGTAAAACAGCATCATGCTATAAGCAAGAGTGCTACTAAGCCTGGGCTGACGCATGAACGTCCCGGGATGTAAACACCAGCGCTCTAAAAAAAAAGCATAATTCCGCTTCCAGGTCTTTTAAAAAGAGTCATTGCCAAGGCAAAGTCAGAGCACATAGGCAGCATATTTTATAGATGTTGACTTGTATTTGTATTATTTATCATGTTTTAAATATGTTTACAAGCTTTTTTTAATAAATTTAGTTATTTTGAAAGACAATATTTTGCCTTTAATTTACTATAATACTTAATGTCTGAAATGTATTTATTTTAACTTTATAAATATTAATGTAATTTTATTGTTTAATATCTATCTTTTAAGATTATTTGTGACGCCCCCTTATATAGAAATTAATTATTAACTATTAATTACCCGGATGACCGGGTTTTTTGAAATTACATTTAGATACAAAATACATACCTATTGACGAATAATAGTTTTTGGTCTTATTGACATAATAGAAAAAACTGAACTAATACTTGAATAAAAAATTATGAGTGCGATTAGTTTAAATAAAATTTTCATATTTTTAAAAACTACTAAAAAAAGTATTCGAAATAATAGAATTTCTCACAAAAGAAGGGAACTTGAAAAAAAAATCGGACCGAAGACAAGACGCGAACCAAGGCATTACGAATCTGCGACCACACGATATCCACTTGAGCTATTACGATCATTAACAAAGTGTCAAAATTTACCGTCTTATATTGTAGCAGTTTTTCATTGCCTGAAAACACGGACAAAAAGACATTTTCTATAAATAAATCCTAGCTAGATCGATTTATTGCCCCCCAAACTCCCTGGACACTAAATTTTATGAATATCTTGGAGCCGTTTCCGAGATTCCGAATATATATATATATATATATATATATATATATATATATATATATATATATATATTTGCTCGTTTAAAGGTATAGGATAACTGGTGATGCTCTGTACACCGGCCATGCCAATATTTCTCGCGAAAACGTCTTCGAGTACCGGGACAAAGTTGTGTCTGAAGTCGAGTCCTTGCTGAACAAAGTCTCGGGTTGGGGGCGACTAAATCTAGTCAGCTAACAAGAACCCCTTTGTCGTATCTCCTCAGTTTCAAGACACTTCCCTTGTTGCCTCAGCCAGTATCGGAATCCTCGGCGTCGACATATCGCGTGACGTGCAGTTTCGTGGTCACTTGGAAGAGAAGGCCAAATTGGCCTCTAAAAAACTTGGCGTGCTCAGCAGAGCGAGACAGTATTTTATGCCGGCACACCGCCTGCAACTTTACAAGGTGCAAGTTCGGCCACACATAAAATACTGTTCCCATCTCTGAGCTGGGGCTCCTTCCACTTGACCGCATCCAGCGCAGAGCGGCTCGAATCGTCGACGACCGAGTGCTTTCCGATCGGCTCGATTCACTGGCACTGCGAAGAGATGTTGCATCTCTTTGCGTATTTCATCGCATCTAACACGGGGAGTGTTCCAAGGAATTGTTCGGATTAATCCCAGCCGCCAAATTTCATGAACAAACTACGCGGCAAACCTGCCGATACCATCCACACCATCCGGATGCTTGGCGGTTCATCACTGTAGGTTTCTCTCTGTGGAACTCTGTGGAATAGTTTACCACCGGCGATTTTTCTGGACCGATACGACCCGGGGACCTTCAATAAAGAAGCTTACTCCTTTCTAAAGGGTTGGCAACGCACCTGCAATTCCTCTGGTGTTGCGGATGTTCATGGGCGGCGGTAGTCACTTAACATCAGGTGAACCGTATGATCGTTTGCCCCCTCTTATATAACAAAATCTCTTACCTGCTGCAGTAACAAGCCGCCATACGCTCGCACGTAGCGAGCCAGCAGATCTACATCAAAGCCGCTCCGCCGCACATCCGCCGCTATAAGGAACGTCTTCCCATCAAAGAAGTCTGGCAGCAAGTTGGTGAGATTCGTGTCAACCTCGTCTTCACCGCGTTCCTCCTCCGTGTCGTCGTAGTCTGAGTCGTCTAGCGCCACTGAGCCTGGTATAATTGCATTTCGTCTCTCACTTTCGTCCAATGAGGACATCCAAGATTTTGTCTGCTACCTATAGCAGGGCTAGCATGGGCAGGATACAAAAATTTTATCTCTCATTATATCCATTGACAAGAGATAAAATTATCTTATCCCCGTTTGACATAACGAGTAGATATATATCCCCCCCCCCTCCCGTAGCATGGGGCCAAAGGAAAGAGAAAAATTATCCTTTTATTGACATTTGAAAGGGACAATTTTATCCTCGTTTATTGGACGTGGGTTTAAGTTTATCTTTAAACCATTTTAATACCAAAAAGATGTCTCGAGCCTACTGCAAATACATTTTCGTATCAGAAATTGAGAAACAAGAATGAAAATTACATTGGTGATCGATACGTGATCACAGTACTTAATCCATTTGAATTCCCCGACAACGTATTTCTACGCTGGTTTCGGATGCTCAAAGATTGTGTTTGTTTAAAGACCTCTATGAGGCTTTAAAGCCTCAGGATGGACTACCAGAGTATATTAAAAGCATCTATTACAACCACCTTGTGCAAAAACAACATATATTTGCTATCAATACATGTGTACTAACTTATCATAATATTTTTTTCTAGGTACTTTACACCTTTCAGTCTCTTGGCAGATGGTTACCAGAGAGGTACGAGTCAAGACCATGGAATGGCTGTTGCTCAAACAACCAATAATCAGCACATACTTGACCCAAGTTATTGGGGCTACCATTAGAATGTGAGAGTATATTGATATACTTTAATTAGTCTCTTTTGTAGGTAAATACAAGTTTCAGTGCATCTACTTTTTTCATTTTATTTTGACTAATACCGAAGTGAGTATCTAGAGGAAAAAAAATCAAAATGTAGCTAGAGGATTCCTAGCAGAGCAGAGCAAGGTCTGCCAGATACTCGTATTATTGGGGCTATTGACTGCACCCACGTTGATATATTTCTCCTATCATTCCAGACTGGGGTTTAGTACAAGAAAAGGGCGGTCTACAATAATTGTGCAACGGGTAATAGAAAACAAGCTATAGAGTTTTTAAAAACCTAATAATCAAGTTCTAAATAAAGAATAATTCATCTAATATTCCCCTTTACCCCAGAAATAACCGTAATGCTTATGTGCCACAATAATCTTACAGGTGGTCCCATTATACTATTGTCGTCCCGGTTAAAGCTTCTACAACTTTTCAGATTGTAGCCACCCTCTAACCATTGAGTTATTGAATCTCAATAGCTCAATGAATGATAAATGAACAATGTCCAAGGCGAGTCCACAGTCTATAAATTAACATTATACTGTGGCGAATCCATGATCAGATCATATTTAACAACTCGAAAGTTAAATCAGAAATGACATGTCATGATATTCATGTGTATGATATTAGAATCGGTGTATACTATACTATCTTTTAGGTATAATGTTTCAAAATAAAGTCATCACACTTAGTAAAGTTACAATTTAGTTTTAAATTAAGGAATAAGTTAATTCTTTAGCAAAGATAGTTAAATATTTTAAAGGCTATTAGGAATACAAATAACACAAGACTCGTGATCATAAAATTATTTATTCCTTGTTTTGTTTGAAATCATTAAATTTTCATTCTTTATGATTCATCATTTTCATTTAAAATTAAATGTTTGTGAAGAAATGACAATAAGCAGGCACTAATTAACAACTATATTATAATAAGTCATTAATAGAACAATTATTTTACAGGGGCTCGGGCTTATCATCAGAGCTTTGGCTAATGACTCCACAATTGAAAGCTGTCAAAATAGTTTTGCAGAAAAATATACCTACTAACTGGCATTGCCAAGTGAGAAACTGTGTGAAAAGAACAAATGGGTATCTCACAGGCACATTCAGAAGTCTGGGCATTGACATGGTACTCCACCACAGTCCAGAGAAAGCTTAACAACTAATATATTATGCTTATGCAACACTACAATATCATGCAAGATCATAGTTGCTTCTTGTAAATATATGTACATTATATTTGAGTATATGCCCACATCTATAATTACTATTTGAATGCTTGTTTACTAAACATTAATTTAATTTGCATATTGCAAAATTCAAATGGAACCACTCAAGGACAACTCACCACATCTGTGGAGCAAATCAGGGTGTTGAAAACGGTCACCCAGTTACCTTATAACATTTTATGTTATAATACGAGGGTGACACCGAAAGTACTTAGAACATAAAAAATTGAAGAAGCAAGTTATTAGTTTTATTATATCTTTTCCAAATATTGTCCATTTACATCAATACATCGCTGCATCCGATGGAACCACCGAGAAAAGCAGTTTGCCCACTCGTCCTTAGAGGTCTCTTCGGCATTTTGAAATGCATTCAGAACTGCTTCCTCGGCGACCATAAAACGTTTTCCTCAAAGTTTTTCTTTTATTGACAGAAATTAATAAAAATCGCAAGCTACCCGACGTACCTTCTTTCTGGCTCTAGTCATAGTAGGAAACTATGACTAGAGCCAGAAAGCAGGTACGTCGAGACAGAACAAAACTGTATAGATAAACGATTAAAAAAATGAAAAGTTAAGGAATTAATACGAAATCGTATGGCCGGGAATCGATCTTCTAGAAAATCGATTCAGATTGGGCATCTCTGACTGACAAGCAGAAAATATGAACTCCTTTATTTCATTTGGGTAATTGAATCTTAATTAACAAGCCATTAATATTAGAAATAAGTTCGCATTTAGAAACAGTGAAGACTGAATGCATTTTATATATTGATAATATACAAACTACAAGTTTTAGAAAAACTTGATAACTTGTTCGCTATTACCAGTTGAACATTTATTGTAGACCGCCCTTGTACTGAACCCCAGTCGGTAATGGTGTACGAAATATATCAAAATGGGTGCAGTCAATAGCCCCAAGAATATCTGGCATACCGTGCTCTGATAGTTGTACGCCCGGAAATGGCATCCGCTTTGGTATTATTTAAAAATAAAATACAAGAACACGCACAGAAACCTGTTGTATTTACCTACACAAGAGGCTAATCAAAGTATATTGTTGCTCACATTCTAATGATACCCGCAATAATTTGGGTCAAGAATTTGCTGGTGATTTGTTGTTTGAACAACATCCATTCCATGGTTTTGACTCGTACCTCTTTGGTAACTACCATAGATATAATAATGAAGGAGATATGCCCAGTAGCTGAAAATGTATCGGAATCCGGTGTCTCCAGTTGGCCCCTACCACGCGCCAACTACTACACAAACAGATCAGTAAAAGCAATAAATACGCAGTCACGCATACACTCGCATTTAATAAATCATAACGTACTACACAATTAATTATAAATCATATCTCTAAACCTAATCTAAACGTCCATTTACCATTCACCGTACTACTTACTCACACAAAAATATCGGGCACTATCGTTGTGCTGTAAAAAAGCCATTTATTTTACATATGCGTTAGTGATTGACTAAATTGGAAAGTTATCGATTGTTTCATTTAAACCAAAATTGTACTAAAATTTTTTGGGTCCTAAATATAAAATAAATAAAAACAGTAAAAAATCCGGTTACGTTGGTTTAGGCTATCATAGCGGATCGAAGTAGTAGGTATTTTGGAACCATGCTATGGTGCTTACTTACTGACCTGTAAAGTTAGCTATTTGAGCAGCACTTGACGTTTTTATATTTCTGGGATGGCATTTTTGTCAAATAGTGTAATCTTAAATTAATGTATTTTTCCATGACTGCATTTATAAGTAATATAATGTGATTATTCATCGGGGACTACTCAAATTGGTGAAACTTAACATTAAAAAAATTAAATTTGACAAAGCCTTTGTCATGAGTTCCTGTTTGATATTTTTAGTTTTAATTGCTTATTTATCATTGGCGAGACAAGCTGATAATTTTCATTCGCATACAAATTACGACGACCAGTACTAGTTTTTGTAGGGAACGAACTCAGGTGGTCTTTCTGTGGCATCAATCCATTCCTTTTTAAATTAGCATCATTTGGCGAGCCGAAAGGTACTGTTATGTCCAACCCTAGTTAGATAAAAGCGCTGACTCGATTATTATATTTATTATAAAAGCCTAGAGTTTGAGGTAATCGAGGCAGTGCAGTTCCAACCCATATTAAGTGCATATCGCACACGCCGTTCGCGGCTTTTGTACATTTCTTGTATTAATTTAATATTGGGGAAATAAACCAAAACAACTTCTGGGATTGGGTGTAAAAGTTTTTTTTTTTAAAAACACCTTCAGAGCGGCCCTCCTAACAAATTTGGTGTCAGAAGTGGGATGTCGCAAGGTCTACCGATACATCAGTAGCGTGGCATCCGAATCCTAGGAAACTCTGAAGTGAAAGATCGACAGTAAGTCTCCACCCCACGAGTGTGAGCCTGCATCATCAAAGCACCAACGAGGTCTCAGCCCCACGAGCTTGGGACACCATCGTCAACCCGAAGTTCATCAAGGCTGTTAGTCTACACCACCAGCGTGTGAGCCTGCCCTGAGCTGCTGCACTCCCATCGCACAACCACGTGGACGCCGCCGTCAAACGACTCCCTGGGTCTCACGGCAACGCGACTCCGCTGCACGTCATCGCAACACGACACCGGCATAGCAACCAATGTACACCGTAGTGATCGTGATATTGTAAGTTAGATAACTTTAATTTAGCTATAATTTTATACTATTCCTCTTCTATTTCCTCACATTCTTTTGTCATTTGTCGTGTACAATAATATTCTCATTTTACCAATTTTGTATTTACTAACTCCTAAATCTTTCTAATTCCATATGCATAAGGTTAAAACTTTAAAGGACAAACCAGAAGAAATAGAAATGTCCGACAAAATTCCCTTATCCGTCCTTGTAAAATTCATCAAACCTTACAATGGTGATAGAGAATCACTTCCGGCTTTTCTCACAAATTGTGATAACGCCATAGCACTCGCGAACTCGGAACAGCAAGCAGTTTTATATCGTTATATCATATCCCAGTTAGAAGGAAAAGCTCAAATCGCGTGCTCTCTAAAAACGTTTAATAGTTGGGATGAATTAAAACTATTTCTAAAAACTACATTTGGCGAGAAGAAACACTCCACACACCTTTTAATTGAACTCCAAAATTGTAGGCAAGGAAATTCGGAAACAGTAATGCAATATTCACTTAGAATCGAATCTTGTTTAACGCGATTACAATCCGACATACAGTACAGTTGCGAGAATAAGTCCGAGCTAGTAGGAAGAATTGCCGCTATGGAGGATTTAGCCCTCAACACATTTATATTAGGTCTAAATTCTAATTACGGATATATTGTTAGATGTCGAAACCCGAAAAATTTAAGCGAGGCAATTACGCATGCCATAGAAGAAGAAAAACTATTCATTCTGAGCAAAATATCTTCCAAATCTTATAAACAGTGTTCTATATGTCAAAAATTTGGTCATGATTCTTCTAACTGCTATAATCATAAGAAAAAACAATCTCATCGAGCTTATTACGTTAATCCACAAAATAATAACCCTCATTCCAATTTTCATAATATTTCAAACAAAAATCCTATTAAAATATGCAGTTATTGTAAAAGTCCGGGACATATGATAAACGAATGTCGAAAGCGACAATATAACAATAGCCTTCGTCATAATATGCAACCAGACACTCGCACGACGAATACGTTACCAAGTCCCAGTGCGCATGCACCTAATAGAAATAATATGCATTTATGTGACGCACAACCTTCTACCTCTAATGCCGATATTAGTAATGAAGATTTAAACTAAATCTGATTTCGGAAAAGTGCCTACCGAAATCGAAAGCATTTAAAGGCACAAATAATTATTGCTATTCTACTAATTCTTATACTAAATCTTATACTAAGCCTATATATAATGATAACGAATTTAGTTATAATTATCGTACAAAATATTCTTACAATACATCTCAGCGACGTCAAATGCCGCCGAGTCCTACTAAATCATGTAATTTAAAAAATACTATTTCTTATTCTAATTCTACACCTCGGGAACAACATCCGAGTCCATCTTTTACACAAAGTCAAAGTCATAGTACCAATTATTTATTACCTCGGGAAAATCATCCCAGGACACCTCTGAATCAACATCAGAGTCTTAGAAATAATTTTAATGCTAATTCTTTTACTAATTCTTATACTAATTCTTGTACTAATTCTTATACTAATTCTGTCTCTCATAATGATACTATCTCTTATCCAAAATATACATCGCAAAAAGGGATTTCGAGTCATGCTAATCCTACTGATGATTCAATTAATAATAAAGGAGAAATACCAACATATAGCATGAATACATCGAATAAGAAAACATCACTGCCTCATGTTTATTTTAGGTCGAATTTTTCGGTTCAACCCCTACGATTGTTACTCGACACAGGTGCAAGTGTCTCTATTATAAAAAAGTCGAGTTTAAATGGAAACTTTAAGCTTTCTGATGAAATCGTAAAACTCAAGGGTATAAACAGCACTCAATCTTGCAACGAAACATTAGGAACATTACTGTTAGATTTTATTTTAGATAATTTTTCCATAAAATATAAATTTCACGTCACATCCGACGATATTAATATTGATTATGACGGAATATTAGGAAGCGACTTTCTCAGTTATTTTAAAGTAAACATTGATTATCATACTTATTCACTTTGTTTCAAAAATTCTATATCTGTGCCTATCCACTTTTCGGAACCTACATACATTATACCAGCGCGTAGCGAAACTGTTATCGAATGCTCCGTGTCAAATGACCCGTCCGAGTTGCGTCACCTTAAGGATGCACTCATACTAGATCAAACCGTTTGTAATGGTGTTTATTTAGCGAACTGCCTAGTAACTTTAAAAGCGAATAAAAGAGTTAATGTTTCGGTTTTAAACACAACTGAATCGCAAATTAAAATAAAAAATTTCAAAGTTAACTTAACACCAATTGACTTTAAAGAATATTCCAAATCTTTTAAATCTTATAATAATATAAATACTATTTCTACAACTTATTCTAATCGTGTGCAACGCGTCTGCGAACAAATTCGTCATTCTCATTTAAACTCAGAGGAGAAAAGACTCTTATTAGATTGTTGCTCACAATACTCAGACATATTTCATCTTGAAGGAGATGACCTCACATGTACAAACGCGATCCAACACTCAATCAATACAGGAAACACCCCTCCTATTCATGTTAAGTCATATCGTTTTCCCGAATGTCATAAAGACGAAGTAGACGCACAATTAAAAAAGATGTTAAAACAAAATATTATTAAGCCGTCGATATCTCCGTGGAGCGCCCCAGTGTGGGTCGTGCCTAAGAAAATGGACGCATCGGGCAAAAAGAAATGGCGCATTGTTATAGATTACAGGCGACTTAATGATGCGACCATAAATGAAGTTTATCCTATTCCTTTAATTAGCGATATATTAGATCAATTAGGGCATTCCAAATATTTTTCGACACTCGATTTAGTTTCCGGCTTCCATCAAATTCCTCTCAATCCTAAGGATGCTGAAAAGACTGGTTTTACTGTAACCAACATAAATGGCATTTCCGGTCATTTTGAATTCACTCGCATGCCTTTTGGATTAAAAAGTGCTGCAAATTCGTTCCAACGTCTCATGAATACCGTCCTTTCTGGTCTCCAAGGTCTCCACTGTTTCGTCTACCTAGATGACTGCATCATTTACAGCCACGATCTTCAAAGTCATATGGAAAAATTACGTCTTGTTTTTGATAGGTTTCGAGACTTCAATTTAAAGCTGCAACCAGACAAATGCGAATTCCTTCGACACGAAGTCACTTATTTAGGTCATGTAATAACCGACAAAGGTGTCACACCTAACCCTGACAAGGTGAAGGCAGTATCCGACTACCCTATTCCCAAAAATCCCAAGGAAATTAAATCATTTCTAGGTCTAGTAGGTTACTACCGCCGATTCATAGATAACTTCTCAAAAATTACAAAACCCCTTACGTCATTGTTAAAAAAAGGATGTTAATTTTAATTGGAAACAAGAACAAACCCAAGCTTTTAATTTGTTAAAGGAAAAACTTACTTCAGCTCCGTTACTTCAATACCCCGATTTTTCTCAACCATTCATTGTCACCACAGACGCCAGTAATTATGCTGTCGGCGCAATATTATCGCAAGGCCCTATCGGAAAAGACAAACCGATCGCGTATGCCTCAAGAACATTAAATAAACAGGAAGGCAATTACTCAACAACAGAAAAAGAATGTTTAGCTATACTCTTCGCCGTAAAAACATTCCGACCCTATATTTATGGTAGTAAGTTTAAAATAGTCACTGATCACAGACCTTTAGTCTGGCTTTTTAATGTCAAGGATCCAGGAAGTAGATTAATTCGTTGGCGCCTCAAGTTAGAGGAATATGACTATGAAATTTTTTATAAACAAGGAAAACAAAATTCAAACGCCGATGCTCTTTCACGCATACCCATTCACGCCTTAAATTCAAATGTAGCCCTTAACAAACTCAAATACGAATCTTATTTTAAAAAACAATTTACTAGCTCCATTTCTACAAATACTGTAATCGAAGAACATCAAGAAGCGTTACACCTCTCTAAATTAAGTAATATTGTCTGCCCCGTATCCCTCGACTTTGATGAATCTATTCCATATTGTAAAAATATTCTATCTCAGCTACAAAATCCCGAAGGTATAATAAACTCAGAACGAGAACCGTACACTATCTCTTGTGTTAAGCAAAATGATAAAATATACTATTTCTTATATACGAAAATTCACCATTTCGAAGAGTTAACATACCGAAATATATACAATTTACTAATGCAACTACGCGATAATATATTAACAGAAAATAGTCGAATCACTGATTTAGCCATTTCCGATTTTGCTGACCCGTTCTCTAAACTATCCTGTACGAAAATATACAACATAATTGCCTACATATTTCATAATACTAACATTAAAATACATATATACCGAAATCAAATTATTTACCCTACTCCTGCCGAAATTCCACAAATTCTCAAAGAAAATCACGACTCAACAATTGCTGGTCACCCCGGAATTAAAAGAATGTTAAATCGTTTAAAGGATCTATATTTTTGGAAAAACATGCGTTCTGATATAGAAAATTACGTAAAAAATTGTAAATTGTGTCAAGTAAATAAACCACTGAGATCATGTAATAAGGCTCCAATGGTGATAACCTCCACAAGTACAAAACCATTTGAAAGATTAGCTTTAGATATAGTCGGTCCGCTACCCGAAGCTGGCTTGCAAAACTTTAAATTTATATTAACTCTACAAGATGACCTAACCAAGTTTTTATGTGTATACCCAATGATAACTTCCAGCAGCGATGAAGTAGCTCGTACACTAGTTCATTTTATCTCATTATTTGGAATTCCTTATTTCAAATAATGAGAATCCTGAATTCTTCCTGATCTTCCTGAATTCCATCGGAATTATTTAAACAGGTAACTCAAATATTTAAAATAAAACCCTTATATGCTACCCCCTATCATCCCCAAACAAATGGTGCCTTAGAACGTAGTCATGCTACACTCAAGGAATACCTGAAATCTTTCGTTAATGAAAATCAGAATGATTGGCATTGTTACTTAGCAACCGCAGTATTCTCTTACAACACTACCCCTCATACCACTACTACATATACACCCTATGAATTGCTATATGGGCATAAACCCACAATACCAAATTCTTTATATAATACGAGCAATGACACTACTTATCATGAATATATCCGCGCATTACAATACCGCATGAACTTTAGTCGACAAAAAGCATTAGAACACATAATTAAAAATAAAGAAACATCGAAAAATTATTATGACAAAAATAGTAAAGATATATCCTACAAAACAGGCGATATGGTTTACTTAAAATGCCACCACAGACTTCGCAAAGCCTTATCTCCTATCTGGAAAGGTCCTTATAAAATTGTTAAATTAAATGGAAAACATAACGTAACCCTTCTCATAGGTCATAAGCACATGAAATACCATGTTAATGAAATTAAACCAGCTCATCCTTAATCTCACTTTATTTCAGGGCCATAAGCCACCAATTCAACGCTGAAACTCAAATTCTACCTATTTATAATAGTCCAGGTATTTATTTCGATCAAATAACTACAATTAATTTTTATAATGATTTTTGGAATGTTGTAACTCATATAGACGTAGTATCAGTTAAGCCACATCTAGAGAATATACATTCGCTTATAATTAAAACTGCAACGCTCTGCGAAAACTTCCAACTCCATGGTTTCGTTGAATGTAATGATATCATAAGTCCTATTGAAGTATTATTAAATTCTAATTTTGCTAAATTCGAATCTCTTTCGCATATAGTCCCTACCGAGGAACAAACAAGGCATAAACGAGCTTTAGAATTCGGTGGAGAAATTTTGAAATTCTTTTTTGGAACTTTAGATGCTGATGATGCACGAAAATACGATGCAGCCATTAGCGCTTGTCAAAATAGCGAATCCGAACTTTTAAAATTAATGAAGGATAATATTCACATAATTAAATCTTCTATTAATGTATTTAACTCAACGATATATAAATTAAATATGAATGAAAATAAATTAAATTCTCAAATAAATTCTTTAAATATTGTATTATCCCAAATTGTCAGAAATAATAATCAATTATCACATATTTCTAAAATATATACTTTACTTAATATAATAGAAAGCTCTTTAGCCACTATTTCTAATTTCTTGGATAATGTACTAAACTCTATCTTATTTTCTAAAGCAAACATTCTACATCCTAGTATAATAGCTCCTACGAACTTATTCCGCCAGCTTTTAAAACAGAGTAATTATATAAACAAGCGATTAGATTTTCCAGTACCATTAACGATTGAAAATATACATACTTTGATAGATATTTCAAAACTCACATTTTTTTATTATAATAGAAGAATAATTTTCATATTACGCATACCACTGATTTCTTCTTTAAAGTTCACCTTATACAAATGCATACCTTTACCAACCCCTCATAATCCTAATGATCCTAACTCTTTGGCTCTAATCCAACCTACCAAGCCTTATCTTGGAATAACAGAAGATAGACTTAGTTATAGTTTGCTAGATAATTTAAACGATTGTAATATTATTAATAATGATTATTCTATATGTCCTTTAATTTCTATATTTTCTACAATAAAGAATCCATGTTGTGAAACAAAATTGTTAACCGAAGTAACGTTATCTTTACCACATCAATGTAACTCTAAACTTTTATATGGACAAATCGATGTATGGTATAAAATAAATAATAATAAGTTTATCTATATACAGTCTGAGAAATGTAAATTAACTATAAAATGTAATAATATAATACAAGATTTCACTATTCTAGGGACAGGTATCCTAAGTTTAAACGAAAGCTGTATTGGTTTCTCTAAGACAATTCAATTAATGCCATCTACAACTAAATCTATTAAAATCAAAAATGAAATGAATTTAAACTTTAATATTACAGAAGACGATTGTTGTAATAAAGAAATTTTAAACAAATCAATTCCATACTTATCTCCTATATCTTTAACTAGCCTAGACATGGAAACTCTGAAATATTCTTACCATTCCTTAAATAACTTAGAAAATGAGATAAATAGAGTTCAAGAACAATCTCACATAATAAAATATGGTAAATACTATTCATCATTTACATACTTTTTGATTATTTGCATAATTTTATATATTTCCTATAAAATATTTTGTTGCTCTATTAAGAGAAATAATGATTCTTGCCGCTGCATACAAATATTTAATCAGTGCAATACACGACGGATTGTTAAACACGAATCGAAAGTTAGTAATTCTATTGAGTTAACTGAAGTTTCATCATCAGACGATGATAGAAAAGATTCTATATCCTTACCCAATATGCCAGTGCAAAACCAAATGAAAAGAACATTCGGTAAATTTCACTTATCAAATCGAAACTTATGTAATAATTAAAAACTATATTACTTTACTATACTTATTTCATAAAGCTTTATGTTACATTAGAATATAAGTTTATATTTTGTTTTATACACTGTGTCTTAGATATTAATATTACTAAATGTTTGTATTTGAAATAAAAAATAAATCTTAGCATTAATACACTGAATCTTCTACTATTTCATTATTCACTGAATCTTATAAAAAAATACTATATTACTAGTTCATAATCTCAATAAATAATTTCTTATAATTTTGTGTAGATATTGTTTAAGAATAGTTTAATTTTACTATGCTTTTGTATCAATTCAATTTGATTTTATAATAATAACAAATAATTGAAACAATTCTATTTTACAATTATTTTTGTATTCAAATTATTTTTTTAATTTCCACTGTATCGTTTGTGAGACTCTGCTCATCCCTTATTTAAAAGAAGGATGAGCTCCGTCAAAAAGGGGGGAGATGTTATGTCCAACCCTAGTTAGATAAAAGCGCTGACTCGATTATTATATTTATTATAAAAGCCTAGAGTTTGAGGTAATCGAGGCAGTGCAGTTCCAACCCATATTAAGTGCATATCGCACACGCCGTTCGCGGCTTTTGTACATTTCTTGTATTAATTTAATATTGGGGAAATAAACCAAAACAACTTCTGGGATTTGGTGTAAAAGTTTTTTTTTTAAAAACACCTTCATAACGGCCCTCCTAACAGTACGAGTAATAACCTATTTATTATTTTCATATATCCCAAGCTACTTTTTAACCTCACCATGTACTAAGCAGATTTTGCTTGGCGATTTTTTGTTATAAAAACTCCTGGTTAGTGATAATATTGTTAAATATATGAAAACAAATACGCACTCATATCTAATAAATGAATAGCAAGAAAAATTTCATTATTGAATAATTTTATAATTAAGTCACTATATAACCATACCGGTTAGGTATTTTTATTTATTTATTCTTTATTGTACACACAATAAGTTGGTAACAATTATTAAATATTTAAATAAATGTACAAAGGCGAGCTTAACCCTAATAAGAGTTCTCTTCCAGCAAACCTATTTTTTATAGGTATTATGATACATATAGGTATATATAGGTATTTATGATACATTCGAAACTTTTGAAAACTGTAAATTGTTTTAAACCACAAAAAAAAATTATGAAATTTTTTCGAAGTTAAGGCATAATATACGATAATTCAAACATAAGAACACTCCATCGATTATTAACCTAAAATTTTATCAAAATACTTTACGCCTTTGGTTACTCATTCAGCGTAGTAGTTGCTGTAAAATAATCAAAATAAGTAAAAAAACATTGTGTCACATCGGTCTTCCTATCGGGTTGAAACGGTTGACAAATTGGAGAATAAACTATAATAGCAATTCGCCAATCCACATTATTGTCGATAGTGGATCTGCACACGCACATTACTAGCTCGTCGCAAGATACAGCGGCCGTACTACGCAATATATCGGCATAAATAAAGTATTGTTTTGTGATATTTACATTGCTTGTTGAGTCACTTGGCGTTATACTTAGGTAGTGGTTATGGAGCAATGTATTTACTGCAAAAATATTACAGTGGCTGTGATATTTGGAAACAAAAGTAACGTAGTAAGAGAAAGAAATATTTTACGATTTGCTGTTTAATATGATTTTAAAGATAAATGTAATAAAATACTTGTACTTAGGTATGGTATGTGATTCCATGGTAAACAAAGTTTTTGTTTTGACTTCGGTTTTGACAAGAAACCACTGAGCAACATGGCATTCTGATAATATTTCACGATGACGGTCGCAAGCGCACTAATTCGCAGAGACAGCCATTTGTATAGAAGCTGAGCATTTTGATCATAGCGCGCGGACACAGACACGGCCCCCTGCCACTTCTCTTGTTTTTAATATTTCTATGGTAACTACCATCTGCCAAGAGACTGATAGACGTAAAGTACTTTGAAAATATTAAAATATGTTTTTGCAAAGATGGTTGTCATAGATCCCTACTTTAATATGCACCGGTAGTCCATCCACAGAATTAATAGGCTTTAAAGCCTAATGGAGTTCTTTCCTTAAATACAACAAAACAAAACACAATATTTGAGCATCCGAAATCGACGTAGAAATTCGTTGTGGTGGAATTTCAATGGATTAAGTAGGTACAATGCATCTATATTGTGATACTTAAGACGACACATCGAAAAGGCTATCGCCGTACTGATCCGAGTGAATTCATAATTTCTATAAAAACTTGAAAAACGCCGTCATAAGGTCTAAAATAGTGTAGCGCCCGCTACGATTAAAAGCGCTTAGAAATTGTCAGAATATTAAAATACACTTTTTAAAAATTATTGATTTAAGTAATCAAAATAATGAGCAAGTAAATTATGAATATTGATGTTATGAATATATTTTATTTGATTTCCAAGCGTATAGATTAAGTAATTTCGTTATAATTTCAACTATAGTGATTTTTAGATGTGTTTTCGCAAATAATTATGATCGAGTCCAAATTATACAATCCTGTTTTTGAATAATCAAATTCAAGATAAAGACATGAATTCACCTATATCAAAATTCCACTTTCGTTAGTGGTGTCATAGTCCTATACTATTCGATGAAAGGAGATGCATTTTTTCACGGTGTCGCCTTAATGAGGATGTTTTTGGGCCACAGTGTCCACTCACCATCAGGTGGACGGCGTGTTTGTTTGTTACCCTTACCCTTATTGTATAAGAAGCCCGCAGTAAAATAGTGTTAGTGTGGTCAAACACTGGCTTTCAGTAGTTAAAAAGTAAAGTAACTTAACTGACCAATTTTTGTTTTATTTTGAAGCTTTTATACGTGGCAGTACCACACTGCAGAACGAATTTCTCGTCTTGACCGGGGAAGGAATACGATCACACAAAATAACAGCTCAAAATAGCAGATTAATGCTGCCGAGTTTCGTACGAGTGTGCAGAAACATTATACAAAAACAAAACATGTGCGCAGTCCACACGCGGTACTAGTGAAACCTTCAGAATACTAAACTTCGAGAGAATGAGATGAACGCTGAGTGCCAGAAGTAGGATAATTGTAATTTTATGTTATTATAATATAAACAAATTTATAATAAACACTATACTGTATTTTTCTCTTTCTCTCGTAGGTTAAATCCTATTGATGTAAGTATATGTTTGACTATTTTCCTTACCTTTCATCCTCTCGTCGCATACAAAGGCCACGTCGTCGTCAGATTGAGCGGAAGAACCGGTGCGCCGCTCCTTCTGGTCCCGGAGCACCTTCTCTATTTCGTCGTCCGTGTCGTCCTCCGCTATTTGTAATAATATTCTAATTTATATGAACCGCAGTACATGGAAATATCAACGTCAAATGGCAGCTTTTATTTGTAACGCAACTTTTGTCCACGTAAATGCATTATTGTTTGCGTGACATACGTGTTTATTTTATCGTACGAGTAGTTTTTACTGGAAACGAAGCATTCCATCGTAGTTCTTAGAGGCGAAAGGTTTAATGAAAGATAGATGTAGATGTCTATAGGCCGCAGCATCCACTTACCATCAGGTGGACTGTGTGCTCGTTTCTCACTATATTTTATTTAAAAAAAAAAACTTAAGTTCCAACTAACAAGACATATATCTACAGACAGAGTATACAAACAGAAGTTTTTCTATTCGATTGAAATAATACTAGTTTTTACGGAATTTATCGCGTATATTTAACTTTTTAAATACCCGACGTTTCGAACGCTTTACAGCACTCATGGTCACGGGCGGGACTGAGATGTTCAACGTCCATATGTCATAGTTAACCGCGGTTACCATAGATTAAAATTTAACTTTTGTTCCGATCTATGCAGTATGAACTTACGGTATCTTGAAGTCTTGCAGTTGTATGCTTGGGTTGGGATTTAATTTTATTTATTATAGGATCCCAAGCAGATGGTAGCACCCAGCCATCTTCTCTATTGAAATTAGGATGTTTTTTGATTTCAATAGCCTCGCGAATCATCCTTGGAAGGAATCGGTGTTCTTTAGCGAGGATCTGCGGTCTATCAAATCTGATGTAGTGACGGGGGCGATCCTGTACGTGTTCACAGACTGCAGACTTCCCGGAGCGTCGATTCTTCACATCAGCTATATGTTCTTTAACGCGGGTTTTTATTGATCTTTTAGTTTGTCCTATGTAGGAGAGACCACATTCACAATCAAGCTTGTACACTCCTGCATCTTGCAGAGAGACATTACACTTGACTGATGGTAAAAACTGACCAATCTTCTTCAGCGGCTTGAAGTATGTTTTGATGGAAGCGCGCTTAAAGATGTAGCCAATCTTGTCATGACTCCTCTAACATATGGCAGTACAGCAGGTACACGCTCGACTGTGGCAGGCTTCACTCGTTCACCGTGAAGTAGGCGCGGGACTCGAAGCTTGTTGTCATGCAAAACTTGCTTGACATGGTGGAGCTCGGCAGCCAGGTGTTTACTGTCACAGATCCCTCGTGCTCTCTGAAACAAAGATTTACCCACGGTAGCTAACTGTGAAGGATGGTGGTGAGAATCACCGTTTAAATATCTATCTGTATGGGTCTTTTTTCTATACACAGTATGGCTCAAGGTGTTATCAGGATTCCGAATTACTAACACATCTAGAAAAGCTAAGGAATTGTTTGCCTCTAACTCCATTGTGAACTGAATTTTAGAATTTATAGAGTTAAGATGGTCTAAAAATGCAGTTACTTTATCTAAAGGTAGAATTGTGAAAGTGTCGTCTACGTACCGCTTGTAGAATCTTGGATTTATGGGAGAACTAAGCAGGGCTTTCTCCTCAAAGTCTTCCATGAATATGTCGGCGACAATGGGAGATACAGGTGAGCCCATCGCCACACCATCTACTTGCTTGTAGAACTCCTCCTTCCACAATAGGTAGCCAGATGTAAGGCAGCGTCTGAGTAATACTGCATATTCTACGGGCATGTTGTTTTCTTCCAGCCTTCTAGTTACAATTGAGATGCAGTCTTCAACAGGTAAGCATGTAAACAATGACTGCACATCAAAACTGACCATAGTTTCATTGTCTGCCAGATGTAGGTCTTTAATTTCGCTGACAAAATGGTAGGAATCCTTTATGTGTGCTTTTGTATGTCCCCTGAGCGGTGAGAGTATTTTCGCTAAGTGTTGAGCCAATCTGTTCGCGTAAATATAAGAAATCATTATGTAAACCAGTACGGACTGGTAATTGCAAATAAAATACGCCGATTAGAGGATCTAAAGACCAAGCGGCAAGATATCTAACAGCCTTAAATTTCTTGAAGAGATGCCGTGACCATAATCTCATTCCTACGTGTGATATTATGGTCACGGCATCTCTTCAAGAAATTTAAAGAGAGATAGAGTTCACATAGCAAGGATATTTGCCTTTTCCGACTCCACCGTCGCCTTATGCTGGGTTCATTCTTCACCCCACCGTTGGGATACGTTTGTCGCGAACCGAGTGGCCAAGATCCAAGACGAGTTAGGAACGCGGAACTTTTATCACGTGTCCGGTACGGAAAACCCTGCCGATTGTCTATCCCGTGGACTCACCCCGATGCAAATAATGGACCATCCGCTTTGGTTCCACGGACCTTTGTCCTCTTGGTCGAAATTATTGCGTAGCGTAATTTACGTTTGTCGATTCGCGAAGCTTTTACCGCGACGTTCGTATGTCTTAGCGTCCGATTACAACTATGCCGAGTCGCTAGTATTACGTGAACTTCAACGTGCACACTTCTCTGAAGAAATTACAAGATTACAATCGAATAGAGCTTGTAGTCGCGCCTTTCAACGCCTTAAGCCATTTTTACAGGATGGGATTGTAAGGGTAGGTGGACGCTTGTCCAACTCGCAATTGAATTTCGACCAACGGCACCCTATAGTTTTACCGCGCAAAGACCATATCATGAATTTATTAGTCGATTACCATCATAAATTGAATTCGCACGCTGGCCCCGACTTGCTGATGTCGATCTTGCGTCAGAATTATTGGATTCTTTCTGCACGTAGTTTAATACGCAATCGGGTGCACAGATGTATAGCTTGCTTTCGGGCACGCCCCAAGCCGTCATTTCCGGAAATGGCGGAACTTAGATCTTGTAGAGTAATACAATCAGTAAAGCCCTTTACGCACACCGGGTCTGATTTCGCTGGTCCGTTTAAGGTCACGCTCACTCGCGGGCGTGGTATAAGATCCACAAAGGCTTACGTCTGCATTTTCGTATGTCTAACTACTCGAGCGGTGCATATAGAACTCGTTGGTGATCTAAGCACAGCAGGCTTTATGGGTGCATTTAAAAGATTTCTATCCCGCCGTGGCCCTGTAAGTAAATTATATTCGGATAACGGTACGAACTACGTCGGTGCAAAACGTATTTTATCAGAACTACATGAACTCTTAGCTAGCAAGTATTATAATTCGGAGTTCGCTCACATTCTAGCCGAGAACCGCATTGAGTGGTCTCTGAACGTCCCAGCCGCGAGTCATTTTGGGGGCAATTGGGAGACTAATATTAAGAGTCTAAAGAGTCACTTATACCGAGTAATAGCAGATCAAATTTTGTCTTCGAAGAGCTAAGTACGGTGCTCGCTCAAATCGAATGCGTAATGAATAGCCGCCCACTTTGTCGGACATTGTCTAGTGACCCCTCGGAACCGCTGGCTCTAACTCCAGCACATTTTTTGAATTTAACGCCTTTAAAGTATTTGCCCGCCGTAGATATGGATGAGAACAGACTTAGCATTTCCGCACGCCACAAATTATTAGACCGGTTAGTGCAATCGTATTGGAAACGATGGAGGATGGAACTGCACTTACAATACTTGCATACTTTGCAGTCTCGGCAAAAATGGAACACAGCAACTGAGCCTTTAGCTGTAGGAACTGTAGTTGTGCTCACCAAAGAGAATGCGCCGCCTCTCCACTGGCCGTTAGGAATTGTCGAAGAAGGTCTTTCCCGGTTCCGACGGAGTAATTAGGATAGCTCGCGTTAAGACCACGGTTGGGTCTTACCTGCGTCCTGTTGTCCGTTTGTGCCCCTTGCCTCTTCCATAATTTAAATTAGCTTTCTAGATTAAAATTGTAGTTGAATTTAGGTAATCTTGGCGTTCGTTAGTTATTTTGTTAGTTTGATCTTAGCTCTAGTTGTTTTAGTTATTTTTTGAAGATCCTTCAAGGGCGGGGGGAGATGGTTGCGCGGAAAACCATTCGTATTTATTTAATTTGACGGTAGTCTGCCAAATCGGTTATCCCTTTCCAAAACGATATCATTCATACCCTCCTATCGACACATCGGGGTGGTGGGGTGGGAGGGGAAAGAAGATGATTCTAGAATATCACGTAATCATCGCAACCGAAGATATAAAAGGCACGCGCGACCGACGCGCGCTCTCTTCCCGCCGCGCTCGTAGTTGGAACCACACCGCTAGTAGAACCGCTTTAGCCTGGAAGCAGTCAAGCTCCAGGAAACCTGCCTCACCTCGTGTGAGATATAGTCGCGCACCGCCTCTCTCCAGGGTGTCTGTCCAGAAGAAGTTCCAGAAGTCGCAACAACCAGCTAAGCCCAACAGCAGAGAAGAGACACCCCGGTGAGTCAATATTTCTAATAATATAGCCTGCTTGATATAACTGTGTTTTAACCCGCTCCAATTTTGTTTTCTCCTAAACAAGCAGGATTCCTTTCATCGATTTGGCAAATAATAGTTCGTTTTTAGGGAAGAGCGAGTGCATTGTACCGCATGCTATAGTCGCCGTTTGTATAAATGTAGAAAGATTTTGTAGATACAGTCCACTTAGATTAATAGCTCGCGTAATAGGTTTAAGGTTCGACCGGGGAATTAAACTTCGGCAACCTTAGGCTCGACGCTCCACCAACGATAAAATCCATAAAAGTAGTTTTATGTATAAAAATATGTTTATTTTTATTATTCCAAAACTCTTTTAATAATTAGTTTTATTTATAAAGTGACAACGTATACTTTTGGTTGGTGACGCAATCAGAAGTAAACGTTAAGTCAGTTGGAGAGGGAAAAAATGCAAAACTGCCGGGAGTAAATTCATTCTGTTGGTAGTCAGTGATAAAGATCACTCAAGTTATATTACTATTTATAAGTTATTGTATTGCTAATTACGATTTATCCCTTGAATCGTCAAATATTAAATATAGATCGTAAAAATAATTTCATTATAAGTATGTATATTATAATTACTATGTTTTCGGTTAAACTATAGACATCCGGTACTCGCGTACGGTGGTGGGAGTGGGAGGGAGATGGTTCACGGGAATCCCCTCTACCCTTCCCTCTTTGCAATAATGTATAGTATAGTAGAATAACCTATTTCCCCTTCCTGACGGACGTGCTTAGTTTTTTTTATACATTTTTAAAAATCTCATTTCGAGGTTATGTTTCGTAATTTTTATGACAATTTTAACCTGTTTATGGGGAGAGAGAGTTGGGGGACGGCAGCCCCACGCTACTTAACGTGGTGCAGTCGAGGGAAGCCCGGTCAACGGAGCCCCGCTCTGCAGGGCTCCTACTTCTGGGTGATTTACAAAAAAATAACTACGAAAGGGACGGCGGGGTCTATTCGCTCGCTTCCCTTGCTCACTCGACCCCGTCATCCCCTTCTAACCTAACCTGTGCGCGTCGGGGTGCCCCACGTTCCAGGCTCGCTTCGCTCAATTCGCTCTTCGCTATTGCACTCAATATAACACCAAAACATTAACTTTTATAATTACTTTAATTTATAAACATAATTTAGGGCTGCCACCATTTGTAAGAAAGGATTTTTGCGATATTTAGCAGTATTCCGCCGCCACAAATATTGCACTATTCTCCAAAATTTTGAAACTCTGAAGCAACGGCGTGACGGCATGACGTAAAGCTGTCAACGAAATGGCCGGCCTAGCAATTCATTTTAGACATTTTTAAATCGATTCGAATCGAAATTGAATGAATAGATTACAAAAAATCGAAATCTTAAAGACTGATTTCGCAAAAATCGATCTTTTTTTTGATTTGCGTTAAAAGTTTATATTTACAATATCAAAAGATACAATAAAGTACAGATAATATTGAATGATTGAATTCAAAAACTGTCATTCCCTTCGAGTTGGGGTACATTCAACTAATTGTAAATAATTTTATTTATAGTTCTTAATAAAACAGAAAAAGATTCGATCTCGATTCTCTAGGGCGAAATATCGATTCACTATTATACATCGATATGACATTGAAAGATGTAACGTCAAAAACGTGAGAATATTTAATTATTTAGTCATTTACAAATATTTTTAAAAAATAATTAAAAATATTTCGACGCTGCTCCTTGACCTTGCCTTGACCCCTCACAGTGACTGAATCTTCAAATTCAGGCGACCTAATTGTAAACCTAACCCCTGCTATGATAGTGTTAAATAAAATAATGTAATGTAAATTGTTATAATTTTGTTTTCTGAAAAACCTCTGGACCGTTCTCCACTGCAACTCAATTTGTTATATGTGAGTCCCGTCTTCAGCCACAAATGGATTATCTGGGTCCTAGTGATTACTTTTTTTATGAGTGTGTATCTGTGTTAAAAAAAACAAATTGACTTATTTGCGTTTCGTTAAATGCAATTTTTAGTGAAATTTATTTTTATTGTAATTAATTCAAAAGACATTTCCGAAATCTAAAAACAGTGTAGTTAAAAACATAATTAAAAAATCGAGTACCGGACGTCTACTTCATAGTGCGAGAACAAATTGACACAATTATTTGCGTTTCGTTATAAGCAATTTCTAGTGAAAATTGTTTTTATCACAATTAAATCAAAACGCATTTCCGACATCCAAAAACAGTGTAAAAGGCACAAGCTTAACCTTGACAAGCCTCCTAAACTGAAAACATAATGAAAATCAAGTACCGGATATCAATAATCAACCCATGTTTTCTAAAATGAACATGCTCACCTTGTTCTGCGTGTGACGTGGGCTCTGACTGCGTCTGCGGTGGAGACAGTGTATGCTTCGTACGCTGTGTGTGCTGCGTATGCTGTGTGTGCTGCGTGTGCTGCACGTGCGGTGCGTAGCGTGCTTCGAGCACGCGGCGGCGGCGAGCTCTGCACACTCGAAGCCACGCCCCACTCACGATGTGTGCGTGTGGCGCTTCACTCTGCACCTTCCTCAGCTTCGGCGTGTTCGGGAACGCGCACCTGCTCACATATTTGACCACTTGATGCCTCGCTCACTCTGAACCACACAATTCCTATGAAGCTTTTCACATTATGCCGGAGAAGGCTAAAAAAACTGAACCTAGCATATATTTAATAATTGTTGCAAAGACTTTTATGTATACATACTATTAGACCCACAATTTATAATAAAAACCGTTTCACTATTGTGAACCGCGCAGGTGCTGACGATTAGCGGGCTTGGTGAACATGCCACGCAGTTCTATTTTCACTTACGACGGCTACTGGGCAATTAGGCAAATACGAAATAAAATTATATATCTGAAATGAACTTCAAATTACATTGGCAAAGTGCGCACATATATAATTAATTTCTTGAATTTTATGATAGTAGGTAGTTATTAAAAATAATATATTAATGCGTGTAGACATCTGCCAGCACCAATACAAACCGTTTTGCGGTTTAATGGTGTTGTATAGTTACTGTGTACTCTGGAAATATGTTTTTAATAATGACAGCGTTTTCTTTGTCACATCAAAACAAAATCATTGTTAGATTGTCGAACAAAGTTAGCGGTTTACAAAACAAAGAACTCGTCTTCTCTTCCACTAAAGAAGTTACAAAGAATTGAGCGTTACTTAGTGAGCAATGTAATTAGTACCCTAGTGCTCGTCTTGCAGTATACATAGAAGTCTGCATGATTGCACTATATTCGATATTGTACCTACATAAACAAACATACTACATATGTACATACAACATACTGTGTACAAACATACATAATTATGCACCTTTTCAAGCATAGCAGTATGGTAACGGAGGTAGAAATCTAAAGTGTTTTATCTTCTAAATACTAGTAGAATTATTTTTAATTCCTGACATTTCGGGTGTTTTTCAGCACCCATGGTCACGGGGGACTGAGATGACTGACGTCCCGATGTCATTGCTAAACCCGGAGTACCTTCAGCTTTTTTAATTATTGTTTATGGTCTGATCTATGCAAAATGAACTGACTGTGTCTTGAAGTCTTGCAGTGGTATGCTTGGGTTTAGTTTTAAATTTTACTAACTACAGGGGTCCAAGCAGGTGGTAGTACCCAGCCTCCTTCTCTATTGAAATTAGGATGTTTTTAAATTTCAATAGCCTCACGTATCATTCTTGGCAGGAATCGGTGTTCTTTCGCGAGGATTTGTGGTCTATAAAATCTGATGTAATGGTAGGGGCCGTTTAGGAAATGATCACAAACTGCAGACTTCCCGGAATGTTGATGTTTCACATCAGCTATATGTTCTTTTACGCGGGTTACTGAATGTCTAAATTTTATGTACATTTATCTATGTATCAGTATCTATAGAACATCTGGTTACACTTGGCATAGTGGGCAATGAGCGTTACGCGCGCTCTATATCTTATTTGTACTCTTAGTTCTCAGCATTCTTATCTATGGTTCAGAGGGTCCCTTCTAAATATTACTATACTCTTTGGTGGGGTCCAGAAATGTTGCATGTTGCAATCCGATCAGTTTCTCCGGAACTTGACATATTAAGCAGGTTCTTTTTAGAGCACGATTCATAGCGAAGAGGAATATCTTTTAGCTTTGTATGCGAATTTGGGTACCTTCTTATGATTTTTTTAAATATTATAATTCAAGGTAATGTTAAGATTTTGCGCACTATTGCCCCAGAATATAACGTCGTAGATTATACATATTATAAATGGACAATCGTCAAAACACCCAGACTTATTCCGCGATACATTGTTCTTCACAATTTTTTTGCCAAAGCAATCTAAAGTACGTGTATTTTCGACACAACTATCATAGATTTCCTATAGATCTCCAATGATTGGCTCATATAGTAGTAAACGCAGGGTTTTTAGATTTTATTAAGAAAACTGTGTAAATAAAAGAAAAATAATAATAGGGTGGTATCCGTTTGAACGATACCGAAAGGAAAGAAAAACATTGTACGTGTACATAAGCAGTGAGTAGTGAGTAGACGAGATGCGAGCACCAGCCCGGTGTCCCGCAGCTCCCCGCGCTCGGAGCGCACGTGTACAAGATCAGTGAGCAGTGAGAAGTGGGCACTGACACGAGATGCGTGCAGTCGGGGCGGTAGCGCGCACCGAGCGCCATCCCGGTGTCCCGCAGCTCGCCGCGCTCGGGGTGCACGAGTGCACGTGTGCAAGAGCAGTGAACAGTGAACAGTGAGCAGTGAGCAGTGGGCACTGACACGAGATGCGTGCAGTCGGAGCAGTAGCGCGCACCGAGCGCCATCCCGGTGTCTCGCAGCTCTCCGCGCTCGGGGTGCACGAGTGCACGTGTGCAAGAGCAGTGAACAGTGAGCAGTGAGCAGTGGGCACTGACACGAGATGCGTGCAGTCGGGGCGGTAGCGCGCACCGAGCGCATTCCCGGTGTCCCGCAGCTCCCCGCGCTCGGGGTGCACGAGTGCACGTGTGCAAGAGCAGTGAACAGTGAGCAGTGAGCAGTGGGCACTGACACGAGATGCGTGCAGTCGGGGCGGTAGCGCGCACCGAGCGCCATCCCGGTGTCCCGCAGCTCCCCGCGCTCGGGGTGCACGTGTGCAAGAGCAGTGAACAGTGAGTAGTGAGCAGTGGGCACTGACACGAGATGCGTGCAGTCGGGGCGGTAGCGCGCACCGAGCGCCATCCCGGTGTCCCGCAGCTCCCCGCGCTCGGGGTGCACGAGTGCACGTGTGCAAAGATAAGAGCAGTGGGCACTGACACGAGATGCGTGCAGTCGGGGCGGTAGCGCGCACCGAGCGCCATCCCGGTGTCCCGCAGCTCCCCGCGCTCGGGGTTCAGTGCACGTGTGCAAGAGCAGTGAACAGTGAGCAGTGAGCAGTGGGCACTGACACGAGATGCGTGCAGTTGGGGCGATAGCGGGCACCGAGCGCCATCCCGGTGTCCCGCAGCTCCCCGCGCTCGGGGTGCACGAGTGCACGTGTACAAGAGCAGTGAACAGTGAGCAGTGAGCAGTGGGCACTGACACGAGATGCGTGCAGTCGTGCGTCCAGTCGGGGGGGTAGCGCGCACCGAGCGCCAGCCCGGTGTCCCGCAGCTCCCCGCGCTCGTGGTGCACGAGTGTACGCGTGCAAGAGCAGTGAACAGTGAGCAGTAAGCAGTGGGCACTGACACGAGATGCGTGCAGTCGTGCGTCCAGTCGGGGCGGTAGCGCGCACCGAGCGCCAGCCCGGTGTCCCGCAGCTCCCCGCGCTCGGGGTGCACGAAACCGCTCAGTGCAAACACCACACCGCGCAACACCGCACTCTCCTCCTCACATACCGGACCGCCTTCTGAAACAAATTCATCATCGTCATCATTACAACCCCTCATGAGTCACTGTTGAACACAGACCTCCCCAAAGAAACGTCAACATCAACCGCAACTATTTCGAAAACAGAAATTAATGCTAAGTCCACACGCTTGACAAGTGTCAACACGCATCTTCATGCTTCGAATATATTGTAAGCTCTTTGGGGAACCCGAAAGTTTTGTCTGCGCGATACAGGATCCGGTTATTAAGACAATTGTCGGAGATAGATCCGAGCAAAACATTACTAACGACATCTGTCGAACTTGTCGCCTTCCCGGTGGTTTGCTTAAGCATATCATCTCCAGTTATTCGGCGCTATCTAAATCTAAATATTTGCACAGACACAACCTAAACCGCACTAAAAGTTTACTAGTACTAAGTACACGTCAGAACTTGCAGTTCCCTCAAGATGTTAATCACAGCCGAGCCACATGTAAATCAGCACTTAAAATTACAATTCTAAATTTCACTGGTTCTTCTGGTGATTGAATGTCTCCTGTATGCTGGTGGTGCTTACCACGGCTCTATCGCTTTAAGCCAAAGTGACAGTGACACCATGACATCTTAAAAATAAGTAGCGTTTAAGTCATTGAATACTATAATACACAAGAGAATGGCTGTCAACCTTATTTTGTACGAGGATCGACAACGCACACATTTAGCTTTGCAATCCACGGCCAGTGTATAGCACGCAGCCTTGCGGAACACCAGCGTTAATGGGCTTATAATCGAAGTATGCACTGTCTACTACGACCTTGATGCTCCGATCTGCAAGAAAACTGGTTATCCTATTGCACTATTTCTCGGGAAGCGCATAGGAAAGGAAATTTGAAAATAGCGCTTCGTGCCAAACCGGATCGAAGGCCTTCGCTATGTCCAAACTAATGGCCAATGCCTCCACCTTGGACTCTAATGCCTCCGCCCATCTATGAGCCAGGTAGATCAGAAGATTACCAGCTGATCGACTACGAAGAAAACCGTATTGGCGGTCACTAATCAGCTGGTGATTTTTTTATAGAAGAGGGGACAAACGAGCAGACGGTTCAACTGATGTTAAGTGACTACCGCCGCCCATGAACATCCGCAACACCAGATGAATCGCAGGTGCGTTGCCGGCCCTTTAGAAAGGTGTAAGCTCTTTTTTGAAGGTCCCCAGGTCGTACGGGTTCAGAAAAATCGCCGGTGGTAAACTATTCCACAGAGGTCGTACGCGGAAGAAAACTCCTAGTGAAACGTAGTGGTGGACCGCTAAGCATCCAGATGGTGTGGATGGTATAGGGAGGTTTGTCGGGTAGTGCGTTCATGAAATTAGGCGGCTGGGATTAATCCGAACAATTCCGCAGAGCACTCCCCGTGGTATTTGCGAAAGAAAATGCAAAGAGATGCAACATCTCTTCGCAGCGCCAGTGAATCGAGACGATCGGAAAGCACTCGGTCGTCAACGATTCGAGCCGCTCTTCGCTGAAAGCGGTCAAGTGGAAGGAGTTGGCACTGGGGAGCCCCAGCCAAAGATGGGAACAGTATTCCATGTTCGGCCGAACCTGCGCCTTGTAAAGTTGCAGGCGGTGTGCCGGCATGAAATACTGTCCTGCTTTGATGAGCACGCCAAGCTTTTTAGAGGCAAATTTGGTCTTCTTCTCCAAGTGACCACGAAACTGCACGTCACTTGATATGTCGACGCCGAGGATTCCGATACTGGCTGAGACAACAAGGGGTGTTCCTTGAAACTGAGAAGATACGATGAAGGGTTACATTTTAGCGGTTCACGCGCAAACTTGTGTCTCAAAACTGGACTAGATTTAGTCACCCCCAATCCGAGACTTTGTTTAGCAAAGACTCGACTTCAGACAGAAGTTTGTCCCGGTACTCAGAGACGTTTTCCCGATAAATATACCGCCTGTGTACAGAGCATCACCAGTGCTGTCATCTGCGTAGCAATGAATGTTGCCGGTTTGCAACATTTTTTTTTATTTATCTCCCACTATACAATTATCTTTACAGGATTACCACCTAATGCGATAATGTAGACAACTATTTTTACCAACTCCAACTACACCGTTACAAGCTAATAATTTTCGGTTATAAATATGTATTTATTGTTATTTCAAATACCATATCTATGTCACAGTAGGACCATAGCTAATTTCAAATAAAGCTCTTACTATGAACCCACCCAGAGTACAACCAAATAAATCTATGTCTTCTGCTATACGGTTGAGGATACGGAGGGCGCGCGTAAACGGCGCATAACATATAATTGATATGCAGAAGAAACAGCGTTGGTAATAGCACGTAGCCTTGCACCAGCATTAATGGGCTTGTAATCGGAGCTTGCACTGTCTACAATGATCCTGAAGGTACAGCAGTAGTTAGGCCTGTAGTTAGACGGGTCTAAGCGGTCGCCTTTTTTAGGGATCGGGTGGACGAAAGCTGTCTTCCATGAATACGGGACTACGCCTAGAGAGTAGGTGTACCGGAAAAGACGCGTTTCAACCGATGCAACTCTGGAGCACACGTCTTCAGTACAATTGGGGGGATTCCGACAGGCCCACTCGACTTGTGGATATCCTGGGAGAGGAGAGCTTTGCGCACCGAGCGCTGTGTAAACCGCTCATCCGGCATGGAGCACTCACACCGCGGGATGGTCGGCGGTGTGTTCCCCCCGTCATCGAGAGTAGAGTTGGAAGCAAAGAAAGAGCCTTACAGATCAATTTTCTCTATGACCACGGCCACTGAGGTATCCTCCCTGTGCAGAGATCCACCACAGTCCACCTGATGGTAAGTGGTTGCTGTGCTCAATTACAAATCAAAATGCAGATGCGTTGTCACCTGTGAGGACTAAGATGGAATGCCTCGTTTCCAGTAAAAAGGGTCTCCGGTTCTCTACAGTCACCATACGAAACACAGCAGCATTATGCTACTATTTCACGCTGGTATTCTGTGAGAGCGTGGTCCTTCCCCATTTGAGCCGACCCATTCGTGCTACAACTTTACTACTAATATAACTGCAGCATAGCTCTACCATGTTAAATAAGAAAACAAAAATTTACCTTCATTGTCACTATCCTCTGATCTTCGTCTCTTCCTATTTTCTTTCTCTGTCTTTTTTTGGCTGCCAGGAGTTCTTTTGTCATCTTTATATTTAGAAGTTTTGCTACTCGATTCAGGCGTCTTAATATTATTAATTCTTGCATTGTTTTTACTACAAGATTCATCTTTTGTTTGCTTCTGTACATTATTGTTCGTTTCATCCTGGCCTCTTTTTAAACCGTCATTGTTTTTAGTTCTATGAGCTTCTTCCCTTTTATTCTTGTCCTCCTTGTGTTTCATAACAACCCGGTCGATCTTCGCATGAGGTTGCTCGTCATCATCTGTATACATAAGGCTGTCTCGGCTCCTGTCTGCAGCGTGCCCCCTGTCACGATTATCTCGTTTATTGCCAGTCTTAGCTATCGGGGTCTTGATTAGCTTTGTGTCCGCATCGGATATATTTTTTAAAGCTTGTGATGAAGCTTGTCTAATTTGAGCGCCTGAAATAACGAAAAACGTATGAAATATTATTACTAGAATAAAAGTATAAAAACTCGCCAAGTGCGTGTTGGGCCTCGCACAATGTCCTCTACATTGTGCATGGGTTGGATAGGCTTCAGTAGTTGCAAGTCACAACATGTTGACTTTCTTGATAATGAGCGTATTAAGTGAGTTCGCGGTTTGACCACTGTTATGGCTAAAATGGGCTAAAATAGGACGATAGTTACTGTAGGACTTCTTTTCCAATCAGACTTATAGTGAGTGGCATTCAAAAAAGATTTGAAAATTATACAATCTATTAATAATATGTTTGTGATCATATCCTAGGCGGCCCCATCCATTACATCAGATTTGATAGATCACAAATCCTCGCGAAAGAACATCGATTCCTACCACAGATTATATGAGACTATTGAAATTAAAAAACATCGTAACTTCAATAGAGAAGAAGGCGGTACTATCACCTGCTTGGGACCCTGTAGTTAATAAAATTAAAACTAAATCCAAGCATACCACTGCAAGACTTCAAGACACTGTGAGTTAATTCCGCGTAGATTGGACCATAAATAATAATTAAAAAGCTGAAAGTCTCCGGGTTAACACTGATATCGGGACGTTAGTCACCTTAGTCCCCTGTGACCATGGGTGTTGGAAAGCACCCGAAACGTAGGGAATTAAAATCAGGTAAATTAAACGCGAAAAAACCCGTAAAAGTATTTTTAATCAATGTGCAGTGTTTGCGTAAATATAAGAAATCATTTGTTAATTCTACTTAGGTGTGATAGTTTTCCCTTTAACTTCAGTATATATACTACTATAGTGTGTACTTTTCACATTTCCAAACACAGTGGTTTATATGGTAGAGGGGCGGACACCTGACTGTTAATGAAAAATACCACTTTAAAGCCATTAACTTATATATTACTAGCGTAAGGACTAGGTCGACCGAACAACTAAAACGGACCAGTGCGCTGGCCCTAAAATTACAGTTTAGGGCCAACGCGAATCGGTCGACAGTGGTGCTCGCGCAGGACAGATTTGTTTGTCACAGATATGTCTAGTTGCGTGGTAACAGAATGCAAAAATTACGATACAAAGATTTAAAAAAAAACATGGGATATCGTATCATCGGTAAATAACCTTATATTAATTTTGTTACAATTAAATTATTATAAAAACGCATTTTTAAAGTTTTATTTTACAGTTAGCTTAGTTACGTTACCAAGATTCATAAGCGACAGTAGCCTAATGGCAGGGCGCGGACCGCGAACTCAGAAAGGTCGTGGGTTCGAATCCACCATTCGATTACTGGCGTGAACCACTCGTAACACAAGCAATTTAAGCTTACCACAAGTGGTTAAGGGGAATATTAGTAATGTTTATAGCATTGTTAATATTCTTTAAAAAAAAAAGATTGGGCCAGGGTTGGAGATTCAGACCCTCAAAAATATTGTACTTGGAAAATAAAATTACACTATATAAAAAAAATCATATCACCTTTGACGTTTCATGTTTCGTTTTTCCCATGTGCCGGGATTTTGGCGTCACGCGACTAGTTTATCTATACGTTTCGTTTTTGACGGTTTTATTTTTATTTCTGTTTAATTTTTGTCTAAAAAACGCAAGTTAAATTTTGAATATTGGTACCTAATATATTTTATATTCAATAATGATAAAACTAAAAGAGTATAAAAGAAACCATGTCTGCTTAATTGAATCTGAAAATCTGATTCATAAAATATTCTAAATTCTGTTTTCAAATCGATTGCTTCTGGAGCATATATAGTGTTTTTATCGTGGTAGCCCCTCATTATAGTTGTCTCAAGGATGCAACATAAATGCATCGATCGAGCATCGATTGACCAGAAAGGGAGCTAATTCTAATTTTATTAAAAAAACGCGGTACTCATGTACACTACAGAAACTCTTAATATCGTAGGTTAGATTAAAACACAACAAGTCGACCTTTAGGTAAAATTATGGTATTTTCGCGTAGTATTATCGCTATGCCGTGTAGTGGCGGTTAAGAATATCCACTACCCCATATCTTCCCGTGGGTGTCGTAAGAGGCGACAGAGGGAGACAGGCAGGAGACATGATGACAACTGTGACGTAATAAAAAACTGCGGTTGCCAACCCGCTCGCCAAGCGTGGCAACTATGGCAAATACCCCCAATGAACAAATACACAAACAGACGGCCCCCAGTCCCCGGCGGCCCCGCTATTCCTGGCTACGGTGGCGACCATGGTAACGGCGGGGCAGGGGGTGCTAAGAATCTCCGGTGGAGGTTCGGTTGCCACCTACGACGACTCGACCTGGCAACATATAACGCACGCACCCTGAGGACTGACGAGAAGATACTGGAGCTGGAAGAAGAGGTAGACAAGTTGCGCTGGCATATTATTGGATTATCCGAGGTCCGAAGAGAGGGGGAGGACACGGCAATCCTCGAGTCCGGCAACTTGTTCTATCACCGGGAGGGCGACCATCTGTCCCAAGGAGGTGTCGGATTTATCGTCCACAAATCTCTCGTCAACAACGTTGTAAAGATTGGGAGTGTGTCGACGAGGGTCGCGTACCTGATACTCAGAATCACCAAACGGTATTCGCTGAAGGTCATTCAGGTTTACGCACCAACCTCGGCACATCCCGATGAGGAGGTGGAGGAAATGTATGAGGATATTTCCAGAGCCATACATTCCTCCAGAACCTACTACACGGTGTTGATGGGAGACTTCAACGCAAAACTGGGCACAAGAGAAAGCGGTGAGCTGAAGGTAGGGAAATTTGGAGTAGGGCAACGGAACCGAAGGGGGCCAGCAGCTGGCCGACTTTATGGAGAAAGAGGGACTCTTTATGATGAACTCTTTCTTCCAGAAGCGGCCCCACAGGAAGTGGACCTGGTCGAGCCCCGACGGTTCGACAAAAAATGAGATTGACTTCATTATGACGACCAGACGTCAACTGTTCAGTGATGTCTCAGTGATCGCAAGGGTGAAAACTGGCAGCGATCACCGAATGGTTAGAGGCACACTGAACCTAAACGTTAAGTTGGAGAGGTCTCGTCTAATGAAGCTAACGCCCCGTCCCCCCTCGTGCTCTAATCCAGAATCCCGAAACCTTTCAGCCCGAGTTACGTAACCGCTTCCAGTGCCTAGAAGATTGCAATGCAGTGGACGATATGAACGACAAGCTCGTGGAAACTGTCCATGCGGTCGGAGCTAAGTTCTGTAAGACCCGCCGCAGAAGAACACAAAAACTCTCCGATCACACTCTTAATCTCATGGCTGTTAGACGGGAGATGAGGCTGCAATCGTCTACAGATTTGACAGCATACAGGCAACTGAACAGACAGATCTCCAAATGCATACGGCGAGACTTACGCAACTTTAATACTTCTCGTATTAAAGAAGCGATCGAGCGGAACCAGGGCTCCAAAGTCTTTGCCAGAGATCTGTCTGCCAGAAAGAGCCAACTGTCAAGGCTGAAGACTGAGTGTGGCAACATCGTTTCCGGGACACCTGAGATTTTGAGTGAGATTGAGAGGTTCTATGGGCAGCTGTACACATCATCGTTGGAGCCACACGCAAGTGTGAGTAACGATCCAAGAGCAAGTCTTATCCGACACTATTCCGATGATATCCCGGACGTCAGTCTAAGCGAGATTAGAATGGCTCTCCAGCACCTTAAAAACGGCAGGGCCCCAGGCGAGGATGGAATTACAGCGGAGCTTCTGAAAGCGGGTGGAACACCGGTACTTGAAGTCCTTCAGAAGCTCTTCAATTCCGTCCTCCATGGTGGCACTACTCCAGAGGCGTGGAGCAGAAGTGCGGTGGTCTTGTTCTTTAAGAAAGGCGACAACGCTCTCTTAAAGAACTACAGACCGATTTCCCTTCTGAGCCGCGTCTACGTGCTGTTTGCGAGAGTCATTACGAATCGTCTCGCACGCAGACTTGACGACTTCCAGCCTCCCGAACAAGCCGGTTTCCGAAAAGGCTTCAGTACCATAGACCACATACATACCCTGCGGCAGATTGTACAGAAGACTGAAGAGTACAATCTGCCACTTTGCCTGGCGTATGTGGACTATGAGAAAGCCTTTGATTCCGTCGAAATTTGGGCGGTGCTACAGTCCCTTCAGCGGTGCCAAGTTGACTGTCGGTATATCGAAGTGCTGAAGTGTTTGTACAGTAGGGCTACGATGGCTATCCGAGTACAGAACCAGAGCTCGAAACCTATCCAACTGCAGAGAGGTGTAAGACAGGGTGACGTTATATCCCCGAAACTCTTCACCGCTGCATTGGAAGACGTTTTCAAGCTACTGGACTGGAAAGGATACGGTATTGACATCAATGGCGAGTACATCACTCACCTTCGATTTGCCGACGATATAGTCCTTATGGCAGAATCGCTGGAGGACTTAAGCACTATGCTCAATGACCTCAATAGTGCCTCCCAACGGATAGGTCTTAAGATGAACATGGACAAAACAAAGATCATGTTCAATGTCCATGTCACACCTATGCCGGTAGTTGTTGGGAGCACTATGCTCGAAGTTGTTGACGAATACGTTTACCTGGGACAAATAGTCCGACTAGGTAAGTCCAACTTCGACCGAGAGGTCAATCGACGGATTCAACTCGGCTGGGCAGCGTTCGGGAAATTACGGCATATCTTTTCGTCAGGTATACCTCAATCTCTAAAAACTAGATTGTACAACCAGTGCGTGTTGCCAGTGATGACTTACGGATCTGAGACGTGGTCCTTCACTGCTGGCCGTATGAGGACGCTTAAGGTCGCTCAGCGAGCTATGGAGAGGGCTATGCTCGGAGTTTCTCTGCGTGATAGACTCAGAAATGAGGATATCCGCAGTAAAACCAGAGTGACCGACATAGCCCAACGGATTAGTAAGCTGAAGTGGCAATGGGCCGGCCATATAGCTCGAAGAACCGATAACCGATGGGGAAGAAAGGTTCTCGAGTGGCAGCCTCGTACCGGTAGGCGTAGTGTAGGGCGACCCCCCACTAGATGGAGTGACGACCTGGTAAGACATGCAGGAAGTCGATGGATGCAGGTGGCTCAGGACCGTGCTTTGTGGCATTACTTGGGGAGGCCTATGTTCAGCAGTGGAGTTGTGAAGGGCTGTAATGATGAAATGATGATGATTATCGCTATTACGTAGTATATACGTATTATTACGATACTATGTACTACAAAATATGAAATAATGGTACACTTAGGATAATTATACTACGTAATCCGACCCTGGTTACGTCTTGTTTTGATATGACGTATGTATTATGTCAGATGCGCTACTTTTTCTTGTATGAAGAAGTTATGAGTAAAATATTTAGATGGGCCTATCCTTCCTTTTGAAATCATTTTTTTAAAGCTAAATATTTCGCAAACGGACCTTTTAATCGAAATGAAAGTTCCTTCATACCCCTAGTGTTTTTGAAAGACCTGCCTAACGATACCCCACACTATGGAACTGGTGAAAATAATCATCCTCCATTAACCTGTATGGGAGGTACACAAAATAAAAATGTTTATCAACATTTTATTTCTAAGTTATGTAGATGCGATTAACATTTATATATGTGCCAAATTATAGATTTGTAGCACTAAAGCTCTATGAGTAAAACCGCGAATGGAGGGACGGGTGGATGGACATGACTATAAGGGTTCCTCGTTTTTAAACTACGGAACCCCAAAAAGGTGACAGCCTGTTATGTCATATTGATGGTTGAAAAGTATCCTTATCTACTGAACAATCCAATATATTCTTCTGACAATATCTTTAACATGTGTAACTAACCTGTATTCGAGTTCTGATTATTGGCATCGTCTTGGTTCAGACTTTGTCGATGCCTTGCGAATAGCTCTCCCGGTCGGAATTCGTCCTCGTCTGATGAGTAGGTGCCAAGTTCTAGAAGTTTATTCTTAATGCCAGAAGCCGTAAGAGCGGGAGCTACAGACTGCGGCTCCACTGAGCTCACAGATGTAGTACCTTCTGGTTCATAAATATGTATGAAAGAGAGTCCAAACTGAAAATAAAATATTAAGGACTAACACATCACATGCGCAAATTTTAAACAATAAAAAATAAAAATATAAATTTCAGCTTGTTTTTGTTGCCTTACATCTGGCTACCTATTGTGGAAGGAGGAGTTCTACAAGCAAGTAGATGGTGTGGCGATGGGCTCACCTGTATCTCCCATTGTCGCCGACATATTCATGGAAGACTTTGATGAGAAAGCCCTGCTTAGTTCTCTCATAAATCCAAGGTTCTACAAGCGGTACGTAGACGACACTTTCACAATTCTACCTTTAGATAAAGTAACTGCATTTTTAGACCATCTTAACTCTATAAATTCTAAAATTCAGTTCACAATGGAGTTAGACGCAAACAATTCCTTAGCTTTTCTAGATGTGTTAGTAATTCAGAATCCTGATAACACCTTGAGCCATACTGTGTATAGAAAAAAGACCCATACAGATAGATATTTAAACGGTGATTCTCACCACCATCCTTCACAGTTAGCTACCGTGGGTAAATCTTTGTTTCAGAGAGCACGAGGGATCTGTGACAGTAAACACCTGGCTGCAGAGCTCCACCATGTCAAGCAAGTTTTGCATGACAACAAGCTTCGAGTCCCGCGCCTACTTCACAGTGAACGAGTGAAGCCGGCCACAGTCGAGCGTGTACCTGCTGTACTGCCATATTTTAGAGGAGTCACTGACAATATTGGCTACATCTTGAAGCGCGCTTCCATCAAAACATACTTCAAGCCGCTGAAGAAGATTGGTCAGTTTTTACCATCGGTCAAGTGTAATGTCCCTCTGCAAGATGCAGGAGTGTACAAGCTTGATTGTGAATGTGGTCTCTCATACATAGGACAAACTAAAAGATCAATAAAAACCCGCATTAAAGAACATATAGCTGATGTGAAGAATCGACGCTCCGGGAAGTCTGCAGTCTGTGAACACGTACAGGATCGCCCCCATCACTACATCAGATTTGATAGACCGCAGATCCTCGCTAAAGAACACCGATTCCTTCCAAGGATGATTCGCGAGGCTATTGAAATCAAAAAACATCCTAATTTCAATAGAGAAGATGGCTGGGTGCTACCATCTGCTTGGGATCCTATAATAAATAAAATTAAATCCCAACCCAAGCATACAACTGCAAGACTTACCATAAGTTCATACTGCATAGATCGGGACAAAAGTTAAATTTTAATCTATGGTAACCGCGGTTAACTATGACATATGGACGTTGAACATCTCAGTCCTGCCCGTGACCATGAGTGCTGTAAAGCGTTCGAAACGTCGGGTAATTAAAAAAGTTAAATACACGCGATAAATTCCGTAAAAACTAGTATTATTTCAATAACCATCTATACAAATGAATTTTCCATTATAGTGTACCATGCTTATTCTTACTCCGCTAGGCTAAGATACTGTACCTGGCAATGTTTATTGTAGGGTTGCGAGCACAGGACTCTAAGTCTATCCCAGCGGGTGTTGGACTTCACGGCCAACTGGTCCCCACTGAAGGAGCGCACGCGATCCACTGGTACATCTCGTCTGGACTCACTGGGGCTGGTGAACACGCAGCGAGGAACCAGAACCTTGGACAATTGTCACAATAATACTTACAACGATATCCTATTACCATTATATTCAGCAGTTTTCTTGAAGATCGGAGCATCAAGGTAGACAACATCAAGTAGACGGTTCATGCTCTGATCACAAACTAATTAACGCGGGTGTTCCAAAAGGCTACGTGCTATTATTGGTGATGCTTTATACACCGGCAGTGCGAATATTTCTCGGGAAAACGTTGCCGAGTACAGGAACAAACTTGCGTTTGAAGTCGAGACTTTGTTGAACAAAGTCTCGAACTGGGAGCAACTAAATCTAGCCCAATTCAATCCCCAAAAGACACAAGTTTGCGCATTTACCGTTAAAAAGAACCCCTTTGTCGTATCTCCTTGGTTGCAAGGCATTTTCATTGTTGCGTTAGCCAGTATAGGAATCCTCGGCGTCAACATATCGAGAGACGTACAGTTTCGTGGTCACTTGGAAGAGAAGGCCAAATTGGCCTCTAAAAAGCTTGGCGTGCTCAGCAGAGCGGGACAGTATTTCTTGCCGGCACACCGCCTGCAACTTAACAAGGCCGCACATGGAATACTGTTCTCATCTCTGGCCTGGGACTCCACAGTGCCAGCCCCTTCCATTTGGTCACAGCCAGCTCAGAGCTGTTCGAATCGTCGGTGACCGAGCTCTTTCCGATCGTCTTGACTCACTGACACTGCGAAGAGATGTTGCATCTCTTTGTGTGTTTTATCGTATTTACCACGAGGAGTGCTCTGAGGAATTGTTCACACTAATTCCATCCGCACAATTCCACCATCGCACATCGCGACAAAACTCGCGATACCGTCCATACCATCTAGAAGACTGGTGGTCCACCACTGCGATTTAAAATAAGTTTTCTTCCTCACACAACTTCCATGTGGAATCAACTACCACCAGACATATTTCCGAAACGATACCTTCAAGAAAAGAGCCTACTCCTTTTTAAAAAGCCGGCAATACACCTGCAATTCACCTGGAGTTTCAGTTGTTCATGGGCGGCGGTAATCACTTACCATCAGGTGAGCCGCACGCTCGCTAGCCCCCTCTCCTATGAAAAAATCCTCATATTAGTCGTATATTCATTTCATTATTTTTATAAGAAGAGTGACAAACAAGCACACAGTCCACCTGACGGTAAGTGGATGCTGTGGCTCACAGACACACATCTCCATGCATCTATCCACTACAGCCTATCAAAAGTCCATGCTGAACATAGGCCTTCCACAGAATTGCCTATTAGAAATTTTGCTATAGTTGCCATGCTTGGCCAGGGGGTTGGCAACCGCAGTTTTTTATTATGTACAGTTGTTATGAGGAAGATGTTGCTATACATCTCCTGTTCCGGTTTCCCTCCGTCACCTCATAAGACACCCATGTGATGATATGGGGTAGTGAATATTCTTACATCACCACAACACGGTTTACATATACATCTACCCTCAATTAAATGCACCCTGCAGACTTTAAGCTTTAGCAGGTTTGATGCATATTATTTAATTTGTTTCATATTATTAACACACCGTCTCTGTTACAAGAATATTGTAATATTGTTTAGTCAGGACATACTTGGTATTGGTCGTTAGGTGTTTCCGATGAGCCCACAAGTACCTCAACAAAGGCTGCATGATGCGCTCCAATATGAACTGCAGATATCTGAAAATGGAATTTTTGTTTCAAATCAATACTCATCAATATCAACAATATCGAATCATCATAATAATCGACGTCTGTCGAGCTATTTCGCTATCCCCGTGAGTCACTTAGGCATGTCATCTCTGGTAGTTTGGCACTTTCTAACTCTGAGAACTTGCACAAGCACAAGAGCGACACCTGGTGTAAAATCCTGGCTACTAGAGCCAGGATTTTACACCAGGTGCTCGGTCTGAATACGGTCTCATGGATCGGAAACTGCCTTATTATAAGTACTTGCTGGAAGCCTTGCTTGAAAATGATCACGCCAGGCTCTACTGGAACCTGCCATCATCACAGACAGAAGAATCTGTTCTTGCGAATAAACCTGATAGTGCTGATGGACCGGGTATAGTCAAGGATATTTTTGGTCGACATTAAAATTCCGTATGACGAGAACTTCGTGAAAGCTGAGTCAGATAAGCAAACAGAATATCAGGACTTGGCTCAAGAGGTGACCGACATGTGGGGTGGTATGAAGTTATTCTTGTGTTGTTTCTGCGAATGGGCTAATCCCGACCAGCTTCTCGGGTCATCTGAGGCGACTGGGGCTCCGTGACGGACCGCTCCGGGCTCAAATGCAGAAGGCGGTGCTCCTCGATACCGCCCGCATCGTCCGCTGGTTTCTTTCCCTTTGCTGTGGACTTCCATCTGGTTGGGCTTTTATTTATTTATGTATTATTTTTTTATTTATGTTAGTATATTAAATATATATTTATGATTATTTATCATTTCCTTTTATATATTTATTCCGCCCAACTAGATGAGAATACACTAATATTACCCCAAAATAATAATAATATTGAGATCTAATTTATTATAATTTTATCCATGCAGTAACAGTGTAAGAACATCCATTAGCTCATATTGTGCAATGGCTGTTATGGGAGGTGATACCGGGAAACAAACCAGAACATGGCTAGCTACTTCCACATAACTACTAGAAAAAAACTGCAGTTGCCAACCCACCTGACAAGAGTGGCAACTATGGCAAGTACTGTCCTAAGATTCACATTATAGTCCACCTGAGCGCTATGCTCAATGACCTCAATAGTGTCTCCCAATGGATTATGGAACCGTTACGAACTGGTAAGACATGCAGGAAGTCGATGAATGCAGGTGGCTCAGGACCGTGCTTTGTGGCATTCCTTGTGGGAGGCCTATGTTCAGCAGTGGACTTGTGAAGGGCTGTAATGATGATGAATGATGAGATTAAATAACATTTTTATACATCATACACATATTACTACTGTTTTAGAGCTTTTTACCCAATTGCATTATGAGTTTTCAGACATATTTAGGAACTGTACTTAAGTATACTGCTTGTATATGTAATTGTGTATATACTTGTTCATATAATTGTGTACAAAGTGAAACTTCAATATGACATATAATTCTTCTTTTGTTTTATATTTTACATAAGTAGGTTAATAAGGTATACACAAAAAAATCTTACAAGAAAACATGAAGTTTTTGAATTTTAATACTGCTCTAAATTACTCCACTGTGTCGATAAAGAAGTTTTACTTCAATAAAGTAAAATAACATCTTACCGTTACCGCACGAGCAAGCTGAAGCACAACGGAAGAAGACTGTTCACCCTTTTGACAAAGCCACTTTTTTTTGCTCACTTCCCCTGCCAGTAGATTATTTGCTTGGTTTTCCTAGTGTTAGAAAATTAATATATGTATATATTTACGATATTTAATTAAATGGTATTTTTTTAAATATTCGGTCAACAACAAAAATCAGCTAGAAAGTTATTTGGACAACATAATATATCTTTGATAACTGTAAATAAACTATCGGCAAGACCTGGCCAGCAACTAAATCAAAGATTATCATATAATATTATAAGTAGATATTTGGTCAGCTTGATAATATCTATAGATGTGAAGAGTGCACGCCTTGCAATACATAACGCAGTGTTGGTACCGACTTTGTTATATGACAGCGAATCCTGGGTATGCCAGAAGAAGCATAAAAGCAAGTTGAATACAGTGGAGATGCGATCTCTTCGTCAAATGTGTGCTGTTACCATAGCCGATCGAAAGCGAAACGAAGAGATTCGTAATATGGCAGGATTGAAAGATGACCTTATCACAAAAATTGATAGGGGCGTACTCCAATGGTTTGGGCACGTTGAGCGAATGAGTGAAGACCGAATGGTGAAGAAAATATATAGAGCGAAAGTAAATATTAAAAGGTGTCGAGGTAGACCGAGACCTACTTTCGAAGACCATGTGAGCAAATTGCTCGAAGAGGGGAAGGTCAAGAGTACTCGGATACCTAGACGTGCATGCATAAGAAGAAGTTAATGAACCTGAAAGAAGCGAAAGAGGTATGTAGGGATTGTGACACTTGGCGATCTGTTCTCTCTGACTACCCCGTTAGGGATTGTGCGTGAAGATAAGTAAGTGAGTAAGTTGATAATATCTATTGTTCATTACATTGAATACAAAATTTATGCAAATCCATTATAATTAATAAATAATTACCTAAAAAATCTTAACATTCTATGAAATAGTTTTATATACCTAACATAAATAATAATATATAAGATAAAAATTGTATAGTTAGTAATATCTATTTTCAAATAGTAGGTAAAAGAGTCAGTCCATTAATTAATGTCCAATAACTCAATGCAGCAAACAAATGGCCCAATTTGTAGCAGTAGAAATAATTTCAATTATCAAATCAAAATTAATTTTACAGCTTGCAAAAATTTGATAAAATCTGAATCATAATTTTATGTTCTATTACTAATATTACTTATTCTATCAAGCGATCTGGCCCAACTTCAAACAGGTGATTTGTTGATTACGACAACAATGCCATCAACTACACAAATTTGCATCAAAATCAGCTGAGCCATTTTTGAGTTTAGCAAGACTAATGGACAGCAATTGATTTTTATGTATAGAATATATTTAATTTCCTTTAACATCATTTTTAGAATTGCCTAATATAATTTACTTTATATTTATAACTTGAATTTCAAAAAGAAGACTCCGTAAGTCGTAGTTAGTAAAATATAATGAGAGCAATAATATTCAAAATGAAAGTTCGGGTTTGGGGCTTCTAATCTATTGTTATTGTCTTATACATATGCAATGAATTAATACATGCATAAAACTTTCTAACACAGAGGTGAATGTTATGTTTGTTCCTTGTCGACACCAGACAAGATTACTTTTAGCGGAGCTTGATCCGTCAGTATTTGTTTGATTTATCTTTGGTTTGGCTGAGCTTGAAAAAAATATTGATAAAAAATCTGCAAATAGTTTAAATCAAAAGAAGATAACTAAGATAGATTAAAGATAGGTACTTTAGTGTACAGTTTACTTTATTAATATGTAATTTGTTTTAATATGTAAAAATATATACTATAAAACATAAGTTGAATTATTATTCAAATTCGACTCTACAAATCGAAAAATATACTTAGAAATCGCACCTCTGTAAGTCGAAATTTAAGCATTTAAATCATACATATCTCGAAGTTTTTGTTAAGTCTAAGACTCGTAAAACATTAGAAACATTAGTTATAAAGATTACACTGTATTTTCATAACATAATAATTTTTATAAATTTAAATAAGTTTTCAATATTTATAAATCTTTGCTGAATGGCTTTACTTGAAGGCCTTTCGATGAAAAAAGAAACAGTCCTCTTAGCAGTAGTAGCAGTGATAAATACAATTTGTTTAGAAACTTCACGCTGCAGGAATCATACCAACCAGTCTCTGCAGTAAATGGCACAAACATAAAGTCATCTTTCACACTCATATTTGCAACATTTTCTAAGTTCAGCTACCTCTATTGCTGCCCTGGTCCTAAACATGGTACCGAGATGAGAGGCCGCCAAGGTGTTCATGTATGGGATCAAAGTCATACCATTGTCTTTTGCTCCCATCTCTGTATATGCCACAAGGCTCTTAAACCGAGATTAAGTTACCAGAAGTAAGAGTCCTTTGGATAATGGTAATGGGATGGACCAACCAATTATTATTCTTGAATTCATACAAATTAAAACTGTTGATAGTTATTAATTTTAGAGAAAAAACAGATATAAATTAATTGTAGCGAAAATGCTTAAATTACTGCATAATTTTTCAGGGATACACGAGTGTATGAGATATGTAACTACTGTAAAACTAGGATTAGAAGAAATTAAATGAAGTAGACCTGAGAAATAGAATTGGCATCAGACAGAACTATATTCAATAAATCAAACTTAAAGAAATAACAGAAAAACATAAAATTCAAATTTAAAAGTTCACTATGGCAAAAATCTCATACGGAGATTTACTTTTCGTTATTCATAAATTCGTTTCTTTATAAATTTTTATCTTACGGGATCTTCGCTGCTAACGCTGACAATATAGTCAAATTTAACTCGCGGCATTTTGACGTTTTAATTAACTTTATTTCAGATAAGTAGATAATTTACAAATAAATATGATAAAGTTTACTATTTGCGCGGAATGTATCATATTTTCTGTCCAAGACCCAAGAGTCAAATGTCATATGCTCAAATGTCAACTGTCAACCATAGATACATTTTTTTATTAACTGGCTTTACGGCTCTGGGTTCTAGCCCATCTAAGCCTATCATTTCTTTCGGAATCTTTATTTTATATTCTTGTTCTTCACAATATGCTGATGCGTCACATTGCGAAGCCCTTGGGAGATTTTGACGAGAGATTAACCTAGCGGACTGTTGATGACGACAGCCACTTAAGTTCATAAGGCGCCCAAGCGACCAAAATACCTTGAGGTATATATCGACATCAAACCACTTGTTTCGTCGTTTTCTCTAATAATTCACACGCAATCGCATCACTTTTAAGAATCCAAATCCACTTCAAAACCATTATTCAAGCAACAAAACAGGAGCGACAATCCGTCTACGGCCAAGTTCCCGCCAAAACTTCATAGATACGTTGTCATCGTAGACCTCAGAGTAATTACTAGCATAGAGAGAGTCCTAAAATAGGAAAAAAAATCTTATAGCTGAAGTCTTTATAAACAAAATAAGATAGCTTATTCTCACCTTTTTTCTTTTACAAGGTGGTTGCCGTTTTTCAATTCCATAGACACCTCTATTGATGTGCATTAGCGTAAGAAAAAACGTTGTCGATAAATTCATTTAGTCTATGACAAAGTAAAATTAGGGTTATACCGCAAAAAGTTCACTGTGAAAAATCTATTTCAATTCAGCCGATATATTTCTTCCAAATTATCCTTAGACTTAGTATGGATTTAACAACTAATAATAACCGTGTTTGTTCAACATTTTTCGATGCTTATTTTGCTCAGGTAACCACAAAGCCACAGATTCTAAATGTCCTGAACACTCAAGACAAAATAATATTAAAATTCAATCTCATACCTTGAAGCATCTCAAAAGTATCTCCAAGTCTATTCAAAATCATATGCTGATGTTTTGATTTCAAAAATCCCTGAAAATTCTTCGCTTTCTACGAATCCTACAATCAAACAGGATACGACAAAAAAAGTCATCAAAAATTATTGCAGATCTTTAATTTCCGCAACCTGAGGACGTTTGTGCTCTTCGAGTTTTACCAGATACTTCACAGGGTAATTTTGATTCTGTAGAAAGCATTATAAATTTCCTTATAAACATAATCATATCTTCGTATTCGTCGAAGTTAACGTCTTACGATGCTCGCTTACTAAATTCTATACCTAAAATTCTCCATGACATTCACTCTCACAAGGATCCTTCAATGGAATTGTAGAAGCATTTTAGATAAACGTACTGAAATAATTTATTTATTAAAAAGTACAATGTGTGTATCGCTGCTATTTCAGAGACATGGCTGAAACCGGATTTGAACATCAGAGTCATGGTTTATGTTTTGTTCGAAGTGACAGATCTGATGGTTATGCCGGATGTACTTCGCTTATAAAAAATAATATAACTTATTCTATTATAGATATTTATGATTAAAATATTTGACTTTAATATTGTAGCAGTAAGAATTCAAAATATTACATTCGTTTCTATGTTCCCTCCCCTTCTGTCCATACGCCTTCTTACTCAAGCCATTTATAATTCTTGGTGACTTTAATTGTCATCATTATTTATAGGGTGATAATACTGATAGATACGGCGGTTTATTAGTTGAAATAATTGACGAACTTGACATTGGCGTCCTTAATATTGGTAAAATTACCAAACGCTCTCGTCCTAATGAGTCTAGAAGTGCTGTAGATTTATCAATTTGTACTCCTGATTTAACCTCTCTTTTTTAAATTGGCCAGTTCTAGATAGCTCTCACGGCAGTGATCATTTTCCTATTCTGATTTCCTTACCGAACAAAAAATTGGCAGAAATTAATAAAAAACCATGTATTAATACAACATATACAAATTAGACAGAGCGAACTGGAACCTGTACAATATTTTTCTTTACAATGAAATTCTAAAAATCGCTCCTATTTCTGAAAATAATATAACTTCAATTGTTGAAGCGTTTACAAATGCAATTATAAATGCAGCAGATCAAACAATTCCTGTTAAAACTCTAAATAATAAGTGTAGGCCCTCCCCTCCATGGTGGGATTCTGAATGTACTGAGGCCATTCATAATAGGAAAAAAGCCGAAAAACATTATAAATTAGACATGAGTTCGGAAAACTATACATACCTTCAACGTATAATAATATAACTAAAAAATAAGAACTGACTAAAAATACTCTACGTACAAAACGACAAACAAGTCGGCATGCCTTTTATTCCTCAATTTCTCCTTCAATACCTTCATCAGTTGTTTGGCGTAATATTAGAAAATTTCGCTGTTGTTTTTCATCTTTTTCTTACAGTGGTGCCATTCCCTCTCAATCATTAAACACTTTTTGTAGATAAACTTGCCCCTCTTCTGCTCCTTTGAGAGAGGATCTACGTCAAAGTATTCCATGTGATTCTTTTTTTGATCCCTTAGAACGTCCATTTTATTTATATGAATTAAATCTCGTCCTTTCTCACGTTCACGATTCAGCTCCTGGTTTAGACGGTATTCCATATTCACTACTTGCCAAATGTAATGATCAAATTTTACCCTACTATTTAAATATCATTAACGTTTTGTTATTTAAATATCATTAAGTCTTTGCACAAATTTCTAATATACGAATTTAATATGGGAATTATGTTCTCTTGTTTGTAGGCACATTTTAATTCTTCGGTCAAATCGTAATATGGAATGCCTTGCACGTGTTTTTCACAATAACGAATAGTTTTTTTGTCTTTTGGCGACAAATAATTGAAAGGATAACTTGGTCGAAACAAATAATGATCGATAAACGCATCATTTTTATTAGATAGTTTTACATCTAGAATAGCCATTTCTCTACATTGAAAATGTTTATGAGGATATGTAATGTAAAATCCGTCCATGTCGATGATGTATCTAATATTTTTTAGATTTTGTGTCAATTTGAACCAAAATGTTAAAAGTATTTACACGTGACTAAAATATGTTTGTTCCAACAAACTTCACATAACAATTCATTCTTCATTACTTCCCCCATTTCTTCCTTCTGCTCTTGTCTTCCTGTAATTTAAGTAAACAGAATCACATTCACTAATGATCAACTGACTAATAATGACTGTCATTGTTAAAAAAGTATTTTTTAACTTTTTCAGTTTCTGCTATTGTCTTTGTATTTATGGCTAGGAAATGTCCGCGGCGCGGCCTCAATGCATGTTGGCGAACTTCACATGCCTTCGAAATTTTCTCAGACATGCAGGTTTCCTCACGATGTTTTCATTCACCGCCGAGCACGTGGTAAATCAGCACGTAAAATTGCAATTAACAATTTAATTGGTGCCGGCGGGGATCGAACCCGCATCGCGTACTGTGAAATTTACAGCTTGCGCTAACCATCTGAGCTACCACGGCTTAATCATATACACACACAATATTTAAATATAATTTGTTAACACTAAATCATACACACGTAAGAAAATAACAGAAAGAAAAGTAAGTTTGTCAATAGAATAAACACTTAAAATTGCAATTAACAATTTAATTGGTGCCGGCGGGGATCGAACCCACGTCGCGTAATGTGAAATTTACAGCTTGCGCTAACCATCTGAGCTACCACGGCTTAATCATATACACACACAATATTTAAATATAATTTGTTAACACTAAATCATACACACGTAAGGAAATAACAGAAATAAAAGTAAGTTTGTCAATAGATTAAATCTATGGCCTTTGATGCGTTGAAGTAACACAAATGTAGTATTGATAGATCCACTTCGGTCAAACGACCATACACTAACTCCATGACTGTAGTTGCTTGGTTTTATATAGTACCAGTAAGTAATAATTCTAATTTAAAGAATTTCTACAGTGGAATTGATAATAACTTTATGCGTCAACAAGCTTATCTCACATTTTGTTGCTTATCTCAACATTACGTCATGTCGCGTCTTGTTCAGTGTATTGATGACTCAAATACGTTTTGTATAACACAAAATATTGCAATTTAATATTTAGAAATCACTATAATTGATCATTCCTATGTTAGTCATTGAGTAGATTGTACTGTAATAATCTACTAATAGCAGTAATACCATGGATACACTAGATGTACAACGACATCTGAAAAAGATTCACCCCAGTCTAGAAAATAATGTTTATGCTGCTAATAGACTGCCCATGTACACACACGTACCAACGTATATACCTAGTCAGGTCATAAGTATTGTCACACAGTAAAAACTTTTCTTTTAGAATGCTGGCCACAAAAAAGTTTATTGAATTCGAATTGTTCATAAAAATAAAACTGTATACTTTTTAGAATTTTACTCATTTTTAAATATGGAGTGGACGCTTAAAGAAGAACATGTTGCAGTTATTGCGTTGCATCGTTGCGGTTACGCGCCAATTCAAATTTTTGACATACTGAAAAATTTGAATATAACCAAAAGATTCGTTTATCGTACCATCAAACGATACAATGAAGACTCTAGTGTAGATGACAGGTCAAGAAGTGGTCACCCTCGGTCTGTTAGGACTCCAGCAGCGATAAAAGCTGTGAAGACGCGAATTTAAAGAAATCCCAAACGTAAGCAGAAACTGTTAGCCCTTCAGATGGGGTTAAGCAGAACCACGGTGAAAAGGGTGTTAAATGAAAACTTAGGGCTTCGGGCATATCGAAGAAAAACAGGACATCGTTTGAATGCTCGTCTAATGGACCTGAGACTGAAGAGATGCCACGCTTTGTTGAAGCGGTACGCGGGAAAAAATATCGGGAAATTCTTTTTTCGGATGAAATTTTTTTACCATAGAAGAGAGCTACAACAAACAAAATGATAAGGTGTACGCACACAGTAGTGAAAAAGCGAGCAACCGTATTCCGCGTGTCCAACGAGGTCATTTTCCATCCTCGCTCATGGTATGGTTGGGAGTTTCTTATTGGGGCTTAACAGAGGTACATTTTTGTGAGAAAGGTGTAAAAACGAATGCAGTTGTTTATCAAAATACAGTCCTGACGAACCTTGTGTAACCTGTTTCTCATACCATGTTCAATAACAGGCACTGGGTATTCCAACAAGATTCGGCGTCAGCTCATAGAGCGAAGAGCACACAGGACTGGCTGGCGGCGCGTGAAATCGACTTCATCCGGCACGAAGACTGGCCCTCCTCCAGTCCAGATTTGAATCCGTTAGATTACAAGATATGGCAACACTTGGAGGAAAAGGCGTGCTCAAAGCCTCATCCCAATTTGGAGTTACTCAAGACATCCTTGGTTAAGGCAGCCGCCGATATTGACATGGACCTCGTTCGTGCTGCGATAGACGACTGGCCGCGCAGATTGAAGGCCTGTATTCAAAATCACGGAGGTCATTTTGAATAAACTATAGTGTCATAAGAATCTATGTTTTGTTAAGTTCATTTTGGTATATAAATGGTTACATAATGAATAAACTTGTTTCAATTATTTTATATTAAACATGTGATAGAATTTATGACCTGACTAGGTAATATGCAATTTGGGTACAGATGATAAACCAGGGTCACATTGGGTAGCTTTATATATCGATACGAATGACGTCGGTCAATATTTTGATTTATATGGACGAGCACCTGTACGATATCATCTAGAGTTTTTAAAAAGGAATTGTAAAAGATGATAGACTACCCCAGGAGGGTACCAGCACCCCTGGAGAATCCCTCGCTGAGCATCCACGACCATGTTTCTCCACTTCTGAGCGTGGGTGCTCAGGCTGCCCCGCGTATTCTGGGGGGGCAATATTCCGCTCAAGACTAAAACTGCTCGAGGCAAACGGAGCAGCAAGACCAAGGCGACCCCTGCCACGCTGTCCGTGAATTTCTGCAATATCAGGGGACTTCACTCTAACCTAAACGCCGTCCACTACCATCTCGAGACGGCGAGGCCGGCTCTGCTCTTTCTGACCGAGACGCAGGTGTCCTCTCCGGCTGATGTCTCGTATCTCTCCTGTCCGGGGTACAAACTGGAACACTCCTTTGTGCCTCGGGCTGGAGTTTGCGTTTACGTCAGAGAGGACATCTGTTCTCGACGCCTCGGCAGACTTGAAGGTTCGGACCTGTCCATCCTTTGGCTACGCGTAGACAGCGACGACCATCCGCGCGTCTACGGGTGCCTCTATAGGTCCCATAGCGGTAATGCCGAAACAGACCGACTCTTCGACCACGTCCAAATGGCTGCAGATTCGTTGCTACAGCAGATCCCCTCCGCAGAGATCATGATCCTCGGCGACTTTAACGCCCATCACGCCGAATGGCTCGGTTCACTTTTAACCGATCATGCGGGGAGATCTGTTCATGATTTTGCCTTGGCATATGGTCTGACACAACTGGTTACTTCGCCTACGCGGATTCCAGATGTGGAGGATCATGCACCTTCCCTGTTGGACCTTCTGCTGACCTCTCACCCGGACGGATATCAGATTTCCGTTGACGCCCCTTTAGGTTCCTCGGACCATTGTCTTGTCCGGAGTGTGGTGCCACTCACGCTGAAACCGCGGTTGCATTCTGCAGGCTGCCGCCGTGTTTGGCACTATAGGTCAGCCGATTGGGATGGGATGCGGTCTTTCTTTGCATCCTACCCTTGGGGGCGGGTTTGCTTCTCGCCGGATGATCCCAACGTTGTTGCGGATTCTGTCGCTGATGTGGTACTTCAGGGTATGGAACTTTTTATTCCTTCCTCTGTGGTGCCCATTGGAGGCAAATCTCAGCCATGGTTTGGTCGCTCCTGTAAAATAGCATCATGCTATAAGCAGGAGTGCTACCGAGCCTGGGCTGACGCATCAGCGTCCAGGGATGTAAACATCAGCGCTCTAAAAAAGAAGTATAATTCCACCTCTAGGTCCTTCAAAAGAGTCATTGCCAAGGCAAAGTCAGAGCACATAGGCAGAATTGGCGAGAGACTAGTTCGTCTTCCTTCTGGAACCCGTGCATTCTGGTCTCTCGCCAAGGCTGTCCAAGGGAATTTCTGTCAGCCATCTCTTCCATCTCTGCACAGGGAGGACGACTCACTGGCCCACACCGCAAAGGAGAAAGCCGATCTTCTAGGCTCTTTCTTTGCGTCTAACTCGACTCTCGATGACGGGGGGAGTACGCCGCCGACCATCCCGCGGTGTGAGTGCTCCATGCCGGAAGTGCAGTTCACTCAGCGCTCGGTTCGCAAAGCACTCCTCTCCCTGGATATCCATAAGTCGAGTGGGCCTGATGGAATCCCCCCAATTGTGCTGAGGACGTGTGCTCCAGAGTAGGCACCGGTTTTAACGCGTCTTTTCCGGTACTCCTACTCCCTAGGCGTAGTCCCAAAATCATGGAAGACGGCTTTCGTCCACCCGATCCCTAAAAAAGGCGACCGCTCAGACCCGTCCAACTACCGGCCTATCGCCATCACCTCCTTGTTCTCCAAAACAATGGAGTCCATTGTAAACTGCCAGCTCATGAGGTACCTTGAGGATCACCAGCTGATTAGTGACCGCCAATACGGTTTTCGCCGTGGTAGGTCAGCTGGTGATCTTCTGGTCTACCTAACTCACAGATGGGCGGAGGCAGTAGAGTCCAAGGGGGAGGCATTGGCCGTTAGTTTGGACATTGCGAAGGCCTTCGATCGGGTTTGGCACAAAGCGCTTCTTTCGAAGCTCCCTTCCTATGGGCTTCCCGAGAAATTGTGCGATTGGATCACCAGTTTTCTTGCGGATCGGAGCATCAAGGTCGTTGTAGACGGTGCAAGCTCCGATTGCAAGCTTATTAATGCTGGTGTTCCACAGGGCTGCGTGCTATCGCCAACGCTGTTTCTTCTGCATATCAATGATATGTTGCAAACCCGTAGCATTCATTGCTATGCAGATGACAGCACTGGTGATGCTCTTTACACCGGCCGAGCCAATATTTCTCGGGAAAACGTCTCTGAGTGCCGGGACAAACTTGTGTCTGAAGTCGAGTCTCTGCTGGACAGAGTCTCGGATTGGGGGCGACTAAATCTAGTCCAGTTTAACCCCCAGAAGACACAAGTTTGCGCGTTAACCGCTAAAAAGAACCCCTTTGTCGTATCCCCTCAGTTTCAAGGCACTCCCCTTGTTGCCTCAGCCAGTATCGGAATCCTCGGCGTCGACATATCGAGTGACGTGCAGTTTCGTGGTCACTTGGAAGGGAAGGCCAAATTGGCCTCTAAAAAGCTTGGCGTGCTCAGCAGAGCGGGACAGTATTTCATGCCGGCACACCGCCTGCAACTTTACAAGGCGCAGGTTCGGCCGCTCATGGAATACTGTTCCCATCTCTGGGCTGGGGCTCCCCAGTACCAGCTCCTTCCACTTGACCGCATCCAGCGCAGAGCGGCTCGAATCGTTGACGACCGAGTGCTTTCCGATCGGCTCGATTCACTGGCGCTGCGAAGAGATGTTGCATCTCTTTGCGTATTTTATCGCATCTATCACGGGGGAGTGCTCTGAGGAATTGTTCGGATTAATCCCAGCCGCCAAATTTCGTGAACGCACTACACGGCAAACGTCCCGATACCATCCACACCATCTGGATGCTTGGCGGTCCACCACTGTACGTTTCAAAAGGAGTTTTCTTCCGCGTACAACCTCTCTGTGGAATAATTTACCACCGGTGATTTTTCCGGACCGATACGACCTGGGGACCTTCAAGAAAAGAGCTTACTCCTTTCTAAAGGGCCGGCAACGCACCTGCAATTCCCCTGGTGTTGCGGTTGATCATGGGCGGCGGTAGTCACTTAACATCAGGTGAGCCACATGCTCGTTTGCCCCCTCTTCTATAAAAAAAAAAAAAAAAAAAAAAAAAAGATGGAACTGGAATGTTGATAGGATTCAGAATGAGTGGACTTCAGTTTGTTGCGAATATTGCTTTATTTATTTGATATATAACTTTCAGGGATGTTCAATGCATAGTTTTACGAGTATATTTACAGGGAATACATTGTACAACGATATTTTAGTGGATGAGATGTTTCGCTCCTATTTTATAGATAATAAGTAATAAGATTTTGTATTTTGTAAATAAAAATTTTAACAAAATTAGGTAATGTGTTTTATTGATGAGTCAGATTAGTGTAGATAGGAACAAAGGAGTATAATACAATAGCACCACGCTGAGGAAGAATAGATAATGACGGTATTCAATGAACGTATAGATAAGTAGATAAGAACAATGGAGCGCTAATGACGGTGGAGGCCTTGACCGGATATCAATTAGATAAGAGTTAATTGATCTGCACATCTCCGGAACCGTGCATCCTACGCAAAAATGGACCGCAGATTCGTGATCAGAGCATGCCAAAACCTTTTCTTTTTAGGATCGTTAGGCGACGAACGTCGTACTTGTACCACTTCTGACTCAGTGAGCCAGAACTGGTACAACGTAACTATTGACATGCTGTTTTCCTCACGATGTTTTCCTTCACCGCCAGGCACGTGGTAAACCAGCACTTAAAGTTCCAATTAACTACTTCATTGATGCCGGTGGGAATCGAAACCGGTTTGCTCGCGTACTGTGAAATTTACAGCGAGCGATAACCATCTGAGCTACCACGGCTCAGATGGTTACATAGTAATTGAAAAACGGCAACCACTTCGTAAAAGAAAGAAGGTGAGAATAACACAGCTATCTTATCTTGTACTGTGTTAAACGTCATATGTTTAAAGACTTCCGCTGTAAGACTTGTTCCTATTTTAGGACTCTCTCTATGCTAGTAATTACTCTGAAGCGAAATCGCTGGCAAAACGACATCGTCACGTCCTCGAAATAAAACAAAGATAAAATAGAACGTATTTTAATAAATTTACAATAACACTTATGATATATATTATAAAATCACAGCAACAATAAGATTTTAAGCACGGACGGTTTTAAGCAATGCAATGACTTTGAAAAAAAGGGTACGGTTCTAAGGCAATTCTTAAAAATTACTATGTTTAAAAATTGAAATATAGTACTTGTTATAAATATCTAGTATTTAAAACTAAATAAATAACTTATGATGTATTACATACTGCCTAAACATAATGTAATTCCTTGTACAAACAAGAAAAAGTTTTAATTAAGAAACATTTTATAAATTATGTTGGATATTCGTTAGTGTTGAAAAAGACTAGATAGTATTATTATAATTGTAATTCATTTTAATTAAAATGTATCCCCATCACCAAAGTATTATTGATACTCAGCAATATGTACAGGGTTATTTTGCAATAACCGGCCAAATTTGCAGAAACGGTTCAGAATTAGTAATGTAGACAAATGGCGAAGAAAAATTAATGAAAAGATCTCAAAAATTGTGTCCTTTTGTCTTTTAAATTCAAAATGCATATGTTTATATATTTCATAATTCGTAATGGTCGATCGGTAGGCAAAAACGTTGTTGCCCATAAATCACATTCAATTTGGGATAATTTTAAATAAAAGTAGAAGCCTTATTCACTCCCATTTTCAAGAACTACAATATCATTATTAACCTATATATTTGAACTTAAGTTTAAAATTTAGCTAGTCTGTGAAAAATAACCTTGTACGTAGCCTAAAACTACGGTTTTAAAATGTTCTTATGTAATGTTTTGTGTGTTATTTACTGATGACTGTCATGTCTATTTATGTCTAAAAGTTTACACGTGTAAAGGCTTACATCGAAATAAACAATTATGTTTGATTGAAAATCGAAATTAAATAAGTTATTAAATATATCTTCAGTATATTCGTGTTTCGATAGATTAAATTTATCGGTCGCGTACTACTTTGTACTTCTGAACGCGTAAGACGATTGGTTCAACGGGCCGGTGGCTCGCCGCTGCTGGCCGCCGGTACGTGAAGCCGCCGCGTTTATTTGGCCGCGCGTAGATTATCTCCGGTGCTTGCATTTCCGACGACGAGGTTGATAGCTCCGTTATACGAGAGTCTAAACATTTACAAATGACGAGGTAAAGTTACAGTTTAAACTATACTCAATTAAATCTAAGTAACAACTTTTAACATTTCGTATTAATAATTTTGCAATAACTTTGTAGAAGCGTACTCACTCGATTAAAAACAACATTTTACGTAAATTCAAAGAATTATGAAGTTATCTGTAGTATGTAGTTCTTAATCACTAATTTAGGTAAATTCAAATCTTTCAAAAAAGCAAAATATAAACAATTTAACTTGAACCAACTTCTTTGCCTGACGTTAGTTGATTAATAGATACTCGTATATCGTTAAGTACCTTACCGCAGTGTTGGGATAATTAAAATTCTGCTGCGGATGCGTCAATAAACTAAAAACAGTAAGCAATAAATACTAAGAAACTAATAAATTTTGTGCTTTGAATTATCTGTTTCTAATTTATTCTGGTATTAATGGGTTAATCTAGATAAAACTGCAAAGGATTATCAACTCTTAAACAATCAATATTGATATCTCTTAAGAATAAAATATTTTAGGTATCGATTTTTCGGGTGACATGCCTTGTCCAATAAATCTGACAGCGTCAAAAGGTGTTTCTTAGATTTGAGGTATAGAGGGTTAAGGTAAGGAGGACCATCTCTGTGTATGAAAAAATGTCCGTCGAGAAGCGTGCAAGTGGGGTGGTGCTCAGGTAGCATGGGCGCAAATTTTAAAGATTTATTTTACGTACGTTGGTCGGAAAAAACGCGGAGGCTGTAATTTTTTTATTCTTTAAATTACGCCCACTTGGAGAACTTTTCACTTTACGAACTTTTCCTATTATTGTTCAATTATTTTTTTAACCATTACAACAGTAAAGACAATAAAGTCTCGAAAAGGTATTATCAAATGCTTACAAAAATTAAATCATTCTTCCCATCTATCTTAGCACTTTGATAGCTTATTGGAGCGAAGCTCCCATAGCGCAAGAAAACTATTCTTTGAAATCTATCTCCTCCGTAACCCATAGGTCAATTTACATAATTTTTTCGGAAATATTTGTAGCTCAACGCAAACAAGGTTTGTAAACAATAAAATCTGAATTTGTCTAAAAGATATTAAAAAAATAACCGAAAACTAAATAGTATAATATGGGAAAATACATGTAAAGCAAAAGCGCGCGCTTTAGACTTTTACTCCACTCCGTTTATGATGCTAGTAAAAGGTTTTGCATGTGCATCGGCCATGGCCGTTTTATTTTAATTTAATTACGTTGAACTACGTAAATAGTTGACGTTTTATAAACTGCAATATTCTTAACTGCGCTAGTCACCACAGATAATAAATTTTTCAACTCAGCACACTTCACTCCGTTTACAACTGCTAAATTCCTATAATTTCCTTTTGTTACGCAAGCGCTGTTTTGGTGGGTTCTTGAACTATAATTTGCTGCTTACAGCTGCAAACTTTTCGACTTGTCCCCCCCCCTAAGATTGTCCTTCTTACCTTTTCCCTCCATAATTTGGTGAAATAGGTAAGGGATTTAACCATTATTCGTCTAACGACTGTTTCGTCTATAAGTCATATACATTATTTTTGTATCCTGGTATTTTACATAATATACATTGCACGTGGATTTGGGACCATTATTTGTAGGTCCGACAAACAATAGGTCCGTGCTTCGAATTCGAACCTGCGGCCTTTTATTAGCTATTGTGTAGCTAAGGTACCAGTTAATTAAATTAGTGTTAAAACCAATTCACTTTCGAAGACGTGGACTTCTCATATAATATAGAGAATTTTTGTACGTGGTAGCTCCACGCGGTTCTAGAAGGGTACCTTTTCACAGAATACCAATGTGAAACAGCATACGTACATACAGCCTTTGCTGTCCGTCGTCTTTAGTCCACTGCCGAAAGTAGTGTACTTAGTAAGTGTAGAAAACCGGAGATCCTTGTCGCATCTGCATTTTGATTCTTAATCGAGTATAAATGTAGATGTGTATGGGCCACAGCATCCACTTACCGCCAGGTGGCCGCGCTGCGTGGACGTTTGTCACTGTTGTTATATAACTAGGGCCGATACAGATGCAAGGTAAAACTTTTTGCTAGCATCATAAACGAAGCGGAGTAAAAGTCTAAAGTCTATCTTTATTTCAACAAAATATTCAATCATATGGTGTGATATTTTGCAGATGTATATTAGCAAATTGATTTGATAGTAAGAGAAAAAAAATCAAATTCAGATTTTTATTTTTTTACAAACCTTTTCTGCGTTGAGCTACAAATATAGCCGAAATAATCATGTAAATTGGCCTACGGGTTACAGAGGAGACCGATTTCAAAGAATCGATTTCTTGCGCCATGGGAGTTCTACTCCAAAAAATGCCATAATCATCACGCTTGAAAGGCCGATTAGTGATTGCGGTACGAGACGTAAGCGCATTTGACGCTGCTCTCCGTAGCAGTTTTTCGATTTGGCATCTTGCATATACGAGTAGGATATACTGCACTCACGAGACAATATTAGTGATTGAATTTCTTCAAATCAAATCTGTTTATTTTGTGGACATAGATTAATTTACAGATCTAACGTTGATATCACAGAGTAAAAAAATCTATGCGCTCTGCCTCAAATTTTCACACCGCCTAAATGCGTGTGATTATAATTAACAATTTTATTAGTGCCAGCCAAAAACATTTATGTAGTAGCTTTTTGATGCCGGTCGAGATCGAATCCAGCTGAAGCGGCAATGGGTCGGATATATAGCTCAAGTATCGTCAACGAAAAAAGGTTCACGAATGGTAACATCGCACCGGTAAGCGAAGTATTACGGTGGTCCCCACTAGATGGAGAGACGACCTAGTACGATATGCAGGAAGTCGATGGACGCAAGTGGCTCTGGACCATGCTTGGGGGAGTTCTATGTTTAGCAGTGGATGATGAGACAGTCAGCTCGACAATAAAAAGGTACTTTTGTTTTTCATCACCTCTTAAAGGTTCATACCTGGATATACCATTGCACTCTCGCATTGTAGAAAAGATTTACGTAGGCAGGCGGATGGACAATATCAGTACCAAGCGTTTTGTACCTTTGATGTTTCTACCCATTGTTGGTTTCCTAGTTCTTTTACGACGTTTTACTTCTGACATAATGAGATGGGTAAGCGCCATCTGTCGGAAGGGTTTTCAGCTAATTTCCATAGTCGCCTCGTAGGTGTCGTAGGACGATACCTACGAGGACCATAGAGTGATGAGTTCTCTCATCCCGTCACCACACACTAGCTTAGAAGTAATATTCCCCACCTATCATTGATGCAGAATGAGTTGGTCGTCGGGCATAGTAGTGCTGATTTGGTTCCAACTCTTTGTCGTACGGGTATCCAAACTTGTATGTAAAGGACGGTGATATTATACGGATAATGGGTATCGGTGGGTATAAAGGTATAGCAGCGTAGGCGATAGATTCAAATTCCGCCCCGAAGTTGCTGGCGTAGACATCTCGAATGCTGCGTTCCTCAAGTGTGTCGTGTAACGATTCACTGCGAACTCCTGCACTCAGATATAGCAGAAATATGCTCACCTGGAAAGAATTTGTTTTTATATTAACGTAATATACACAGGATTTTAAAAGTATTTTCTTACATGATTAAAACTACTTTTACGGATTTTATCGCGTTTATTTTTACTTTTTATTTTTAATTCCCGACGTTTCGGGCGCTTTCCAGCACCCATGGTCACGGGGGACTGAGATGACTGACGTCCCGATGTCATTGTTAAACCCGGAGTACCTTCAGCATTTTTAATTATTGTTTATGGTCCGATCTATGCAAAATGAACTGACTATGTCTTGAGGTCTTGCAGTGGTATGCTTGGGTTTAGTTTTAATTTTATTGATTATAGGATCCCAAGCAGGTGGTAGTACCCAGCCTCCTTCTCTATTGAAATTAGGATGTTTTTCAATTTCAATAGCCTCACGTATCATCCATGGTAGGAATCGGTGTTCTTTCGCGAGGATTTGTGGTCTATCAAATCTGATGTAATGGTTGGGGCCAAGTTAGGGGCCAAAATTGGGGGGGTTTAACAATGACATCGGGACGTCAGTCATCTCAGTCCCCCGTGACCATGGGTACTGGAAAGCGCCCGAAACGTCGGGAATTAAAAATAAAAAGTAAAAATAAACGCGATAAAATCCGTAAAAGTAGTTTTAATCATGTGCAATGTTCGCGTAAATATAAGAAATCATTATATTTTCTTACATTTATGATGTGGTGTGTGGGTGACAGAGGGAAACAAACCTATGGACAGGCAACAGCGTCTTCCTGGTAACAACTAGAACATAAGAGCTGCGGCTGCCAGCACCCCCGTCCGAACATGCCGACTGTTGCAAATATTTCACTTTTGAGGCAATTTATCGGGAGGTCTGTGTTCAGCAGTGGACTTTGATGGGCTGTTATGATGACGTGCTTTTTATTGTTATTATTATTTATATTTTGTGCTGTATGCTTTAATTGAAAATAGGTGTTCAAATAACTCAAAAGATTATGGGTTTAAGGATTCCGGGTCCGTGTCACTTTATAGGGCTAGCCTTAGTTTTTTTTATAGAAGAGGGCGCAAACGAGCATGCGGCTCACCTGATGTTAAGTGAATACCGCCGCTCATGATCAACCACAACAGGGGGTTTGCAGGTTCGTTGCCGGCCCTTTAGAAAGGAGTAAGCTCTTTTCTTGAAGGTCCCCAGGTCGTATCGGTCCGGAAAAATCGCCGGTGGTAAACTATTTCACAGAGAGGTCGTATGCGGAAGAAAACTCCTTCTGAAACGTACAGTGGTGGACCGCCAAGCATCCAGATGGTGTTGATGGTAATGGGACGTTTGACGTGTAGTGCGTTCACGAAATTTGGCGGCTGGGATTAATCCGAACAATTCCTCAGAGCACTCTCCGTGATAGATGCGATAAAATACGCAAAGAGATGCAACATCTCTTCGCAACGCCAGTGAATTGAGCCGATCGGAAAGTACTCGGTCGTCGACGATTCAAGTCAAGTGGAAGGAGCTGGTACTGAGGAGCTCTAGCCCAGAGATGGGAACATTATTCCATGTGCGGCCGAACCTGCGCCGTGTAAAGTTGCAGGCGATGTGCCGGCCTGAAATACTGTCCCGCACTGCTGAGCATGCCAATTTTTGTATTGAACTAAGAATTGGGAAGTAAGCTACCCCCTAAAATACATTTATAATATTCTAGTTAAATGACTGTTAATTTATGTAGATGTTACACGTATATCAATAAAAATCATTAAATATGCAATGTATTTGGTCAACACTCTACACAACATGATTACGACTATTCTACCGTCCTAAGTATAATTACTTAAAATAAATCAACTTCAAAAAAATAAAAGGAATATAATGGTCGACACACACGATCGGTTCAACTGGTCAGTTCAAAACGGATGTAAGACAAAACGATTTCCAGACCCAGGGAAAATCACGGATTTTCCCGGGCGCCGTCAGTTAAAAATTTCAACTTAAGATTTCACACTCACGGTCAGTTTTTGGGTGTACGTCAGTTCAACTGATCAGTTTAATTGACTGTGTGTGTCAAGCATAATCATCGAAATCAAAAATAGAAATAGAGATAGACGCACCAGACATCCTCAATTTCATACCCAAAAATTGATCTCGTCACCTAATTTGAAATCTTTAATAGAGAACTAGTCAATATAGAGTTTATAAATCACGTTGAGTTATATATACATACACACACACATATATGTAGACAAATTATATTACATTGCGTATGAACAATCTTATCAAGTCCTCTAAAACATATACGGGAGCTAACTATCCTATATGGAGATGACTTTGCAAATTGAAGGGTTTGAAGATTTTCTAATGTGGCTCATTAAAGAACTTGAACCAAATTTTTAAGGGAATAGGGGACATTTTTATATAAAATTACTAACTTTCTAACGAAAATTCATGAAATCGGACAACGTTATTTTACGATCTTAGTTATTTTACTTAGCGCTAAGTTAAGAGTTGTCGATAAACATTTCATAAAAAAATATTCCGACAAAATGCGAGACCTTTTTAGAGGTCGGTAAAAAAGACACATCTATGTGTAAAAGACACATCTATGTGTAAAAGAGTTAAATAATATTAATTTTCGGAACCGTTGAAAATGGAAGCTCCAAACGCTTATATATTTACTATCGTGTCTAAAATACTTGAATATTTTTATCTGACACTGACTTCTTCAGTTGTTCTGACTTCCGATCCGAGTGTACACACAAGACATTTCCATAAAAAATGATGAAAGAAAGATGTGTTTTATTAGTATTATTATTACTAGTATTACAGTGAACTTTCTTGTCATTTCTTGCCACAAGTATAATTACTTTTGGTATTTTAACGATAATAGAATTATTAAAAGCCGGATACAGTCGGCCCCATACAACAATATATATATATATATATATATATATATATATATATATATATATATATATATATATACATATACTTTTAAAAGTAAGACATTATAAAAATATGTTTATAACGGGATACGTAACTTACAAGCAAATCCATTTTGGTGACCGCGCCACAGAATAAATAATAGAACTATGTATCCTCGCCGCGCCAGTCAGCAAGTCTGTCTGGGCAACTGCGTGTGCACGGGAGCTTCGCTTTTCCGTGGTACCTACATTGTTGCGAAAATCTACATAGAGCTGTTAATTCAATTTTCTTTGGATAGTTATTTTAATGAGAGTGTCCAATGTAATAAATCGCGCAACTTTTTTTTTATTCACCAGACAATTAAATTCCACTGCTGAACGAGGCTTCTCTCGTTTTGAGTAGGATTTCATTCACCCTCGACAGGCGGATTAATGATTACTGAACCACTGCCGCTGGTCTGAGTATTTTGGGTCTGATGTAAACGAGATGGCTTTATCACCTACATTTTACGTGGTAGAGCCATATTATATTATGGTTTTTGTGCAATGTGCAAATTAGACGGGGCGGCTTGACAAGGGTACTACGTTCTCAAAAAATACCAGCGTAAATGTAATTTGTAATTTATGGTGAGTGTAAATAACCGAAATCACTTTTTACTGAAAACGAGGCATTCCATCTAAGGCCTCAGGGGTGACAACGCATCTGCATTTTGTTTCCTCAACGAGGGTAAGTATTGATAATAGATATAAGAAAATTCAGTTTTTCTCTTTTCCAATTTTACATAACAGGATTCGGATTCCATTGAAAAAAATGTTTATCGTACTTTAGTAATTATATTATTCTAGAAATCTTAATTTTTTGCAGCTAAGATGTAGTTCACACAGGAAAATGTCGTACATAAAATCTTTCTGTACATAAATCTCGTACAAAAAACTTTAAGGTGCGAACGGGTAAAAAGCGTCAGTTGATATTGCATGGTAAATAAAAAAATACCTCTTTATTCATTTTATAAAATAAATATTAGAATTCATTACTTAATTAAATAAATAGTTTATTTCATTAAGTTGTAATAATAATAATAGCTTAACAAATTATCTAAGTAAAGATATTGCTCGCGATTATCGTGGCGTATCAGTATGTCAAGTCTCATTAATAACTAATAAGATCTGTACTCAGTACTACATTCTGGCAATAAATAAAATAGAATAGAATAGAATTAATTACTGAAAAAATTAAAACATTGTAATGTGTTGTGGCTACTCTATAGTGTGTGCCGGCGAGCACTTCATGCACTTCACAAAAAGACTAGTAGTAAGTAGAATTACTAGACACAACCGAGCCCAGCCGGCGTGGCGCCTTCCTTCCGTATGCGTTTTGCACGCTAATTGTCCGTAGTTTTATTATTCGTACTTCAATTGGTCGATTTAAATGTATTAACGATTAATTTTTTTATAGAAGAAGAAACGAGCATGCGGCTCACCTGATGGCCGACTCAAGTGTCGAACGCTACCCACGATCAACTGCAACACCCAGGGGAATTGCAGGTGCGTTGCCGACCTTTTAAAAAGTAGTAAGCCTGTTTCTTGAATGTCTCTAAGTCGTTTCGATTCGGAAAAATCGCCGGTGGTAAACGGTTCCACAAGTAAGTCGTGCGATGAAGAAAACTCCTAGTATAGTTTTTAACGATTTTATCACGTACAAGCTTATTAAACGTGGCTTCGCTTGTGTGGGTTTGAAATTTGGACACATCAATAATACTATTTCGTACTAAAATTAGCAAAACTGAATCACTTGTAGATACACCTCGATTAAGTGTCTACAGTGTAGATACTCGTATACTATATATATCTATATTGTAGACACAGATTTATATATATATACACACACACACACACATATATATATATATATATATATATATATATATATATATATACATATATATATAAAAATAGAAATTGAAATTAGGCAATATTTTATGCTATAGGAACACTGTACATATAAGTGAGTTTATGAGAATTTCATTAATATCATACGATACCATTTTTATATCGGGCATGTCTTCCGATGATGAGATGTGCCTTTATGAAGGGAAAATTGTTAATGCAAAAAATGCTTAATTTACAAAATTATTAATAATTAATTTTGATATAGTTTTGACAAAATAATGTTGAATAAGTCGTGCGATGAAGAAAACCATAGTATACTTTAACGATTATCACTACAAGCTTATTAACCGTGGGTTTGAAATATAAATCAAAACATTTCGTACAATTAAGAAAACTGGATCACTTTATACACCTCGATTCAGTGTCTACAGTGTAGATATACTATATATATCTATATTGTACACAGATTTATATATATACAATATATATATATATATATATATATATATATATATATATATATATATATATATTGTTTAGTTGTTAATATCGTCAAACAACCTCTATTCATTATCTTAGTCACGGTATATCATGATATAGTCAACAAATACTCGTGCAGTGTAAAATTTTATTTAATAAATTCTAAGATCTAACCAATATATAAATGAAATGCCTTTATTTAAACTATAAAGATAATGAGAGTTTTGTAATAATTGCAGTTTTTACCACTTTATTTATAGACAAAAAACTAATACATACTAAAAACTTTTTTAAATAAGAAAATAAACTTGAAACATCTCAGATTCCATGATTTTCGATAGATGTCACTATTATATGTTAAGGTAGTAATTAGTTAGTTACTATAAAATTTATTTATCCCTACACTAAAATGAAATAAAATAACTGAAAAATGAAAATTAGAATTTTTAAAAGTAAAAAGTAGAATAAAGTTACAGCCTATATACGTCCCAATGCTGGGCACAGGCCTCCCCTCATATCTGAGAAGGTTTTAAGGCAAGGAAGTGTCCGCCGCGCTGCCCCAATGCGTGTTGGCGAACTTCACATGTTTTTTTATAGGATAGGATGATAAACAAGCACTTAGTCCACCTGATGGTAAGTGGTTGCTGTGGCCCATAGACATCTACATCTATCCTCGATTACGAATCAAAATGCAGATGCGTTGTCATCCGTGAGGACTTAGGTGGAATGCCTCGTTTCCAGAAAAAAGGATCTCCGGTTCTCTACACTCACTATAAGAAACACAGCAGCATTAAGCTACTATTTGACGCTAATATTCTGTGAGAGCGTGGTCCTTCCCCGGTCGAGCCGACCCATTCGTGCTACAACTATACTACTAAAATATAACTGCAGCATGGCTCTATCACGTAAAATATTTTTTTTCTTATTCCTCAGACATGCAGGTTTCCTCACGATGTTTTCCTTCACCTCCGAGCACGTGGTAAATTGGCACTTAAAATTGCAATTAACAATTTCATTAGCGCCGGCGAGGACCGAACCCGGGTTACTCGCGTTCTGTTATATTTACAGCGAGCGTTTACAGCACTCTGAGCTACCACGGCTCTTTCAATTTTTAAATCAATTATAAATTGAATTATTTAAACATATAAATGTAAGTTATTTATATTATTTAACCTATTAGTAGCTGGAGACAAAATTACGTTACTTTTTGTGTTTTACCTTACATATTTTGAAAAAGTGAAACGTAGATTGTTGGCGTAGTTCAATTTAATAAGCAACGGTTAAAACTAATTTTAGGCTTTATTTATAAATAATTTATTTATTTTAATGAAATACAACAATATTATACAACTAGCTGTTACCCGCGGCTTCGCGTGCATGGTCACTGAGAAATGAATTATCCATTGCTTTTTGAATTGAAAGAAAACTGAGTTTTATAGATTTGTCAGAGATGCAGCCATTAAAAGGAAACTGAGCAAAATTGATTCGGCAGCCTGTTTAAATGTTTTGAAACGCAGCGTATAGGAAAGCATGAAAATAGCCTGCTTATTCCAAATGGAAATGGGATATTTTTTTAATTAATGGAAACAGAGCATAATTATGCTCAGTTTCCATTAATTAAAAGAGCATAAATATATACCCCCCATGAACAATTACACAAATAGACGGCCCCCAGTCCCCGGCGGCCCCGCTATTCCTGGCTACGGTGGCGACCGTGGTAACGGTGGGGCAGGGGGTGCAAAGAATCTCCGGTGGAGGTTCGGTTGCCACCTACGACGACTCGACCTGGCAACATTTAACGCACGCACCCTGAGGACTGACGAGAAGATCCTGGAGCTGGAAGAAGAGATAGACAAGTTGCGCTGGAATATTATAGGATTATCCGAGGTCCGAAGAGAGGGGGGAGGACACGGTGATTCTCGAATCCGGCAACTTGTTCTATCACCGGGAGGGCGACCATCTGTCCCAAGGAGGTGTCGGATTTATCGTCCACAAGTCTCTCGTCAACAAAGTTGTAAAGATTGGGAGTGTGTCGACGAGGGTCGCGTACCTGATACTCAGAATCACCAAACGGTATTCGCTGAAGGTCATATAGGTTTACGTACCAACCTCGGCACATCCCGATGAGGAGGTGGAGGAAATGTATGAGAATATTTCTAAAGCCATGCATTCCTCCAAAACCCACTACACGGTGTTGATGGGAGACTTCAACGCAAAACTAGGCACAAGAGAAAACGGTTAGCTGAAGTTAGGGAAATTTGGAGTAGGGCAACGGAACCGAAGGGGCCAGCAGCTTGCCGACTTTATGGAGAAAGAGGGACTTTTTATAACGAACTCTTTCTTCCAGAAGCGGCCCCACAGGAAGTGGACCTGGTCGAGCCCCGACGGTTCGACAAAAAATTAGATTGACTTCATTATGACGACCAGACGCCAACTGTTCAGTGATGTGTCAGTGATCGCTAGGGTGAAAACTGGCAGCGATCACCGAATGGTTAGAGGCACACTGAACCTAAACGTAAAGTTGGAGAGGTCTCGTTTAATGAAGTCAACGCTCCGTCCCACTCGTGCTCTAATCCAGAATCCCGAAAACTTTCAGCTCGAGTTACGTAACCGCTTTCAGTGCCCACAAGATTGCAATGCAGTGGACGATATGAATGACAAGCTCGTGGAATCTGTCCATGCGGTCGGAGCTAAGTTCTGCAAGACCCGTCGCAGAAGAACACAAAAACTCTCCGATCACAACTTAATCTCATGGCTATTAGACGGGAGATGAGGCTGCAATCGTCATCAGATTTGACAGCATACAGGCAACTGAACAGACACATCTCCAAATGCATGCGGCGAGACTTATGCAACTTTAATACTGCTCGTATTAAAGAAGCGATCGAGCGGAACCAGGGCTCCAAAGTCTTTGCCTGAGATCTGTCTGCAGTAAGAGCCAACTGTCAAAGCTAAAAACTGAGTGTGGCAGCATCGTTTCCGGGACACCTGAGATTTTAAGTGAGATTGAGAGGTTCTATGGGCAGCTGTACACATCATCGTTGGAGCCACACGCAAGTGTGAGTAACGATCCAAGAGTAAGTCTTATCCGACACTATTGCGATGATATCCCGGACGTCTGTCTAAGCGAGATTAGAATGGCTCTCCAGCACCTTAAAAACGGCAGGGCCCCAGGTGAGGATGGAATTACATTTACTTTTAGCTCAAAGCTCAAGTGGCTCCCGATTCGTCTTCGCAGGAATACTCACATTCTTCATCTTCTTTACTGCATTCTGTTCAATCCGACCACTCCTTCTTATTTGAAAGACCGATTTATATATTTAAGTAGTTTACGATCTCAAAATAATCTCCTTCTAAGTACCCCTAGACATTCCTCTTCCTTCTATTCTAATTCTTTTACGGTTACCGCTATACGACTATGGAATTCTCTCCCCTTACATATCAAAAAATCTAAATCTCTTCCTATATTTAAAAATAAATTAAAACTTTATTACCTTTCCTCTTAAGTTACTACCTGTCGTCATTCATTTTTAATCATTTATGTTCTTCTATTTATCTTTCTTTATCATATTCTGTACACCCCTTCCGCTATCTTTTAAAATAGTATCCTCTGCCCTAAGGTTGCCTGGAAGAGATCGCTGTTTTAGCGATAAGGCCGCCTGTTGTACCAATGTCCCTTTAAATATAAATAATGTAATATGTTCCTTGGTGTACAATAAAGTATATTTTACTTTTACTTTACATTTACTTTTGATGAATCATGAATCACACCATGAATTACCGGTACTCGAAGTCCTTCAGAAGCTCTTCAATTCCGTCCTCCATGGTGGCACTACTCCAGAGGCGTGGAACAGAAGTGCGGTGGTCTTGTTCTTTAAGAAAGGCGACAACGCTCTCTTGAAGAACTACAGACCAATTTTCCTTCTGAGCCGCGTCTACGTGCTGTTTTCTAGAGTCATTACGAATCGTCTCGCACGCAGACTCGACGACTTCCAGCCTCCCGAACAAGCCGGTTTCACAACAACTCCTGAACAAAACGTACCAAACCACATACATACCCTGCGGCAGATTGTACGGAAGACTGAAGAGTACAATCTGCCACTTTGCCTGGCGTATGTGGACTATGAGAAAGCCTTTGATTCCGTCGAAATTTGGGCGGTGCTACAGTCCCTTCAGCGGTGCCAAGATGACTGTCGGTATATCGAAGTGCTGAAGTGTTTGTACAGTAGGGCTACGATGGCTATCCGAGTACAGAACCAGAGCTCGAAACCTATACAACTGCAGAGAGGTGTAAGACAGGGTGACGTTATATCCCCGAAACTCTTCACCGCTGCATTGGAAGACGTTTTCAAGCTATTGGACTGAAAGAACGGTATTAACATCAATGGCGAGTACATCACTCACCTTCGATTTGCCAACGATATAGTCCTTATGGCAGAATCGCTGGAGGACTTAAGCACTATGCTCCATGACCTCAATAGTGCCTCCCAACGGATAGGTCTTAAGATGAACATGGACAAAACAAAGATCATGTTTAATGTCCATGTCACACCTATGCCGGTAGTTGTTGGGAGCACTATGCTCGAAGTTGTTGACGAGTACGTTTATCTGGGACAAATAGTCCGACTAGGTAAGTCCAACTTCGACCGAGAGGTCAATCGACGGATTCAACTCGGCTGGGCAGCGTTCGGGAAATTACGACATATCTTCTCGTCAGGTATACCTCAATCTCTAAAAACTAGATTGTACAACTAGTGCGTGTTGCCAGTGATGACTTACGGATCTGAGACGTGGTCCTTCACTGCTGGCCGTATGAGGACGCTCAAGGTCGCTCAGCGAGCTATGGAGAGGGCTATGCTCGGAGTTTCTCTGTGTGATGCTCAGAAATGAGGATATCCGCAGTAAAACCAGAGTGACCGACATAGCCCAACGGATTAGTAAGCTGAAGTGGCAATGGGCCGGCCATATAGCTCGAAGAACCGATAACCGATGGGGAAGAGAGGTTCTCGAGCGGCAGCCTCGTACCGGTAGGCGTAGTGTAGGGGGACCCCCACTAGATGGAGTGACGACCTGATAAGATATAGGAAGTCGATGGATGTAGGTGGCTCAGGAGCGTGCTTTGTGGCATTACTTGGGGGAGGCCTATGTTCAGCAGTGGACATGTGAAGGCCTGTAATGATGAATGATGATGATGATGAGCATAATTATCCGTCAGGGATGCAGACTTTTGAAAAGAAACTGAGCTAAATTGATTCGTTAGAGACGCAGTTTTCTGAATTTAAAGGAAACTGAGCCACAAAATAGATACGTCAGAGATGCAGCCTTTTGAGTTGAAAGGAAACTGAGCTTAATAGGTCCGTCAGAGGCGCAGCATTTGGAATTGAAAAGAAACTGAGCTAAATAAGAAATTTTGAGTTGAAAGGGAAGATCTATGGGAATTATGATTAATTAATTGTGGGAATTTTAAAAAAAAAAACTAACTGAACACTATTTTACTGTACACAACGTTATGTGTTTTTCCATTCGGGGAAAGAATGTGGAGATTCTGGGCATTTGACCATGAGAGAAGCACGGTTTTTCTAAGTTGACCCCCGCTACCTGTAACGTTTGCCCTTGCGCTTTATTAATTGTCATTGCAAAACTGAGCTTAATAGGGAACTGCATCCTTTTGAATTGAAAAGGAAGATCTGTGGGAATTATAGGGATCCGTGGTATAATAACATTTTTACCTTTTCCTACGCCTGTCAAAATTGTAGCACCGATTATGTTCCGTCCAAGATGTGTTACACGCAGCCTTGTCCGGTTATATAACCGAGGAGCATCTAAATTTCGCATTAGCATGACTGGGACGCCTAATTTTAATTGAAGCTTATGTGAGGGCACACCTGACAACTCTAGAGAATTTAGAAACTCTACGGGATATGAAGTGCTCTGTTCTGTGTCCACAACTGTGTCTTCTGACAAATACTCTGTTATTTCTCCTGCTACTTCGCTTAATGTATCTGAATTTATTTTGTTAACACTCTCATTTTTTGGTGCAAGAATCGCCCTTTCACATAACCATTTGTCTTCATGCATGTTGTTCGTTAAATCTGAATTAACGCTCGCAATTAATTCGGAATGACTCTGTACTAAATTACAAAAATCTATCGTCAATTTAACGCAGCCTTTAGCATCCGTTTCCAACCGCCCATCGCCAATTTTTAATAGTGTGTCAGCATATAGCATTGATATCATTATACCAATGCACTCTCGTATTCGTAGTTAAACAAAATTTTGTCACCTTGTTCTATAAAATAGACGACTTGAGGCATGCTTTAATTTCATCTGCAGGTGTGCCCTTTTGAATGACAGGTAAAGTTTGGCGAAAGTCACCAGCCAGTAAAACCACCATTCCCCCCATTACATTGGTACTGCTGCACAAATCCTGGAGCGTTCGATTTAGTGCTTCTACAGCTTTTTATGCGACATTGTACTTTCGTTCCACACTAAAAGTTTGCATTGTTGTAGCATTATACCTCGTGCACTATTTTTGCTAAAGTTGCAGATCGGCGATTCTTCCTGGGCTAGATTTAGAGGGAGTTTTAAAACAGAATGTGCAGTGCGGCCTCCGCTTACCAGCGTGGCTGGCTATAACGGAGGAAGCTACGGCCACAGCAATATTTTTATCTTTCCGTACTTGCGCTAATAATAAATTTAACAAAAATGTCTTCCCAGTTCCTAAAAAGAAAAAAGAGGCATCTAAAAAGAAAAGTGCACCATTTCCAGATTCAATTTGTCCTAATACTTTGTCAAAAACTCGTTTTTGTTCGGGAAGCAAGCGGGATACAAATTCGGGTACTGGTATATCGTAGTTTATTTTACGTATAATTTCCGTATACACTATCTATGCTATTAACATTCCTTTAAAATATTGTTAAACAACTTAAAACAACGAAAACCAATTCACGATTCTAAATAAACAAAATCCAAAATCAAAGCCAGAGTCTAAATATGTATAAAGGAATACCAACAAAATCAACAAAACCGATCCAAGAAAATACACAAATCCGAAAATGAAAGCCAATATAAATTCATTCAACCTTAACCAAATCACAAAACAAATAACAAACAACCGAAATCGAAAGCAGGTAGTCGAATAAGCTATGAAATAGAAACAATTTAAGCGTATAGGTACCGTATGCACTATAAGTTGACGCGCGGCTCAACGGCGGGAGTTAAGTACATGTCAGGAAACATTTCGTTATCGCGTTTTAAAAACCTAGTAACGACATCTAGTGGAATCAATTTAAACTATGTATACGTTAGTTTTAATAAGAACTCTCAAAAATATTTTTCTTATAATTTTGCACAATTTTTCTTATTGTAATACCGATTCATTCATAACCACATATAAGAACTGTATTCATTTCCGTTCAATAAATATTACTAAGGCTTATTAATAAGGCTTACTAAGAACTGTTTCTACCACAGTTAAGTAATAGTTAAGGATGAAAGCGTGACAGGTGGTGATAGTATTTCTGATCCATACTAATAATCACGCCTGTAACCATTGCGGGATGGGCAGAGCATCAACGGATTACTTAATATCGTCTGCGAGGTTATCGCCTATTCTTTGAATTACAATGCACCAAAACGTTTGAAGAAAATCAGCTGGTGAATTTTATGTTTTTTATCGCTCTCACCCCGGTCCTGTATGGAAAAATACAGATCCATACATTTTTTATCTTAATTTTGGTAAAAAGACATAATGATCCAGATATTATGACCTTCTGTGTTCGTCCATCGTACCGTCGTCCGTCTTGTAGAATCACGGTGGCGCCACCTAGCTGAATTTAATTTTGCAACATATTCTATTTTCCCACGGGAATGAGATGTTTTTCCGCGGAAAAAAGTAACCTATGTCACTCTACAGCCACCGAACTATCCCCATACAAAAAATCATGACATGCCGACGCTCTGTTGCGACGTGAAAGAAGGACAAACAAACAAACAAACACACTTTCGCATTTATAATATTAGTATGGATATGGATAGAAATTAACATCTAAAGGAAGAAAAATACTTAAACTTCCTATTTTGAAGTTTTGTAATTGGATAAAAGTAACCTATAAGTTTCGTCGAGTCCCTAACTACCTACACACAAAATTTCATGGGAAATCTGTTATATGTCTATGCGTTATAGCATGGTGCGGGTGACAGTTCACAGTTAGGCGTGTCTAGAGATGGAATAATGTTAAATCGATTTAAAAAGGCGAAACAAAGCAAAATTTCAAGAAATTCAACAGAGATTTATTAGATAAAATGTTATTATTGTATGAAAGACTTTTAATGATAAATATATCTCGGCACGTCTGTAAAATACTGGTTAGATCGAGGGTAAAGAGGCTTTACGACAGCAAAGCGTAGTATCGTTGCTAACGTAGCTATCACTGCGTAGGCATAGACTTATTGTACTACTGCGTAGTTATAGGATTTTCTTGGGAAAAATATGATCGGCAAGCGTACCAGATATTTGCTACGAATTGCTAATGATCCGTTTATTCTATTTTCTTGTATTTTATGTTGTAACGTACGCATATTTACGCCATGCATCATGAGTGAACCTGAAGATGATCCTCTTTCGCCTACATATACAAAACAGTAAAAATAAGTTGTTAATGACATAAGCGAGAATTTTATTGGTAGTATATTTGTGGCACGAATGGGCTGGCTCGACCGGGGAAGGAACACGCTCTCGCAGAATACCACTGTGATTCGTATGGTGAGTGGAAAGAACCGAAGACCCTTTTTACGGGAAAGGAGGCGTTTCATCTTGATCCTCACGGGTAATAATGTATTTGCATTTTGATTCGTAATCGAGGATAGATGTAGATGTCTATGGGCCGCAGCAACCACTTACCATCAGGTGGACTATGTGCTCGCTTGTCACCTTTCTTCTATAAATAAAATATAAATAACATATTAGTAGTTAATTTGCTATCAGAATTGTATTTCTTAGTTTTTATGACTTTACATGCCGTAAGGTAAAATGTAGCGGAAACAGTGATGTACAATCTTATACCCGTACCTACATTATGGCGAATAAGGAATTTGAAAAAGAAAGAGTAAGTTTAATGCAGCAAAGGTTTAAAGAAAATACGTTACCCAAACACTACGATTATCTATTGTATCGTGGAAGGAGTATATACATAAATATATACACAAATTTTACAAGGACATACATCCAGAAACGGAGAAATTATTTGTAAGCCATACAAATACTTACTTGTTACGTGCAGGTTTCGAACCCGCGACTCTTAGCGTTGCAACTTATTGCCAAGCCACAGAGACCACAACACGTTACACAGATTATAAAATTTTTATAACATGATTTAATTGGACTAACGGCGCGGACATTGCTGCATGAACTTGGACTGAATGCATAATTTTAGCGTTATAATACTTTCTCGCAACATTATATTTCGTTTATCTGCGATGTTATAATCACATGCGAAGTGAAAGTTTAAAGTAAACGTGAGAAACTTTAATATCATAATCAAATAATTATGATAAATAGGTCATTGAAAAAATAGTCGATGTTAATTATTATAATTTAAAGTGGTTAAATTAATATAGCAACACTAAAATATTATTGTTTTAATAAAAATAGTTTATAAAAATTGGATAAACTATATTACACTTCTTAAAATGTTATAAATTAATTTGTTAAGACGCGCGTAATAAAATAATATCTTACTACTTTGAAGGGCACTTCCCGGCCTCCCTCAATTGCATGCACTATCCTAGTCAACACTAATCCCAGCACCACTTTCCTCGACACTATTACACTAGCTTTTGTTCAAGTATTTCTTTATGGTAATAATTTTCAGTTAATTTAACGACACGGAGTAGTGCGCTCTCTTACGTGAAGGTCCCGTGGGTGTCGTAAGAGACCACAAAGGCGGAAGCTGAAACATTAAATTACATTTACAATTACCATTAAACCTTATCAAAAGTCAAATATATGTACATCCCCCATGAATTGCCTAGTTTCCATCATTAACTCACTTGGCGAGCGAGTGGCCACAATCATATTTATTTTTAATTGTTATTAGGAAGATGCTGCTGTCCGTCACCCTGGTCTATTGCATCTTCCGCTTCTCACGACACTCATGGGACGATATTGGGTAGTGTATATTCTTACACCGCTAATTACGGTTTTGGAATATTAGATAGATGATGATTTTAAGATTGAACCTTAAAAACATGTGTGAGCAACCAAAGACAGATGAAGATATATGTCTTTTCAATTATGGTAGGTTAATTTAATAAAATACAACAGGTAACAAAGAAATAAAAAAATATAATTAACTATATGGTACAATACATTTGGTTCTTATTATGCTAATAAAGGAGACTGCCTTCACCACCAGCCGGAGGAGTAGTGCACGGGCTCCGACACGATCTTGGACACCTTCACGATTTGGGGCACGGAAACGACCTTCGGCACAGACACCACTTTGTTGATAGTTATTACCTGAAAATAAAATAAAATGTTAAAATCCTATTATGTTACCTATTTTACATTTAAAAAAGAGTTATATGTAATAGAGCCACGCTGGAGCTATATTAAGATTGTAGTATTAATAGGTCGAACCGAATGAGGAAGGACCACCATTACCGCATCATTACAGCTTTTGGTGAGTGTAGAGAACCGGAGATCGTTTTTACAAGAAACGATGCATTTCATCTTAGTCCTTAAAGTGGCAACACATCTTAATTTTGGTTTTTGATCGAGGATGGATGTAGATGTCTATTGGCCACAGCGTTCACTTACCATCAAGTGTACTGTGTGCTCGTTTGTCACACTTATTCTATAAAAAATACTATTGTAAGGTACTATTGTATTCATGCGTTTACTTATAGCTGAAGTTCACCTTTGGTACTTCGACGACCTTGTGGACGGACACGATTCTTGCGGGCGCAGATTCAATGATAGCCCCACCGTATCCGCCGAAGCCACCACCGTATCCACCAATGCTGCTGTATCCGCCGTATCCATGGGAGCCTCCGAGCAAGAAGCCGCGCTTGTCCCGCTTGCCTTCAGGGGTCGCGATGGCGACAGCAGCGAGAAGAACGACACACACCTGGACATGGGGATAAAAATGATATTAGTTTGTAATTGGAAAATTACTAAACCATTTGTGATGGCGCTCTAGCCACAAGCATAATACACTGAAGCCTAAATCACGCTATCAAAGTTCTGAATGTAGTGCGGTGTATATAGCATAGCTCTTTATTATCATACGGAGCGATGGCCGCTCCCCGGGCAAGAGCCCGGTGGGAGATCTCCCCTTTTCCTTCTATAGCCAAACATTTATACTGCAGTTGTTGTTCTTAATCACCACTTTGTAAAAGTCTACAATTGGACTCTTACAAACGGTCTCTCCCTTGGTGGGTAAGGTTTGCCTCAATAGTCATGTTGGCCGGCGGATCTTTTTTTAATAGAATGGGCGTGAAAAACGAGCACACAGTCCACCTCATGGTAAGTGGATGCTGTGTCCCATAGGCATCTACATTTATCTTCGATTAAGAATTAAAATGCAGATCTGTTGTCACCCCTCACCCCTGGGGACAACGATGAAATGCATCGTTTCCAGTAAAAAAGGTTTCCGGTTCAGTCTCATTTCACAATCACCATACGAAACACAATAGCATTAAGATAATGTTATTTTGTGAGTGGTCCTTTTCCGTTCGAGTTAGAGTAGTAATTTGACTACTGTTGTTTGTTTTTAATGAGGGTATCTGCAGCTTTTTCTGCCACCATGGAGGCATCACTTTGCAACGAGGTGAAATACAGATTTCATAGCACGGGAAGTTAATTTGTTTACAAAGTGTAGAGATTAATATTCAATTTTACAATGTCACCTAATTTTATATAAATTGAATTAGAAATAGATAAACCAAATTATGGATGTTATAGAACAGAATAGAGTAGAATAGAATAATTTTTTATTCAATATAGACTGCAAGTAATTCTTATTGAAAGTCAATTTTTTACGTTACCACTCGTTCGAAATAACTTCCGTCCTGGGAAGAACCAGCAAGAAACCCAGAGGGACATTTTTTTTTAAAAATTTACAATTTCAAGGGTAACGAAATATTTACAAAATTTATTTTAAAAACAGCTTGGAAGCGACCACCTCATTTCCAGGTGTTATTATCAACCATCTATTCATTTATATCATAATAATAACCTTTTTATACGGTTTTAGTTTAAACTTGGTAATAGAGAGGCCTTGTATATTTTCTGGGGCTTTGTTGTAATAGCGTATACATTGCCTCAAGAACGAATAACTGACTCTGTGGAGTCGAGAAACTGGTAGCACCAGCTTGTGTTTGTTCCTAGTGTTTACAGGGTATATGTCACGTTTTTTTACTAAAACTACCTTTATTTTTGTGAATATACATCAAATTTTCATAGATATACCGACAGGCCAAAGTTAATATATTTATTTCTTTTAACTTTTCTCTAAGAGACTCTCTCGGTCGGATGAATAGATTAGTCTAATATCTTATCGAAGGACCACCCGTCTGCGCGGAACAGGAGTATAACGCACGAGTGTGTGCGCAAGCGCAGGTGGTCTCTCTATTCCCTCACTCCACCAAACAGACCACTGGAACGGCCATCTCACGCGACCGGCTAGAAGTTGTGAGCAGGACAAGCCGCTTTACGTTTTTACTTAAGCACGAGGGAATGTCGCCAACTTCCTGACTCCGGGCTCCTAGTGCGAAACTCTTGACAATTCACTAACTGATTTTTTTGACTCTATCCGGGATTCAAACCAGTGCCCACAACACAGTTAGCAGTCACGCTTATACCACTAAACCCATTAGGCTGTTAATCCATAATATTAAATCAAGCACTATTCGTAATTTGTATTTCTCATTTCATTATTAAATTATGTATTTCAATTATGTATATTTCAATTTTGTATTTATTATACGTAAATTGCAAAACTTTTTCACCAGACAACCTGTCATTTCAAAATTTAAGCGGCAATTATTTTGTCATTAGAGGCGACAGAGGGAACTAGTTTTAACGAGGCAGAGCCATTCTGCAGCTATATTATAGTCGTAGCACAAATGGGTCCATTCTGTCGGGGAAGGACTACGTTCTCACAGAATACCAGCGTAAAATAGCAGCTCAATGCTGTTTCGTATGGTGATTGTAGAGAACCAGGGACCCTTTTTGCTGGAAATGAAGCATTCCATTTTAGTCCTCACGGGTGACAACGCATCTGCATTTTGATTCTTAATCGAGGATAAATGTAGATGTCTATATCCAACATTGGCTTAACTCCGAAAAATGCATTGATTAATCACTCCAAACAAAAGCAAATCATGTAACTTTACATTTCTACTGGCTTTAACATTTAACGCAATTTACTCAATGCATAGGTACTTTGACAATTTTAAAAAATGTACTAGTCTAGTTCACGCATTTACATTAACCGCTACGGGCGCGAACTCATTAACATAACCTATTAGCTTACGTAACATTTAACATAATTTAACATATTTTAATATTATATTTTTCACTTGCTTAATAAACTGTTTTTACGTAAACTTTAAATTATTATTGAACAATACTCGCACATTTTTGTTCCCTTGAGCCGGATCTTAGCGACCTGTGGATATACAGTCCACTTTTATATCTTATATAGGCCAGACCAGTAATTAGTTCGGCGCACTGTTCCAGTGCGTGTTAGCGGACTTCCATACATATGTCTTCGAAATATTTCATTTTTCAGTCATATAGGTTTATTCACGAACTTAACCATCCACCTATCATGTGGTAAATTAGCACTTAAAGCTATTGACAATTTCATTGATGCCAGCGAGATCAAAAGAAGTTGCTTTGTAATGTTGGAGATGTTGTGTCAATGTTAGGCATTTTGGCTGTCTAGAACTTTAATTAGACTCCTCTTAACAACAAATGACATATATATATATAATTTGTCGTGTGGGCTGCTCTACACCACATCTCCCACCGACAAAAAGAATAGGTACATTGTTTTTAAAAAAAATGTATAAAAATCTCTGAATACAAAATGAATTATAAAACTCGAGAGAGGTATATTCTATGGGTAGCTGGGATGGCTTGATCCATTGCCCCATAATAATTTCGAGGTCACAATCTTGATACCTGTACATAATTTCTTAACAGTCTATTAATTTTGTACGTCTACATATCTTTACATATTTCGTTCTAAAATATTTTTTATATCAAAGAAAAGGAGACGTTTTGTTTTGTCTACGCCTTTAATAAGACTCCTCATAACAACAATTGACATTGTATACGTCGTGTTGGCTGCTCTAAATCACAGTTTTTCAAAATAAAATAAAGGTGACAAACGAGCTCACAGTCCACCTAATGGAAAGTGGATGTCGTGGCCCATAGACATCTACATTAAATCAAAATGCAGATGCGTTGTCACCCCTGAGTACTAAGATGAAATGCCTCGTTTCTAGTAAAAACGGTCTCCGATTGTTTACACTTACCATACGAAACAAAGTAGCATTCAGCTGCTATTTTACGCTAGTAAGAGCGTGGTCCTTCCCCGGTTGAGCCGGTCCATTCGTGCTACAACTATAATATATCTGCCGAATGTTATGACTCTACCCAGTTGTAAACAGTTTCCCTCTGTCATCTCATACGACACCCGCAGGTTGATATGGAGTAGTGATTATTCTTACACCACTATTACACTATTAATGTGATATATTGTGTACTAAACTTTTTTTTAATAATACGGTAGAGTATTGCGCTAAAGTCAGATGAAGCCAGATTAAGTTGCACTGCAATACTATCTCTATGGTAAACATCGTTGACTTTAAAACGACGCTAAAATTTTGACACCACAGGTTTGTCTGTTGAAAAAGTTTTGCAATACAAATCTTACAAATAAGCTGTGCAATTTAGCAACATTATACTACTTAAGTACTTTTTGTTAATGCAATTTTCGGTTAATCTGAAAGGGATGGCTTGAGTTCTGGAATATTTGTAACGATCGACATATAAATTACTTGCAATGAATGAAATTGCTTATTAAAAAAATCATAAGTTCATAAGTTGCACATTGCAAATTGCGATTTCCAATCTGTCTGTGAAACAGACAATTGTGGCAAATCCCATCTAAATTAGAGAGACCCGTTTAAATATATTTTTACAAGCGTTCTTAGTAGTACAAAACAGAGAGTTACCGTATAATAACATTAATTTTAGAAAGTATTCTTTCAATGTAATACGAGTAACACCTATTTATGGAACCTCGCTTATAGAAAGAAAAAAACTATTTATTTGATACACATTTAAATACACATATCAAAAAATATACATACGCAATGGGAAGAAATATGCATGCAATAGTCTCAAACTACCTACGCATTAAAAATTGTGAAGAAGTACATGCACATCATTAATTATTAACAATACAAAAAAAAAAACAAAATTCAAATTGGTCTCGAACTCAGTATAACTTCACTGACAAGTCAGTGTATGATCCTCTAATTATGAGTTACAGAGTAATTACGAGTAAATTACGAGTTACAAATATTTTACAGAAAACTAACCAAATCTGTCGAACCGTTGTGGTGATAAATGGATCTAATACGAGTACTTTCTCCGTTCCGCCGTGGGTAATAAAATATTATTAATCCTGTCCAATATTATTTTTTTACGTAGAGCCACGCTGCAGCTTTATTATAGTTGTAGCGCGAATGGGTCAGCTCGACTGGGGCAGGACCACGTTCTCACAGAATACCAGCGTAAAAAAGCAGCTCAATGGTGCTGTGTTTCGTATGGTGAGTGTAAAGAACCAGAGACTCTTTTTACTGGAATTGAGGCATTCCATCTTAGTCCTCAGGGGTAACAACGCATTTGCATTTAGATCCTTAATTGAGGATAAATGTGGATGTCTATGGGCCACAGCATCCACTTACCGTCAGGTGTGTGTGCTCGTTTGTCAACCAATGCTATAAAAACCCAGTATTTATGTTAACAAACTATCGAAAGAGCAATATTGGGATCTTCAGCAAAACTAGATAAGACCATGAAGATATCGAATTTCTTATTGCATTTGAGTCAAAGGCACCGTGACAATGAATCAATATATTATTTTTTCCTCTCTAGTGGATAAGACGCCAAAGCGTCTGACAGTCTTGAGACTTTCATAGAGACTGTATTTGGAATATACGTTCGAAAGTAATAATTAATCCTATACCTTTAAACGAGCAATACTTGATATATATATATATATATATATATATATATATATATATATATATATATATATAATCGGGATCTCGGAAACGGCTCCAACGATTTTTCTTAAAATTTAGTGTCCAGGGAATTTCGGGGGCAATAAATCGATCTAGCTAGGATTTATTTTTAGAAAATGTCTTTTTGTCCGTGTTTTTAGGCAATGAAAGACTGCTACAATATCGTTTAATAAGAAGGTAAATTTTGCTTAGCTTAATTGGTATATTGGGCGGTCACAGAATCGTAATACCCTGGTCGAGCCCAGACCGACCGACCGACTTTTTTTTAGTTTCTTTTTCAAGTTCCTTTCTTTTTTGAGAAAATCTATTTTTTTCGAGCCCTTTATTCAGTATATTTTAAAAACACGAAAATTTAAATTAAACTAATAGCACTCATGATTTTTTATTCAAATAACCGGTTCAGGTTTTCTATTATATTGCTAAGATCAAAAAATATTATTTGTATTTCATCAGTATGTAATTTGTATCTAAATATAATTTCCAAAACACACGAATTAAAAAAAAAAACCGAGCGAAAAAAACCAGTTAAAAAAAAAGCCTTTTGTTTTGAAATTTCTGTTCCCTGACTCTATTTTAATTAAGAAAATGGCGCAAATATGAGTCTCAGAGAAATGACTGTACAGGGTTATTTTGCTACAAATGGCCAATTTATCTGTGATAAGGTACGAAATAGGCAATATAGGTGAATGGTGAAGAAAAATTAAATAAAAGAATCTCAAACATTCTGTACTTTTAGCTTTTAAATTCGAAATGCGTGGTAATGCATTATTTTAACTAATTTTACTGTGCACATTCACACATTCGTAAGGCTCCATCGGTAGGCAAAAACGTTGTTGCTCATAAATCACATTCAATTTGGGATAATTTCAAATAAAAGTAGAAGCCATATTTACTCGTATTTAGTAACTACAATAACAGTATATCAGTATTTATATATTTGAACTAAGTTTAAAATTTGGCTACTCTTTGAAAAATAACCTTGTATAATATTTGCTGTTATTAGTTGCTCGAGTTCACAGAATCGGTAATTCATTCTTGGGGTGATGGATACGGTTTTACAACAAAATTCCAAAAAGTTTCAATAGGTATTATTTATAATCTTCTTCCATATTGAATAAAAAAGTTACTACTTCCTATTTGTGCCATTTGACGTAGTTAAGTTTTTAAAAGATTTGTACCGTCGCTTCTGGAGACAAGATGGCTAGTTCTTTTCTAAACAAAAGGAAAAGCTAAGTATAGCCATTCAGCGAGGAAACGTAGCCAGCGTTGTTGGCACGGTACCACGGGAGCAAGACCGTATGTTAGTTTAAAATTTTAGTTTTGCTTTCTCTTTATTTTAGTTTTTTTTAATATTGTGTCTAACCTTTTAGTTAAATTTAATTTGGAGTAATTATAAGTAATTACAGTACTAAAACAATAATATACTACAGACACTATAATAAACTTCAATTTCTGTTCCAAAGTCAAATTCAAAATTCAAAAAAATTTATTCAATTAAGACTTGTCAAAACTCTTATGAACGTCAAAAGCTTCTCTAGTTGACTAAAATAAGACCTCTGAATAGAAAAACCCTAGGGTTTTTTATAAATGCCATGTTACAAATTTTTGTACCTATGTGTACTTATTATGTGCAACTGATTTATTTTTTAAGTTTGGATGTTTAATAATAAAAAAAAAAACTTACGAAAGTTTTCATTTTGATGTTTGGTTTTTGGAGTCTGTGGTGCTGATATGAGGAGACACAAGTGACTGATGTATCGTCCAGGGAGCCCATGTGTTTTATACATATCCATAACACAAGGTTGCGGAATTTTGAAAACACGAGCGACGTAGGGCGTTTGCGCAAGCGATCTTGTTATAATTAATTGCGTGTATGCGTCGATATATGGTTACATTATATCACTTGTGATAAATAATCTAATGCAAGTGCTTAAGATAAAGTATGTTGGAATTTTGCAATCAGTTACTACTTTTTATACAAGGCCTACAAAGATTTGGCGTTGTTTAATATTAGCAACAAGTTATTTTGCGTGCCTCACAAAGCGCAAGCGTTTGGGAGTGCCCTGCTCTTGACATGCCACTATATAATGATTTTGCAATATAAAATTGTTAGTGTCTCAATTTAAGCACGAAATCAATAAAAAAGAGATATTTTGAAAACTAGATATATTAAATTATAAAGTGAGCGTATTTTTAATTCATTTGTTTAGTTATATTTACAAACAATGTAGTCAAAAACTATTAGTGCGGCTGTCAGTTAGTCACTGCAGTTGTTTGTCGCAAATAGTATACGGGATGAAATGAAATAATTCTTTCTGAATAAGTTTTCATTTATCCCAAGGTTGATCCCTATTGCTGGTTGTTATCAGACTCAAAGACGTTTAAAATAAATTTTTTTCCATCTAAATTAAAAAAAAATTTGGGGAATAAAATAAAAACGTTTATGAGGCGTGCACTTTTGGAATTTTCCAAACTATTTGCTATAAATTAAAGCATTTTATTATTAAAATTAAGCTAAATCTAGGTTCGTCCACTTCCTTTTAAATTATTTAAGCGTGATTGAGCCATATGAATATGCTATATTGCCATACAATATATGATTTATTATAGTTGTATCACGAATGAGTCGTCTCGACCGGTAAAGGAACACGCTCTCATAGAACAGAAGCGCAAAAAGCAGCTCAATGCAGCTATGTTTCATACGAAAACCGGAGGCCAATTTTACTGGAATCGAGGCATTCCATCTTAGTCCTCAGGGGTGAGGGGTGACAACAGATGTGCATTTTGATTCTTAATCGAAGATAAAAGTAGATGTTTATGAGCCACAGCATCCACCTATCCTCAGGTGAACTGTGCTTGTTTCTCACCTTTACTCTAAAAAAATATTGGGAATTTCTCGTAGCGATGGAAGCAGCACATGTCTACTAGCGTATGGAAACCAGTGCTGCTTACAAGGGCTGGTTTAATTAGGCTTACAGTACACTTAAACGTTACCTATAGCCTCAAAGTTCTTTAGGTGATTTAATCACACATTATATTAACATTTGCAAAATATGTGCTTTAACTTTAACTAAAAGAAGAAGTAAATTTGATGAAAGAGTGTGCTCGTTTATCAACCAGTAAAAAATTGCAGGTGATGAGCTGGCGTGAAATACTGTCCCACTCTTCTGAGCACGATAAGCTTTTTAGAGGCCAATTTGGCCTTTTTTTCTAAGTGACCACGAAACTGTACGTCACTCGCCATGTCGACGCCGAGATAAATTTAGCGGTAAACTCGCACAACTTGTTTCTTCTGGGGATTGGACTAGATTTAGTAGTTCCAAGTCCGAGACTTTGTACAACAAAGTCTCGACTTCAGACACATGTTTGTCCCGGTACTCGGCAATGTTTTCCCAAGAAATATTGGCACGACCGGTGTATAAAGCATCACTAGTGCTGTCGTCTGCATAGCAACGAATTTTACCGGTTCGCAACATGTCATTGATATAGAGAAGAAACAGCGTTGGTGATACCACGCAGCCTTGTGGAACACCAGCGTTAATGGGCTTGTAATTGGAGCATGCACCGTTTACTACTACATTGACGCTCCGATCAGCAAAAGAACTGGTGATCCAAAAGCACAATTTCTCGGGAAGCTCATAGGAAAGAAGCTTGGTAAGAAGCGCTTTATGCCAAACCCGATCGAAGGCCTTCACTATGTCCAAACTAACGGCCTCACCATTGGACTCTACTGCTTTCACCCATGATGAAAGTAATGTTGAGAATCCAATTGATTAAATTTTATAAAATTGATATGTTGTATTTATAAAGAAGACGGTCCAAAATTGTATAAAGTGTAGGCCTGGTTTTGTACAAGTAGGGAAATAAATTAAAATAATAAATTGTATCACTTTTGTTCATTCAAATACACGAATTTTCATTCATTTAAGTGCTATAAATATTTTAATTTTACCATAAACCGCAACACTGACTGCTAATTCATGTCGTTTTCACGTTAGCTCTCAAATGTTTTGACAGTCAATCAATTTATTGACAGATATTTGAATTCTGAAATGGTGTTTTTCAAATGCGTTTAATAACTTTAGGAAACATCTTTCTTAAATACCTGCCCAGTGATTCAAAATGTGATTCTACTGACGTCTGATATCAACAAAATCTTACGTTAATCATGAAATCCATAAAACGAAAACCGAGTCAAACAAGTAGTAATGGATTCAAATTCAAAGATATCCAAAATGAACAGATCCAAAATGCATGAGTTCACAACTACAAACAAGCTCGGAATAAACAAAAAAATATCACACTACCTACATTATTTCATGACACAAGTCACTTATCAGATATGACATTTGACATATAATTTTAGACTGGAAGGGCGCTATCTTATAAAATCATCAATAATTAGGATTGCATTTTTATTTTTAACAAGTCATTAAGTTTGATTTATTCTCTTATTTTATTTTTAATAGAATCTCTGAATTTTTCGTTTTTTAGGGTAAAGTGTACATAGCCTGGACCTGAAATGGACTGTCTCCGTTGCGTTGAGTTATTACGTACTACGTACTAGAGGCGACACTGCATTCAGCTACTATGTTCCACTCAACTGCGGTGCATACACCGCACTTTAAAAGTCACTCGTTTATTAATATAACAATAAGTCAGGCGTTTGTAGAGTTGTCACGTGTTGTGTTGATTTAAAAAAAATCTCTTTATAAAAATATGTCGTCGTGTGTACTTAAATAATGCACAAATAATTGAAGAAATGTCAGTAAAAACCAAGGAATTACTTTCCATCGGTTAATAAGATACTTAATCAATAAAACAGTATTATAGAATAATAATAAAACAAATTATTTCTAAGACGTCATCTCGTGTCATGAAATATAGATTATGAAATTAATATGTTCAGATGCGACATTTCTCTGGGTACTTAAGTATAGAACGAATATATTATTATACGCATTTTTTGTAGACACATATATAAGTTTTTATAATTAGGCTAAATTTTTCATGTTTAAATCTGCTTATTATTCTTTTATTTTATTTTTGGGTTTCCACATCAAAGTCAAAGTGGAATAAATTCGTCCATTTTTAACTCTCGCGTGCCCAGCATTTATGAACGACTCTTATTCTAATTTAAATAAATATATTTGTAATTTAAATGTTATGTTAATAAGTTTTGTTAAACACACATTTAGTATGTGTTTTTTTATATTTGACATAGATACCTTTTAAAATATTCTGATAAAAATATCATTAAAATGTAATTGTGATATAATATTAAGTAATATTATATTAAATAAGCAAATATAATATACAAAACAAATTACAAAATTTAAATTTTGTTCTCGATATAATTTACCTATTTAACAATACAATCTACTATTACCTACGGATCATTCTACCTATGTTTATTCTATGATAATAAAACCAAACGCGCGAACACAGAGTAGCGCACATTTTTTGTTTGAAATAGCTGTTCTAGTAAGTAAGTACATATTACTTCAATGCTCCGCTGTTTGTATAATTTAGATAATAGTCATGCTTTTTCATGTAAAACAGCGCAAACAATGAAAATGTTATCACTATATAATACGTTGATAAAAATAATTTATACCTAATAACAATACATCCTAAAAAAATTTCTTAACGACCCAAAAATAATGTTTACAAGTTTGTGAAACTAAATAGTTTTCTGTCGTACAGTCCCACGAATGAAAGTTTTTACTAATTACTCCTCGTTTAAAAAGTATGTATTGTGTCGTTAAAACGAAATATTGCCTCATAGGGAGGATGTTTGCCACAGTTAGTGCTTCTGTTGCCTATTTAAGTTTCCCTCTGTCGCCTCTTACGACAGCCACGAGATGATATGGGGTGGTGGATATTCTTACAATAACATATATATTGTACTAGCGATCCATCCCAGCTCCGCACGGGTCATATCTGGATGTCAACAGATGCGTTACCTATCGTGTTTAATTGTGAATCTAAGCCATTCTAGAATCAACCTAATCAAACACAACATTTTATCAAAATCCATCCTCATACATCCAATGGGAGTAGTTCAGCATAGATTTTACATACGATTTTACGTAATGTCTAACACAGACAATAGTATATATATATATATATATAAAAAACTTATACTTATATAATAAAAAACTTAGTAAAAAAAGGATATAGCAACAAATTTTTTGCCGAATTAAATAAATTAACTTTTAATAAAAAGTAAAGAACAAAATAATTTCGCATTGTGAAGTCGGAGCTTCACATTTTGTGTAGGAGATTTAAAGAGAACTCAGTAAACCAGTTCTCAAACCGTCGCGTCCTCATCATCATCATCATTACAGCCCTTCACAAGTCCACTGCTGAACAAAGGCCTCCCCCAAGTAATGCTACATAGCACGGTCCTGAGCCACCTGCATTCATCGACTTCCTGCATATTTTAGCAGGTCGTCACTCCATCTAGTGGGGGATTTACCGTCGCGTCGGTGTGTTTCTATTCATAACACGCACAATAGTAAACTGATTTCCATGATTCCTTTTTCATTAAATAAGTTATACTTCAGGGTGCCATATAAATTTGAAGACGGAATTTCACCCCTGAGGGTGGAAAAAAGAGGTTTGTATGTAATTATTTAGACGAAATTAAATAAAGAATATTCTTACACCACCATCGTGTAGTGGGTTTAAGAATAGCCTTCTCATCCGGGTTGGATAGAGATATCCGGTACTCGATCTTAATAATGTTTTTAGTCTATGAGGCTTGGTAGGGTTAAGCTTGAACCTATTACACTGTTTTTAGATGTCGAAAATGCGTTTTCAATTAATTACGATAAAAATAAATTTCACTAAAAATTGCTTATAACGAAATGCAAATATTTTGATTGAATGATTTTTTAATTTTGTTTTCAATTTAGGAGATTCGTCAGGGTTAAGCTCGTACCTTATACACTGTTTTTGCATTTTGGAAATGTCTTTTGAATTAATTGCTACAAAAATAAATTTCACTAATAATGTCCTCCAGACCTGATTTCGGTCACGGCGGCCAGCTTCAAACTAGCCATCTGTGCAGGACAGGATTATAGCGCCCAAATGTATGCGCAAGTGTAGGGGCACTCACTATTCCCACTCTCATAATCCGATGGGACGGTAAACCGACACGACCGGAGTGAGATCAGGCGCGGGACCAACGGCTTTAGGTGCTTTCCGCGGCACGGGGGTGAGACACCGCCAACTTCCTGACTCCGGGCAGCTACTGAGAATTTCTTGACGGAAAAACTCATTAATTGACTTTTTGACCCGACCCGGGATTCGAAACTCAAACTCAAACTCAAACATTTTATTGCGTTCATGTGGTTACATAAATAGTTCTTATGTTGGATATATTAGAGCCAAACATGAGCCCTGATAGGGCGTAGCAATATTACGAGTATATTGTATTATGTTATTTAGCAATTTATTCTAATCAATTTAGAAAGACGAATTTTATTTTATTTTCTTAAACTACTTACTTAAACTACTTACTCAAACTACTACATTACTTTTAGGTTTAATAAACATTTGCAATATTTACAACGATATTATAAAGAATATGTATTCAAAATAAACAATTATTATTTTTCACCGAAAAACTCTGACAACGAATAGAAACTTTTTTCAATTAAATATTTTTTAAGCTCTTTTTGAAATTTATACAACGATTCTTCTTTTTGTAGACATTTGGGAATTTTATTATAAATTTTTACAGACATACCATGGGGTCCTGATTTAACTGTTTGTAATTTTGTGAGAGAGAGGTGGAGCTAATTTTATACTAGGACGTAAAAAATGAGGCCGGGAGTATATTGAAAAAAAGGTGCATATTCTTTTTAACAAATGTGCATACTTCTAGTATATATATAGATGTAATTGTTAATATTTTTAATGAAATAAAGTAGGGTTTACAGCTGTCAGTGCTTTCTATGTTTATAATTATTCGGATACATTTTTTTTTTGTAAAATAAACAATTTATGTACATCTGTGCTGTTTCCCCACAGCAAAATGCCTGCATGGGCACAAGCATAGTATGCACACGTGGCTGTTCTTGAATCTGTAGCTTTTTTAAGTTCGTATAGTGCATACGAGAAACGGGAAAGTTTAGATGATACTTTCTTTATGTGTTCTTTCCAATTTATACCTGAATTTATGTTTATACCTAATAATGTATATGAATCAACACATTCTAGTTTAGTATCGTTGAAGGAATAATTTATAGATAGCATTTTTGATACGGCTTAAATTGGATCATGTATCAATCTTAGTTTTTGTGTAATTTATGACGAGATTGTGATTTTTTAACCATTTAGAGATATCTGTAAGTACACTATCTAGATAGTTGCTAAGATTGTTGTTAGTATTATTGTCGAAAGGTATGACTACAGAAAGATCGTCGGCAGACAAGGTACAGGGGGGCTTTGACTATTTTCGGCAAATCATTAATATAAATTAAAAATAATAAACAACCGAGAACACTACCCTGTGGTATTGATTTAGTGACCGGTGCAAATTGAGACCTGACTTTAATCACATTTCCACTGGCTAGGTTATGGTGTTCTATCTCTACACACTGATTTCGATTGGTCTGGTATGATTCAACGCAGTTGTATGTTGGGCCTCTTACTCCTATTCCGTGTAATTTCCGTAAAAGTATGTCAAATCGAACTCGATCATAGGCTTTGGTCATGTCCAGTAAAATACCGATCGCGTATTTCTTTTTATTAAATATATTTAATATTTCATTGACATATTTGTATACTGCTGTAGTTGTTGATTTGCTTTTGCGAATGCCATATTGATTGTCATTTAATACATTGAACTTTTCGCAGTAACAGTATAGTCTATTAGCCATAACGGATTCAAATATTTTTGAAAACGTTGAAAGAATAGCAATAGGGCGATATTTATTACAGTCAGTTTTAGAGCCTTTTTTTATAGAGTGGTTTAATTATTGAAATTTTTAGTTGGTCTGGAACTTTACTTTCTGTAAACGATTCATTTATCAGGAATGTCATAACTGGGACTAGTTCTTCGGTACATTTCCTAATTAGACATGGTGGTAAGTCATCATGACCGAAGCTACGCTTGTTTTTTAAATTACGTATACATTTTATAATTTCTTGATTAGTAGCGGGTTGTAAAAAAGAATGAATTCTTTACGGGATGAAGGACAGGCTGAATGATTGCACCTGTTGTGTCAAAGGTATTGTTATCATTACCAACCGACAAAAAGAAATTATTGAAACACTCAACTATTTGAACAGGGTCGCAGTGATACTATTTTGGACATTCAGTTCTATGTTCTTTTTATTTTGTGTAAGCTTATTAGTTCGTTCCTTTACAACATTCCACATTGATTTTATTACATTATCAGAATTCTTTATTCATATTATAGTTCTTTTTTTGAAATGTTCACAGTTTTTTAAGTATTTTTGAGTAATTTTTATAATACTTGTTTAGTACTGGATTTTTTGTTTGAGATGATAATTTTTTTAAGAGTCTTTTATTTTTGCACGATGTTTTGATTCCATTGGTAAGCCATGACTTTTTCTTTATGCTTCTTATTTTTATGAGAATTTTTTGGTATAGTTTCATATATGATTAATTTTATTACAAAATGAGTTATAATTTTCATTAATGTTTTTATCAATAGCAATTATTTTGCTAAAGTTTACTTCTCTTAATTTAGCTTCGAAATGTTGGATATTTTTTTCACTAAAGATTCTTTTTCTAGAATCCACGTATTACGCACGAGTATGTTTCTTTCTTTTATTGGTATATTTACTATAACTCCTTTGTGGTCAGAGAGACTCAACTCTACAACATTAATTACGACTTGTTCGACATCAAAATTTGTGAATGTTAAATCTAAGCATGAGGATGTAGTCTCTGTTACCCTCGTTGGTTCTTGAACATGTTGATAGAAATTATAACTACGCATTAAATTTAAAAGCCTTAAAGTCGATATACTTTGTTTTAGAATTTTTTTGCTGAATTCGTTTTAAGAGCTTTTCTAATACACTGTAAAAGGTATCAGGCATTCTGTTACTATTTGGCCAGTATACATTTATGACTAATAAATTTGAAACTGGTATTTCTATTCCACATATTTCAATTATAGGTTCTACGGACATAGCGTTTAAATCATTTCGTTCAATATAATCTATATCATCTTTAACTAGTATACAAACACCTCCTCCTACTGAATTAGATCGACTGAAATGGGATGCCAGCATATAACCCTGTACTTTGAGTAGGTCAAGTTTCGGAGCACTGATCCAGGTTTCAGATATACATATAGCGTATACATTTTTATCTTCATCTGTCCAAGCTTCCAACAAATGCCGTTTGTTATTAAAACTTTGTATGTTTTAGTAAATAATCCTTATTTTATCCTTATTTTATATTTTTTTAGAGGTGGCGAGGCAGGTATTGGTTCATTTTGATCATTCTGCAATTCTGTCATGGATTTTAATATTTTATTATAACCATAATCTTCAATTTCACACATAAGTGCATTAATGTCTTTGAATATGGTTTGCATTCCGTAGTTATACCTGCGTGTTTTTTAAACATCGTATAATCGTATTCTAGATTCAGGTTGGTTATTAATTCAAAGTAATTTATAGTGGATTTGAAATCTTGATCACCTATTAGTAATATGCAGTAGTCTTCCATTGTATAATCCATAAGTTTGATCTTTAGTCCCATCATAAGTGGTTTTATTCCGTATCCAGTCAGAAGTTAATGGCAGATATCAAAATCTCCATGCAAAAATTGTTGCACGATGGATCTTGTTTTAGTAAACTTGTTAGTACTTAGCATACATATCTTCTTTTTGTTCTCCTGAGATATTTTAGAGTTATTTAATGTGTTCTCTTGTTGGCTTGTTACGTCGCGTAATGGTGATTTGTTCATACTGTTAATATTATTATTTTGCCGCTTGCTTTCATTAGTCTCACTGGGGCTGTGACACAATGCTATATTTGTTATCGTTGATGGGGCACTTACTTTGGGAGTACTAAATAATACGTTAGTAGTATATTTCTTTATATTATTTTCGCAGGTATTGTTCTGGGAGGGACTTACCTTCTTTTTTGTAGTTGAGCGACAGATGCGAGATAATTGGTTTATTTTTGCATCTCTTTTTGATATTTCCTCTTTCAATGAATTGTTTTCTAATAACAATCTTTCCACTTCCAGGTCAGCACTTTCGAGCTTTGTTTCCAAATTTTGTAGTTTGAACTTCATTTCCTCCAAATCCTCCATTGCTAAATAGTTATTTTTGGGGCAGCTACGATTTAAAGCGGCGTCTACAGAAATCAACGTTTCACCTAAGTCGTCAATGTAGGAAATTGATTGCGGGCTGCTATCGCTTATAGGGGGATTGAGTTTTTTTCGCAATGTTATATTATCATTTGTCCTTTCGTGACAGCTAGATATACTGCTGTCCAAATTAGGAAATTTTTCTGATGACGTATTTCTATTTTTTGTCTTATTTTTTTTCTGTGTACAAGTTGTACACTTCCTGGCATTTTTGGTTTCTATTGACATCCAGCGAAATCTTTTTTCAGAAACTATCGTGCAAGTTAAATGAAAATTTTCTTTGCATAGTGAACAAGTTAAATTATCCTTATCCAATACTTTATTTTTGCATTTAAAACATACTAGTGACATTTTGAAGTGATATTTTATTGTAATATTTTGAAATGATATTTTATTGTAGTTTTCTCATTAAAATAATTTAAAAAAGAAATTCTCGAGTAGGGGGAGTTACAAGGACTAGAATGCCAGAACTCTTGACAATAATGCGACGAATGTACCAATACGCCGCGAACACCTCTTTACTTTTGACGAAATTATGAGTTTGTATATACGCTTTCATGTAATTGACTATTGTTGCTAATAATAGATGTCACTTTAACCAAAAAAACAACACATCACAAAAAGTTTATAGATCATTAATCTTATGTATGACGCTAGATGGCATGAAACAATAAAAGTTACTATCACCTCGATACACGGTTGATAATGTTATAACATCGCATTTAATTCAAATATTGTTAACCGTCATATTTGTGTATTAGTTTTTAAATTTAAATTTTTTACTATTCTTTTGCAACCATTTATAGATTATATTTTAATTACTAGGTAGAATAGTTACTTTACTAAAGTTTATTTGTATACTTGCGAATATTTGTTGTTTCTTGGATGGTTTTCCAAAAACACTGATAATAGAATATTTTTATTAATTTTCCACTCAATTTATCACTATTTTTTTAGAAATAACACTTGAACACGTTATTTGGTCGACACATTACATATTTCTTATGCTAGATACATTTGACAATCACTTTTACTAATTAAATTTATCAAAAATATGGGAGCTAATGTTTACTATGTCTTTCACCCGCGCGTACTTCATGATCAGCAGTCGCACTACTACAACCACTAGACCAACGAGGCAGTTAACTAATAATTGTTCACTAATAATTGCATTTGAAACGCTAATATATCAATTTTTTTTAACACAGATACACCCATAAGTAATTTAATCACTCATACCCGAACAATCCATTTGCGGCTGAAGACGGGACTCATACACCACAAATTGTGTCACAGTGATGAGCAGTCAAGAGGTTTTTCAGAAAACAAAATTATTACAATTCACGTTACATTGTTTTATTTACCACTATCATAGCAGAATTTAGAGCAACCTGACTTTATAGTAAGATTGGTCGAATCTATTCTAAAACCGAAACAACATGCCCCGACTCCATGTACTCTTGTTTGCCCTCCCCTAGAATGTTTTTGTAAAGCCGTAGGTGCGGAGGGAGAGCAGCCCCCGCCCGCTGTAGCAAATTGCAAGGAACACGGGAATATTGACTTAAAGGCTGAAGTATCTTTAGGTCAATATTCCTGTGTAAAAGTGAGGTTATGATTTAAAAAAAACATTCATTACTCATTAACTATACATTTCCGTCAGGGGGAAGGGTAGAGGGGCTTCCATGAACCCTCCCTCTCCCCAACCCATCTCACCCACGTCCGCAAGTACCGGATGTATATAGTTTTCCTTCTATCCAATATCACCCCGTGGGTGTGGTAAGAGGCGACAGAAGTAAACAAACCAAGAGATGAGCAGCAGCGGCTCTATTATAACAACGAAAAAACTTAAAACTACTGTTGCTGACCCCCCCCCCCCCCCAAGCGAAGTAACTATGAGGCAATCTATGAGGAGGCCTTCGTTTGCAGTGAACTTTGACAGGCTGTAATAAATGGATGTTGGCAACAGCCTAGTTGTGACATTGGGCTTGTGATATGAAATGTATTGAAAAAAAAAAACAACATTACAACGTGCTCATGTTTTAATATTTTTATAACGACAGCATTATTGATTCCGTTACTAATGTAACGTAGCAGAACTATATTTAAAAGCTAGGCTAAGAATACATTAGTGGAACTAGGCTTAGGACACATTAGTCTCTCCGCCGCGAATCCTGTTTCTATTATCTTTTATCTTAATTTTAACCGGAATTTATTTTATCTTAACAGGAAGCATCTGTTCTATATGACGTCGCATCATCAGTCCTCCCTCAGTAATTACTTCATAATGTTTCTTCCGAGTCTACGTGTCACTGTTCTGAAGTTAATTTCTTTTTCTTATATTTTTCTCGCGATCTATAATTTTTCCAATATTCGAAACTGCATGCTAGTACTTTTCACTATCCCCAGGTGACTTGTGTGTAATTCATCGAATACAAATTCTCGTAACGTTTGTGATGTCAGTGCGCGTGTCCCTTTTAAAATGTAGTTATCATTTAGCGAAAATTCATTATCTTCGTAGCTAAACTCTTTTACTGTTCCGCCTGTTTGTAGAGCTTCTAAAATTTGTTTTAATTCGGAATCTTTAGTTGTTGTACTAATACCATTCGGCATATATATATGTAGCTGTTGAAATATACTATTTCTATTAACTTTACCTTCTGAAGTTTTATCAACTGACCATCGCAATAAATAACCCGCATTGCTATTATTCGATGACTTTCTGTATTCTATGGCATAACCAAAACTGGATAAAAGGTGAGCGTAATGAAACAAAGTGACCATGACTGGTAGTGTCTTGTGAGGATGGAAGATACTGGTAAGAGGTTTGTGTTCTGTAACTAGTGTAAAACGTCGACCGTAACAGTAATGGAGAAAGTTCTTTAGTATAGTATAGGGGTCTATATATTTCAGTCGCTTCTTTGTTAATTTGACTGTAATTTCTTTCGCTACTTGAAAGTGTTCTAGAAGCAAATGCTATTGGTCTTTCTGTGCTATCAAAAAATCTATTTGATAACACAGCCCCTAAGCCTGTCGGCGAGCTATCAATGGCTAGCTAGTGGTTTATTGAGGTCAAAGTGAACTAGTGTACGCATTTACTCATTATTTCATTTTTTATATTTAAAAAGAAATTTTACAACCATTCGACCAGTTTAAAATACTGCCTCTTTTCATATAGTAGGGGAGAGCTAAATTGGGAGTTACTCGAGCGTCGTGGGGACCTTTTGGATTGTGAAGCTTAGATGCTAAGAATAAAAAAAGGTTATATGATGTATGCCTTCTCAGTGGTGCGATGAGCGGCTGAAAATGTAAAAAAAAATCAGTCACAAAAAATACTGAAGTGCGTCAGATATTTACAGTGTATACATCCCACGTATTTTTGAAAACGGGGGAATATTAATCTGATAGATTGAATGGTGGGGGTGGCCGTACGAAGGGGTTGAAAATGGGATAAAAAATTATTCATCATTATCACCTTCCCTGTTTACAGATCTTTTAGGGCAGCTGGGTCAAAGATGGCCACTTTTCCCACAGTCGTAGCACCTTGGGCTGTAACTTTTATTGTGGTCGCGAACTGTAGGTGCTGCAACATCTCTAACATGAGGAGAACGATGATCCTGCCGCTGCTGGGCGGTGCCGTTAGCCGCACTACCCCCTCAAGGTCGGTCACCTTCCCTTTCCACAGTTTGCTTAGGGCAGCTGGATCGAAGATGGCCCCTTTCTCCACAGCCGTAGCACCTAGGGCTGAATCCATTATTGCGGTCGCGAACTGTAGCTGCCGCAGTCTCCCTGGTGCGATGGGAGCGAAGATCCTGCCGCACGGATTCCAGCTCCAGTGCATGGGCCAAGGCGCCTTTAAGTGTCTCGTGGTGCCGTCGTTGAATGTCTGCACCAGATTCCCTTCAACCCTGAGCACAGGTACAGACCGGTATGCTTTTCGCACCAGCTTCTCCACCTCTAGAGCCCACTGCTGCAGGTTTTCGTTGATGCGCTGCACGCGATCTTTAAGCTGCGCACGAAAGACGTGTTCCAGGTGAGCGTCGCCATATCTCGCCTCCAATGCCTCAAGGAGCTGCTCATAAGTCACTTTCTTACCGAGAGCTTCCAACACAGTTAAGGCTTGGTCGCGCAGGCCTAGGGTGAGTGCAGTCATGGCCTGGCTTTTATTCCAGCCGTTCGCCTCCATGACAGCCGCGAACTGGATTTTTTCGGCTGACCAGGAACAGTCCCGTCGAACGGCGGCACTTTGAACCCACGTAGCGAAGGTGTTGTAGCTACTACGGGAACTGTAATTCCATCGCCCAGTATGAGGTCGTCCAGCGATTTCTTCACGTCAGCCATCACGTTGTCAACCTGATTGTTCACTTGGTCGATTCGGGTTCAGCTTTCTCGATACGGGTTTCAGCTTCTGACAGGCGATTGTCATGCTGAGCAACCCTATCCTTCACCTCCTTTATCTCCTTCCCGAAGGTAGCGTGAAGGTCCTTCATGAGGAGCATCTGCTCTTTCAACCGACGGACCTGTTCTTCTTGTCCACCCGCAGCTGCTCTTCCAAACGACGGACCTGTTCCTCCTGTCGGCGGGCCTGTTCATCCTGTCCGCCCCACAGCTGCTCTTCCAACCAACGGGCCTGTTCCTCTTGTCCACCCCGTAGCTGCTCTTCCAAACGACGGACCTGTTCCTCCTGTCAGCGGGCCTGTTCATACTGTCCGCCCCGCAGCTGCCCTTCCAACCGACGGACCTGTTCCTCCTATCGGCGAGCCTGTTCCTCCCGTTGGCGAGCCTGTTCCTGCAGCATCACCATCAGAGTACCTAAGTCAGGTGCTGCAGATGTAGGAGCTACTGACGAGCCTGCAGCCGGCTGCTGACCCTCCGACGTCTGCGGCGTTGCACCACCAAATCTTCTTTGATCCATTTCCTGCTGGCGTTGACTTCGGGTACGAACACCCTCCGTTTCCTCTTTAGGTAAAATCGGCATGATTTTATCCCACTTCTGACACCAATTGTTACAAGCTTAGGGATCGTTATAATAAAAACTGCCGATTGAATTACCAACATTTACAGTTTTATTACCGAACACCAATTAAAACTTAAAAGACACTAATAATTAATCACACTGATTCACTTTATTTCACTCCGAAGCTTCGCTTGTCTCGCGAAATTCAATACTGCCCCGATCGCGGCTATCAACAGCTTTATATAAAGCTCTTTCACCGAAACATCCAGAATATTCCAGTAAATACGGGCATCCACCGACCAGGCGCAGAAAGTTCGAGTGTAGGGCTTCTAGAAAGCTTAATTCTTCTGTTCGATACTAGGTGGCGCTGTTGGTGGAAAGTTCAGGAATGTCATTTTCTAGAAAGCCCTCCTCGCTCTGTTCTCCGACACTAGATGGCGTTAGTAGGCGCTAGGTACCTGACGTCAACTTAGGCGCGCAACAATACTAATGAAGAATGGAAAATAATAAACAGGCTCAGTAACTGGAGCATGTTCTACGATGCATTAAAAAAGGCGCTTAAAAATTTGAAGCTCATCATGGTAAATAAATCTTTTGCACTAGACACATACATCCTCTTCCGTACATCCGCAACATTTTCTTTTAAAACTCTATGTGATCACTGTAGCCAAAGCACTCCTGCAGCCCACTGCAAAAAAAGAAAACTACAGATGCGTTGTCACCTCTGAGTACTAAGATGGAATGTTTCGCTGCTTGTAACTATACTGGCTATTTATACTCTTCAGACCGAACCACAGCAGTGCAAGCATCAAACACACGCAGTGATGCTATAAGACGGCGGAAATGTTAAAGAGGGAGGAGTTTTATAATCTATATTTCACTTTATATATATATATCAAATTAGCACACCGTGTACAGTTTGGTCCAACTTGAGAGATAGGATAGTGTTTTGCCCATGAGTGACCCACAATTTTTATTTTTGAGAATTTAAGGATTTTTAATAGGACATGACAAATTGTCGTCGAAACGGGCAGAACAACGTCTGCCTGATAAGCTAGTATATATATATATATATATATATATATATATATATATATATATAGCTTTCAGCTTATATATTAGTTTTCAGCTTTCAAATTATATATTAGTAAGCTGAAGTGGCAATGGGCCGGCCATTTAGCTCGAAGAACCGATAACCGATGGGGAAGAAAGATTCTCGAGTGGCAGCCTCGTACCGGTAGGCGTAGTGTAGGGCGACCCCCCACTAGATGGAGTGACGACCTGGTAAGACATGCTGGAAATCGATGGATGCAGATGGCTTAGGACCGTGCTTTGTGGCATTACTTCGGGGAGGCCTATGTTCAGCAGTGGACTTGTGAAGGGCTGTAATAATGATGATATATATATATATATATATATACTCGCATACAGTCCACCTGATGGTAAGTGGATGCTGCGGCTCACAGACATCTGCATGTATCCGCGAATAAGAATCAAAACGCAAATGTGTTGTCACCTCTGAGGACTAAGATGGAATGCCTCGTTTCCAGTAAAAAAGGGTTTTCGGATCTCTACACTCACCATACGAAACACAACAATATTAAGCTGCTGTTTTACGCTAGTATTCTGTGAGAGCGTGGTCCTTCCCCGGTCGAGCCGACCCACTCCTGCTACAACCACAATACAGCTGCAGCATGGCTCTACAACGTATATATATATACAGAAGTAGCAGATGGACTAGATCCAAATCCTTATTATCACGTGGGTGTCATAAGTTTAATTATAAAAACTTTTGGCACAATCTACGTTAACGCTTCTTTATAAACATTTTGAGGAATTAGCGATTATAGTAAATGTTCCTTTGAGAAATTTTGTGGGCTGAATCATTGAGTTATACAACACATACGAGTATAAATCAATGGGCTGAATTGAATTTATTGGTTGACTGAGAGAGAATGCCTTAAGGCACTGAGTCCGCCAAATGTACTATTTTATTTTTTGTGCATAAAAGTTTAAATAAATAAGAGAGAGAAAAATATATATAGCTATCCGCAACAACTCTCGCGATTATTTTTAGAATAATGCAGGGTTGTCACACTTGGAAACTAAGATGGTATGTTCTATTAGTAAACCGAATCTCTGGTGTTGATTGGGTGCAAAGAACACTCACTATGCAAACACACACCAGCATTATATCGCTATTTTACGCTGGTAACTGTGAGAGCCTGGTCATTCCGCGGTTGACCCGACCTATCCTTACTGTAGAAATAATAGAGTATTATTAATAATATAGCTTTCTTAACCACTGAGAGATCTAAAAGACGAAATGTCATGATGGACAATTTTACGCCGCAAATGCAGCACTTCTGCTTCTAGAATAATTTGTTGTTGAATCTGAAGAATAGTTAGTATAAAATACTTCTTATGTTCTAACTTCTTATACAATATTCTTAACTTCTTATAAGCCCGTGCTTGATCACTAACCCCACCTGCTGGTAAATGGTGATGTAGTCCTAGATGGTAAATCACACTGTCATAACATAATAAAAGCTTATTCACTCTTTCCTTCAATGTGCGTGTGGTCCAGAAAGAGAGACGCCGGAAAATTATTCCAATCCTTTGCTATATGCACAATAAAAGACTAAGCGAACCGTTTGGTTCTAATGCGTAAAACATCAACATCAAAGGGGTGAAGACCCGCTGACCGCCTGGATGCCCGATCGTGAAAAGCGAGGGAGGAATTATAAAGCATGTAATTCCTGCGCACACTCTTGAAAATAGTTGCGTATCGCCTTATAGTAATTTCATCTTATGGCATCCTCATACATTATAAAAGTAGGTTAATATGGCTTAACCATTTAGAAGTTTAATATCACTATAAACTTGTCATCATATGACGTCATTTTCTTATAAAAAATTTATATTAAATATATATCATTATCATAACTTCGAAAAGTACGTAAGAATTCAGAATGTATGTGTGTTTATGCTCTCTGGTCGATAATCGATCATATAAACACTCACGCCTGTCACCCAGAGTGGTAGACAGAGACTACGGACTTCCATTTGCACGATCCTGACATACCTCTCTCACCTCCTTTACGTCTATGTACCTACGCATACATGTTCGTCTTTTAAGGGTACTCTTTATTTGGTTCATCTTATTGGTCTAAGGCGTCCCTGCCTGATTCTGCGATTCTCTCTTGAAACATAAATTTGTTTTCTCACTCTTTCCCCGTTCATTCTTTCTACGTGAACAAACCACCGAAGCATTCCTTTCCTAATACTGGTCACAATATCGTCTTGAAAATCATACTTTTTTCTTATTACCTAATTTCTCATTGTCATTCAAATTTAGCCCTACATAATCGACCAACTTCAACAATTAATCAACAGCGCCGTTTACCAGAAAATTGCAAAAAGTACTATGATTTTACTTCATTTTATAATGAATTAAATAGTTTCTAGTAATAACGTTATGTTCCTCCGCTGTAACAATATAGTGCAGTGGCGGTGTTAGAATATCCACTACCCCATATCATCCCGTGGGTGTCGTAAGAGGCGACAGAGGGAAAAAGATCAGGATATGGGCAGCAGCTGCCTAGTAACGACTAAAAACTGCGGTGGCCAACTCGCTTGCCAACGTTTTTGGTCGGATATACGCAAAACGAGTTTACTAGTGGTATGCTTGGGTTTGGATTTAATTTTGTTAATTATAGGATCCCAAGCAGATGGCAGCACCCATCCATCTTCTCTATTGAAATTAGGGTGTTTTTTAATTTCAATAGCCGCGCGATGCTCGATCTTGAACATGCTTGTTTCGGAGAGTACAAGGAATCTGTGACAGAAAACATCTGGCTGCCGAGCTTCAGCACGTCGAGCAAATATTGCACGACAACAAGCTTCGGGTCCCGCGCCTACGCCACAGTGACCGAGTGATGGCGGCCAGAGTCGAGCGTGTGCCTGCTGTACTACTATACGTCAGAGGAGTTATATATATATATATATATATATATATATATATATATATATATATATATATATATATATATATAACTATATGAATTATCATCATGATTACACTTTAATAGCGTCCCCAACTGATTAGAGACTGAGATTGCCTCATAGGGGCGACATTTGCTAGAGTTGCCACTTGCCAAGCTTGCCAAGAGGGTTGCAGCTGCAGTTTTTTATTATTTTGAGATGTTATGTGGTAGATGCAGCTGCCTATTTCCTGTAATTTTGGGCATAGTTTGCAAAATAACCCTGTAGTAAAATTATTTATGCTTCCAGATACTTTTATTGAACCTAAACTACGTTATATTTTCGGTTCCTATTTTACTACTTGAATCTAGAGTCTGTAGTAGTCAGTTTCGAAAAGTCAAGGATTAACAACTAGAGATTCATTTGTTTTATTTTGGTATAAGCTCGGCGCGGAACACTAATGCTTTTTATAAACTGTAGTCCGCGTGGACGAAACTTGGGAAAAGCTCGTAAGGAATTAGTTTTGCATCTATTATATTGATTACATATTAATATATAAAAATTAAATTGTAAATTGTAAAAATATAATATAATGATTTCTTATATTTACGCGAACACTACACATTGAAATAATACTAGTTATTACGGAATTTATCGCGTATATTTAACTTTTTAAATACCCGACGTTTCGAACGCTTTACAGCACTCATGGTCACGGGCGGGACTGAGATGTTCAACGTCCATATGTCATAGTTAACCGCGGTTACCATAGATTAAATCCCATCGGGCGGATCATACGTACGTACACGTACACGGAAGTCTGCAGTCTGTGAACACATACAGGATCGCCCCCGTCACTACATCAGATTTGATAGACCGCAAATCCTCGCTAAAGAACACCGATTCCTTCCAAGGATGATTCGCGAGGCTATTGAAATTAAAAAACATCCTAATTTCAATAGAGAAGATGGCTGGGTGCTACCATCTGCTTGGGATCCGATAATAAATAAAAATTAAATCCCAACCCAAGCATACAACTGCAAGACTTCAAGATACCGTAAGTTCATACTGTATAGATCAGAACAAAAGTTAAATTTTAATCTATAGTAACCGCGGTTAACTATGACATATGGACGTTGAACATCTCAGTCCCGCCAGTGACCATGAGTACTGTAAAGCGTTCGAAACGTCGGGTATTTAAAAAGTTAAATATACGCGATAAATTCCGTAAAAACTAGTATTATTTCAAAATGTAATATATAAAATATATAATAAAAAGTAAATTGAAATTAACAACGAATAACTATTTGTACTTAAATATTATCGATAGCAATATTTAGTGTTATATGTTCTTAACTGTATTAATTTTAATCACTTTACAGTTTACGACGTCTCTATTTATAGTGTTTACAATCTAAACAAATAAATAAAATTGAAGTGTTTCTTTGCAATGTAAAAATAACATTTTATTACTAAATGCACGTGCAAGTATATACGGTACTAATAACAAAAAAAATTTACGTCTGTCTGTTTGTTCCGGCTATCGTTCGAAATGTCTGGATTGATTTCGAAAGGATTTTTACTGGCAGATATGGAACTGATATTATAAGTAGTAATTTAAGCTACTTTTATTTTAGAAAAAGAATTAGAGTTTTGCACGAAAAAAATTAAAAGCCATGAAATGCAAATCGTAATAAATTCCACGCGAAGGATGTCGCGTGGAGCAGCTACGAGTAGCTTGTAATATCAGTCCCTCCATAATCGAGGTTTTGTAATATTAATACCGTTGCTCAGAACTGGTTTTAATTCCGAGCAGCTCTCAGTTGCACCTCGAAAACCACTGAACGGCGTTAATTGTAACCTAGAGATTTGTAAATCAACCAGACACCCAGTAACTTAATAACATGAAGACATAGTAATATTGCGAGCGCCGTTAGGTAATTCAACTCGAGACATTTGATACTGTCCGTTTTTGCACTCGCATGCGAGAGGCGGGGGTCGCGAATAATAGCGGATTTAGAAAGTTATTACCTTAAGTAATTATTTAAAAAAGTAATTTATTTAAGCACCTGATAAAGTGTGATAGCAACTGGATAGCACCTCTGTTATATTTTGAAAATATTTTAAGAATTAACTAGGAAAGTATAAAGATATTCCATTTAGTTCATTAAAGAGTATGCAATAGAACAGAGTTTTTTTATTTCAGTATAGATGATTACATTATACTTATTTAAAACCATTTTTTTATTCACCACTGGTTCGGAAAACACCTCTGTACTAGGAAAAACTAGCAAGAAACCCAGCGAGATTAAATTATTTTAAAGATATACATATAGAACTTTACAATAATCTTGTAAATTTTTTAAGATAAATTATAATGGATCCAGCATGATAGAGATCACCTCATTTTCAAAGGATTTTCTTTATTTAATATATTCTTTATTATTATAAGAAATTTTATTTCAGTTTTTCTTTAATAATTTTTTTAATTTGTTGATTGGCACACTAAGGATGTTCTTGGTTTTTGTTTTAAAAGCATATATGTATGCACATTACCCAATAAATGCATTTGTGACTCTGTGGAGTCTGGTTACTGGCATTATAAGCTTGTGTTTGTTTTTAGTACTTAACGTAAGAAACATCTTTATTCTTATCGAAGCTATTCATATTTATATCTACATACATCACATTTTCATGAATAAATTACGATGCTAACGTTAATACGTAAATTTATTGAAAATTTTCTCAGTAGGACTCTTTGTAATTGAAGTTATAAACCGGTCGTACATCTCTCTTTTACCACAGCTGAATAAACACCTCCCAATAGATTGCCTTATAGGGCGGATTTTGCTGTAGTAACCTCATTTGGCAAGCAAGTTGGTAACCACGGCTTTATTATTATTTTTAATTGTTGTCAAGAAGATGCTGTTGCCCAGCTGTTTACAATTGATGTTAATTTTTTTAAATAGATTTCATTTAATGTCCTCTACTACGACACCCACGGATATAAGGTAGTGGATTCTGTTACACAAACATAAAGATATAAATAGCCTTTATTCGAATTGTTGAGTACTTAAGTCGAGTTGAAATCGTGGTCGCCCGCATGCCAAGCTTGGAAACAACGGCAAGAACCCGCTATAGGGAGGCCTATGTTGGTCATAGAAGGGAGTTTCTGAAATACTTCAAAGGGTCCCTGACTACCTGCAATGTAACCTTAAGAGCAGTAGACTGTGTCAAGATTTCCTCAGTAAGAAGTTTAGCTAGACCTGTTTTAGAGCCAACTGATTTTTGAAAAGTTCTCTTCGAGAAATTAAATTGAAAAAAATTTATAAAATTTTGAAAACATAAGATCTCTTTGTGAAATTAAATCAAAAATTTAGCTAAATATTGTAAACGAAATAATAACTCCAAATCTATTTTTATCCATTTTCAGGTATACTATCTTAGTTCTCAGAAGCGGCAAATCTTCTGTAGCCTTTCTTGTTTGACGTTGGATGCAGGCGCCACGCTTGACTGGCGGGTGGCAGTACCAGACGTATGTTAACATTGGCTAGTTGACAACATCGATAATAAATAACTACATCATATAAATAGAATTACCTGCGTATAACAGTCTTACAACTTGATCGATTTTCCTTTTCTTCTTTTTAATTATAGTTTTAAAAAATATACCAATATGATAATTATTTGACTCTTAAAACTATGACATCTTTACACTATATTCTCAATTATCACACAGAATACCAGCGTCAAATAGTAGTTTAATGCTGCTGTGTTTTGTATGGTGAGTTTAGAGAACCAGATACCGTTTTTACTGGAAACGAGGAATTCCACCTAAGTCCTCACGGATGACAACGCATCTGCATTTTGATTCGTAATCGAGGATAGATGTAGATGTCTATGGACCACAGTAACCACTTACCATCAGGTGGACTATGTGCTCGTTTGTCATCCTATCCTATAAAAAAGTAATTACATACACAAATATGCATGCAAGTCTTTAAACGACAAGAGTGACAAATTAAATAACCGATTTGATACCATGAAATAAAATCTGTTTCAATAATTATCACACTCCATCTAAGATTAATCAGAAGCATGAGACCCACTCCGCTTACGCACCCGCCGATACCTTGCCCGTGCACCGAGCGCGATCTAGTGAGCAATAAAGAGCGCATGTAATCCGCGGAACAAGTTGTTTTTCTCGTACGCGTTTTATTCGTCAGAGCTTGCTAAAGTTACGTCAGAAGTATATCGCAGTATCGCAGCGTCATGACCTTCACCGTTTATTGCTGCAAGTCCCAAGAATATTTTTATCAATATAAAAAAAATAATGGTTATGATAATTTCTTTTATGGGCATCTAAGAAAAAAACGTGTGATTTATTATAGTAAAAATGTGTTCTTAAACATTTTGCAATTGAACCAAACTTTTATCTATAAACTCGAAAGCTTGAAACCTTTACCTTTTATATTACATATAAATACAATTGAAGTGTCTGTCTTTTATATCGAAATAACGCCTTTCATAGAGTGAGGGGGTTATTGGCTTTCTGTCTGTCTGTCCGAGCGTCCGAGAATATATATATATATATATATATATATATATATATATATATATATATATATATATATATATATATATATATATATTGCACGCTTCATCACGTTGTTTATCTTTTTTTTATAAAACTGAGGTGACATAGGAACTTACTATACACCTGATACTCCGTTCTGGGACCACATGCAGCCATTTTTAAGCAAAGAAGGTTAACCATGCATTCTCACTTCTGAGGATAAAGATGGAATGGTTCACTGGTTGTAATTGTACTGGTTTGTTAACTATTCAGACCGGAACACAGGAGTGCAAGCACTGATATTTGACGACAGAAAAAGGTAAGAGTGTGGTACCTGCTCACCCTGACTGACATCTGCTTGACGTGGTAGGAACACACTCAGCTATATTATAGTTGTAGCACGAATGAGTCGGCTCGACCGAAGAAAGATTACGCTTTCACAGAATACCAGCGCAAACTAGCAGGCATTCCATCGTAGTCCTCAGGGTTGACATATACTTTTAAATATAATCAGTGTAGTATACCAAGCATGCGTATATATTTGCGATTTTCCTTCATTTTTTAAGTACCAACTAGTACATACATATAAAAGAAGGAACAAACGAAAGTTTTCACGTTTATGAAATCGTGTAGTTATAAACACGATAGAAGTTGATACATAGATAGAAGAAAAAATGGAGTTTTATGACAAAAACATTTTTTTTAATTGTTTTACTTAACATACACATATACATACGTACATATACATGCATAATTATTACAGGTTACCTATAATAATGTACAATGGTCGTCACGATACATATAACTTTTTACTATTAATTAGTATAAAGTATTTTTAATTTGTTAATAATAATACCATTGTTATAAGACCAGTTAGTTATGTTGTTAAAATCACTTTGTATGTTTTTCTCTATTTCATCTTGATTTTTAAAGGATGTACGTGTCATCCGCATACATAAAAATAGCACAGTGTTCAACTAAGTTACATATACTGTTAACATGCATAATATAGCCCACTGGTCCATATACGAATCCAGTGGGTACAGCTGACTTCACATTTTCCTCTTTTCCAGTAATATTTCTAATGACTGTCACTATTTACCTATTATGCAAATAATTAATTAGCCACCTGTTAACAGGACCGCGTATACGACATTATTCTATTGTGTAATAGTGGGGATCAGCGGTCCACTATTAACAGACTCCGAGTGGTTTAGTGGTGTAGAAATGAAACTACATTTATGTACAGCCGAATGGAGTATGGAATGTGGAGTATTGAATGTGTATATATTTTATCGTCAACCCTGCCTATATTTATATGTCCGGCCGTTGTTAGTTAACCAAGAGTAACAATTTTTATTTGCCTAGCCAATTACAGTACATACATTATGACCAATAAAGATTATTAAAATACATCTATTATGTACGTTCCATTTGCCGGCGTGAGACTCGTGTTATCTTCTCGTATCTACGTCGCTGGACTGAGCTATAAAAGTTGTGCAGGCCGGCGCGTGCGTGTTTGCGCCCTCCTTTCTGCCTTGCGCCCTCCTTTCGCCAAGGAGGGTCGCGTTCGTATACGGCTTAGAGATCTCTAGTCAGATCGTTAAGCCAGTTCCTAAAAGGTTGGGTTTAGTGGGTAAAAGTCACCACATAACCACGCAGCCGGCTGCGTGGTATGCTATGAGCATTCCCAACCTCCCTCCCCCGCTTTCCGGAGGGTTGCCTATATTTGCTTCGGGCGCAAAAAAAAAGCGCGCGCGTAATCGGCGAGCGGCTGCGGCGTGGGACACAGCTCCGGAACAGCAAGAAGAAGCGAGCTGCGACGTTGAAGAAACGGCTCAAAAATGGTCGACGGATATATAACGATAGCGGCGCGGCGTGTGAAGACGATGTGGCGCTGAATGATATTTGCGGCTGTTTCTTGTTTCTTTATTAGAACGTTAAATATATACGTCAAATTATCTCGCATCGATATGCAGCCCGCAGTATCTCAGTAGCCGGGGATAGTTAGGAAATAAATGTTTTCTTCGCCTTCTGTGTTATGGTAGCAGCAGGGTATATATTATTTATTGCCGATTAGCCTGGCTGCTACATCACTCTCCCCCTAGCGAAAGCGTACCGGAGGATTGACGACTCGCATGTGTCTCGTAAATTTTAAAATAGGTTTCATCTGGGTTGATGTAGATGACGGATTTTCAAACTTCCTCGCTGGTGGTTGTGACAATGATGATGAATCCTCTGAAGTGTCCTCGTTAATGATATAGGCAGGCTTTAGTCGGTCGATCGATATAATTGTAGATTTCCTTCCGGGTATTTGTAGTTTAAAAGTCTTGCTATTTCGCTCTAATACTTTATACGGTCCATCGTAGGTAGGGTGAAATTGTTTTTTCACTGAGTCGTTTCTTACAAAAACTTGCTTGCATGTTTTCAAATCTTGATGGATGAATACTGATTTATTATTTCCGTGTGATGATGCGCACTTAGACGATAAGGCTTTGTTGATTGATTCTCGAAGTTGAGTTACAAAATCGTAATCCATTTCTTGATTGTTTGACGATGCAGAAGTGAAAAAGTCACACCGTAGTAGTAGTAGTATGCTGCAGCCGTAGGTTAGCTGAGCGGCGCTAAGATTAGTGTCTGCACGCGGTGTTGCTCGTAGCCCAAGTAGCACTGTAGGTAGCTCATCAATCCACTTTGTATGTTGAGATAAACGAGTTTTGAGTGCGGTCTTCAATGTATGATGCCATCGTTCGATTATTCCGTTTGATTGAGGATGGTATGCTGTTGTACGTGTCTTCTGTATTCCCATAGTTTGAAGAAGTTTGAGGAATGGGTTGCTTTCGAAGTTTCTTCCTTGATCCGTTGTGATGGTTTTAGGTGATCCGAAACGAGTAATCCAATTTTCATAAATTATCTTCGCGACGGATTCAGCTGAAGTATCATCGGTAGGTATTGCTTCTGGCCATCTAGTTGTTCTGTCAATCATTGTTACGAGGTAACGACGTCCTTGCGGTGAAATAGGTAACGGTCCAACGATGTCAACGTGCAGGTGTTCGAATCTCTCCGTGGGTAGAAATGTAGCTAGGCTACTTGATGTATGCCTTTGTACTTTTCATTTTTGGCATTGAATGCATTGCTTCGTCCAGTTGCCAACATCCACTTGCATTGAAGGCCAAAAGAATTTGTCAGTGATGAGTTTTCTTGTTGTTCTAATACCTGGATGACTGATGTTGTGTAGTGTATTGAAGACTTCGCGATTACATTCTTCTGGTAGGTATGGTCGCATGGTTGACGTTGAGGCTTCACAGTAGATAGGTAGATGCGTCATTGCCATTGTAACTTGCTTGATGGACTAGTTACTTCGCTTCGATAGATGTTTTGTGTTGTCGCTATCTCTGTCTTGTGCTTGGGTCGATTGATGTAGGGCACGTTACACTGTCGATTGGTATGTGACTGAGTGCGTCGGCGACTATGTTGTCCTTTCCACTGATGTGACGTATGTCGGTCGTGAATTCACTTATGAAAATAAGTTGTCTTGCTCGTTGTGGTGTTTCCGATAGCGATGATTTCTTCGGAAGTACATATGTTAATGGCTTGTGGTCGGTAAAAACGATCAGGTTTCGACCCTCGAACGTTTTTCTGAAGTGCTTGATAGACATGTAAATAGCGAGTAGCTCTCGGTCGAATGTACTGTAGTTACGTTGGGTATCGGAGAACTTCTTCAAAAAATAGCCAAGTGATTGCCATTTTCCATTGCTGTATTGTTGGAGTACGGCTCCTGCTGAGAGATCGGACGCGTCGCTGAAGATAGCAAGGGTTGCTTCGTGTGATGGGTGAGCGAGCAAAGCTGCATTTTGGATCGCAACTTTACAGGCTTCAAATGCCTTCGTGGCTTCCTCGTTCCATCCGATTAACGTTTTATCTTTTTTATTTGTGTTGTGAAGGTAGGCGTGAAGTGGTGCTTGGATTTCAGCGGCTTTAGGTATGTGTTCTCTGTAAAAATTTATCATCCCAAGAAAACGCCTTAGTTCTTCGATAGTTTTAGGTTTCGCATAATCGATGATTGCTCTGACTTTTTCGGCAGGCGGTTTGATTCCGTCCTTGCTGACGGTGAAATCAAGAAATTGAACTTATTGTTGGTCAAATATGCATTTCGAAGGGTTGATAGTGATTTCGTTGTCTTCTAATCGCTGTAGCATGGTGCGTAGATGGGTTTCATGCGTTTCTTGCGAAAACGAAATCCAGTCCATGAAGTACTTCGTGTATGAATCTTTGGAAGGTTTGACCAGCATTTTTTAATCCTGGGGTCATTCTTGGAAATTCGAATAACCCCATTGTGGTAATTATTGCTGTCTTCTCTATGTCTTCATCGCGTTCTCTTATTTGTTGGTAAGCTCGGTTGAGATCGATGGTGGAGAATATAGTCTTGTCTGACAGTTGATGAGTGAAATCCTTGACTCGCGGTATTGGGTAGCGGTCAGGAGTGGTAATAGAATTCAGTCTTCTGTAATCTCCACAAACTCGTAAGTCTCCATTATTCTTCGGTACAATGTGAAGTAGTGATGACCAAGGGCTTTTGCTTGGACGGCATATTCCTTGCTCAATCATGTTTTCGAATTCCTTTCGAACTTGTTCGTATAGGTGTGGTGCGATTGGACGTGCACGGCAATGAAGTGGTGGTCCATTGGTTTCGATGAAATGCTCAACGTCGTTCTTCGGTGTTAATTTCATTGAAGTTATTCTTGTGATTCCAGGGTATTCTTCGAGGATCTTGTGATACGATTGTTGAACATCTATGCTTCTTATTATGGTCAGATTGGTTGCTTGGACGAAAGACTGAGATGCAAGATTGGTTTTACCGTCGATGATTCTTCTATTTTTGATGTCGACGATCACTGGTGATGTTGAAGAAAATCAACACCGATGATTGGTTTGCTGACTTTAGTTACAATAAATCTCCATTTGAATGATCGGCGTAGGTTTAAATCCAGCTCCATTGTTTTTTCTCCATATGTAGGAATCACCGTATTGTTTGCTGCATAGAGTTGAAAATCCAGTGGCTTCAACTTCTGCCTTTGTTTCGGCGGTAACACTGAGATATTCGCTCCGGTGTCGATAAGGAAAGTAAGCTTGCTTTTTTTTATCGGTGACGAAAAGACGGTAGGACTTTGCTGTTACGCTGGATCCCGCCGCATCGATCGGATCGCATCGGATCGAGCTTGATCGACTTATACTTGCAGAGCGGTTGCGATGAAAAGGTGATCTTCGGTGTTGCTGATTGCGCTGATTGTACTGTTGCTGGTAACAGGTGTGATGCTGGGAAGCTTTGAGCTCAGCGACTTCGTATGATAGCTTTCGAATTTCTTTAAAAATTGATGTATATGTATGTATCGGATTTCTTCGCTTCTCGCTCCATAATGACGGCTTGATTACAATGATTTTATATATACTGAAGTCTTCCCTCTTGGTGTTCGTAACGGGATCTTCCTTCTAGGTGTTCGTAACGGGATCTTCCTTCTAGGTGTTCGTAACGGGGTCACCACTGTAATAGTGGGGATCAGCGGTCCACTTTTAACAGACTCCGAGTGGTTTAGTGGTGGAGAAATGAAACTACTATTTATGTACAGCTGAATGGAGTATGGAATGTGGTGTATTGAACGTGTATATATTTTATCGTCAACCCTGCCTATATTTATATGTCCGGCTACGTTGTTAGTAAAGTATAGTAACAATTTTTATTTGCCTAGGTACATACATTATGACCAATAAAGATTATTAAAATACATCTTTTATGTACGTTCCATTTGCCGGCGTGAGACTCGTGTTATCTTCTCGTATCTACGTCGCTGGACTGGGCTATAAAAGTTGAGCAGGCCGGCGCGCGTGCGACGTCCAGGCAGTGGAGGATGAGGTCCACCGCCGGAACTCACCCCCTACGGCCTCCGAACCTATCTCTGTGTCGAATGATGAGATTTCATCCCTCATCAAAGGACTTAAGCCTAAAAAGGCTCCGGGCGCGGATGGCACCTCCAACCAAGCCCTAAAATACTTTCCTGAGCAGGTGTTAACCTTTTTATCTATTATCTTCAACGCCTGCTTCAACCTTAGTTACTTTCCCACTACGTGGAAAGAGGCAACTGTGATTGGAATTCCCAAGCCAGGCAAGCCTCTCAACCTCCCCTCCAGTCATCGCCCCATTAGACTCCTCAAGGCAATTGGCAAGCTATTCGAAAGAGTCATCCAAACACGTATGAGGCGCTATCTGTTTCCCACAGACGGTGACCCTCTTATCATTCCCCATCAATTCGGTTTCCGAGCCCAACACTCATGTCCCCAACAAGTTCACCGCATTGTGGAATATATCCTCAGCGGTTTCTATCCTCGTCGTCATAAGACCATCGCGGTCTTTTTCGACGTAGCTAAAGCTTTCGATAGAGTCTGGCATACAGGCCTTATCTACAAGCTCTACAAAATAGGTCTCCCCGATCGTTTAGTACGTCTCGTGGCCTCCTACCTAAAGCATCGTACCTTTCGTTTTAGACACGAAGGCACGATATCTTCACAGCGAACTATCAAGGCTGGTGTCCCTCAGGGCTCAGTACTTGCTCCTCTGCTGTACATCCTGTTCACCAACGACATTCCCATCCCGTCGAAAGGTGTTCAGCTCTCCCTCTTCGCAGACGACACTACTATCTACTGCAAAGGTGTCTCACTACCCTTCATACGGAACAAGATCCAAAAGTCATTTGATGACCTAGGAGCTTGGTTCAAAAAATGGCGCATCGATGTGAACCCGGAGAAAAGCTCCGCCGTTCACTTCGATTATAAACGACGCCGTCTTAAAAACACCCCACCAATACGTATGCTAGGGACCCCTGTCCCCTGGCATACGACCACCAAATATTTACGTGTCACTCTAGACACAGGGCTCACTTTCAGGCCCCACGTCAAAAGAGTAACCCGGCATGCACACAGTAAAATGTCTCTTAGAAACAAGCGTACCCTTTATAAGGTCTGTATACGACCAGTCATGTCATACGCGGGCCCCGTTTTTGCCCACGCCAACCCTAAAATCATTAATGAACTCCAAATAGTTCAAAACCTTTTCTGTCGTCGAGCTGCGAACGCACCTTGGTACGTCCGTAATGCTGACCTTCATCGGGACCTAGAGCTCCCTACAATCCAACAATTTCTCCAAAAACTCTCTGAGAACTTCTTCAAAGCCTCAGAGTCGCACTCAAATCATTTAATTCGTGAGGCAGCTACTTATGCAGCCCCACCCCCCTCTCGCTATCGAGTCCGCAGGCCGAGAAACTTTCTCTCGGACTCGCTTAATAAACTAACTAACGATCTGAACAGCCTCCTGGCGGCTCAGGCCAACTCTAATTAAATTAAATTATCATATTAACTAATATTAATTTGCCTTCGTAGGCACTCCCTCAGCGGCTCGTAGCCGCCTGTGCCCTCTTTTCCCAAAAGAGGGTCGCTCACGATAAGGCACAATACAGCTTAATCAGCCGGTTGCCTGTCCCCAAAGGCGGCTTTTAAAGGGTATCACTTAGGGTCCCCGGTAGGACAGTGAGTCCCTCATAACCACGATAGACTGGCTATCGTGGTATGCGTAATGCATTTTCCGCCTCCCTACGTATAGGGTAGCCCTTTAATTGCTTCGGGCGCAAAAAAAAAAACGCGCGTGCGTAGTCGGCGAGCGGCGGCGGCGTGGGACACAGCTCCGGAACAGCAAGAAGAAGCGAGCTGCGGCGTTGAAGAAACGGCTTCAAAATGGTCGACGGATATATAACGATAGCGGCGCGGCGTGTGAAGACGATGTGGCGCTGAATGATATTTTCGACGGTTTCTTGTTTCTTTATTAGAACGTTAAATATAAACGTCAAATTATCTCGCATCAATATGCAGCCCGCAGTATCTCAGTAGCCGGGGATAGTTAGGAAATAAATGTTTTCTTCGCCTTCTGTGTTATGGTAGCAGCAGGGTATATATTATTTATGCCGATTACCCTGGCTGCAACAGTTGTTTTCAAAGTGTCGAAAGCTATTTTAAAATCAATAAATATGCCTAATACATGTATTTTCATTTAATTTTGTTTCATATATTCTTTCATATATATATATATATATATATATATATATATATATATATATAGTTTACGTCGTAATCCATGCTGATTGTCGCCTAACATAGAATTACTTAGACGATCTAAGAAATCTGTTATCTGGGTGCACGTCAGTGCCCCCGCCAGGTCGAGCAAAAAAGCTGCACGGCCGTACCATACTTTTCTCAAAGAAATTGAGGCTATTTTCGACCCCCTATAACTAGAAACCTGAATTTTCAGAAACATATCTATATTAAAAATCTTTTATGTTTTAAATAGAATAGATTGACTTGGCAATCGCACTAAGCAATCGAATTTAATATAATATGTATTACTTGTGAGATACATTTTGTTTTTCTGCGATGGCCGAGACAATCTATATATTTAAAGCATAAAAGATTTTTAATATTGATATGGTCACAATAAGATGTTGTTGTTAGCTAATTGTAATAACTTAAGACAGAAGGACCCTTAAGTAGGGACTGAATAAATTAACCGACTTGGTATTACATGGATCTCACAACTTTTTACGATAGAAGAACTGAGTTGCGAGACTTGTTTTAATTACAAGTTACGTTTTTGATGGCATTGGTTTAACAATTACTTTTCATCTAACTTATTTATGACAGTAGGTATGGCAGTAGGCCTAAAATATGACAATAAGATGTAACATGTGAACGGAGTAGAAGTCTATGTCACTGATATTTTACAAAAAATAAAAATTTTGAATAAAAGTCGTAAAAATAATTAAAAAAATAATTAATTAAAATCATATCCACCCTAGCCCTAGCCCTGCGAAGTGACGAGGTCAAAGATGCTTACTAAATTTATTGTTTTATTGCTGTTCGTAAAATATGGTGGATATGATTTGAATTTCTTGAAAAATTGTTGTTTTCATTTTTTGTAAAATATCAGTGCCATAGGCTTCTACTCCGTTCACATCCCTATTGTTTTCCAGACAGTAAAAAAGGTCATCCAGTATACCTCTTTCCACACCAGGAGCTTTTTACACGACAACTCATTAATACATTTTTCAATTTGGCATGGAGTCGTTTTTCTAAATCTTATACTTACCGAACTCTCATTAGCATATTTACCAGAAGTAAAAAAATAATATTACATTTATACTTAATTGTATCTACTTCTTATGTAAACGTTTTAGAAAATCCTGTACAAATCGAACTGATTTCATTATTACTACAAAATTTTTGTAATACAATATCATCCACATTTAATTCTTTTTTACCTATCCATTCTTTAATACCTATACAACTATTTTTTTCAAATCTTTTCCGCACTTAATATTTAATTATTTTTTGTAGATATTCTTAGCTAGGTTAATACGTTTATTTAATTTATTTCTATATCTTGTATATTATAACCGAAAACATATGTTTTGAGGAGAGAACTCAACCTTTTAAAAAGTTTATATCGTTTTTTTATCATTAGAATTAGTTCATTTGTAATCCACGGTATCTTATATGTTTTATCACTGTTTTATATTTTATCGCACAATTATGTTTTATCGAAAATTTTACATAAATTATAATAATAACTTAATGAAGTTTTAAAAAACAGTTAATAGATATAAGGTTGCACCAAATGACCAAATAACTTCATAAAAGGAATGGTCTTTAACTATTTAAGATCTAAATAACACCACATTAATTGACTCTATCCGGGGGAAGTTGGGGCGGGTCGCTAGGTTGTATGCATTATGTGAGAGCAGCTATGCAGGTCTAGAGAGAGAGAGAGAGAGAGAGAGACCAGTATCACTGCGACCTAAAATATCTATTTTGATCACATGCTATGTATTTCACTTCTTCTGGGAGGAGTACATACTTTCCCAAATGAGTGTTACGTTTGCGCATTAAGGGTCCGCTATTAGTTAAGATGTGCAGAGGCGTTTCTTCCGTTATGGAACAGAACCGGCACATCCTTGAGTTGCTTAGTCCTAGGATGGACATGTATTTTTTAAGACAACATTGTCCAGTTTTTTTTGCAGCAATTGTACGCTTGCCAGATGCTAAATTTGTTTTTACGTAATCCCAGGGCTTCCGAAGCCAGCTTATAATCAAAAAACCGGCTTAAGGTTTTTAAATGTTTTAAGCCTAGTGTTAGACCAGATCTTAAGTGATTTATTATGATAAAGAGTTTCAAAGGTCAATCGGATAGGCTTTATGAGATTCCACAAAATGGTTCGTGTCTAAATTGTGTACTCTTTAAGTCCTCCCGTGCGAGCTTCTCGGCAAACTCATTGCCTACAATACCCGCGTGACCCGGAACCCATCTTAAGACGACCCTGTTGTTACATCCCAGGGCGTTTAGATAGTTTATGCAGTCTCCAACTAGCTTCAAGTTCACTAACCTTGATCTCAGCGCTAGCAGTATTGCTTGACTTTCATAGTTTATAAGGATTATATGGTTGACGTAATTTTTCGTAATGTTTTGCAAAGATTTCTGCCTGAAAGACAAACGCATTTACCCGAATTCATACTAAGTTTGAATTTGTGACGATCGCCATAAATTACATAGCCTACGTCGAGGCCCATTTTCGGCTCATCGGTATACCATATGAGGCTACCGATGTCACAGATTACTCGGTCATTCAGCCATTCTTCTCTGGAGGGTAGTTCCACTATATACTTTTTATTAAAAGTGTTTCCTTCATTGAGTCCAGCATGGATCTCAATCTGTAGGAATGCAAGCTCACACCGCCCCGGACGTTAATCCTATACAGACTACCCGTCGCTTTTTGTCTAGATAAATATCAGGGGGCGTTAGGCATAGAAGTACATCAAGAGTCTTTCTTAATCCACTGTTGAGTATAGATCTTTGTAAGGATACCCGATCTATGCTAAGTAGGTTAACTGAAAGGCACACCTTACAAGATTTGCCAATTTGCAACGTGGGCAGGCGGGTCAATGAACGCACAGATAATGAATAGGCTATGAGGAATTTTTTCGGTATTTTTGAAAGGATATACAGCATTTCATTGACGGCCATGTCGTCGCTTCTAGTGCCCGATTCCTTTTTTTTACTAGGATCAACAAACATTTTACCAATATTAACTAAATACAAAGTTGTAATATAATACTTCAACCAACACCGTTGACCACTAATTACTATTAACAAAAGTTGAGATAGACAACAGCGTACAATTTTTTACTACAATTTTAGTGTTTTCAAAAATAATATAATAATAAAGAAAATAATAATTTTATATTTATATAGCCCAACCAGACGAGAATACACTATTAATACCCCATAAAAATAATAATAATTGTTATGAACGGCACGAACAGCACGAATGGGTCGACTCGACCGGGGTAGGACCACGCTCCCACAGAATACCGGCGTAAAATAGCAGCTTAATGCTGCTGTGATTCGTATGATGAGTGAAGAGAGCCGGAGACCGTTTTTATTGAAAACGAGGCATTCCACCTCAGTCCTCAGAGCTGGTATCTGAATTTTGATTCTTAATTGAAAATAAATTTAGATATCCATAGGCCACAGCATCCACTTAAAATCAGGTGGACTGCGTGCTTGTTTGCCCTCCTTATCCTATAAAAACCCATTCATTCAGCAACTTAAAACGACTTAAAATAAAAATAAAACTTTAAAAGGTTCATAAATACTTGAATTGGTATATTGTTTTAAAGCAAGGGTTTTCATGTACTTTATTTACTGCAAAATAGCTCGTGAAAGAAAAGGAAACATTTCTAATTACAGAAATCCGGATTTATTAGCAAAGTGCGTCGCGTTTGCTTGACATTTTAGACAAATTGTTACATTTTCATTTTATCTCGACCTCTTTCTTTTTCATTTAATACACAATTTGGACATAAAGGCTTACAAAGGGGCCAAACGAGCATGCAGCTTGTCTGATGGTGACTACCGCCACCCATTAATAACTGCAACACTAAGGGAAATGCAGGAGCGTTGCCGGCCTTTTGAAAGAGAATAGTCTCTTTTCTTAAAGGTCCCTAAGGTTATATCACAGGTTTAAAAGGTAAGGTAAGGTACAGGTGTAAAACTTCTTGTCATCTTGGTGGATGTAGTTAACAAAGTTAGGTTTTGTACGTAACACTATCCATATTCATATCCGATGGTTAAATAGAGTAATGATATATGAGAGAAGGTGTTTATACCGCGCGTTGCAACAATAATGACCAATGGAGCTATTAATAGTTTAAAAGCGTTGTTTCAATCAATTACAATTACATCAAGTACAGCCTATAAAATCCAAACTGAACATAGGCCCCACATAGATTACATTACAGAGTGCATCTTGCCACAGTTGCCACAGTTGCCAGGTTTGGCAGGCGGATTGGGAACCGCAGTTTTTTGTTATTTTCGTTGTTGTCAGGAACATGCCGTTGCCCATCTCCTGTTCCAGTTATTCCCTTTCCCTTCTTACGACATATATGGGATGACTTGGGAAGTGGATATTCTTACATCACCACTTTGTGGTGGTGTGTTGAGTAGTAGTGCTAGTGTTTCAATAAAATATCTTTATTTAATGTAAGAAATTAAAGTTTGTCAAACGGCATTTTTTTAATTTACTTCCCTTTCAAAAGGTTCTTAAGACCAGAATAAATGTAAAAAAAAACTCCTTCTCCTCCGTTACTTTAGGTGCTGTAAATCATTGGAAACGTCGAGATTTAAAAAAGTCAAATTAAACGCTTGAAAATCCGTTAAATCAATTATTCAATGTACAGTATTCGTACAAATATAAGAAATCATTGCTCAAATGGAAATTACTCCACTACTTGTTATCTTAATATAAAAGACGCAGTAGAATAAATTAAATTGCTATAAATAATCTCGGTACTAACAACGTAAATTGAAAGTAATTGCTTGAATTATAAATAATAGATACGGACTTCATATTCAAGTTTCATCGTGTTATCTAAAGCTAATCTAATTTTAGAGCTACCTAAATTCTAAAGTTAATGCGAAATCACTTACGAAAGAACATTGTTTTAGGTTATATGTATTACTGTTGCTATAATGTACTATGATTAATTACGATCTTATAAATTTATGTTGGTGTTCAGAACCATTATTAGCAAGAAAGATTAAAAAAATAATGATTTCTTGTTTACGCGAAAACTATACACTTAAATGAAACTAGTTTTTACCGATTTTATCGTGTATTTGTACTTATTTTATATTCTCAATGTTTCGAGGACTTTACAGCACCAAAGGTATTATATTTATCTTTGCTGCAGTAGTCTACACATTTTTTTATAAAATAAGGGTAACAAACAAGCTCAGATTACAAGTGGTAGAGCCACGCTGCAGTTATATTAGAAGTATAGCTGTAGCACGAATGGGTCGGCCCGACCGGGGAAGGACCACGCTCTCACAGAATACCAGCGTCATATAGTACCTAAATGCTGCTGTGTTTTCTATGGTATGTGCAGAGAACAGAAGACCCTTTTTTACTGGAAACGTGACATTTTATCTTAGTACTCACGGGTGACAATGCATCTGCATTTTGATTCGTAATTTTGGATAGTTGTACATATCTGTGGCCACAGCAAACACTCATTAGGTGGACTGTATGCTCATTTATCATCCTTATCCTATTAAAAAAAAGTAAGTGGATGCTGTGCTCCATAGACATCTATACCTATAGTCAATTGAAAATCAAAATACAGATGCGTTGTCACCATGGAGGACTAACCTGGAATGCGATGTATCCAGTAAAAAGGGTCTCCGGTTCTCTACAGTGACCATACGAAACACAGCAGCATCAAACTTTTATATTACACTGGTATTCCGTGAGAGCGTGGTCCTACCCCTGTCGAGCCGACCGATTTGTGCTACAAACAATATAGCGGCAGCGTGGATGTTCTCTGTATAGTTTTATGCACTACCAAAGGGAGAATATGGAATAGTGAATTTCATCTTCACTACACGCCGTATGTTTTGTTTAGATATAAATAATAAAATAGCCCATGTACATACATATAGCAATAATTATAGAATATAGCAAACACAATATTCGATTCCTTACTTCATACTTCTGTCATAAGCAAGTTAAGCCTCTGTATATTTTATTAGTTTAATACTTAATCTGATCAGTATTTATTAACCATCCATAACTTAAAGTTAAGCCGTAGGCTGTAACATAATTACACACAAAATATGAATTTTATAATGCGATGAGTCCCACTGCTTGAAGTGACTTATTGAAATATGCGTGACTTTGTTTCCTTGATTAATAATTTGGTTTTAATATACATCGAAAGGTGCGTCTGATACGATGACTTGCTTTTAACTAGCTCTAGGTTGACTAATAGAACTGTATTGTGAGGAATATAAATGAAGAATAAGGAATTTTTCGGATAATTTAAAGCCGCCAAATTTTGTCAGCACACATTGTGAAAAACCTCATGATGCCATCCACATCATCTGAATGCTGGGTGGTCCACCACTGTGTGTTTTACTAGGAGTTTCGTTTGTCGCACGACCTTTTTTCACAAAATGATTCCACGTTTGCCACCGGCGATTTTTTCGGACCGATACCACATAGAGACCTTCAAAAAAGAGTTTATCCCTTTCTAAAAGGCTGCAATTACATTGGTATTGCAGTTATAATCATGGACGGGGGTAGTCACCATTAGGTGAGCCGTATGATTATTTGCCGCCTCTTCTATAAAGGCTTCTATATATATCATTTATTTCCTTCAACTGTAAATCAGTTAAAAGATCTCTTGTTCAAATTAGAGAGTTGTGTAAAAAATACCACTTGCTGGCGTTCCAGGAAACCTGGTTGTTCCCACACGATCTAGGTTTTCTTAATACTATAGACTCAGAATTTGAATCCTGTGGAGTATCGGCCATTGACACGTCCGAAGGACTAATCCGCGGAAGACCCTATGGTGGTGTAGCACTTCTATGGAATAAGCGAATATTACCGAGTGCGAAGGTCATACCTTGCTATAATAACAGGATGTGTGCTGTGAAGCTAAGCCAAGGAAATAGAAATGTGCTCGTTCTAAGTGTTTATATGCCTACGAACAGTGACTACAACCTAGCGGAGTTTACAACCTGTTTAGGAAATATTAGTGCAGTTATAGAAAGTGCGGATATAGAATCAGTTTTTGTTCTAGGTGACTTCAATGCCCACCCGGATTCACTTTTCGCAAACGAACTATTAAATTACTGTCATGAGCAGTCATTAAGTTGTGTTGACGTCGATGTTATAGGTAAGGAATCCGACACGCGCACGTTTGTAAGCGATGCGCACGGGACATGTCGATGGCTCGACCACTGCATCGTGACTGCAGCCGCCGCTAGCGCAGTGAGTAGTGTGTGTGTATTATATGACGTCTACTCGTCGGATCACTTTCCGTTACTTGTTCAGTGGACTATTAGTACAATTATACCTATAGAAGTGACTAATTTAACTAGTAACAAGCCAAAGATAGTATGGGGCAATAGAGACTCGGCGGAAATTCGGAAATATAGTACCTTATGCGATTTTAACTTAAATAATCTTTTAAGACAAATTAATGTTTTTAATAATAATTTTATGTGTAACTGTGATATAGTTTGTAAGAATAGTGACCATTGTACTTAAATAAATGAATTTTATAATAATTTTATTAAGATCTTACAGACTAGTGCAGAGAATAGTTATAGGCAAATAAAAGATAAAAAGCCATTTGTGACTGGTTGGAACTATCACGTGAGGCGTCTACATGTTAAGGCTAGATTAAAGTTTAGTGTCTGGGTTGCTATTGGCAAACCATCTTCTGGTTATTATTATAATGAAATGTCTTCTGCTCGTAAGGAATTTAAATCCGCACTTAAATTCATTCAAAACCATCAAGAAAAGATAAAGTTAGATATATTGGCCCGAAATAATAAATCGAAAAAATTTGGACAACTTTTGGAAGGAGGTGAAGAAATAAAATTCTAAAGCGGGTTATCCAGGGTGAGGTGAATCACACAAAGATAGCCAACCTTTTTAAAAATAATTTTAATGTTGACGCGAAAAATGAGCAAGATACACCCCAATTAACTACTCAGAATCATACCTTGTTGAGTACAGAAAAATCTTATGTTCAGCTAAATTTCGAGAACTGCCTGGTTACAGAGGAGGATGTGGTATCCGTCTTACGTGGTATGAAAAGGGGAAAGTCTCCGGGATGTGACTACCTGAGTATAGAGCATCTGTTGCATGCCAGTCAGTATATTTGTGTAGTCCTCTCTGCATTATTTAAATTATGCATGCGCCACTCATACCTGCCAAATATACTATTACGTACCATTGTGGTGCCGCTTCCGAAGTGTAAGACTGAAGATCTCGCAAGTATGGCTAATTACCGACCTATTTCTCTTGCCACTGTTGTGGCCAAGGTATTTGAGCGTTTGATTCAAGCTAAAATTACACCCTACATGTCCATTGATGATGGTCAGTTTGGTTTTCGACCAGAGCTATCTACAGATATGGCTATTTTTGCCTTAAAACAAGTAGTAAATTACTATGTTGATCGCGATACTAGTGTATATGCCTGCTTTCTTGATTTGAGTCGCGCTTTCGACACCTTGAATCATGATCTGCTATGGAAGAAGCTAAGATTTAATAACGTTACTGCTGGTATTGTTGACCTGCTCACTTATTGGTATAAGAGAGAGATCAATAATGTAAAATGGTGTGACTCTCTGTCCGACGAATACTCGCTGACTTGTGGAGTAAGGCGGGGGGGGGGGGGCTTACCTCACCCGACTTCTTTAACATCTATGTGAATGACTTGATCGTGAAGCTAAGCAGAACCCCAGTCGGACTTAGGCTTGGCAACCGTTATGTTAACAACCTAAGTTACGCTGACGATATGGTTCTGCTCAGCCCTACAATCAAAGGTATGCGGAAATTAATATCCATATGCGAAAAATTTGCTAAAGATCATAGTTTAATTTATAACGCAAAAAAAGACGGAGATGGTGATTTTTAAGGCGGGCAAGGGCCCAACTAATGTACCTGAGGTGCACGTGGCGGGTCAACCGGTTAAAATAGTTCAAACGTTCAAATACCTCGGTCACATAGTGACAACAAACAGAAAAGATGATTGCGATATAAAACGACAGAGAAGAGCTTTGTCTGTCTGTGGCAATATGATTGCCAGGAGGTTTGTTAAAGCCTCCCAGGAGGTTAAGATTATGCTCTTCCAAACGTACTGTCAGTCTTTCCTGCCAGCTCTGGACTGAATATGCGGGGCGATCTTTGAATGGTATTCGTGTGCAATATAATAACATCTTTAGAATGCTTATGGGTCTCAAACGCTATTGCAGTGCTTCAGGCATGTTTGCCGAAGCACGAATTAATACGTTTAATGCCATTCAAAGATTCAGAGTCGCATCATTCATGTCCAGGGTTGGTGAGTGTAGAAACAGGATAATTAGTGAGTTTGCGGAAAGACTGCCGGCCACAGCCTTTTATCAAAAATGGCTTAAGATAGCTGCTTGACGTGATGGTTCCCTCCATTTAGACTTAGATATTATTATAATATAATTATTTTTAATTATTAGTAATTCTGTACTGCATTGTCTTTTTTTGTTGGTAATTTATATGGGTGATATGTGCCTGAAATAAAGAGAATTTATTTTATTTATTTTTATTTATAAAAAATCATGTTCTTTGGTAAAATCTAAATAGAGAAAATTAAGGAGGTTAATTATGAAGTGCCGTAGTAATTCAGAGGCCTAGCACTCGCTGTTAACAATACGTGAGTAACCTGGGTTCGATACCCGCCGATACCAATGAAATTGAGTAAATTGCAATTTTAAGTGTTGATTTGCCACGTGCTCGACGGTATAAGAAAACATTATAATAGAAGCTACAACCTATAATATATAACTATAACTTGTGGCCTCACGAGTCGCTTTAATAAAAAATTTTAAGGAGACTAAGTTTTCGACACTTTGTCGTTTTAAGAACGTTAATACATTTTTGACAGTAGACTAATGGCAGGGTGTGGCCCGCAATCTAAAAATCATCAAAGGTCATGGATTCGAATCCATCATTCGACGACTGTCATGATGGTAACCCCTAACACAATTATTTAAGCTTCCCAGGAGTAGTTAAAGGTAATATTAGTTATGTGAATAGCATTTATAATTTTTTAATTAAAAGATAATGAAAAAACGAATATAATATAATATAACATATTAACAACAAATAGAGTGTTTCTTGTATAGAATTGATTATAAATGCATAAAAATTTACAATAGAATCTCTCAAAATGTAATAAATCAATCAGACATAAACGTATATAACTTGTAAAAGAAATTTTGTTAAAAAAAACCTGATAAAAATAATCGGTATACTGTTAAAGACAACGACGCGAGGTATTGAAATAGCTTCTACTGTGCACTTGTTTACTTTATACTCATTTGACACTACATTACAGTTTTATTAAAGCTGTAAATGAAATTATGATGTGTTTAAAAATGACCTCAGAGTTTCTTGCCGGTTCCTTTAAGAGAAGGTCTTGTTTTCCGAACCGGTCTAGATTTTCACGTTCATAAGAGTTTTAAACATGTCTCAATTTAATAAATAGTTTTGACATTGACCCTAATTTCCGCCGTTTTGAGTGCTTCGGCAATTTTGCAGCAACCACGGATTCGGTGACGTAACAATTCAACTAAAAATAGAATAAGTCTCTGAGAGATGACTACATTATTGAGTCATACGCTGTAGAGACCATGGAGGTTGTTCTCTAACCTCATTGGTAAAGACAATCCGGTCTGTTGGGCCCACCTGCGGTAAAGTTTCTAAAGAGAACTGTATCCCCGACTTGTTTTCGCTGCTGGTGTTAATAGGGCTGGTTCTTTTCTCACTCAGAGGCTAAGTATAGCCATTATGCGAGGAAAATTAGTTAGTGTTTTTGGCAAACTACCGCGGCGAGTAGGACTATATGATAATTTAAGTTATTAGTTTTAGTTTCTTAATATGATAATATTTAGTGTATACATGTTATTATATAAAACTATCTTGTAAAATATAAAAAATTAAGTAGAACACACTGTCAATAGAGTTGATCAATTTATTTAATAAAATGACAGTTATATAGTAGACTAAAAATTAAATAAAAAGGTATAGATGGTTACTGTAGAATTTAGACATTTTCAAAAAAGCAACTTGAAAATTACACCGTCACTAAGGTTTATATATCCACTCGTATTTGAGTGCACTCGATAAATGATAGTAATGTCCTGGACTGAAATCACACACAATAATCACATTTTGACAGAACTAATGAGCACAAGTGTGTGCAATACAAGTGCACAGAGCGAGGTAATACTCTCACAGTTCGATGGAACGGTAATCCAACACCACCGGCGAGAGATCGGTTGCAGGACTAACGGTTATACGTGCTTTATGAGACACGTGAGTGAAATGCCACCAACTTCCGGACTCCAGGTTGCTACTGAGAATTTCTCGGCAGAAAAACCCTAGTTACATAACTGAAGTAAGCCTGACCAGGAATTTGAACTCGGCCCCACATGAAGAAACTAATGACAACTAGAAATGAGAATATAAAAATATCTATACATAATATAAACAAAATTAAAGTGTCTGTCTTTAATATTGAAATGAATGGCTTTTATTAAGCTCGTTGAATACCGCTTATTTGAATTAAGTATTAACTATAATTATAACGCTCTCCTTCTATTTTCATATATTGAAAAGAGAGAGAGAGAAAGTAACTTAAAACATTTTAAATTGATGTCAACTTTTATGCGTAAAAGCCATTAAGTTGGATGTAAAAGATACAAACGGGCGCAATCCTAAGAGCAATCGCCGGCCCGCTTGCGAAGTGTAGCGATTACGACAACCCTGTGTATATGATTTGTAATTTTTTTGTCTTGTTATAAGTATTAAATTAAATAAATAATATAAAATCATCACCTTCATCGTTATAGCCTTTTACAAGTCCAATGATGAACATAGCCATCCCCAAAGGAATGCCACAAAGCATGGTCCTGAGCGCAGTGGCGAAGCTAGGGCTCCAAACTAGGGCAAGCCCAAGATATGGTTTTGTTGCTTTTAGCAGTTTTATAAAAATAAACATATATTTAATCTGTCTCCACTCTTCAGTTTCATATTCAGTGCTGTCAAAGACAGTGTTTAACAAAGCACACAGAAGGCATACTACCGCTAGATAGATTGTATGACATATGCAATTGCATACCTTCGGTGACTTTGAAAAGAGCCGTTTGGGTTTGCTTGAGCGAAAGAAAAAGATATTTACATACAATACAATACATGAACAAAAGAAAAGCATGAACAAAATATAAACAAACTATGTACAAAATTAAAAAAAGGGACGCCTGGCAGATGTGAAACATCGAAATTATTTTGTTTAAACAGATTACGACAGGAATTAGATATGGTATAATGAGAAGATAAAGCTTTGCAAATTTTTTTACCATAAAATAATGACTATTTATTATATAACTATTCATTTTCAATTTTAATAAACCGTACAAAATGATATTTTAAACTCTTAAGGTAATATAAATATTAAATTAGCCGACAGCGTAATATTTACATATCACCGTGAGAATCAATCAATTTTCGTTCAACAAAATGACTTCATCTATAGAATTAAGTAGATGGCACTATTAAAATTTTATATACTGAACTTAGAAGATAAAGCTTTAAGGACTAAAGTAAATATTCTTTAAAAACATCAATACATCTATTCATTTAATTTATTACATTAAAATGTGAAGCACATTAAAAAAAGGATTGTAAGAATTATTTGCTATAAAATTAAACTTATACCTAGGTATCTCATATTTATGCTGAAGTTCAAAATGATATTTTTAACTCATATGGTAATATAAGTATTGAGTTATTAAACCTTTAAATACGCCTAGAATAATTAAACTTTAATACTAAAGAGTCCCGTACCTATTGAAGTATGAAGAAATGTTTATTGAATTAAAATTTCATTTTTAAAGATTTTACTTTTCCTCGCCGATTAGCACTTTAAAACACTCATATTCATCACAAGGAACACTTTTATCCTTTCATTTTTACTAAAAATCTTTGAAAATGCATTAATTTTTAACAGACACAACCAAAACGAACATAAACATTGAACTATGAAGTGAACTTGCAAACGCATCGCCATACTCCCACTCGATAACGCATTCCTATAAAACTTTAGGTTAAAGCACGGCTTTTGGTTACATAGTAATTGCTGTATAAACATTTCGTAGTTATATTTCATTATAGAACATTTTGCCACAGGTTAGAAAGGGAGCGATCGTCTTCTCTAAAGCCCGGTAAAAAGCCAACGCGTGCGAGAGAGACGACAAAATCAACTCCTTGCTTTAATTAATTTTGACAGTCCAGTGTATTTCGATTTGAACGCAAACTGCTAAGTGTTGACGTTACATATTATGTGCTACGAGGTCATGCCCTTTAAATAGTTTGAAGCAGTTTACGAGTTATTTTATTAGTTGATATCATTGATTGAGCATTTTTATAGAGTAAGCCCGGCTTCTGGGCTTCTATGGAGGCTTCGCCGCTGCCTGAGCCTTCTGCATCCATCGATTACCTTCATATCTCACTAGGTAGTAACTCCATCTAGTGGGAGACCGCCCTACACTTAGCTTACCGGTACGAGGTTCCTACTCGAAAACCTTTCTTTCTTATGATTGTCGGTTCTTCGAGCAGTATGCCCAGCCTATTGCCATTTCAGCTTACTAATCCGTTGGGCTATGTTGGTCACTTTGATTCTAGTGCGGATATTCTCATTTCTAAGTTTATCACGCAGAGAAACCCCAAGCATAGTTCTATTTATAACTCTCTCAGCGACCTCGAGTTTCCTTATAGGACAATATAAAATAACAAGTAATATTATTATTATTATTAAAATTAAAGTACTCAAGTACAGTGATTTGTAGTAATAAAAACAAGTAATCTGTAGAGATCCAGCATAACTTACAGGTTGTGTAATGTTTAAACGGAGCTTATCGCTGTAAAAGGAATTATCATCTTTATTTTAAACGACTTATTTAGTGATGTATCACATATTACTGTACGCATTTTTTTTCATTTCTACCGCCAATTTATATTTTAGTTTTATAAACACCTAGCTTGTACTATCGCACGGCTTAGACCATAGACTAAAAATGAACCATTTTAAATAAATAATTATTTATTTAAAAATAATAAATATTTAATATATTAAAAATATATTAAATATTTATACTATTTAATATATTGAATAGAACATGTTGAATACATTAATTTTTATTACAAACACTGCAGTATTTTAAAATAAAAGCAATGTTCATACATTACAATTACTGCTGTTGAGAAAAGTTTCCGTTTAAGAAACCTTCAGGTAGGAGATTTTGCTCTAATTGTTCTGGCGAGTGCGACTGCTCCGAACCACTCAGATGTCTTCACACGGCGATGTAATTTCATAAAAATTCTCGGTCAATTATGATTAATAGACATATCCAGTTTGAAAGTAATTGACCTTGTATATAATATTTTTATTAGACAAAACTTAAAATTGTCACTGCCTATATTTTTCGGTAGTTCATAATCTATACTTTGTAAACAGTTTAACTGTTTTTATGGGCGGAAACTTGACCCTTGGTGGATTAATACTACAGTTTTATAGTTTGAATATTGGTTTAAAGTAAAGTTTGGTACATAGAAGTGCGATTTGTAAACTATTAGTGGAATTCATAGAACAAGTTTTCTGGTATACCTCAAGTTATTTGCCTTACTTAGTCGCCTTGAGACACTATCATCATCAACTATCTGCTGGCTTAAGATGCCTTTAAAATCTTCCAAAACCATCGCGATGTGATGCATAAATATATCGCAAAGAATTTGGGTTATTAACATATTTATATTGTGCGTAATGTACTAAGTAAATAGTACTAAAAAAGCCTTATTAAATCTATTCCCGGATACAGGTCATTTTTAGAACGCGCTAACTGGTATACAAAGCTTGAAACATTTGCCCAAACTTAACTATATTGGGCAGGCGGTGAGGGTGGTTAATTGCAATTTTAGGTGCTGGTTTACCACTTGTTTGGCGGTGAAGGAAAACACCGTGAGAAAATCTACATGTCTGAGAAATAAGAATAAAAATATTGTTAAGTTCGCCAACACACATTTGGGATCTCTTATAAAATCTTTGAAAAGGAGTAAGCTATTTTCTTGAAGGTCTCTGAGTCAGAATGATCCCTTACGTGTACGCGAATACTACAAATTTAATAAAATTATATTCAACGGCGCATAAAACGGCTCACTTCCAATTTTAAGTAATTAATTGTCTTAGAATTTTTTTTGGTATCATATCTTATTGATAAGTTAATCTTTGGCTAGTCGATTCCACAAATTACTGACTTGTGGATCGCCAAGCATAAGGGGTATCCATAATACAAATCATTTAAGAAACAACATGGGAGCGATACTAGGTTATTATTATCCTAGGTATCATTACTCGTACTATTAGCGTTATTACTATCGTCATTCCGAAATAATATTATATCGACTTTTATTTTTATACAGTTTTTGATTACGTGCATACAAACCTGCCGTCTCAACAGAGCGATTTTAACTGATTGCTTATCAGCGTTCAGTAATTGTCGAAACAGAGAAAAAAAATACATATGCATGTAGTTCCAGTCCAATTGTGATGCACGACCGGTTTTTTCTTAATATAAAAAAGATGTATGCGCCAGAATTTTTTAAATTCAATATCTAAATTGTAACAAATTTTGAAAAATCCTTATATCATACACTAAGTTGTTATTAATATATATCATAAACTCAATGTTTGTATACGCTACATCGAACTTTTATAGCTTCGTTAACTAAAATAGATTCGGTCGTTCACTTATTGAATATTGGACAAGTATCGTGTAGTGAAAGTCTAAGAAACAACGTGTCCTAAATAGAATGAAAAACTGTAAATATTGAAAACAAAATCCTTAGAACTTTTTAAGGGTCCCTTTTCCCAAATTTATGTTTCTAAATAGTGTTGTTTTCAAAGAAATCATCATATTTAAAATCCTAAAAAAATATAGAGTACAGATAAACGTTTGATCTAGTGACTTTTTTGGATAAAAACACAATATTAAACATTTAACTCGATAAAAAAAATCAGAAGTAACATCGATTTTGAAAGCATTTTCAGTTTTATGAGAATTAGGGGAACGCTATATTTATGAAAATTTTACATTTCATTTACTAATCAGGTTTGACAGGGATATTATTGGATAGATTTATAATTTGGCACTTATTTTTTTCTATATAAAATAAAATACGTAAAAAGCGACTCGCGCGCACCACGCCAGTGCCGCCAGTGTCCAGCCGAACGTCATCGAGGGAGAATTTGTGCTATTTTTGCTCGCGACTACGTTCTCGTCGCCGCTCGCGTAGTAGTACCCACCTACTAGCATAAAAACTTGTTGTATTATATGTAATATAATAGAAATTAGTTTAAAAAGACAATACTCGTATCTAAGTATCCTGACCTATGTTTTTTAAACAGTGTTTGTAAATAAATATTTTTTGTAAGTTGAATAAAAAATACAAAATTAGGAAAAAAAGCCTACTTAAAGTGAAGAAGATCCGAAAGTGTATTGCGTAAGTACTTAATAAGTTCCTATAACCTAGCCCTAGCGTAACATCAACTGGTCATTTACAATAAAAAAATTATATATTGGAATAATTAGATATCTACTTTAACAGAGACATAGGCTAGCTAAATCAGTATGACAATTTTTATTTTCGTTTTCTAATGTTCCACTATTTAGTGGGTGGATTCGTCACAATATAATTTACTGTAATCTAGCTAAGCTACACAGACTAGCGAAGTCAGTGTGACAAGAATTTTAAATCCTGTAGTAACATTCACCTATATTTTTACATACTTACTAACTCTAGTAATTCATTTTTTTTGCTTTTTGAAATTTTGGAAATTTATTTATTCCATTCCAGTGCTCTGAGATCTCGTACCGATAAAGGTACTTTGATGTCCAAAAAAGTACCGATGGGCACTCTAAGGAGAGGCAGTATGCGTAAGACATTATATACATATTACACAGTATACTAGGGAGGAACAGTTTTACCTATTATTATTATTTGTATTCTTCAATTGTCAGATTTCTTATGCCCATACCACGGGCCAAATTCCTCGGATCACCAGGGTCGATCTCCAAGGCCCTTGGCAATCTAAATGGGATGCTAGGGTTTCTTGAAGAGATAGGTTGGCTCGAGTAGTGAGCCCCCACCGATCACACAAAATAGGCGCTTTTGACGTAGAGTTGTGGAAACCAGCCCGTTTTACCATTACCATGACCACCACGCGTATGTCCGGGATTCACGATTTCAGGAAGTAGGCATTTATGGTAAAACTGTATTAATTTGAACTCCATCTTCGATTTCCAAAATACGTCAACTTTTCAATTATTTCGATGTGGACTGGCTCTTTTTCTCCGGCCCAATACTAAGTAGACATTGCCGTCGTCTTGCCACATGCAATTGTCCCTGGATTGGTACAACCAATTACTAATTTTATTGCGATGCAATGTCTTTTGATACTTGCCCTTTGCAAATAGGGCCGAAATTGAAGGCAGTAATAAGATTTTTTCGAATTTTCGTATTACGTTCAATCGCGTCCTTGTCAGCAGTAAGAGTTTCTAAATTCTTTAGAAATTCTTCTTTAGCTACTTCTAGTTCAGACTGGGACATATCCGGATCTAAACTGGCGGGGCCATAGTCATTTTGTTTTTGTTTCGCGTCTGTCAATTTCCTGATTTTCTTTCTAACTGGACGTCCTGAGTTGTTTTTTCTTTTCTGAGCTTCTTCCCTTTTCTTTTCCACAACATTAGCAAATCCCATTTCGGGTCGATCTTTATTTGTTAATGTGTTTTGCACATAGGATATCGCTGACTTTTCATTAAATTTTACGACTGCAGAATTACACCTCCCTTGGTACTCTCGTTTCAAGGCAAAATTTATTCGCTTTCCTCCTATAAACTTAGCAATGAGACTGTTGAAACATTCGACAAGATTGGTATTCACGTTTTCTATTAAACTGCGTGATTTTACTGCCACATTTGAAATATTCAAATACATCCGGAACAGAAATGTTGAATTTTGAATGGTTTTCAGTCCGTTGCTAGAAAATATTTCTGTTACAGTTATAATCCTGGCACATTATGTGATCACCGTATGCATGCGCCACAGAATTATTTATATCACTGTATAGTTGTAGCATCGTCCTTGGGATTTTTATTATAGTGTATAACTGATCTTACTATTGCTTTCCAATTGGACATAATTTTCACAACTGTCAAAGTTCTTCAGTGGAACAAAGGATATTTTGTTTCTGTAACCAGACTACGTAATTTTTTGCAAAGATTTCTCAAAATATGTTTTCGTCACAAATTTTTTTCCACTGTAATATTTTGGTCTTTATATAGATTTTCTTTTAGCACTTTTTCGTATATAGAGGCGTCTCTGTCTACAATCTTTCTTTTATAAATTATGCTATACCTACATGTAAATGGATAAGTTGAACCCTTTGGCAATTATTTGGTCCTCCATAGAACATGATGAATCTCTGTTGCTACCATGCCTGTGGTAGCTGCTATATTTACATTAACATTTGAGTCAGTATTTTCCGAATGTATTAGGCATGTTTGTTTACAAATATAAATCCCTTTCATTAATGACTTTCCATTGTTGCAGGAAAACTAGAAATGACGAAGATGATCCCCTTGTCGTTGAAGCTAAAAATCAAGAAGACAAGTTTCAAAAGACAACTAGAAAAGACGAAGATGATTCCCTCGTCGTTGAAGATAAAAATCAAGAAGACAAGTTTCAAAAGACAACTGGAACAGACGAAGATGATGATTCCCTTATTGTTGAAAATAAAATACAAAAAAAAATTATAAGTACAGAAAACAACAAAAAAATGTACAAATAAAAAAATATTTAAAATTCATCAAACGAAAACAAAAAGTCTGAATGGGGATTCGAACCCGAACCTTTCTTCAGCGTAGACTACATAGGCCGACACTATAACCGCTCGGCTACGTAACAATAGCGGCGAAATTACGAAACATACTGCGCGGGTAAGTCTTTATGCGTGAAAATAGGGCGAAAACGGGCGAAAACGATTTTTCCCAGACATGAGACCTAGCTAGATCGATTTTTCGTCCCCGTAAACCCCTAAATTGAAACTTTCATGAAATCGTTAGAGCCGTTTTCGAGAACTCATTTAAAAAAAATATATATATATATATATATATATATATATATATATATATACAAATATTGCTCGTTTAATAGTATAGGATAAGTAGTTAATTTATTTATCAACAACATTCCTAGGATAGCTAACGAACTACTGATTTATTTATACTGTGGCGTGCTCGCCCGCCTCCATAGGTCACCGAAGTTCATGTCGCGCCGGCTCCTGTGCAACGCGGGCGCGAGCCGTCTCAGTGCGTAAAATGCGTAAACTTTCGGGAAAAGGGGCCCTTAAGTTAACGCTATGAAAATCAATGATTTTCAAAACATCAGGAAATTATCGGTTTCAACCCGGTTAAAATCGAGCTCTCATCAGATCTTCACGTTTTGAGGTCCTAGAAAGCTATTCTGAGTATTAATACCTACAAGAATGTCCCCTATTGTTCAATATTCATTAGTTAATAAAATATAAGCTTACAGTATATACAACCAAATCGCTTATATCTATACTAAACTTACAAAATAAAATAAAATACACAAGAAAAATAATCACCGATAATTAAATATTGACATGCACAATATAAATTACAGCCATAACAGTTTATAATGAGATCTTTTTACTTTATCAATAATTAAATTTAATTACCTAAACTTATACTATCCTTCTATCTTACGAAGTTATTTAAGAAAATTAACACAATTTTAAACATCACGCTAGGTTTGTCAAAAATATATATCTGCTTCCGGATTGGCCCTGAGAAAACAGTTTATTAGTCTAATGGCTCTGGAAGTGCGACTGTTATCGCGTGTGGGGAGCACCACGTATGCGACATACGGGAGAGGAGCTTTCGTCGACCAGCGCCTCGCATATATTGGCCCGGTACATAAAGATGAATGGTATCACGTACTGCACGGTTATCTACTTTGTTAGTTAACAGAAAATAATAATGTATTATATGCATAAGTTCCCGCCTACACTGTAGGATATCAAGACCAACCACGCCCGATACAAATGTTGGCGGATATAGAAAAGAGGAGTAGTGTGCGTGCGTGTGTGTGCGCGTGTGTATGTGCGTGCGTGTGCGTGTGTGTGTGTGTGTGGAGTGCTTTGCATTTGAAATTAGCGGGAAGTTGCAGGGGAGGCCTGTATGGTCAACTGTATTTTTTTCTATTATAAGCTGGTGCTTGACTTCAATCCAACCAGACGGTAAGTATTGACAATTCCCTAGATGGTCAATCGCATTGTTTTAGCGTAACGAAAACGTATTGACTCTTGGCTTGAAAACACACAGATTGTAATCGAACGGAAAGACGGACACCGGCAAAATATTCCACTCCTTTGCTATACGCATTACAAAAGATGAAGCGAATTGTTTGGTTCGAATACGTGGAATATCGACAGCAAAAATGTGAAGGGTCATCGACCGCCTTGTGAAATGCGTCCTGACTGCTATAGTAAAAAATCAACTCTATTTTGCGTTAATTTGCTTTGTACGACGATAACATTTTTAACTCATATTATTGAGTGAATTACTGACTATGGAGTCAAACGGCTGGTTAGCTAGTAAGCATGCGTTTTCCTCCAAGTACATCTTGAATGTACATAGTAATTTTTACGTTTTTCATATTATACATTTTTTAAATAGAATTAATTTATATTATCGATTTCTGAAAGGTTATTTCTCTCGTTCTTCCCTCGTTGCTCTTTGCCTCCGGGAGCATCGGAATCCTCAGCATCCACATATCGAATGACGTTCAGTTTCGCGGTCACTTGGAATGGAAGCGGAAATTGGTCTCTAAAATGCTTGGCGTGCTTTGTATAGCAGGAAAATATTTCGAGATACCGGCAGAAGTATGCCGGCACACCGCTTGCAACTTTACAAGGCGAAAGTTCGACCTCACATGGATCACTGATTTCGTCTCTGGGCCGGAACACCCCAGTGTGAGCTTCTTCCACTTGATCGCATCCAGCGTTGAGCAAATCAAATCATCGGTGACCAAGTTCTTTCTGATTGGCTTGACTCAATGGCGCTGCAAAGAGATGTGGTATCACTTTGTGTATTCTATCGCATTCACATTCTATCGCATCACACAAGAACTACTTTCAGCCGTTCAATTTTACTCAATTTCGAGAGAAAACTCGCGATACCATCCATATCATCTGTATGATTAGCGGTCCACCATAGTGTGATTAACAAGAAGTTTTCATCCCCGCACAACTTCCTTGTGAAATCGACTACCAACAGTGATTTTTCCGAACCATTACGACTTAGGGACCTCCAAGAAAAGAGCCTACTCTTTTTTAATAGACTGGCAATGCATTTGCAATTTACCTGGTGTTGCAGTTGTTCATGGGCTGCGGTTGTTACTTACCATCAGGTGAGCCACATGCTCGATTGTCCCTGTTATATATAAAATAATTGCTCATTTTGCAAAACAAAAGTATTTCTTTAATATTTTCTCTAAGAGCTTTTTGAGAAATCTTATTAGATTATAATTAAATTTAAAGTCACATTTTTTCGATGGCCATTTATTGTTGTGGCCATTTATTGTTATTGGCCTGTAATTTGAATCCCGACGTTTTGAAAATCGTTGATTGTTATTGAGCTACAGCTCATTGCATTTTAGTCCCAAGGAGTGACACTTTGTTTTTTTATCGGGAATAGATTTACGCATCTATGGGTCACAGTATTCACTTAATATCAGGTCGATTACGCTTGTTTGGTTCCCTTATGGTAATATCATCATCATCATTACAATCTTTCACAAGTCCACCGCTGATCCATATAAAAAGGTAAATAACTTAGAGTAAATAAAATTTATTCATTTCATTAAAGTCGTGTATCATTTTGATTATAATATCACTTATGTAAGTGCAAGGAAATGCTAGTGCGTGGAGACCTTGAGATGATATTGCAATAATCATCTTGCTCTAATCTTTCCTTGAGATTACGAATCGTAGTCTTCGGTTCTTTTGTTCTTACATTCGAATCTCATGAACGAGTATTATTTCCTTAAATTGAAATAATTATTTTTGCAAACAGGACGCAACGGCTTATTACAGATTGTAAAAAACTATAACACTGGCTCATTAAAGTCATTTTGAAATCTTGAAGGTCGTTCTTCAGGATCGTTTTTTTAATCGAATTCAACCTAACCGCTGGATTTTAAGAAAAAGAAAATTGAAAATGGAAAATTAATTCGTTTTTAATTAACTAACAATAAGAGGAAAGTCAAGTATTAAGTCTTGATACATCCGACCCGTAAAAGTCTACTTATAATGAAGATTTGTCTTAATAACGCTTTCAGGTCTTTTTTGCCACCAAGGTGGCACCACTCCGGAATGAGGTAAAATGTTTGACAGATTTTATAGCGGGGGAAGTTAATTTGTTAAAATAGTGTAGATATTAATGTTTATTTATGAAATATTAGTAATTATTTTATATTAATTATATTAGAAATGTATAACAAACTACATATATGCCTATATAAGTAGAAGAATTAAAAAAGTGAAAAATATGTATAAAATTACAGAAACAGCACTGAGGCATTGTTTAATGTACATACACACATTACAAACCAAATAAATTATGATTAAATTGCAACTTTTCAATGAAGACACCGTATAACTAACTATCTGCGTAACAAATAATAATTTAACCTAAATTCCAACTTACCACACCCGGTTAGCGTAACATTAGTACCCCTTATTAACAGGCTCATCAACGATCGCTGTATTGATTTTTGCACTTTTAATGCTCCTTCCCGTCGTCAGCCTGGGTATTTTATGCCTGGAGTAAAGATGGTTATTCGTCATCTTTTAGAAGCCATAAGATTTTTTCTGACTACAATCGTGAACCATTCCTATCACAAGCATTTTAATTTTACTTGGTAGAGCCATGCTGCAGCTATATTATTGGTATATTTGTAGCACGAATGGGTCAGCTCGACCGGGAAAGGACCACGCTCTTACAGAATACCAGCGTCAAATATCAACTTAATGCTGCTTTGTTTCGTTGTGTAGAGAACTGGAGAATCTTTTTACTGGAAACGAGGAGTTCCGTCTTCATACTCACGGGTGACAACGCATCTGCATTTTGATTCGTTATCGAAGATAGATGTGGATGTCTATGGACCACAGTAACCACTTATGATCGGGGGACCGTGTGCTCGTTTGCTACCCTTATACTATAAAAAATCTTATTTGTCTATAATAAATGTATATAATAAGTATAACAATGTTTTAAAGAAATCAGCAAAATTGGTTAACTTACCTCAAAGATATTGCGTTTATATTTGAAAAATGCAAGCTCATTAGATCCTTTTTTGACTGTATACATACTTAGCTTCATGCCTGTAATTTAGCTTGGTATATTATGGTTGTAGCACGAATGGGTCGGCTCGACTGGGGTAGGACCACGCTCTCACAGAATATCAACGTAACATAGCAGCTAAATGCAGCAATATTACTAAACATTCTATTAAATGATTTAAGTAAAAATTCTATTGGATGACTTGTAAATTCGTGGAATAATAAAAGGAGGAATATAATACCCATTTTCTATGCTTAAAACATTTTCATCGTCTAGATAGTTCATTAGTTACATAGTATTATATTATTATTATTATTATAACAATTATATTATAAGTATTACATTAATTTTTTATTGCTAAAATCAATCGATTTTTTATGAATAGGTCTATAGACTTTCGGTTAGTGCCATAGATTAATATTAACAAAGACTTAGCATCACAAGGTTATAGAGTACAGTAAAGTAGCAGAAACAGAAACTTTTTTATTTAATATAGATTATAAATAATAACTATTGAAAGTTACTGATGAGTAGACTTAGAGAATGTATTATGAGTTAGACTTGGAGAATGTATGGCAAAATGTTAAGAAAGGTTTAGTAGATGCAGCTACCGAAGTATGTGGTGTTAGTAAAAGAAAGAATGAAAGGAAAAATAATACTTTGTGGTGGGATGATGAGATACGTACGGAAGTTGAAGCAAAGAAGAGAGCATGGCTAGATTTACTAGCAACTAAGGCTGGTAATTCTAGCGGTACGAATAATGATTTTGAAAGAAAAAAGGCAGTCTTTAGACATCTAAATAAAAGAGTAAAAGAAGTAGTTGAAAGGAAAAAGCAAGAAAGAACGGATAAGAATGATAGAAGAATATCGGATAACTTCCAGGCAAATATTAAAATGTTCTGGAAACTCGTAAGAACTGCCAGGGGGACGTTCAAAACAGCCTATAATGAATGCTATAAGAGATAAGAATGGCTATATTCTGAATGATGAAGTTTTGAGTTTAAAGAGATGGAAGGAATATTTTGAAAGCATGTTTATGAGTGAGGAGACAACGTATGAACTGAATGAAATAGGAACTCCGAAAGAAGAGGAAGGAGGTAGCGAGATAAGTATAGATGAAATAATGAAAGCAATGAAAAGCATGAAAGCAGGTAAGGCTGCCGGTTATGATAGAGTTTCATTCGAAATGCTAAGGGCTGGAGAGGAAGTGGTGGCAGGCCTGCTGCACACCTTATTTAATGTATGCTGGGAACTGAAGCGGGTACCGGGAGACTGGTGCAAAGCCGTGATAGTCCCAGTATATAAGGGAAAAGGGTCGCAGCAGGACTGTAAAAACTACCGCGGTATCAGCCTTCTTAGCATCGTGGGAAAATTGTATGCCAAGGTACTAATTGAAAGGGTCATGAAATAAACCTATGGAAAAATTTGGGATGTGCAAGCGGGATTTAGAAAGGGAATGGGATGTACAGATCAAGTCTTCTCCATGCGCATGATCGCGGAGAAGTTTTTTGGCCAAAAACCAAAAGGTTTTTTGTGCGTTCATGGACTTGGAGAGGGCCTATGACAGAGTGGATAGGAATGTGCTATGGCAAACACTGAACTCATATGGGTTGAGCGCTGGCTTGATACAGGCATTGGAATCTCTTTATAGGGACTCTAGTGCTTGTGTTAGGATCAACGGGGTCTACTCCGACTGGTTTGGCATCCCTAAAGGTGTCAGACAGGGCTGTGTGGCTTCCCCGTGGTTGTTCAACCTATTTATGGACAGTTGTTTGCAAAATTTGAAAGTTGAAGAATGCGGATTAAGAATGGGTGAGTTAACCATCAAATGCCTTTTGTACGCCGATGATCAAGTTATTCTTGCGTCGTCAGCGGCTGAGTTGCAAATGATGGTTACATTAATGAACAGATCATTAAAAGAAAGGGGTATGAAAGTGAACGCAAGTAAGACGAAAATTACGGTTTTTGAAAGAGATGAAAGTAAAACGATATGTGAAATAAGAATAGATGGGGAGTTGATCGAGCAAGTAGATGAGTTTGTATATTTGGGTTGCGTATTTAGCAGGGATGGGAGATATGATAAGGATATAGAACGACGAGTGAACGCAGGAAACAGAGTAAATGGGGCCCTGCACTCTATTGTGAAGAGTCAAAATGTGTCAATAAAGGCACGTCTGGCAATTCACAATGCTGTGTTGGTCCCTACTTTAACGTATGGTAGTGAAAGTTGGGTGTGGCAGAAGAAGCACGAGAGTAGAATAAATGCAGTAGAAATGCGGTCGTTAAGGAGTATGTTAGGGCTGAATCTGAATGACAGGGTGAAGAATTGTGTGATAAGAGAAGAGTGTGGTTTTGCAAGATTACGTTGTGACCAGGATTAAGAAAGGAATGCTTCGGTGGTTTGGTCATGTGGAAGGAATGGATGAGGAAAGAGTGACAAAGAAAATTTATGTTGCAGAAGTGAATGGCAGAGTCGGAAAGGGACGTCCTAGGCGAAAATTTATCGACCAAATTGGCGATTTATTGAAAACGGGCCAAATTAGGAGTACCCTTAACCGACGAGCATGCATGCGTAGATGTATGGATGTGAAGGAGGCGAGAGAGGTGTGTCAGGATCGTGCCAAATGGAAGTCTGTAGTCTCTGCCTACCCCTCTGGGTGACAGGCGTGAGTGTTTATGTATGTATGAAAGTTACTCTTTTGTTTAATTTACCACTGGTGCGGAAAACACCTCTGTCCTGGGAAGAACCTGTTAGAAACACAGCGGAATTTTAAAAAACTGCTTCCTATCATATATTTTACATGAAACACATTAGAAAAAAGCATTTGACACTTTAAAACATAATCTCTTGTTAAAAGCAATGGATGAATGTGGTATACGCGGTCCTATTAATAGGTGGCTAAGTAATTATTTAAAAAATATGAAAATAGTAACAGTCATTAAAATTATTACGGGAAAAGAGGAAAATGTAAAGTCAGCTGTACCTACTGGATCCGTATATGGACCAGTGGGCTATATAATGCATGTTAACAGTATATGTAACGTAATTGAACACTGTGCTGTTTCTATGTATGCGGATGACATGCGCATCCTTTATGCTGCCAAAAATCAAGATGAGATAGAGAAAAACTTACAAAGTGATTTTTGAAAGGAGTGGGGGAAAACGAGCATACGGCTCACCTGATGGTAAGTGATTACCGCCGCCCACGAACAACTGAAACACCAAGGTAGTTGCAGGTGCGTTGCCGGCCTTTTAGAAAGGAGTAAGTTCTTTTCTTGAAGGTCCCTATGTCGTATCGGACCGGAAAAATCGCCGGTGGTGAACAATTCCACAGAGGGGTCGTACGAGGAAGAAAACTCCTTTTGAAACGTACGGTGATGGACCGTCGAGCATTTGCCAAGCCAACAGATGGCGTGGATGATACCGTGAGTTTTTTTTTGCGATGTGCATTCGTGAAATTTTATGGCTGAAATTATTCCGAACCGTTCCTCAGAGCACTCCCCGTGGTAGATGCGATAGAAAATGCAAAGAGATTAAACATCTCTTCGCAGCACCAGTGAAGCAATACCGATCAAAGAGGACTCGGTCATCGACGATTCGAGCTGCTCTGCGCTAGATGCGGTCAACTGGAAGGAGCTGACTCTGGGAAGCCTCGGACCAGAGATGGGAACAGTATTCCATGAGTGGCCGAACCTGCGCCATCCAAAGTTCCAGACTGTGTGCTGACATAAAATACTGTCCCGCGTTGATGAGCACGCCAAGCATTTTAGAGGCCAATTTCTTTTATTTTAGAGGCCAGTTTCTTTTGAAGCTCCCTTCCCGTAGGCTTCCCGAGAAATTGTGCAATTGGATCACTAGCTTTCTTGCAGATCGGAGCATCAATATCGTAGTAGATGGTGCACGCTCCAATTACAAGCCTATTAATGCTGGTGTTCTACAAGTATGCCTACTATCACCAATGCTGTTTCTTCTGCATATCAGTGATATGTTGTAAGCCTGTAACATTCATTGCTATGCGGATAACAGTACTGGTGATGCTCTGTACACCGGCCGTGCCAATATTTCTCGGGAAAACGTCACCGAGTACTGGAACAGACTTGTGTCTTAATTCGAATCTTTGCTGAACAAAATCTCAGATTGGGAGTGACGAAATCTAGTCCAGTTCAATGCCCAGAAGACACAAGTATGCACGTTTACTGCTAAAAAACCGCGTTGTCGTATCTCCTCCTTTTCAAGGCACTCGCTTTGTTGCCTCAGCCAATATTGGAATCCTCGGCGTCGACTTATCGAATAATAAGCAGTTTCGTGGTCACCTGCAAGAGAAGGCTAAATTGGCTTCTAAAATGCTTGGCGTGCTCAGCAAAACGGGACAGTATTTTATGTCAGCACACAGTCTGGAACTTTGGATGGCGCAGGTTCGGCCACTCTTGGAATACTGTTCCCATTTCTGGTTCACTTATCCTTAACCAACTACAACCAACTTCAAACAAACAATTACAATTTCAATAAATACATGCATTGTCACTAAGATGGAATGCATGAATTTTTCTTATTTGAAAAAACGTTACCTCCACATTAGGACTTTCTCCTGTATAGTGGAGGCAGTTTACATACATAAACCTCACAAGGAAAAACATTTAGACCAGGAACAATTATTCGTAAGCTATACAAATACTTGTTCTATGTGAGATTCGAACCCAGTGCACGCACTGCTGCTTAATGGCAGAAATAATGCTTTATTTTTTTAAAACTAAAGGCAATCAAGGCTTTGTCTGTTCTAAACATTTACCTATTTCTATGCATTTAGTAGTTAGTGGTAAATAAGATATTTTTTAAATTTGTTATAACTCTAGTTTGTATATTTATTCAAATGATTACTTCAGATGTCAGATTTTTGGTTTCGTTCCGTATGTGTATTAACATCAATGTCTTCGTGGGATTGAAAAAATAAATCCACTTCTAAATATGTGTAAATGATAATAATGTTCATCAGACAGAATTTCGGTTACGATGACCAGTCTCAACTGAGACTAGCCATCTGCGCAGTTCCAGATGAACAGGTGTACTCTCCGTTCCCTCACTTTCATAGTCCGAATGCACGGTAATCCGGCACGACTTGAGAGAGATCGGGCGCAGGATCTACGGCTTCTGAATCCGGGCTGCTACTGCGAATTTTTTGAGAAAAAACCAAATAACTGATTTAAGCCCGACCTGGGTTTCTAACCCGGGATCTTTTGACCAGCAACTGCGTTTATAACCACGTACATGTCCTAATATTAATATATCTTGGGTCAAATATAAAATGGTTAAGGGACATAATGAAATAATAATTAATATATGTAAAAATAAATATTATATTTAATTTTTACAATTAATAAATACTCAAATCCCACAAAAAAATCATCGAAATTCGCCTGATTACCAGCCGCTAGAGTAACCACCGTGTCCGCTTCTGACTCCACCGCTGTGTCCGCCGCCGAGCCCGCTTCCAAATCCGCCGCTGTATCCGCCGCCGGAAGACACTAACCTATTTTCAGATACAACTTGGGGTACGGAGATGACCTTGTTTACGTTGACTACTTGAGGTACGCTCACAACTTTAGGGACGTTCACAACTTTGTTGATGGTGACGAGCTGAGCTGAGGACGCAGAGAAGCCGCTTGAGCCAGAGAAGCCACTATGGTCGAGTAACCACCGCCGAGCGACAAGCCACCTCCAAAGCCGCCAGAGTGCAGCCCTCCGAGGTACCCGCGCTTCTCGCGTAAGCTGGCACCGGCCACACACGCCACCAGGCACAACACTGCAATCTGAAAATAAAGATTTGAAACTAGAATAAGAGTGACAAACCTGCACCTGCACCACCAACTTTCCATCTAATGGTAAGTGGATGCTGTGGCATCCATACATTTATCCCAAATCAAGAATCAAAACACAGCAGCATTAAGCTTCTATTTCATGATATCGCTGCAGCGAGGCTCTACAAAGTATAAAATAGTTACAGTAGTAACAATAAAAATATTATTAATTTTATCGTTATTCGTTGTTCGTTCAGTTATTGATTACAGCCTATTAAAGGTCTACAGCTGAAAAAATGTTACGCCAAAGATAAAATTTTGAATATTTTGCTGTAGTTAACAAGCTTCAAAAGCTTGTCAGAAACCTTATTTTTTTTTGTTTTAGGTTGTTAACAGGAGGAAGAAAAAAACGCCTCCATATCCCAAAACCACCAATATAAGCTTACAATATCTTATGGAGACTGCCTCGTTGGTCTAGTGGTTATAAGCACGACTGCTGAATAGGTAGATTTGAATATCGGGTCAGGTAAAAATCAATCGTTGGGTTTTTCTGTCAAGAAATTCGCAGTAGAAGCCCCAAATCAAGATAATGACGGCGTTTCAGCACAGCAGCAAATTGGGCATATTTTTTTGTTACAAAGCAAAATAGAAATAAAACATTTGACATAAATACAACAATGGTGCAACAATTATATTGGTAGGATATTTTAAACTTTTCTATGTGTAACAAAATCTGTTATCACCTGTACGTATAGAAATGTATTTGCATTTCTATCCGTGTTTATATGTCTAGCAGTGGAACGTATGCATATAGGAGGCTGTTACTTTAATTTAATTTAACTTAATTTTTTATAAATATATTTTGGACCAGCGATTCATCCTTTTTATATAGAATAAGAGAAAACGAGCACACAGTCCACCCTATGGCAAGTGGATGCTGTGGCCCATAGACATCTACATTTATCTTCAATTAAGAATCTAAACGCAGATGCGCTGTCAGCCCTGAGGACTGAGATGGAATGCCTCGTTTCCAATAAAAAGGGTCTCCGGTTTTTACGGTTTTGCTATTTGATGCTAGTATTCTGTGAGAGCGTGGTCCTACCCCGGTCAATCCGACCTATTCGTGCTGCAACCACAATATAGCTGCAGCACGGCTCTACCACGCAAAAAAACGGGCCATTCCTGGACTAGACGACAGCGCCACCCACTGGGTTCACTTGTAAATTTAAACCATCTACTCAAACACACAAAAACATTTAATCAAAATCGATCCAACCGTTAAGGACCACCTTCTTAACCGTTCGGTAAACCATCCACTCAAGCTCACACAAAAATATCCAACTGTTAAGGTGGAAGTCAATGACTAAACACACGCACAGAAGAATTACATAAATAAAAATGGGACCATGTGGGAATGGAACATTTTTGAATTGTATAAAATTCACCTTAATTTCGAATATGTTTCATTTGACTTAGGTAATATTTTAGTAAACTTATTTTAGGTATTATTAATACTGATAGACAGATACTCACGAAGGATTTCATGATGCTGTAAGAGCGGTAGGTTTCTCTGGTGAACGGAAGTAAAATGATATTGAGATAGTTTTCCGCGCCGATATTTATATCTCTCCATTTCTCGATATTTCGTAAGGTGTTCTCGCTGAGCGGAGTCCAGTTACAATTTTGCACTTATGGCATTGTAGTACGTTTATTATTTGTTAATATTAAATTGGTAGCAAGTTTGATATCACATTTGTTTTACAGCCAGTTTGTGTTTGTAACATCTGAAAGATGTATAATATTGTATACTTCCCATTTCGTTCTGTGTTTCATAGGACGACAGAGGAAAACTAAAAGCAGACAGGCGGGATAATAAAAACTGTGGCTGCCAGCCCACCTGGCAGGTGTGACAACCATGGTAAATGTCGTCTATATGGGGTAATCTGTGGGGGTGGCATATTTTCAGTAGTAAATATTGATAGGCCGTAACGATAATGATGTAATAAATGTTAGAACTCCATTTTCTTCCTAAGAGTAAATGTTTTAATTACGACATTGAGGGTTGCGGGTCTGAATCCCGCACAGAAGAAGTATTTGTATGGGCAAAAAATACTTCCTTCGGGTTATAATGTTACCTATATATAATTGCAAATATAAAATTGGTGACAAACGAGCACACAGTCCACCTGGTGGTAAGTGGATGCTGTGGCCCATTGACATCGACATTTAACCTCGATTATGAATTTAAATGCAGATGTGTTGTCACCCTGAGCACTATGATGGAATGTCTCGATTCCAGTAAAATGGGTCTTCAGTTCTCTACACTCACCATACGAAACACAGCAACATTAAGCTGCTATTTTACGCTGGTATTCTGTGAGAGCGTAGTCGTTCCCCGGTCGAGCCTACTCATTCATGCTACAACCATAATATAGCTGCAGCGTGGCTCTACGACGTATTAATCCTTATCAATTCATATTATTGAATAATATTAATATTATCGTTAACAATATGGGGGAAATTCTTAGGGTTTTTTATCGTGTATTGGAGACAATCCAACACATAGTCTACGCAATGATAAGTGAGTGCTGTGGCCCACAACTACCTCCATGTATCTTCAATTAATAATCAAAATCTAGATTTAGTTGTTATCCTTGGGGAATAATAATCACAAGCAAGAATGCCTTACTACCAGTCGAAAGGATTGTCGATTCTCTCGCACCATCCGAAATACAGCTGCTATTATATGCTGGTATTTTAGTAATTCATTCGCGCTACAATTATAATCTAGCTGCAGGTGGCTCTATCCCGTTAATAGTAATGTCGGTGTAAATTCTTTAACATAAAATATGAATATACATTTCACATTGTATTTACTTTATTATAATGGACATTGCATTGAATTTTATTTTCAGTTGTAGATGACATTGTAACACCGTATTAAAAAGGAATAAAGTTATTTGCCGGTTCCTTTCGGAGATGTTCTTGTTTTGGTAACTGGTGTAGATTTAAACATTAATAAGACTTTGGCATTGAAGTAAATGTATGAAGTAAACATCACAACACAAGAAATTAACAGCCATTTAGTCCACAATTGGTCAACAGCCTTTTAAAACCTTATGTTTACTTACTAAGCTATCTATCGATATGTTCCTATTCATTTGCTTTATTTAGATATGTTTTTATAAATTATTTTTTAAAGCAAAGATCTTGATGTACAGCCTTGTGTATAGAATAAAAATTGTTGTTAAAAACTCTTGTGTTTGTATTTAAATTAATATTTGTTTTACTTAATCAATTTTTAAATTTTTAAACCACTTTTTTTAAATACATTTTTATTAAAATAGGTTTATGTACCTATATTATCTCGAGTTGATCGTGGAATCAATATCCCGACTGAAAATATGTCCTGTGGTATTTCACAAATAATTACTGAGGCGGGATTTTTTTGACATTACAAAACTATATTTTTCTATCGATAAGATGTACGATTTTATTTTTTATATTTCAATGTATAATGTTTGGTTTTATTAACGGCAACTAGCTTATATCGCTTGGAATATTTGTATACACTTGTTACACTAAGCAGATGGGCTGGTGAGTGCGGAACTTATACCTTCGCACTAATAATGATGCAGCCTATTACAATGTAAGAATCTGGGGTTCTTAATATAATTAAAAGAAAATTTAATATTTAATAGTAAATTTATAACCTTTTAACATCCTACAGCTGGCCATAGGCTTTTTTGATTCTCAGAAGATTTTAAGTAAAAGAAATATCAGCCACGCTACGCCAATGCGTGTTGACGAAATTCACATGTCTTCAAAATATTTTATTGAATTTTAAAATTAATGATCTGTCCTGCAGGTTCTGAATTTGGCATGCAATTTTTAATGTGTGAAAATTGTATGGTATATTTGTTATTTTATACATTTTATTGTTGTCCTATTTTATATTCCAGGTATCCCATTCTTTCTTGTTTCCAACATCCATATTATAATTCTAATTCAAATTAGTATAGTCATATTCAAATAAAAATGATTTAAGCTTATTACGTCGAATAATAAAAAGTTTATATTTCATTTGCATTATCATTTTATTCGTAAGATATCCATATCTATATGGACTACACATACATGGTTTAGGAGCGTGTTTTGTGGCATTGCCTGGGAGAAGACTGTGTTCAGACGTGAGCTTGTGAACGATTGCTTGTATAAGATTTAATTTTAGTAAATAATTTCACGCAGAGATTCTTAAAAAAGCAGTATTTGTATAAATTTTTAAGTTTCAGGCAGAGATTCTTCTGATGTCCTTTATTTCATTGCGAAACTGAATGCTCCTTTTAAAAGACATCAACGCTTGTAGTGCTAACGTTCGCTAATAAAAATAGTAACTTAAAATGTTAATTTTAATTAATTAAATAAGTCAATTGTCACATAAGAAAACTGTATAAAACGGGTCAAATTTTAGCAATAGTTATACGTGAAGCTGCTTCTAAAATAATTGTAATATATGATTTTATTATACCGTTATTAATCAATGCAGTAAATTTTTCCTAGTAGACAGGAAAGAGGACATCATTTTTTAAGCCAGATATAACAAAAAAGCTTTTGTGACTTGTTGTTTACTCTCAATACGTGTTATAAATTTTTTCATTGAAGAAGGGGCAAACGAGCACGCCGCTTATCTGCATAGTAAGTGACTACCGCCGCCCACCAACAACTGCAACACCAGAGTAGTTGCAAGTACGTTGCCGGCCTTTTAGAAAGGAATAAGCTCTTTTCGTGAAGTTGTATCGGTCCAGAAATATAGCAGGCGGTAAACAATTCCACAGAGGGGTCGTACGAGGAAGAAAACTCATAGTAAAATGTACGGTGATGGACCGCCAAGCATCCAGATGGTGTGGATGGTACCGTGAGTTTTGTCGCGATGTGCGTTAGTGAAATTTGGCGCCTGGAATTAATACGAACAATTGCTCAGAGCACTCCCCTTTGTAAATGCGATAGAAAATGCAAAATCTCTCCGCATCGCCAGTGAATCGGGCCGATCAGAGAGGACTTGGTCATTGATGATTCGAGCTGCTCTGCTCTGGATGTGGTCAAGTGGTAGGAGCTGGCTCTGGGGAGCCTCGGACCAGAGATGGGAACAGTATTCCATGAGTGGCCGAACCTGCGCCATCTAAAGTTCCAGACTGTGTGCTGGCAAGAAATACTGTCCCCCTCTGCTGAGCACGAAAAGCATTTAAGAAGCCAATTTGGCCTTCTCTTCCAGGAAACCACAAAACTGCACATCATTGGATAAGTCGACGACGAGGATTCCAATATTGGCTGAGGCAACAAGGTGAGTGCCTTAAAAAGGAGGAGATACGACAAAGGGTTTTTTTAGCAGTAAACGTGCAAACTTGTGTCTTCTCGGCATAGAACTGGACTAGATTTCGTCACCCCCAATCTAAAACTTTGTTCCGCAAAGACTCGACTTTAGACACAAGTTTGTTCCAGTACTCGGTGACGTTTTGACAACGTGTATAGAGATGTCTTCCATCGATTCGGGACTACGCCTAGGGAGTAGGAGAACCGAAAAAGACGCATTAAAACCAGTGTCAATTCTGGAGTACATGTCCTCAGCACAATGGGGGATTCCGTAACGCTCACTCGTCTTGTGGATGTCCAGTGATAGGAGTGTTTTATGAACCGAACGCTGTGTAAACCACACATCCGACATGGAGCACTTACACCGCAGGATAGTCGGCGGTGTGCTCCCCCGTCATCGAGAGTTGAGTTTGACACAAAGAGAGAGCCTAGCAGATCGGCTTTCTTTGAGACATGTGTCAGTGAGTCGTTCTCTCTGTGTAGATAGAGGGAAGATGGCTGACAGAGGTTCCCTTAGTCAACCATGGCAAGAGACCAAAATGCACGAATTCCTGAAGGAAGACCAACTAGTTTCTTGCCAATTCTGCCAATGTGCTCTGACTTTGCCTTGGCAGTGATACTTTTGCGTTTCGCGAGTTTTGCTATTTTTAAGAAGCGATCAGTTCATGGCTGGGATCTGCCCCCGATGAGCACCACAGAAAAAGGTATAAAAAGTTTCATACCCTACCACATCTGAGAACTGGTAACTGGAACAACGGTGGGATCGTCCGGCTAGAAGCAAATCCGCCCCCAAAGGTAGGATGTAAAAAGGACCGCATCCTATCCTAATCGGCCGACCTGCCCAAACACGGCGGTAGCCTGCAGAATACAATCGTGATGTTAGCGTTAGTAGTACCACTCTCCGGACTAGATAATGGTCCGAGCCAAGAGGGGTGTCGACGAAGAACTTGATATCCGCTTGGATGAGAGGTCAGCAGAAGGTCCAACAAGGAAGGTAAATGGTTTTCCACATCTGGAATCCGCGTAGGAAAATTAAAACTGATCCCCCGCATGATCGGTTAAACTTGAATCGAGCCATTCGGAGCGATGTGCGTTTATAGTCCATAATATATTAAACAGGGGCGGTGTAAGAATATCCATTGTGCACAAATAAAACCACACCACATTCACACTTCATACCACATTTCTCTTCCAATTCAATAATAGATTTTATTAAATTAGGGAATTCTGTATACTAAGATTTTCATTGCAGTTTGTCGACATGTATACGCTTAAAATTACTACAGATCTATTAATTACAGTTATTTTAGTTGCTACTATCCGAACATTATCAAAATTCATCACAGAAATTATTTGAAACGCACTTTATTTCATAACAGCACAAAATCACCGTATGGTCTACCAGTGAGTAGGCTAGAACAGGTGTTGATTGCCGACGTTCCCGTAGCATCAAAATCACTACCAACTGTGCTCGGTAATGGCAATAAGTTTGGTAGTAGCCAAGTCTCCGATAGTTTTATTATCACTATCCATTATATTGAAAATATAAGTTAAAATTTAAAAGTGTTTATATACGTAATATATATATATATATATATATATATATATATATATAAAATATTGATATATATTCAATAGCCACAAAATCGGATTCCCTTAATTTTTGCTCTCCTTCTCCAAAAGTTATTTATAGCCTAAATACCAGCCGCTGTAAAATAGCAGCTCAATCCTGCTGTGTTTCGTGTGATAAGTGTAGAGAATCGGAGACCCTTTGTACTGGAAAAGAGGCATTCCATCTTAGTCCTCACGTGTAACAACGCATGTTGATTCGCAGACGAGGATAGATGTAGATGTCTATGGACCACAACAATTACTTATATGTAGGCTGTGTGCTCGCTTGTCACCCTTATCCTATAAAAAAGCTACTTAGAACTAGAAAGAAGTATATTTCTTTATACAATGATCACCAAGCCATTAAGCTGTTTTCTTGGATTTGACGCACGACAACACCAACAAAAACAAGAAAAGGTACGAATTGTAATTTATTTGTATTTTTATATTTATCTTTACTAAATAAACGTTCTCCTCTGTATTTTTGTGAATAAAGTCAATTATATCCTTTTCAGATACTTGAAAATATATGAAAGAGTTTTGAAATAAAAAAGGGGATTTGCCTCTGCCGCTTTACATTTTTCCCTTCCATTTAACTCTGCAGCTGCATTCCCAATTTTGTTACAAGCCTGTTTCTTAACCTTCTTTTCTGTACTAAAATCCACACTTTATCCTTATTTAGTTTTATTTGGTATAAGCATTCTTCGTTTGTTATAATGTATAAAAGTGCACTTGTCCTTTATGTCACGAATACTTACAGTAAAACTGATGATAGGTGCCTACTGAATCCAATAGACGACTGCAACGAACTACATACAAAAAAGGCAATACATGCATTGTCACTAACATGGAATGCAGCCTTTTCTTCCTTTTTCTTTTTTATTATTTGAAAAAACATTACCTCCACATTAGAACTTTCTCCTCTTTAGTGGAGGCAGTTTACATACATAAACATCACAAAGACAAACATCTAGACCTGGAACAATCGTTCGTAAGCTATACAAATACTTGTTCTATGTGGGATTCGAACCCAGTGCACGCACTGCTGCTTTACTTTTTTCAACTTTGCAAATTTATTTCTTTCTCGGCAAAAATCAAGTCTTTTGTCAATCAATCAAAAATCAAGACTTTGTCTGTTTTATGCATTTACTTATAGATGGTAGTGGTATATAAGACATTTTTTTATTTTGTTATAGCTCTAGTTTGTACTTTTATTCACATGATTATTTCAGATGTTGGATTTTTGGTTTCGTTCTGTATGCGTAACATCATCGTGGGATTGTACGAATCCACTTCTTCATATGTGAAAACAATAATAATGTTCACCAGACCGAATTTCGGTCACGGCGATCAGTCTCAACTGAGATTAGCCATCTGCGCGGTACCGGATGCACCGGTGTACTCTCCATTTCCTTACTTTCATAGTCCGAAGTCGCGGTAATCCGGCACGACCTAAGCGAGATCGGACGCAGGAGCCAAGGCTTCTGAATCCGGGGTGCTACTGCAAATTTCTAGAGAAAAACCCAATAACAGATTTTAGCCCGACCCGGGTTTAAACACGGGATCATATGACCGGCAACCGCATTGACAACCACGAGGCAGTCATTATATTAATATTTCTTGGGTAACATATAAAATGGTAACGGGATATAATTAAATAATAATAAATTAATGATATGTAAAAATATATATTATATTTAATTTTTACACTTAATAAATAATCAAATCCCTCAAAAACTCAATGAAAGTCGCCAAATTACCAGCCTTTAGAGTAACCACCGTATCCGCTTCCGAATCCACCGCTGTATCCGCCGCTGTGTCCGCCGCCGAGTCCGCTTCCAAATCCGCCGCCGGAAGACACTAATCTGTTCTCAGATACAACTTGAGGCACGGAGATAACCTTGTTTACGTTGACTACTTGGGGTACGCTCACAACTTTAGGGACGTTCACAACTTTGTTGACGGTGACGAGCTGAGCTGAGGGCGCAGAGTAGCCGCTTGAGCTAGAGTAGCCGGAGTAACCACCGCCGAGCGACAAGCCACCTCCAAAGCTGCCAGAGTGCAGCCCTCCGATGTAGCCGCGCTTCTCACGTAAGCTAGCACCGGCCACACACGCCACCAGGCACAACACTGCAATCTGAAAATAAAGATTTTTTACTAGGATAAAAGTGAAACACGTGCACTTCCACCTTATGGTAAGTGGATGCCGCTGCATTCATACATTTATCCTAAATTGAGAAACAAAATACAGCAGCATTAAGCTTCTATTTTAGGCTGGTATTCTGTGAGTCTTACCAAAGTCGAGCATAATAATTCGTCCAACAACCAGAATTCAATAATGTATAATAACAATAATTATAGTTATAATAATAACAATAATATATTATTATTTTTATCGTTATACATAAATTCGTTCAGTTATTGGTTACAGCCTATTCAAGGTCCATAGCTGAAAATATGTTTCGCGAAAGATAAAATTTTGAATATTTAGCTATAGTTAACAAGTTTGAAAATCCGGTCAGAAACTACAGTTTTTTTAGTTTTAAGATATTAACAGAATCCTGCTCCCCATGTCCTGTTTGATTTCCTTGTGTCACGACATCCACGAGATAGCACGGGGTGGAATATTTTCTTACGCCACCAATATAAGCGTACAAGAACTTATGGAGACTGCCTCGTTGGTCTAGTGGTCATAAGCACGACTGCTGATTATGTAGGTTCAAATCTCGGCTCAGGCAAAATCAATCATTGGGTTCAAGAAATTCGTAATAGAAACCCCAAGCCAAAATAATGGCGACGTTTTAGCACCGTGCCTCAGAAATCCAGATTCCTTCCCGATCATAATGAATTGCCGTTCCATCGGACTATGGGAGTGAGGGAATATAGAGTATGTTTGGGCATACATACGTGCAATATAATCCTGTCTTGCGCTGATAGCAAATTTTTAAGAAACGTATATAGAATTATTTATAATAGATTACACTTGTTTCATAATTAAAACATTTAGGGTTACTAAATTAGTCATATTTTTCTGTTACAAAACAAAATAGAAATAAAACATTTGACATAAATACAACAATGGTGCAAATTTTGCACCATTGTTGTATTTATGTCAATATTTATTATGTTTATATGTAACAGTACAGTATAACAGTTTAGTTATGTTTATATGTAACAAAATAGAAATAAAACATTTCTATTTTGTTACATATAATATAATAATTCTATATATATAAAAAAAATAATTCTATATACGTTTCTTAAAAATTTGCTATCAGTGCAAGACAGAATTATATAATTTTATATTGTCAAGATATTTTGAACTTTTCTATGAGTCACAAAAATCTCATATCATCTGTACGTATAGAATTGTATTTGGACATATAGGAAGCTGTTACTTTAATTTTACAATTTTTTTATAAACATATATAAGACTAGCAATCCGCTCAGCTTCGCATGGGTGATTTCTGGAACAACGCTGTTCACTGGGTTTAGTTGTAAATTTAAACAATCCATTCAAGCACACACAAAATATCCAACTATTAAAGAGGAGGTCAATGACTAAACACACGCACAGAAGAAGTACATAAACAAAAATGGGACCATGTGGGAATGGAACATTTTTGAATTGTATAAAATTCACCTTAATTTCGAATATGTTTCATTTGACTTAGGTAATATTTTAGTAAACTTATTTTAGGTATTATTAATACTGATAGACAGATACTCACGAAGGATTTCATGATGCTGTAAGAGCGGTAGGTTTCTCTGGTGAACGGAAGTAAAATGATATTGAGATAATTTTCCGCGCCGATATATATATCTCTCCATTTCTCGATATTTCGTAAGGTGTTCTCGCTGAGCGGAGTCCAGTTACAATTTTGCACTTATGGCATTGTAGTACGTTTATTATTTGTTAATATTAAATTGGTAGCAAGTTTGATATCACATTTGTTTTACAGCCAGTTTGTGTTTGTAACATCTGAAAGATGTATAATATTATATACTTCCCATTTCGTTCTGTGTTTCATAGGACGACAGAGGAAAACTAAAAGCAGACAGGCAGGAAAATAAAAACTGTGGCTGCCAGCCCGCCGGGCAGGTGTGACAACCATGGTAAATGTCGTCTATATGGGGTAATCTGTGGGGGTGGCATATTTTCAGTAGTAAATATTGATAGGCCGTAACGATAATGATGTAATAAATGTTAGAACTCCATTTTCTTCCTAAGAGTAAATGTTTTAATTGCGACACTGAGGGTTGCGGGTTTGAATCCCGCACGGAACAAGTATTTGTATGGGCAAAAATACTTCCTTCGGGTCGTAATTTTACTTATATAAAATTTGTGTATAATTCCTCTTTTTTACAGGATTAGGGTGACAAACGAGCACACAGTCCATCTGGTGGTAAGTGGATGCTGTGGCCCATAGACATCGACATTTAACCTCGATTAAGAATCAAAATGCAGATGTGATGATGATTCAGATACAATCGTCACCCTGAGGACTAAGGTGAAATACCTCGATTCCAGTAAAATGGGTCTCCAGTTCTCTACACTCACCATACGAAACACAGCAACAATAAGCTGCTATTTTACGTTGGTATCCTGTGAGGCGTAGTCCTTCCCCGGTCGAGCCGACTCATTCATGCTACAACCATAATATAGCGCAACGTCGATTATTTAATAATATTAATATTATAGTTAACAATATGGGGTAAATTCTTGGGGTTTTTTGTCGTGTATGGGAGACAATCCAACACACAGTCTACTCAATGGTAAGTGAGTGCTGTGGCCCACAACTACCTCAATGTGTCTTCAATTAATGAAAATCTAGATTTAGTTGTTATCCTTGGGGAATAATAATAACAAGCAAGAATGCCTTAGTACCAGTTGAAAGGATCGCCGATTCTCTCGCACCTATTATATGCTAGTATTTTATGAGAAATAGTAATTCATTCGCGCTACAATTATAATCTAGCTGCAGGTGGCTCTATCCCGTTAATAGTAATGTCGGTGTAAATTCAATCAATCAATATACATTTGACATTGTATTTACTTTATTATAATGTACATTGCATTGAATTTTATTTCCAGATTTGATGACATTTTAACGATTGTAAAAGACATAAATTTAATTTGCCGGTTCCTTTCGGAGATGGTCTTGTTTTGTGAACTGGTGTAGATTTAAACGTTAATAAGCGCTTAAAATAATATCAAATTGCATAAAAGTTTCGACTGTAACATTGAAATAAATGTATGAAGTGAACATTTAGTCCACAATTACGTTATTAAACTATCTATCGATATTTTCATATTCATTTGATTTATTTAGATATGTTTTCATAAATCATTTTAAAGCAAAGATATTGAACGTACAGCCTTGTGTATAGAATAAAAATATAGTCTTCTTCTTGTATTTGTATTTAAGTTAATATTAGTTTTACTTAATCAATTTTTGAATGTTTAAACCACATTTTTTAAATACATTTTTATTAAAATATGTTTATGTAAGTACCTATATTATGTCGTGTTGATCCTGAAGTCAAGATCGACCGACTGAAAATATGTGCTGTGGTATTTCACAAATAATTACTGAGGCGGGATCTTTTTGGACATCACAAAACTATATTTTTTACCAATAAGATGTACGATTTTATTTTTTATATTTCAATGTTTGGTTTTATTCACAGCAACTGGCTTGTATCGCTTGGAAGATTTGTATACACTTGTTACACTAAGCAGACCAGCTGGTGAGTGCAGAGTTTATACCTTCGCACTGATAATGATGCAGCCTATTACAATGTAAGAATATTGGTTTCTTAATATAGTTTAAAGTAAATTTAATATAGTTAATAGTAAATTTATAACCTGTTTACACCCTACTGCCCGGCGCAGGCTTTCTCTTAATTCTGAGAAGGTTTTAGATAGAGAATACAATCCCTCGTCCAAAAAAGGCCGAGATCTCGCGAGAACGAGATCTCGTGAGATCGAGATTTTTAGCGAGATTGATAGAAAAAAGGGCGAGATCTCGCGAGTTTAAACGATATTGCAGTCGGGCATAAAAACGTCTTATTCGAAGCGCGGACTAACACGGACGGAGTTGCGATCTGTCGGTTATCTGGCCAACAAAATAAGAAGCTGTTTAGCAGACGATTCTTTGGACATTTTGTGCTTCTTAAGGAGCTACTTTCAAAATAATTCGTAATAATAGCTTGTGATTTGAACTGAACAAATCTTTCATTTGATTGGTATATGTATTATTATATATCGTCACTGTAATGGTAGATGTTAGTAAGAAATATAAATAAATAAATAAATAAATAAACAAATAAATTTTGTTAATTAATCTATAATTTGTTATAGTCTGACTAATTGGTATATTTTGTTAATTAATATGTTATATGTAATGGATCTACTGGGTATATATAGTTATATTTAATTGATAATGACATCTCAGTTTAATAGTCAACTCAACTTAGATAATAAGTTTCCTTTTTTTTGACTTCTCGTTGTTTTGTTTGTTATAAAAGAACTGTTTTATTACTAAAAGATTTTTGTTTGATATTAGAAGAGAAGACTGGTTATTTCTTTCATATTTTATTTGATAGATACGTACGTCAAAGTTTACTACTTGAAGTTTATTAAAAAAATATAAACAGATGCGTCAAACAATGTGTGATGCATTAAAGTCTATTGAAAAAATTCGTGAAAAAAATTGTTTATCTTATAATACTTATAATTCTTGTTATTTTTTTCTTATTTTATTTAAATATTGTGATTATTTGCAAAGAAAACATACAAAACTGCCAATCTCGCGAGATCTCGAATTGGCGAAGTCTCGCAGTATTGTTATTCATAAACTCTCGGTATCTCGTTTGAGCCCCAATCTCGCGAGATTTGCATTCGCTAGTTAAAACAAATATCAACCACGCTGCGCTGATGCGTGTTGGCGAACTTAACATGTCTTCAAAATATTTTTATTTTTTACGGCATGCAAATTTTCTTACCATGTTTTCCTATGCCGCCGAGCACGTGGTAAACAGAACTTAAAATACATTTGTGTATACTTAAGTAGCAGTATTAGTACACCCGTAATACGTAAGACAATATTTTTTATATTATGGCACCAATGGGTCAGCTTGACCGGGGAAGGACCACGCTCTCTCGGAATACTAGCGTAAAATAACAGCTTAATACGGCTGTGTTTCGTATGGTGAGTGTAAAGATCCGGAGACCCTTTTTTACTGGAAACGAGGCATTACGTCTTAGTTCTAAGAGGCGACAAAGCATCTGCGTTTTGGTTCAGCATCCACTTACCATCAGGTAAACTGAGTGCTCGTTTGTCACCCTTATTCTATAAAAATAAAAACAAGATCGGGTTCAGCGTTTTATTTTAAATGGTATCGGTCACCAGATCATGGTCCATTGAGTACAATGGTCTATGAACAGGTGACGGTTCTCACTCTCAAAATATCGTATTATATTTTGCTATGGGGACACTCAATTGACACTGAAATAACATTTGTTTTACAGAAAAGGGTCATAAGAGCGATCTATGATTTGAAACCTTAAAGAACGCTCAGACAAAAAGTTAAGATTATTAATATTTTAACTCTGGCCTCTCAATACATTTATGAAAATGTAATGAATGTACACAAAAACAAAAGTAGTTTTAAAAAAATAAATAATATTCATTCTGTGCGTACTAGGAACAGACACAAGCTCCACGAAGTCTAGTTCAATCTAGGGGGCGATGAATGCGCTTTTGCAGTAAAATCTCTGAAAATATAAAAAATAACTCCTCAAATATCAAAAACTTTATCAAGCAAAGTTTGTATAAAAAGGGTTATTGTAATATTAAGGAAGTTAAGGATGATACCAAGCTATTTCTAATTTGTTTTGCGTTGTTAATTTTGTAACATATACTTACGATTGTAAACTGTTTATTTTTTTAAAGTTGCGCTGCCTTTCTCCAGGACAGAGATTTTTTCCGAACTAGTAGTAAAGTAATAGTGTGACTTTCAAAAAGTAATAATGATCTATACTGAGTAAAAAAGTTTCTGTGTATGTTTCTATTAGAGTTTATTACAAATTGTAGCTTGTATGTAAATTAATGGTTACGTTTTTATTTAAGCTTTTGTTCAAAATAGCTCTATAAATTTTTTATATCTATATTACATATATTATATATGGTCAATAAGGAATTTGTGTTTTAGAGTAAGATTTTTATATTTCAATTTAATTTTTCCACTTTTATCTGTAGTGGAATTGATGATGAATTAATTAAAATGCATATTTAAATAATAATATACATATTTATTTTTCTGTCAATATAAATTTAAATTTTTATAATAAAATAATTTGGCAATTTACTAATTTCACGTAACATCGCTTGATTACCAGCCGCTGGAATAGCCGCTAGAGTAACCACCGTGTCCGATTCCAAGTCCACTGCTGTATCCGCTGCTGTATCCGCCGCTGTGTCCGCCGCCGAGTCCGCTTCCAAATCCGCTGTTGTATCCACCGCCGGAGGATACTAATCTATTTTCGGATATAACTTGGGGCACGGAGACGACCTTCTTTACGTTGACTACTTGTGGCACGCTCACAACTTTAGGGACGTTCACAACTTTGTTGACGGTAATGAGCTGAGCTGAGGGTGCAGAGTAGCCGCTTGAGCCGGAGTAGCCACCTAAGCCGGAGTAGCCACTTGAGCCAGAGTAGCCTCCGTGGCCAGAGTAACCACCGCTGAGCGACAAGCCGCTTCCTAAGCTGCCGGAGTGCAGTCCTCCGAGGTAGCCGCGCTTCTCGCGTGCATTTTCTTCAGCTGCCACACATGCCACTAGGCACAGTACTGCGACCTGAATTAAAGAAATCGTAAGCACGTTAATATTGAGTGAAGAATGTTGGTTTCGCTTGTACTTGCGATTGTTGTCACTTGGTGAAATTACAGGTTAATTTTTGTGATTTGAATTAAAACTTTATTGTGAGACTGGACAAGTGTTTAAACAAATCAAAATAAAAATAATAACAACGGTAATAAATTTTTATAATAAAATAAATAAATATTAAGTTAATTGTGATTTTACTAATTATATAATATATTATGAAAATTTATAAAGAATATATATGTTTACGTATTTGATATATATGTATATCTTAAGCGTTGAATACTTACGAAAGATTTCATGATTCTGTAAGGCGGTTAGGTTCTCTGGAGAGTGTAAGTCGAGTTGTGTTCGGACAGTCTTCCGCGCCGATATATATATCGCCGTTGCCCGATATTTCACAACGCGTCCTCGTTGAATGTATGCTTAGTAGAATTTCACTTAATTACTTTATTATTGTTCGTTTTGCTGTAATTAAAAATAAAAAATGATAATTACGTCTCAGTATCTGAGGGTTTAACTGCTGCACTGCAGATCATATCATGTTCCATTCCCTCACAACACAAGTATGAATACGACGCGACCAGAGAGAGGTCAGGGGCAGAACTAACAACTTTACGTGCTTTCCGTGGCCCGGGGACTCCGGGCTGCTACAGAAAATATTTTGACAGAAAAAATAACCGATTGTTGACAAGACACGGGATTGTCATCTTCATGATCAGCAGCTGCGTTTACTACAACGTTATCTAATACTCTGAAAGCGTTGTAGGAATCTGCGTGTGTCCGAAACATTTGTTGATATTTTTTGTAGAATAAGGGTGACAAACGAGCACATAGTACACCTGATGGTAAGAGGATGCTATGGCTCACAGACGTCTACATTTATTCTGGATTAAGAATCAAAACGCAGATGCGTTGTAACCCCCGAGGACTAAGATGGAATGCCTCGTTTTCAGTAAAAAGGGGTCTCTGGTTCTCTACACTCACCACATAAAACACAGCAGCATTAAGCTGCTATTTTACGCTGGTATTCTGCGAGAACGTGGGCCTTCCCCGGTCGAGCCGATCCATTCATGCTACAACCATAGTGCTGCAGCATGGCTCTACCACGAATAAAACGTTAAGAAAACGTAATCTAGGTGGGAGGGGGACATGTGTAAAATATTTAGCCTGTTTAAGCGGACTGTGGTCCGCTTAAACAGGCTTCGTGAAATCACGCGGGTGAGCCAAGTACTTTGGATCGTCAACGGTCTGCACTCGCTCTTAATGTTTTGGAAAACTGTGAGGTTCCGTCAGCAAATGTTTCAGTTATTTGAACCTGTTCGGAGCTGTAACTAGTAATTAAATACTCTTTTGTTTCCTGTTTCAACGCACACTTTAAGTACCCAGTCGATTATTTACTCATTACTCATTGAATTTTATAAAAAGATTGTCAGGTGTGATCGGTTTCGTATAAAATACACTTTATACATTTTAAATACGTAGCACAAGATCCGAAATTAATTCGTCCTTCACCCATCTGTTCATTGAATGAAAAGTATTTTGTATCAAACATAATATGTGATGAAATATGAATTGAAATGTACGGAGAATGAAGTGAAATATATTGCGGATGGGTTGCCTAATTAAAAATGTGCATGGCTGCCCTTTGAATTATTTGTATGGCCTACAAATAACTTTTTCGATTCCGGATGTTGGTGCAATTAAATGGAATAAAATTAATATGTTAACTTCCACCACGATAAAGGAGAAAATATTAGTGTGTTTTTAATTTTTTTTAATATTTCACTTACTCGCCTGTCAAATAAATTAAATATCAATAGGAAGTACAAAACGAGCAAAAGTTACATTGTTTACCTTTTTCTACTTCAGTTTACCGATATTGTATATCGGTACTTTATCCTATTATATACATTATATGGCTCAGGACCGTGCTTTGTGGCGTTACTTGGGGGAGGCCTATGTTCAGCAGTGGACTTGTGAAGAGCTGTAATGATGATGATGATGATGTACTTTATCCCCAACATTAATTCTTCTTTACAATTATTTTATTGTCCCAATCGATGGGCTCTGTAAAGTTAATATTATTTGTTATTTTACAATTAATCAAATATCATCTGCAGTAGCAGTATAGAATGGAGGGAACCGAATAATTTTTATTCAATATAGATTATTACATAATATTATTGAAAGTCATTTTATTTACCACTGTTACGGAAAATACCTCTGTCCCGAAAAAAACCAGCAAAAAACCAAGTAGATTTTTTTAAAAGATATTTCACTTTGCAATAAGCTTGTACAAATTTTTTGAACGAATTTTAATAGAATAGTGGCGATCCCAGGGGTTATTGTAATTTATGTATTTTTTGATACTATGGCGGCAGGGTGAAATTACACCGGAGCTTCTGGAAGCGGATGGAAAACCAGTTGAATTCCTTCAGAAGCTCTTTAATTCTATCCTTCATGGTGACACTACTCCGGAGGCGAGGAGCAGAAGTGCGGTGGTTTATCTAGTAGAAAAAAAAAACACTATCTTGAATAAGATTTCTATTCTGAGGTGCTTCTACATGCTGTTTTTGAGAGTCATTACGATTCGTCCCGCACGCAGACTTGACAACTTCCGGCCTCCTGAACAAGCCAGTTTCTGAAAAAGATTTAGCACTATAAACCACAAACATACCCTTCGGAAAATTGTACATAAGACCGAAGAGTACAATCTGCCACAATGTCTTGCGTATGTGAACTATGAGAAAGCCTTTAATTCCGTCGAAGTTTGGGCGGTGCTGTAATTCTTTCAGCGGTGCCAAGTTAAGTGTCAGTATATTGAAGTGCTGAAGTGTTTGTACATAAGGGCTACGATGACTACAGGACCAGAGTACGAAACCTATCCAACTGCTGAAAGGTGTAAGACAGGGTGTCGTTATATCTCAGAAGATGATGTGGTCCTAGCCCGGTCGGGCCGACTTAATCGTGCTACAATCATAATATAACTGCAGCGTGGCTCTACTACTTTGATGGATAGTATGTTATTAATTTAAAATAAATATTGGGAATCAAGTACAAGTGTTTATCCAAATACATGATCCAAAATCTGAACTGAATTCCCTTCATACATCTGTTCACCGATTGAAAAGTATTTTGTATCAAACATGACTACCTTTAATTAAAACTACTGTAATTAGGTCTCGCACGGCACAAGTATTTGTATAGCCTACAAATAATTGTTCCGGTCTGGATGTTGGTATTTGCGCAATTTATGTATGTAAGCGACATAGGAGAAAATCAAAGTGTGAAGAAGGTAACGTTTTGCAAACAATAAAAAATAATTAATGCAACATCGTGTTTACAGTCTAATTAATAAAGCGTTTCTTCATAATAATCGATAAATTTTAATTGATCCTCAAACATAACCTTTGTTTCAATTCTTTTTGTTATTACACTCACTTACCAAACAAATCTAATACTAATCGAAAGTACAATACATTAAAAACTAAGATTGCTTACCTTCTGGAGGCACGGCATTGCCCCGCCAAGTCGAGCAAGAAAGCGGCACGGACATACCATCCTTTTCTCGAAGCAATTCAGGCCATTTTCGACCCCACTATAACTTCGTTGTGTATTAAACTAGAAGCCTGAATTTTCAGTCCCCAAGCAGGGATTGTATAAGAAAAGTATATTTTAAATTTCATTCAATTTGACCCAGTAGTTTAAGAATTATAACAAGTCAAAGTTTCTTAATTTTGTCACTCACTGACTGACTAACTAATCATCAAAATTCTAACGCATTTCTAGCAGACATAGAAGCTTCAAATTTAGTATATAAATCAAGTAAAAACTAAAATATTTCGTATTAAATAATGGAATAATGGTACCGAAAAGGAAAAAAAGTAGTAATATTTATTAAAAGAAATAAGATGTCATCAAAAACATAGCTTGTAAAAAAAACCAAGTCTCGCAACTCAGTTCTTCTACTGTAAAAGTTGTGAGATCCATGTAACAGCAAGTCGGTTCATTCATTCAGTCCCTACTTAACTACTAACTACTACTACTTTCTGTCTTAAGTTATTACGTAATAAGCAGTCCTAACAACATCTTATAGTGACCATATCAATATTAAAAATCTTTTATATTTTTAATAAGTAGATTGACTTGCCAATCGCGCGACTTGGTATTTTTTACAAGTTATGTTTTAATGGCATTTACATTTTCTATTACTGCGTTGCCAGGTCAATGACACATGTGATACATTGATCGGTACTTTAACTCCCACTAAAAATTCTCTTTCGTTAGCACTGTCATCACACAGTTCACCTGATGGTAAGTAGTTGCTGTGATAAATGCACGGGCCTGGCTCAGGCTGATATAAAAAACAAGTCAAGATTGAATTGAGCAAAGAACATCACTACCTACAGAAATTAATTTGGTCTCGAAATCAATTTACGTCTGCGTTTCTAACTAGTTAAATATCATCATCATCATCATGATCATTATAACTTATGTAAATTAAACATAGACCTCTATCTTAGATTGAGATATTCTCCATAGCCACAGTTGGCGGGGGCTGGTTGGCAAACGCTGTTTTATCATTATTTTGAGTTATCAGGAAGATACTGTTACACATTTTTTGTTTTAGTCTTACCCTGTCCTTCATTCTTCTCTTTTCCTCTTTCTCTTACGACACTCCCGGGATGATACGGGGTAGTAGATTTTCTTACACCGCTATTACGTGGGGTAATTAGTTAAATATTATATTAATTTGTTTACGCGTAGCTAAACCTATATAGTCAATAACTTAATTAAATGTTATAAGTAGTGTCTAAACTTCTGTCACGTGTGTTTCCACAAACACAGACCACAATACATAAAGAACGACTCAGATAACTACACATCACCTACTACTACGTATTAAATGGTTGCTTTGATGTCAACTACCTACTCACTTGCCACAATAACACAGCTACAACCGAGATAGCATCAACAACAAAAATCTTGAAACACTTTATTAACTAATGATTTCTTATATCTACGCGAACACTACATATTTAAATAATACAAATTTTTACGGATTTTATCGCGTATATTTAACCTTTTCAATATCCGACGTTTTGAGCACTTTGCAGCACCCATGGTCACGGGGGGGGGGGACTAAGATGTTCAACGTTCAGACGGTTACCATAGATTAAAATTTAACTTTTGTTCCGATATACACAGTATGAACTTATGGTATCTTGATGTCTTGCAGTTGTATGCTTGGGTTGGGATTTCCCAATCTTGAAGTCTTGCAGTTGTATGCTTGGGTTGGGATTTCCCAACCCAAGCATACAACAGCAAGACTTCTTTACACAGTATCAACTTATGGTATCCTGAAGTCTTGCACGCACGCACGTACGCACGCACGTACGCACTCACGCACGCACGCACGCACACACACACACAAAAAAATTGTATGGACGTCCTCGTGATATTAGTCAGAATAGCTTCCTGGGATCTCAAGCGAGAGGTGTAGTTGTTGGAGTACTAAGCTCGAAGTTGTTAACGAGTACGTTTACCTACAAACAGTTCGCCTAGGTAAGTCCAACTTCGACCGAGTGGTCAAATGACGGATTCAACTCGTCTGGGCAGCGTTCGGGAAATTACGACACATCTTCTTGTCAGGTATACCTCAAAACCTGAAAACTAAGTAGTACAACCAGTGCGTGTTGCCAGTAATGACCTACGGAACCGAGACGTGGTCCTTCACTGCTGGCCGTATGAGGACGCTCAAAGTCGCTCACTGAGCTATGGAGAGGGCTATGCTCGGAGTTCATCTGCGTGATAAACTTATAAATGAGAATATCCGCAGTAGAATTAGAGTGACTGACGTAGCTCAACGGTGGAGTAAGCTGAAGTGGCAATGGGCCGGCCATAAAGCTCGAAGAACCGACAACCGTAGGGGAAAAAGGTTCTCGAGTGGCAGCCTCGTACCGGTAGGCAAAGTGTAGGGCGACCCCCCACTAGATGGAGTGACGACCTGGTAAGACATGTAGGAAGTCGATGGATGCAGGTGGCTCAGGACCGTGCTTTGTGGCATACCTTGGGGGAAGCCTATGTTCAGCAGTGGACTTGTGAAGGCTGTATTGATGATGAAACCTGTCAGGTAAGCACAGCAAATATGGTAAATATCAGGCAATCTTGGGGGAGGATTGTGTCAAGGAGTGGACTTAGATACGCTGTCATTTATGAATGATTTCTTTATTTTTATATTTCGTTACTTAAACATTAACAGCTGCACGTTGTTTAAGTTAAGCTTTGTAAAGTAAAGTAAAGTTACAGCCTATATACGTCCCACTGCTGGGCACAGGCCTCCCCTCATTTCTGAGAGGTTTTTAGGGCAAGGAATTGTCCGCCGCGCTGCCCCAATGCGCATTGGCAAACTTCACATGTCTTCGAAATAATTTTTTTTCTTATTCCTTAGATATGCAGGTTTCCTCACGATGTTTTCCTTCACCGCTGAGCACATGGTAAATTAGCACCTAAAATTGCAATTGCGATTTAATTGGTGCCGGAGGGGATTGCTCGCGCTCTGTTATATTTACAGCGAGCGTTAACCATCTGAGCTGCCGCGGCTTAAGCTTAACCGTATATATTTATCTTATGTGGTGAACTCTATTGGTTACTAGTTGTAAATTTAACTTTGTACCACCTGGTTAAAGATATGCTTAATTTCAAGTTTAATTTAACCACTCCTAATATTACAATGATTTTAAGCTTACTTGTGTATTATTTTATTCTGTTGTTTCTGTAATTTACATAAATTAAAAAAGTTTGTTCAAATTAGTTGTAAGTTCAAATTAGCCCAATAAATTTTTATATTTCAATTATAAGATTGTCAATAAGTGATTTTTTTTTGTAGAGTCAACTTTAATTTTTCACTTTTATCGATAGTGACTTTGATGATGAATTAATTAAAATGCAAATATAAATAAAAATATACATATTTATTTTTCTGTCAATATAAATTTAAATTTTTATAAAAAATAATTTAGCAATTTACTAATTTGACATAACATCGCTCAATTACCAGCCGCTGGAGTAGCCACCGTGTCCAATTCCAAGTCCACTGCTGTATCCGCCGCTGTGTCCGCCGCCGAGTCCGCTTCCAAATCCACTGCTGTATCCACCGCCGGAGGACACTAATCTGTTTTCAGATATAACTTGGGGCACGGAAATGACCTTCTTCACGTTGACTACTTCGGGTACGCTCACAACTTTAGGGACGTTCACAACTTTGTTGACGGTGACGAGCCGAGCTGAGGGCGCGGAGTAGCCGCTTGAGCCAGAGTAGCCTCCATGGCCGGAGTAACCACCACCGAGCGACAAGCCGCTTCCGAAGCCACCGGAGTGCAGACCTCCGAGGTAGCCGCGCTTCTCGCGTGCGTTTTCTTCAGCTACCACACATGCCACTAGGCACAGTACTGCGACCTATAATTAAATATCGTAATTACGTGAATATCGATAGGAAAATATTATGAGCCATTAAAAAACCAATTACTGATCGATCGAATTCACCGTTTAAATAAAACTTTAAGTTAATACATGTGATTTAAAGTAATAATTTAACATTTAATGAAAATATATAAAGAACTAAAGATATATATATATATATATATATATATATATATATATATATATATATATATATATATATATATATATATATATATATATATAAAACTTTAGTGTTGAAAACTTACAAAATATTTCATGATTCTGTACAATGGTTAGGTTCTCTGGAGAGCGTATGTCAAGTTGTGTACGGACAGTCTGCCGCGGCGATATATATATCGCCGTTGCCCGATATTTCACAACGCGTCCTCGCTGAACGAATGCCCGGTAGAATTTTGCGCTTAATTACTTTATAATTGTCTGTTTTGCTATAATTATAAACAAAAATTAACAATTACGACTCTGTAGCTAAGGGTTCACCTATTACATTGCAGATCATAAGTTCGATTCCCCACAAATTCCCCACACAAATTTTCATTCGCAGCCGCGACTAGCATGACTCAAGTTGCTCATTGACTCATTTTTTTCTGGTTAATGTTTTTGCATTTTTTGTTATTGTTTTTGTAATAGTTTAAGTATTCCCTAAAGTATTTTTAAATTTGTATAAAGTTGGATGAAAGTAATATGTGGAGGCTTGTAATTAGCAATTTTTATCACCATTTTGTAACTTTACGAAGATATTAGTCTGTAAGCCTTCCTAAAAGAAATAAATAAATAAATAAATAAATAAATAAAATAAATATGAAATGGACACGACCGGAGAGAGATCGAGCGCAGGATAGAAAATTAACAGATTTTTGGCACTCTGAAGGAGTGTAGGCCTCAACGTTTATCGGACCTCCAGGTTGTATGTGTAAAATATTTGGAAGAATCTCAGATTAAAGGCAGTTAGACTGGTTTGTGAATCGTGTAAGACCACGGGTGAGCAAAATACGCAGGAACGCCAACTTTGTGCACACCCTCTCAATGGTTTGATCGTCTATGAGGTTCTCCGTCAGAATATGCTGCAGATTGCACTGTTCAGAGGTTTACCGAATAATTATATGCATTTTTGTTTCCAGTTTCAACACACTACATATCCAGTACCCGAACGTAAATATTTACTCATAATTTTACAAAAAGATTGTCATAAAGTTCGTAGAAAATACACATTAGGTATATATAATTTATACTAGCGATTGTTGACACTTGGTGAAACTGTAGTTTCATTTTTGTGATTTGGATTAACACTTGTACTACATAGTTTCACAATATTTATTTTAATTATTAATATATTAATAATTAAAAACTATTAAAATACTAGAAACTGGTCGATTTTAATAATTGTTATTTTTGTATAAGGTACGTGAGAGTAATATGGTCAGTTTGAGCTTTACCGCGCGATCGAACTTAAAGTAGGGGGAGGATAGAGACAAAAACACAATTTCGTATACTATAACTAATATATTAAGAAAAAATAAAACAAAAATACTTTGGCAATAATTAGAAACACCTCGAAAAATCCACAAAATAAAAAGTAACTACACTAAACCTCACTAAAATCGACTAATATATTTAATATTATGTCATCTGTCACAAAGGCTTTGATAAAGGGGCGCCGTTTTGTAATTTTATTATTGATTGACTGATGAAAATCTATTGTATCACAAAGCCGTCTTTGCATACAAGGTAGCAGTTTTTTAGTTATAAGGAAGTGACCATATTAACTGAGCACACAGTCCACCTGATGGTAAGTGGATGCTGTAGCCCAAAGACATCTACATTTATTCTCGATTAAGAATCAAAATTCAAATGCGTTGTCACCTTTGAGGACTAAGATGGAATGACTCGTTTCCAGTAAAAACGGTCTCTGCTTCTCTACACTCAATATATAACGCTGCTATTCTGTGAGAGCGGGGTTCCACCTCGGTCGAGTCGATCTATTCGTGCTGCAACCATATTATAGCTGCAGCGTGGCGCTTCTAGTTCGTTGGGTAATATATTATTAATTTAAAATAAATATTGTGAATCAAGTACAAGTGTTTACCCTAATACGTAGCCTGAAATCTGAAATAAATTCACCCTTCACATATCTGCTCACCGAATGAAAAGTATTTTTTATCACACACGGCTACCGTTAATAAAAATACTGTAATTAAATCTCGAACAGAACAAGTATTTGTATGTCCTACAAATAATTGTTCCAGGTCTGGAGTTTTGTTTTTGCTCAATTTATGTATGTGAGCCGCCTCCATGATACAATAGAAATCCTACTTAGGAAAAGGTAACGTTTTACAAACAATAAAAATGATTAATGCAACATCGTGTTTACAATATAACAAATAAAACGTTTCTTCATAATAATCGGTCAATTTTAATTGATCCATCAAACAAAACCTTCGTTTCTAATCTTTTTGTTATTTCACTCACTTACTTACCAAACAAATTTAATACCATTCGAAAGTACAATACATGCGAAAGTTAGAGTGCTTACCTTTTTCCATTTTCTATTACTGTGTTGCCAGTTCAATAGCACATATGATACATTTATCGGTACTTTAAACCACACTAATAAATTCTCTTTCGTTAGCATTGTACTTAAGTCCAAACGATTGTACAACGTGCGCAGAAACTCCTAATAATTGTTTTATTGTTCCAATCGATGGACTCGGGGTAACTGGTTAAATTAATAAATATTTTTTATAGAAAAATGGTGACAAATGATCACACAGTCCACCCGATGGTGGAAAGTTGCTGTGGCTGAAGGAATTGTCACAGACTGATAAAAAGAAAAAGTTGAAATTGAATTATGAGCAAAGAACCTCACTACATAAATTAATTTGGTCTCGAAACCAATTTGCGTTTGAGTTTCTTACTAGTTAAGTATGATATTCATGATCATTATAGCTTATGTAATTTAAACATAGACCTCTCTCTAAGATTGAGATATTTTCCAATATTTCCACGAATGGACTATTAGTTTGAGTTGTTATCAGAAATATACTGCCACCCATTTTCTGTTTCAGTCTTCCCCTGTCCTACCTCTTCTTTTCCTCTTCCTCTTACGACACTCCCGGAATGAAATTGGGTAGTAATTTTCTTACGCCGCCATCACGTCGGGTAATTAGTTAAATATTTTATTAATTTGTTTACGCGTAGATAAACCTATATAGTCAATAACTTAATTAAGTTTTATAAGTAGTGTCTAAACTTTCGTCACTTGTGTTTCCACAAAGAAACACAAACCACAATACATAAAGAACGACTCAGATAACTACACATCACCTACTACTACGTATTAAATGGTTGCTTTCATGTCAACTACCTATTCGCTTCTCACAATAACACAGCTACAACCGGGATAGCATCAACGACAAGATTCATGCCTCAACACAAATACTTGAAAATTTTAATTAAGTTTTTAATAGAACTAATAATACGCCCAAAATTGTTGATGCGCCGTGTATATGTTTGTGGTAAATCATCTTCAAATACGTTATCAATTACATCTATACCTCTGCGTGCTTTCACGCTGCATCTATAACTAATAATATGTTAACATATTTTAATTGTTATATATACAGTTGTGCGTGTAGTGGTACGCTCGGTGTAAGAATATCCACTAATAACATAAGTTTGAGCAAATGATGCGGCCATAATGAAAATATCTTGAATTAGGTGAGAACATTTTTAAACTGTAAAAAAGTACTAGATTTATTAGTGAAGCAGAACACAGAGTCAGTAATTCATTCATGAGGCAAAAACAATATAACAAAGTCCAAGAAAATGTACAAAGTCTGTTACCAAGTTTGACGCACATTTTATTAAACAAAAACTGTATATACAGGGTTATTATAATATAAATGATAACCCCGGGAATGAGGTTGTCACCTTCAAGCAAAATAAGTTTTATAAGTAGTTATAGCAAGCATTGTATAAATACTTTTTTTAAAAGTACTTTATTAGTTTATAAAGTTGTTACGCGTAGAGAATATCCACTACCCCATAGCATCATGTGGGTGTCTTAAGATGCGACAAACTAAAACTGAAAGAGAATAATAACGTGCTGGCTTACAATAGAAGAAGGAGATCTCTTCTGACAGCAGCACCTTGCTGATAACAACTCCAAGTAATTAAAAACTGCCATTGAACCCGTCTGCAAGCGTAGCAAAATATGGCAATATTCCCCGTTTATATTCCACGGGTGGATCCCCGTGTAGATGTATGATCACATGATATATATATATATATATATATATATATATATATATATATATATATATCCAATACCTTTAAAGGAGCTACTCTTGTATATATATAAATATGTAATCGGAATCTCGGAAATTCATAAAATTCAGGGGCAATAAATCGATCTAGCTAGGATTCATTTTTTGAAATCGTCGTTTTAACCGTGTTTTCAGGAAATGAAAAACTGCTACAATATCATTACAATAAGATGGTAATTTTTTGCAATGCGTAAATGACTATAATAGGTCAAATGGGATATCGGCCGGTTCGGAAATTGTAGTGCACTGGTTCGAGTCTTGTCTTCGGTCCGACGTTTTGCCTTTTTTTTCAAGTTCCCCTCTTTTGTGAGAAAATCTATTATTTCCAGCCCTTTTTTAGTAAATTTTGAAAATCACAAATTAAACTAATTGCACTCATGACTTTTTATTCAAACGAGTTCTGTTTTTTTTCTATTATGTCAGTAAGATCAAAAAATATTATTCATATTACACACGATTTCCAAAAAAAAAAATCCGGTCATCCAGGTCCGATATATATATATATATATATATATATATATATATATATATATATATATATATATACTTATTATACGTTCTAAAGAAAATAATTGTTATCCTTCTGTATATAGTAGAGCCACGCCGTCATATTATGGTTGTAACACGAATGGGTCGGCTCGAGCGGGGAAAGACCACGCTCTCACAGAATACCAGCGTAAAATACCAGCTTGATACTGCTGTGTTTCGTCTGATGTGTGTAGAGATCTGGAGACTTTTTTACAGGAAACGAAGCATTCCATCTTAGTCCTCAGGGGTGACAAAGCATCTGCGTTTTGATTCTTTATCGAGGATAAATGTAGATGTCTATGGGCCACAGCATCCATTTACCAACAGGTGGACTGTGTGTTCGTTTGTCACCTTTATTCTATATAAAAAGTCCTCGTTTCCATGAGTTCTTATATTGCATACTATCTTTTGTAACCACCTCAATGGTAGAAATAAAACATATTTCCAATTGAAAGTAATTCTAATATAACAATTTATTCAGTGTAATGAAATTTACAATTGAATGTAATTCTTATATTATATTAATGTATGTATAATAAAAGGCAATTTTATTTTATTATTATTTTATTATGTAGCTTGTATATAAATTAATTTTTACGTTTTTATTTTAGCTTTTGTTCAAATTAGCCCAATTAATTTTATATTTTAATTTTGTTTGATTGTCAATAAGTGATTTGTGTTGTAGTGTCGAATTTAATTTTTCTTTTTTTATCACTAGTGCTGTGTTGATATGATAAATTAAATAAAATGCAAATGTAATATAAATATGCATATTAATTTTTCTGTCAATACAAATTTAAATTTTTACATAAAAATTATTTAACAATTTACTAATTTGATGTAACATCGCTCAATTACCATCCGCTGGAGTAGCCACCAGAGTAACCACCGCGTCCAATTCCGAGTCCACTGCTGTATCCGCTGCTGTATCCGCCGCTGTGTCCGCCGCCGAGTCCGCTTCCAAATCCGCTGCTGTATCCACCGCCGGAGGACACTAATCTGTTTTCGGATACAACTTGGGGCACGGAGATGACCTTCTTCACGTTGATTACTTCGGGTACGCTCACAACTTTAGGGACGTTCACAACTTTGTTGACGGTGACGAGCTGAGCTGAGGGCGCAGAGTAGCCGCTTGAGCCGAGAGCCTCGGGCAGAGTAACCACCGCCGAGCGACAAGCCGCTTCCTAAGCCACCGGAGTGCAGACCTCCGAGGTAGCCGCGCTTCTCGCGTGCTTTTTCTTCAGCTGCCACACATGCCACCAGGCAAAGTACTGCGACCTATAATTAAAAAATATTGTAGTTACATGAATATCGATAGGATAATATTATTAGCCATAATATTTATTTTTAAATTAACATCTGATCTTTCGAATTCACTGTTTAAATAGAACTTGAAGTTAATATAATGTGATTTTTGACAATAATTTAACATACTATGAAAATGTATAAATAACTGAAGGAATTATATATATTAAACTTAATCTAATTATGTGTATATATATATATATATATATATATATATATAATATAATACATATGACTTTAGTGTTGAAAACTTACAAAAGATTTCATGATTCTGTACAATGGTTAGGTTCTCTGGAGAGCGTAAGTCAAGTTGTGTACGGACAGTCTGCCGCGGCGATATATATATCGCCGTTGCCCGATATTTCACAACGCGTCCTCGCTGAACGAATGCCCGGTAGAATTTTGCGCTTAATAATTTTATAAATGTCTCTTTTGATATAGTTATAAACAAAAATTAATAATTACGACTGGGTAGCTGCCTGCTGCACTGCAGATCATAAGTTCCATACCCCACACAACAAGTACGAAAAGCACATGGCCGGAGAAAGATCAGGGGCAGGACCAAAAGCTTTACGTGCTTTTTGTGGCACGGAGGTTAAATATAGCGATCTTTTTGACTCCGGGATGCTACTGAAAATTTCCTGACAGAAAGTTAACTTATTTTTGGCTCGACCCGGGATTCGAACCATCAATTTTTTACAAGGCCGTATGTGTAAAACATTTGAATGAATCTCAGATTAAATACAGACTGGTGTGTGTATCGTGTAAGATCACGGGTGAGTAAAATACGGCAGAGCGCCAACGGTGTACACTCGCTCTCAACGTTGGTTGACTGGGAGGTTCTACGTCAGGATATGTTGCACTATTCAGAGATTTACCGAACAATTATATGCATATACCGAATAATTATATGCAAAAGGGTAACGTTTTACAAACAATAAAACGAATGAATAATGCAACATCGTGTTTACAGTCTAATAAATAAAGCGTTTCTTCATAATAATCGCTCCGTTTTAATTCATCCACCGAACATAACCTTCGTTTTAATTTTTTTTGTTATTTCACTTACTTGCTACCAAACAAAATTAATACTAATCAAAAGTCCAAAACACGTAAAAATTTAGATTAATATCCTTTTTCTATTTTCCATTACCGGGTTGCCAGGTAAATGGCACATTTGGTACATTGATCGGTACTTTAATCTCCGCTAGCAAAATTATCTTTCGTTAGAATTGTACTTGAGTGCGAACGGTTTTTCGCAGGCCTCAGAAGCTCCTGATAATTGTTTTACTGTCCTAATCGATGGACTCAGGATAATAAATTAAAGTTATAAATGTTTTTTTCTTCTTTTTTTATAGGATAAGGTTGACAAACGAGCACACAGTCCACTTGATGGTAAGTAGTTGCTGTGGCTTAAGCAGTGGTCTATCACAGGCTGACAGAAAAAATTCAAAATTGAATTGAACACACAACACTACATAAATTAATTTGGCCTGGAAATTCATTTGAAAGTCCGTACAAAGCACAAAACAATAGCGTTTCGAACTTTTTTTTTCTATAGTGTCCTATATAGTACCCTATCGGGTGACAAACGAGCACACAGTCCACCTGATGGTAAGTGGTTGCTGCGGCCCATAGACATCTACATCTGTCCTCGATTACGAATCAAAATGCGGATGCTTTGTCACCCGTGAGTACTTAGGTGGAATGCCTCGTTTCCAGTAAAAATGGTCTCCAGTCCTCTACACTCACCATACGAAACACAGCAGCATTAAGCTATTATTTGACGCTGGTATTCTGTGAGAGCGTGGTCCCTCCCCGGTCGAGCCGACCCGTTCGTGCTACAGCTATACTACTAATATAACTGCAGCATGGCTCTACCTCATATAAAAATGATATGATCATCATCATTATCATTACAGCCTATAAATTTAAATATAAACCTCTCTCGCTTAGATTGGCATATTCACCAAAGTTGCCACGATTGGTGGACGGGTTGGCTGCCACAGGTTTTTCATTATTTTGATTTGTTATCAGGAAGATTATGCTGCCCATTTCGTGTTTCGGTTTTACTTTGCCACCGTTCACGACACTCACGTGATGAGGGCGTGGGGTAGACTTTCTTACGCCGCTATCACACGGAGTAATTACTTAAATACTTTATTAATTCATTTACGCGTACATAAATCTATATAGTCAATAACTTTATTAAATTTTATCTAAAATTCCGTCATTTACTTAGGTTTCCATAATGAAACACAAACCACAATGCGTAAAGAACGGCTCATATAACTAAACATTATTTTATACAACGTACCAAATAGTTTACTTTGATGTCAACTACCTATTCGCCTCTCACAATAGCATAGCTACAACTAGGATAGCATCAACGACGAGATACATGCCTCAACACAAAAATTTGAAACACTTTCTTAACTTTTTAAAAGATCTGATATGATGTAAAATTGTTAATGCGACGTGATCATTTTATGTGGTAAATCGTTTTCAAATACACAAAAATCACATAATCGCCTGATTTCGCACTGCATCTATAATTTTCTTGACTCTCATCAATTTTAAAAATTAATTTTATGTTAACATATTTTTATTGTTATATATGAAATTGTAACTATATAGTGGCTGCATAAAAATATATACTACCCGCTATCGTCCGGTATGTTAAGACACGACAGATTAAAACTAAAACAGAATAATAAAGCGAGATTGTAGTGAATTTTTACTTATAATAGAAAAACAAGATGGGCACCAACACCTTCCTGATAACCACTCAAAGTAATAATAATGGTTGACTGGGAGAGAATGCCCTATGGCATTAAGTCATATGTACTACTTTGTGCATAAAAGCATAAATAAATAAAAACTTCTATTGAACTCGCCCGCTGAGCGTGGCAATTATGGCAAATTCCCCGTATCTGTTCTATGCGGAGATGTATAGTCAGCATTGGACTTTTATAGATTTTAATGTATTATAAAATCTATATGAACAAATGTTTAAATGTCTTAAAAAAATATATAAATAACTTTATTGAACTTTCAAAGGATACGTCGATAAAATGTGCTATCTACATTTTTATGAGTTTCTACATTGCATACTATCTTTAGTAACCATATCGTTGGTAGAAATAAAACATATTATTGTATCTTTATTCTTCGTTCTTCGTACTAGACGATAGCGTCTTAAAAATGCGGTTGCCAATCCAGCGTGGCAACTATGGCCACATTCCACCATAGGGCATTCAAAGAGGGATGACTATGTTAAGCAGTGGAATTTTATAGGTTGTATTGAATAAATTAATTCCTTAATTTTACTAAAACCTTTTATCTAAAAGTTGCTTGTCGTTTAAGTTAAGCTTAACTACATTAAGCTTAGGTGGTTAACGCTATTGGCTACTATTTGTAAATTTAACCATGTGAATATAAATTTCAGGCTACTATTTGTAAATACAAGTTTCAAGTTTGATTTAACCGCACCTATTACAATGATTTTAGGCTTACTTGTAATAGTTCATGAGAATATGGTTATGTATTAATGTTAATTATGTATTACCATTCAGTAGCTCGTGTGTAAATTTCGAGTTACGTTTTTATTTTAGTTTTTATTTAAATTAGACCAATTAATTTTTATATTTTAAAAGGAAATAAGGTCGACAAGGGATAGGATTAGTTCTGGCGAATTAATTAAGATGTAAATAAAATATACATATTTATTTTTCAGTCAAATTTAATATAAATTAAAAAAAAAAGAAATTGACTATTATGCCATAATATCGCTTGATTACCAGCCATTGGAGTGGCCACCAGAGTAACCACCGTGTCCAATTCCGAATCCGCCGCTGTATCCGCCGCTGTATCCGCCGCTGTATCCACCGCTGTGTCCGCCACCAAGTCCGCTTCCGAATCCGCCGCTATATCCACTGCCGGAGGAAACTAATCTGTTCACTGTTACAACTTGGGGCACGGAGACGACCTTGTTTACGTTGACTACTTGTGGAACGCTCACAACTTTAGGGACGTTCACAACTTTGCTGACGGAGACAACTTGAGCTGAGGGCACGGAGTACCCGCTTGAACCAGAGTAACCGCCTAAGCCAGAAGAGCTGCTGTGGCCGGAGTAGCCTCCGCCGAGCGACAAGCCACCTCCAAAACCGCCGGAGTGCAGCCCTCCGAGGTAGCCGCGTTTTTCGCGTGCGTTTTCTTCAGCTGCCACACATGCCACCAGGCACAGTACTGCGACCTGAATTTAAAAAACCTTAATACATCATTTTTGAAAGGAAAAAATTATTAGCTATAATAAACTTTCAAAGAAAACCAACGTCAAATTTTATGAATTCAGCGTTTGAATAGAACTTTATTCAGTTAATACATTGTTATTTTAAGTAATTTTTAACATATTATTAATATCTATAAAGTACGGAAGGTATTTGTTAGACATATATATGTCTAATAAATAGCTTCCGTAATTTATATCTTTGGTGTTGAATACTTACGAAAGATTTCATGATTCTGTAAGGCGATTAGATTCTCTGGAGAGTGTAAGTCGAGTTGTGTACGGGCAGACTTCCACGCAGATATATATATCGCCGCTGCCCGATATTTCACAACGCGTCCTCGCTGAACTAGTGCCGGGTAGAATTTTGCACGTAACAACTCTATAATTGTCTATTTTACTATAATTGCAAAGAAAGAGACGACTCGCAGTAGTGTTACTGGGGGTTTAAGTGCAACACTGCAGACCAAGGGTTCGATTCTAATACTAAATAATAACAAGAGGAATAAGCAAACAAATATCCCCGTTATGAGGAAATCTTTTTAATACGTAGTAAAGCCACGCTGATGTTATAATATTATGTTTGTAGCACGAATGGTTCGGCGTAATGGTGTAGATGTCAATGAGCCACATCGTCCACTTACACCATCAGGTGGACTGTGTGTTCGTCTGTCATCATTATTCTATAAAAAATATAGCTGACTATGTTGGTAGCCAGAAATATCAAAGTCGCCAGAGATTGCGGTATTTTTTATAGAGTAAAGGTGTCAACCGAGCACACAGCTCACGTGATGGCAAGTGAATGCTCTGGGCTATAGACACCTACATTTATAGGTACTCGATTAATTATGAAAATGCAAATGATAAATACGAAAATATTCTCTTCAAATTCCAACCTCAATAACGTTACAACAACTTTCCTGCCGACCAACTGATGGAATGAAAATAAAAAATTGTAAAATATCAGTGCCATAGGCACCTGATATTACTGATGGTTCAGGACCGTGTTTTGTGGCATTACTTGGGGGAGGTCTATGTTCAGCAGTGGACTTGTGAAGAGCTGTAATGATGATGATGATGAACTGATGGTGGAAGAGTCGCAGGGCAGCAGTATTACGAGCTGAGCAGACCTGTCCACAATTTGATAAGTATTGGTATTGGTAATGGTAATTGGTTCTTTCACAGTTAAGTAGTACGAGTATAATGAATTCCCAGTTAGTGATTCTCAAACGTTTTATTTAATTATAGATTAAAGCGATAGTATATAGAACGAATTTGCAATAATATATTTAAATATATTCATATTCCTAATTTATATATATAAAATAGTCCAGGCAAATATGGTTTGAAATCAAAATTTTGACACTCAACTTTGCATCATTGATATATTTAATGTAGTTTTAACGATACAAAAACAATGTGTAAAGGTTTTCGAGTCTGTAAACATCGGCAAGGGTTGAAAAAATTGTCAATAGAGGTTTTTCGTAATTACTCGTTGTGCGTAGTACAGCCATGCTGCAGTTATATTACTAGTATCACTTAAAAGAAAGCTTGTTGTCATGCAAAACTTGCTTGACGTGTTGGAGCTCGGCAGCCAGGTGTTTACTGTCACAGATCCCTCGTGCTCTCTGAAACAAAGATTTAGCTAACTGTGAAGGATGGTGGTGAGAATCACCGTTTAAATATCTATCTGTAAGGGTCTTTTTTTATACACAGTATGGCTCAAGGTGTTATCAGGATTCCGAATTACTAACCCATCTAGAAAAGCTAAGGAATTGTTTGCCTCTAACTCCATTGTAAACTGAATTTTAGAATTTATAGAGTTAAGATGGTCTAAAAATGCAGTTACTTTATCTAAAGGTAGAATTGTGAACGTGTCGTCTACGTACCGCTTGTAGAATCTTGGATTTATGGGAGAAGTAAGCAGGGCTTTCTCTCTTCCATGAATATGTCGGCGACAATGGGAGATACAGGTGAGCCCATCGCCTCACCAACTACTTGCTTGTAGAACTCCTCCTTCCACAATAGGTAACCAGATGTAAGGCAGTGTCTGAGTAATACTGCATATTCTACGGGCATGTTGTTTCTTCCAGCCTTCTAGTTACAATTGAGATGCAGTCTTCAACAGGTAAGCATGTAAACAATGACTGCACATCAAAACTGACCATAGATTCATTGTCTGCCAGACGTAGGTCTTTAATCTCGCTGACAAAATGGTAGGAATCCTTTATGTGTGCTCTTGTATGTCTCCTGAGCGGTGAGAGTATTTTCGCTAAGTGTTGAGCCAATCTGTAAGTTGGTGAATCGATTTGGCTCACTATGGGACGTAATGGAGCATTGGGCTTGTGTATTTTTGATAACCCATACAACTTTGGTGATTTGGCGCACGTAGGTATTATCCATTTTGCTGTACTGCCATATGTTAGAGGAGTCACTGACAAGATTGGCTACATCTTGAAGCGTGCTTCTATCAAAACATACTTCAAGCCGCCGAAGAAGATTGGTCAGTTTTTACCATCAGTCAAGTGTGAATGTGGTCTCTCCTATATAGGAAAAACTAAAAGATCAATTAAAACCCGCGTTAAAGAACATATAGCTGATGTGAAGAATCGACGCTCCGCGAAGTCTGCAGTCTGTGAACACGTACAGGATCGCCCCCGTCACTACATCAGATTTGATAGACCACAAATCCTCGCTAAAGAACACCGATTCCTTCCAAGGATGATTCATGAGGCTATTGAAATCAAAAAACATCCTAATTTCAATAGAGAAGATGGTTGGGTGCTACCATCTGCTTGGGATCCTATAATAAACAAAATTAAATCCCAACCCAAGCATACAACTGCAAGACTTCATGATACCATAAGTTCATACTTTGTAGATCAGAACAAAAGTTAAATTTTAATCTATGGTAACAGCGGTTAACTATGACATCTGGATGTTGAACATCCCAGTCCTTCCCGTGACCATGGGTGCTGTAAAGCTCTCGAAACGTTGGGTATTTAAAAAAGTTAAATATACGCGATAAATTCCGTAAAAACTAGTATTTTTAGTGTTCGCGTAAATATAAGAAATCATTAAGTGAGTTTGTGCTGTTTATTAGCTAATAATGTGAGTTACACGCACGTACCGTTTATCAGACTCTACAATACTGTTTTATCGAGGGTGTTACATTTCAAATAATTGTGATACTACGTGACTGGTAATTTGCGTGGTGAAATGGACATAGAGAGGGAGCGTAGGGCAACCCGAAGTAATATGTATGTTGGCCTGTAGGTTTCACGATGCAATTATGATGTTAAAATACTCTTTTTAAGGCGTACTGACAGTCTTTCGTCGTCGTGCTCCATATGGATCAACTACACACAAACGGCGTTAAAGATGCAATATAATAAGGCATTTTGTTCTGTTTCGGCTGCCCCGCTTATAAGAGGCTTGAACAGACGGGTTTGACGTGATAGTGCGTAAAACAGTTGCATCGCTACTGAGCAGAACAAAGAACAGCGCCAACAGTATCCTATGGCACAAAAATGTGACTCTTCTATAATAAGGTAAATTGTTAAGGTCCTGTAAACCTCCATCGTCCACCTATGTTTTTTAATATTTTGTGATTTTTCTAACTTCTTGTCCAATACGGATCTCATTTGTTATCTGAAAGAAAGATTTATTATAACTTATAAATCACTGATATCCGATGAATGACTACTTATAAAAATCAGGCATTATCGCTAAGATCAGCCACCACAAAGTCTATATCACTTAAGAATGTCTCGTGCAGTGGCGAAACACGTGTCGTATTACCGATAGAGTCGTATGCCTTTCCTAGTTTAGTTTAGTTGGTTTTGAAAGTGGTGGTGCTGGGATTGGTGATGACCGAGATAGTATTTTAATAATATTAATAATTGAAGGAGGGCCGGAGGTTCTCTTCAAACTGTACAGAAATCCATCACCAATTTTTATATATTATATATGTTTTATTATATATGTTATATATGTTATATATATATATATATATATATATATATATATATATATATAATTAATTTAATACGATGAATAACTATTTTTTTAATTTCGTTTTATTAATTCTTCTTTATTTCAGTCGGTTAAATAAAAAACATATTAGTGATGGGCCTCTGACAGCTGCTATGTTAACATTAAGCTACCGCTTGTATTAAGGAAGTCAATGATTCAGGTTTTGCATGTGAGAAAATCGTTAATATAATTATACAGACGAAACCGACAAATTTCACCTTGAGATCTTGTGGTCCTCTAGCAACGACAATTTTAATATCAAATATTGTGATTATGTATTGGGTAAGATTGAAAATAGTGATGTCCATTATGTAAATACTAGGAACAGGCGCAAGTTATCAAATCAGTTACTCGACTATACTCTTTTACAACAAAGTCCTAGAAAATATGAAAGCCGTATCTATCAAAAGATATAAAAATTTTATTAAGCAAAAAATTGCTTAGTAAGGGTCATTATACTACTAAAGAGAAATGAGGTGATTACTACCGTACTGTTTCCAAATGTTTCTCACTAAGTGTATATAATGTTATATTGTAAAATATGCTTTAAAAATCCCGAACCAGTGATAAAGCTTTAGTGATTTTCAATAAGTACTATTGTAATAAATCAATTGTAACTTTTGTTTTGTAAAAATTTTTTTACAAAACAAAAGTTACGATTGATCGATGAATTAAATTTTTTGGATTATTATGAAAAAACACTTTCTTTATTTATTTACTGAAAATACGAAGTTGCAATAATCATGTGAAAATATTATAAATTAAACTTTTAATTTTTAATACGTTAGCTTACATAAAACAAAAAGTTTAATTTATAATGTATTAAATATAAAAGTATATAATAAATATTATTCATAATATTTTTACAAAGTTTAATATGTTGACAGTAAAGATGTAAACTTTTTATTTTTAATATGTATATAGAAAGGTCACTACGAGTCAGTCTAATACCTGTAAGTGAAGTGCAGAAGGTCCCCACTAGTTGGAGTGAGGATCTGGAAAAAGATGCACGATGTTAAAGGATCCAGGTGGCTCAGTACCGTTACCAGAGGAATTCCTAGGTGTGGTGCACTGAAATAATGACGATAATGTTGGATACGCACTATGTGAGATTTAAAATTTATCTGCTGAGAGTTTGTAAATTAATATGCACACAGTTTTTTTTTCACCGATGTCACTGCTCTATATTTCACAATGCGTCCTCGCGTACAAAAACAGTACAAAAATTACGCGTGTATGTATTTCTTAATTTGAAGTACAAATTAACAAACATAATATGCATGTACTGTGTAACATCGCAACTAAATTATGAGCTTAAAATAGAATAATAAATAAATTATAATAGGATAGAACATTTTTGTTCAATATAGATTTTAAATAATTCTTATTTTCAATAATATGCAAACAACGTAACAGAAAAAGTAAAGAATTAGTTTACTTTTTTTTTTTACATTTACGAAAAAAAAAAACAGTTTGGAAGCTATCACCTCACTACGAAGAGCTATCATCAACCATGTATTCTTTTATATAACAATAATTCTTTTTATACAGTTTTCATTTAATAAAACATTTAAACATAGTAATTGCGAGACCTTTCATATTTTCTGAATGTATTATTTCCTATGAATTATCTTCCTCTGTGGAGTCGAGCAACTAGTATCACCAGCTTGTATTTGTTCGTTGTGCTTGTTCCATAAAGATTCCACCATCCTATTTTGTGCCATGGGTTTCGTGAGAGGTTGACTATGGGACATACCAGATAGATCGCATAGATTCTATACAACTATTTTATCAGTGTCAGAGATGCGAGACGTCTAGTTTTGTAAGCGTGATGAATTTAGAAGCCGATAGATTCCGCAGCGAGCCGTGGACTATGACGTGTTGATAAAGTAAGAATGTAAAGTGTTCAAGGAAATTTCATACGTGGTAGAGATTCGCTGCAGCTACATTATGGTGGTAGCATGAATGTGTCAGTTCGACCGGGGAAAGGGCCTTGCTCTCAGAAAATACCAGCGTAAAATAGCAGCTTAATACTTTTTTAGTGGAAACGAGGCATTCCATCTTAGTTCTCAGGGCTGACGTGTGAATCCAAAACACTGTATCTCAGAAATGCCTGGTGTTGCGGTTGATCATGGGCGGCGGTAGTCACTTAACATCGGGTGAGCCGCGTGCTCTTTTGCCCCCTCTTCTATAAAAAAAAACTCTTGTAGTAAATAACGTTTTATTCATCATTTATTTTAAATTCACTGCTGTTACATGTACAGACACTACAGACGCTTCTTACTACACCCACGGTGTAGTTGGCTTTTACATTGGCTTTTAAAACTTTTTTTGATTTTTGGTATTTTTTAGTAATATTATTATAACATTATAATATGTGCTAGGTACCAAATTAAAGGTATGTTTACGTCTTATCTAGCCATGTACAATTTACAACCACTCGGTCCATACAATTATAATTAAATAAGTAAACGTGTATTGTCTCTACAAAATTTGAAGAAATGTTCCCGATTGTACGAGCAAAACACTGGATGTTTAGTTACAGTGTATTGGTTTTATGAAAACAGAGCTAATGGATCATACAAAAATACTGTATTTTTAAATTCAGTGTTTACTGTATTTTTAAATTCAGGTGGACTGCGTGCTCGTTTGCCATCCTTATTCTATAAAAAGTACAGAACAGTATTTATTTGTAAGATGACAGTTCGCTTTTTTAGTTTTTATCATCTGTCGGGAAGTTAAGAGTTTAGCAATTCTTTTAACCGTTGTACGTACACAAATCCACAAATTTCTGTTATATTTTCTTCCAATAGTTTTCAAAATCGTATCACAGATCAAAGATTTGTACTTATCTATATGTATATACTTATATATCTTTATTTTCGTGCATCCATTCTGTTTTAATATTTGCTTACATCAATCCCATACTCAAAGGATGCCTGGAAGAGATGATGCTGCCTGAATGAATTTGAGAGTGATAACACCTCCTGTCGCATATACACTTGGACTCTATTCGTATTGTCTATTTCAGTGTACTAAGTATAAATAAACAAATATTATTTAAATCATAAAAAAACATAAACACTCACGCCTGTCACCCAGAGGGGTAGGCAGAGACTACGTACTTCCATTTGACACTATTCTGACAACCTTTCGCCTCCTTTACATCCATATATCTACGCATACATGCTCGTCGGTTAAGGGTACTTCTAACGTGGCCCATTTTCAAAATATCGCCAATTTGGTCGATAAACTTTTTCTAGGGCGTCCCTTCCCGACTCTGCCATTCACATCTGCCGTACAAATTTGCTTTGTCACTCTTTCCTCATTCATTCTTTCTACACGACCAAACTACCGAAGCATTCCTTTCTTAATCCTGGTCACAACATCATCTTGCACACCACATTTATCTCTTATCACGCAATTTTAATATTATTTATAAAAATTAATGTTTATTTGTATTTTACCGTTCATCAGATTGCGGTAAAACTTCATCAACGGTTTGCTGGCACTTGCGCAAATGTCATAGGCGTAGTATGATTCAATTGTAGTAGAAGTAACTTTGTTTGAAGGTTATTATCATTGAAAGTTAATTATTGTGTTAAAATTCCTAATTAAACAATATAACTCTTACAAATTTCTGAAATCTGAAATTTGAAATATATCGTGGGTATATATAATGTCTGTTGGATTACCGAAAAATCAGGCTTCTAGTTTTATCTCTAGCGAAGTTACAGCAGGTCAAAAATGGCCTGAACTGCTTCGAGAAAAGGATGTTACGGCCGTGCCCCTGTTTTGCTTGACTTGGTGGGGGCACTGCCGTGCCTTCAGATTTTATAAGGCATGGTGAATCCGGGAAAGAACTACGTTTCGTAGTCTGTACCTAGCGTAAAAAATATAATTCTGCTAAAACATAAGTCACATATTGTAAGTGATCAAAATAATAGACCTTTTTACTGGTAATGTAGCATTGCAACTCATACTGGAGGGAGGATAACACTCCTGTATTTTCATTGATAATCGAGTATACGTGTCTATGGTTTCAGTATCAGATTGACTCTGCACTTTTTTGTCATCTATAATTGGTTAAAAAAGAATTTAAACTAATATCTATTGTTTTTTTTACAGTTTGTTTATAAAAAATGTTAGTCGACATCTATAGGAAAAATAATTTAGACATATTATTATAAAATAAGAGTGACAAACGAGCACATAGTCCACCTGATGGTACGTGGCAGCGGTGACCTACAGACATTTATTCTCGAATCAAAATACAGATGCATTTTCACCCCTGAGGACTAATATGGAATGCCTCGTTTCCTTTAAAAAAGGGTATCGGTGTCTCTACACTCACCATACGAAACACAGCAGTATTATGCTGCTATTTTACGCTGGTATTCTGTGGGAGCGTGGTCCTTCTTCGGTCAAGCCGACCCATTCGTGCTACAACCTTAATATAGCTGCAGCGTGGCTCCACCACGTACAATACGTACATGTGGGTACCTTTTCTTACGTTGCATAAATGTACATAGTCAAAAAAATACTTGCTCCGCAGACCAAATGAAAAATACATTGAAGGTACTGTTTCTATACTACTAAGAAATTCAGAACTTCATATGCGTGATTTTTACTGACAGCTGTCGCAGAGATTAAGCTATCTTTTATGAACCATAATTGTATTATATAAATTGCTGGTAGGACTCCTTTGTTGTCTAGCAGTCCCTTGGTGTAGGTTATTCTCTTTTCCATCTCCTCTTATCTATTTCTGCAGCCATATGCAAGAGCTTGCACTGCTTTGTTCCGATATGAAAGTATAGAGAACAGTATAATTACAGGCTGTGATGCAAGTGCTCAGAGTTGACGATGCATCTGTAGCGTACTTTATTTAAAGTTACATCCAGTTTGACTATAAGTTCGTATATCACAAAAAATATTTAGAAATAAAATTATATCAAACGTCATAATTGATTTTCATTGTTATATAAAATATGTCTTTTAATCATCAGCGTTTTATAAATATTGCTACAAAACTAAAAATTAAATTAAGTTCCACAGATGTCAGATGTCAGAAAAGAGATAACATTATAGGAGCATTCTACCCAATAATTGTAATGTTCTAGGGGTATTTGTAACTAGACACGACGACGCCTGCGTTTGATCCTTTCTAATTATATTCGTAAGGTAATACCTTTACTTATTTATTGCTTAAATATTACTTTGCGGATACGTCCCTGCTGTTCTGATTGTAGACCAGCCCTCTTTTCCCTGTTTGACTTTCACTTTTAGTGTTGAAATTGTCTATGCAACTTACTTTAGCGAGTGTACGCGTCTAAATCAAAAGCTATACAGCTTCCTTGATTTAAAATAATAGAGCCTATAAGGGTGCTATAAATGTGTTGACAATGACAAGATGTTAAAAATATTTTTAGGCGAAAAATAGCCAGTTAAAAAAAATATTAACCGAAAGGACAAACAAGCTCACAGTCGATCTGATGGTAAGTAGCTGGTAACAAAGCCTGTGTCTATACTGGCACTCTACATCCTTACGGCCAGAACACAGCATTATACGCTATAATATTTGACAGCAAAAATATATAAGATGGTTCTACCTACCTAGAAAAGTGTTTATAAATACAATTACTACTTGTATACTACTATGCACTTAGAATATCTTACATAACCGAACGCGGTCAGCGCAGCCGTCGGCTGAGTCATATCCTTTCTTACTTCAGCCTAAACATAATGATTGTGCAACGCACAGATAATTGGTTTCTGGTCTTCCTTTTCTTTTTTATAATTTATCTATTAACAAATTTTTATTTCATTGCAGTTTTTAAAATGTAAATACCGGAATGCGGCGGTGCAATATAGGAGTGTAATATTTTTGGCTGATACGTATGTAAATCCCTGTCTAGGAACTCGTAAGTCGACTATTGCAGTGGTAACATAGACTATAATACGACGTCATCATTAATAAATACGAGGAAATGAACTGTTAAAAACGGAACCCCTGCGGGGTTAAGATTAACATAAGATTAACATAATCATCATCATCATTACAGCTCATTGCAAGTCCGCTGCTGAACATGACCTAAATGCCCATCAACTTCTTGTACTCTTGCCAGATCGTCACTTCATCTAGTAGGAACCACACTATACTTCATGCACTCTTGCCAGATCGTCACTTCATCTAGTAGGAACCACACTATACTTCTTGCACTCTTGCCAGATCGTCCCTTCATCTAGTAGGAACCACACTATACTTCTTGCACTCTTGCCAGATCGTCACTTCATCTAGTAGGAACCACACTATACTTCATGCACTCTTGCCAGATCGTCACTTCATCTAGTAGGAACCACACTATACTTCATGGACTCTTGCCAGATCGTCACTTCATCTCGTAGTAACCACACTCTACTTCTTGCACTCTTGCCAGATCGTCACTTCATCTAGTAGGAACCACACTATACTTCTTGCACTCTTGCCAGATCGTCACTTCATCTAGTAGGAACCACACTATACTTCTTGCACTCTTGCCAGATCGTCTCTTCATCTAGTAGGAACCATACTAACTTCTTGCACTCTTGCCAGATCGTCACTTCATCTAGTAGAAACCACACTATACTTCGCTTCGTACTGGAGCTGCCACTCGGGAAACTTTCTTCACCATCAGTTGTAGATTCTTCAAGCTATATGGCCGACCTATTGCGACTTCAGTTTACTCCGTTGGGCTATGTCGGTTACTCTAATCTTGTTGTGGATACTCCGTGTACGCAACCTAAAAATAAAAAATATTAAAATTCTCAAAAGTATCACCTTCTGATATTTATATTAATGTGTACATTTCAAATTTAAACAATTTGCATTTATATTATAAATGTAATTAACTTCTTTTAATCATTCTATTAACATACCTCAAATTATGTGTACAATACTAGAGTTAAATATCTTTAGTTCTAATGCATTTTAATTCTACTGATATTATCTCTTAAACTTAACACTGGTTACTTGGAGCTTATATTAGTGCTGGTGATTCAATGTAGTTATGTAATCTGCTCGGACTTGTTTTTGTTAGTCAGAAGAAGTCGCCGCGTTGAAAATATGTAGGCGTAATAACTTTGTAATTCCATAGCGGGTATTTTTAATAAAACTTAATTTACAGAATTCATCGCGTGCTGTTTAATTTATTTTTATATTATAACAATCAAAATGGTAGTCTGCTCGCATCCGCCATTCGACTACTGTCGTGAACTACTCCTAACACAAAAAGTTAAAGTTACGGCCTATATACGTCCCACTGCTGGGCACAAGCCTCATTTCTGAGAGGGTTTTAGGTCAAAAATAATAAGAAATATCCGCCGCGCTGCCCCAATGCGTGTAGGTGAACTACACATGTCTTCGAAAGATACTTTTCTTATTAATTTTTTCGGAATTATAGGTTTCCTCACGATGTTCTCCTTCACCGACAAGCACATGGTAAATCAGCACTTAAAATTTCAATTTACAATTTCTTTGGTCTGGCGGGACTCGAACCCTGTTTGAACGTGAACAGTGAAATTTACAGCGAGCGCTAACCATCTGAGCTACCATGATTCTTAATTGAGGATAAATGTAGATGCCTATGGGCCACAACATCCACTAACTATCAGGTGAACCTTGTGCTCGTTTGTCAGCCAATGCTATAAAAAGTTCTATAACAAAAAAAAGCTTAATATTCTGAATTTAATTTAATGTTGTTTATTTGAAAGTCAAAATTCAGTTTTTTGCCAAGTAGGAGTTTCGGATGCTGTATATTTGGAAAGATAACATTTCAAGGACAAATGACGGACTTCAGCTCTGCTCTATAGCATTGTCTTATAAAAATGAAAGGTGGCTTGTGCATTGTAGTGAGAATCATAAGCCATTACTTAATAAATGGGAGCGGGTTTTTTTACAATTGTGCAATTATTCATTTGTTAAGAGGCGGATTAGGTAAAGGCCCAACACATTTCGTAGCCTTTAATAGATGGTGAAAAAACTGCGTTTTATATCGTACATTAGGACCAATCTTACGTTAAGAGTCGAAAGGTTGGTGTTGCACCACAATTTTTTTATAGAATAAGGTTGTCAAGCGAGCACACAGGCGACCTGATGGTAGGTGGATGCTGGAGCGCATAGGCGTCTATATCTATCCTCAATTAAGAATCAAAATGCAAATGCGCTGTTACCCCTGAGGATTAAGGTAGAACATGGAGGTCACTAATAATTGTTAACAGTTTATAATCTAAAGACCTAAAATCTAGTGATAGTTTTTATGTTAAATATAATTAAAATTAATTTAACAGACTAACCAAGGTCATGGCGTGTCTAATTTACTGTATGGAGTTTATCCAACGTCCCAACATTGGTGAATCCCATCTGTCCACTAGCACGCTCAGGATGATATTGATGCTAGCTCACATGCACAACTGAGCATGGAGGTACATCTTGTGCTCATTATGACTTCGAACCCATTTGAACATGCCTCTGAAAACATATCAGAGGTCAAAATTAGTTGTTGGGTTTTTCTGTCAAGAAATTCTCAGTATCAACCTGGACTCAGACAGTTGGCGGTGTTTCATCTCGGAATCTCGGAAGGCACGTAAAGCCGTTGGTTCTGCGCCTTATAACTTTCCGCTCGTGTCAGATTACTGTCCCATCGAACTATGAGAGTGAGGGAATAGAGAGCTGAGAGTTTCCAAGTGTATGCGCAAATACATGGGCACCATAATCTTGTTCTACGCAGATGGCTAATCTACATCGAGACTGGCCGCGGTGACCGAATTTTGGTTTGGAGGACATTCCAAATACTCAAAATCGTGTTATTAATCGAACATTCTTCCTTCATGAAAGCTGTTGGCTCCACTTTGGTTGAACGGGATCATGCACCGAAGAGTACACGGAAGGTTACGTGATACTTTGCAGCGAAATACGACGCAGACATTAGGTGTGCAATGGTGGTAGTGGATAGGATAAGTATATAATAATATATTGTATTAGTTTATGGTAAGTAATATGTTTTTGTATATAAGCTATAATTGTTTATATGGAGGCACCATGAGGCAAAAAGTAAAAGAAATGGCCCCGAGTTCCCGGCGCCCCTTTAATGGGGCAGGGGTGCGAAGAATCTCCGGGAGGAAAACCGGCGACGAGGTTCGCCACCCGTCACGTTCTGTCTCCCAAAGAGGCGAAAAGTGGATTGCAGAGGCCCGTCTGGCTACGTTGAATGTATGTGGGGCAATGAATGATAAAATGGATGAAGTATGCGATATGATGTATGATAGAGGAAAAGATGTATTATGTGTAAATGAGACGAAAAGGAAGGGGAAGGATGTCACTGCACATGGAATGTATACCGCATACTGGTCTGGTGTAGACGAGATCGAGCGGGCATGCCATAGAGTAGGTACCATCCTTTCAGAAAGAATGGGCCAATGTGAAAGAGTATGAATGTGTAAGCCCAAGACTGCTATGGATACGAATGAAAGTGGGCTTAAAGAAGTTGTTTGTGTTAGGGGTCTACGCCCCAGACATGTCTAAGCCCACTTATATCCGGGAGCAGTTTTGGGAAATGGTAAGGATGGTGTTAATGAAGTGTAAGGGAAATGAAAATTTTATTATGCTAGGAGATTTTAATGGAAGGGTTGGGGTGAGGAGTCTTGGTTATGAAAGGATATTGGGAACGTTTGGTGATGAAAGTATAAATGAAAATGGTGAAAGCCTCCTCACCGTATGTGTGGAAAGGAATCTTTGTTTGGAATCTCTTTCTTTCGTCATAAGAAGATTCACATGTATACTTGGTAAAGAGGTGATGATAGAAGTATGATAGATTTCATAACTGTGGATGAAAGAATGAGGAGCGCAGTGGTGGATACAAGGGTTTACCGGGGGGTCCAACGTAGGGACGGACTACTACCTGGTCTTATGCCGAATTAGGGTTTTATTCATACCTTGGCGGCATAGGACATCAGTGTCTACCACTGCGTTTAAGCGTATAAGAATTGAGAGGTTACAAGATGAAGATGTGAAAGACAAGTACAAATGCAGACTGAGAGAAAATATAAGTAATTTGGATGAGTTGTGTGTGAATGAATTAGACTTGGAGAATGTGTGGCATAATGTTAAGAACGGTTTAGTGGATGCAGCTACCGAAGTATGTGGTGTTAGTAAGAGAACGAATGAAAGGAAAGACAATACGTTATGGTGGGATGATGAGGTACGCATGGAAGTTGAAGCAAAGAAGAGAGCATGGCTAGAATTTACTAGCGACCAAAGCTGGTAATTCTGGCGGTAAGAATGATGAGAATGAAAGAAAAAAGGCAGAGTTTAAACGTTTAAATAAGAGAGTAAAAGAATTAGCTGAAAGGAAAAAAGCAAGAAAGAACGGATAAGAATGATAGAAGAATATCGGATAACTTCCAGGCAAATTATTAAAATGTTCTGGAAACTCGTAAGAAATACCAGGGGACTTGCAAAACAGCCTAGATTAAATGCGATACGAGACGAGAATGGCTGTATCCTGAATGATGAAGTGTTGAATCTAAAGAGATGGAAGGAATATTTTGAAAGGGTATTTATGAGTGAGGAGAAGTGTGAACTAAATGAAATAGAAATTCCGAAAGAAGATGAAAGAGATAGGGAGATAAGTATAGATGAAATAATGAAAGCAATGAAAAGCATGAAAGTAGGTAAGGCAGCCGGATATGATAGAGTTTCACTCGAAATGCTAAGGGCTGGAGAGGACCTGGTGGCAGGCCTGTTGTACACCTTGTTTAATTTATGTTGGGAACCAAAGCGGGTACCGGGAGACCGGTGCAAAGCCGTGATAGTCCCAATATATAAGGGAAAAGGGTCGCAGCAGGACTGTAAAAACTACCGTGGTATCAGCCTTCTTACCATTGTGAGAAAACTGTATGCTAAGGTACTAATTGAAACAGTTATGAAAGAAACTGATGAAAAAATTTGGGATGTGCAAGCGGGATTTAGAAAGGGAATGGGGTGTACAGATCAAGTCTTTTCCATGGGCATGATCGCGGAGAAGTTTTTGGCGAAAAAAGTTTTTTCTGCGTTCATGGACTTGGAAAAGGCTTATGACAGAGTGGATAGGGATGTGTTATGGCAAACGCTGAACGCTTTTAGGTTGAGCGCTGGTTTGATACAGGTAGGTACATTAAAGTCTCTGCACAGGGACTCGAGTGCTTGTGTTAGAATCAGCGGGGTCTACTCGGACTGGTTTGGCATCCATAAAGGTGTCAGACAGGGCTGTGTAGCTTCCCCTTGGCTGTTCAACCTATTTATGGACAGCTGTTTGGAAAATTTGAAAGTTGAAGAATGCGGGTTAAGAATGGGTGAGTTAACTATCAAATGCCTTTTGTACGCCAATGATCAAGTCAATCTTGCGTCGCCGGCAGCCGAGTTGCAAATGATGGTTACATTAATGAACAGGTCATTAAAAGAAAGGGGAATGAAAGTGAACGCAAGTAAGACGAAATTGATGGTTTTTGAAAGAGATGAAAGCAAAACGGTATGTGAAATAAGAATAGAAGGAGAGTTAATTGAGCAAAGGGATGAGTTCGTATATTTGGGATGTGTATTCAGCAGGAATGGGAGATATGATAAGGATATTATTATTATAGAACGACGAGTGAATGCAGGAAATAAAGTAAATGGGGCTCTACACTCTTGTGAAAAGTCAGAATGTGTCAAAAAAGGCACGTATGGCAATTCACAGTGCTGTATTAGTCCCTACTTTAACATATGGTAGTGAAAGTTGTGTGTGGTAGAAGAAGCACGAGAGTAGAATAAATGCAGTAGAAATGCGGTCGCTAAGGAGTATGTTAGGGCTGAATCTGAGTGACAGGGTGAGAAACTGTGTGATAAAAGAGGAGTGTGGTTTGCAAGATGATGCGGTGACCAGGATTAAGAAAGGAATACTTCGGTGGTTTGGTCATGTAGAAAGAATGAATGCGGAAAGACTGACAAAGCAAATATATGTTGCAGAAGTGAATGGAAGAGTCGGAAAGGGACGTCCTAGGCGGAAGTTTGTCGACCAAATTGGCGATATACTAAAAATGGGCTAAATTAAGAGTACCCTTAACCGACGAGCATGTATGCGTAGGTATATGGATGTGGAAGAGGCGAGAAAGGTATGTCAGGATCGTGCTAATGGAAGTCTGTAGTCTCTGCCTACCCCTCTGGGTGACAGGCGTGAGTGTTTATGTTTTATGTTTATTATGTTTATATGGACTTGTATTCACTGAAGGAAAGAAATAAAAACTTTTATAATAAAATATTAGTGAAAACTGTAAACTACCTAACAACAATGTTTTTTTAGATTTTCAAATTAAGTTTAGCATCAAAAAATTAAATTTCATAATTTCCGATCCGATTGACCGAAGGTTGCAGCATGAACTAGCATTGACCAAAGACGGACCACGCTATTATAGCAGCATAATACTGCTGTGTTTCGTATGTATGATGAGTGTCTAAAACTAGCGACTCTTTTTATTGGTGACGATAAAAGTGACATCGCATCCGTATTTTTTTATTCATCAAGGATATAAGTGTATATTTGTCACAACATTCCCTCACCAGCAGGTGGAGTGTGTCTTACTTCTATTAAAAAAATTGAGCCATAAACATCAGGGATTGAAAACATTTATCTTAGTCACTTGTTAAGATCAAATTAATTACGAAGGCATGGAAATATCATCAAATAATAATTCTGCAGGTTTTATTGATTTTATGGATTTTGCTGTCATATAAAAACCCTTCAATAAAAGAGCCCACTCTCCTTTAAAAGGCCGGCATTGTATCTGCAATTCCCCTGGTGTTGCAGTTGTTTATGGGCAGCGGTAGTTACTTACCATCAGGTGAGTTGCATGCTCGTTTATAAGTTCTATATATCTCATATATAAGAAATATATTAGGAAACTCTTATGATTTCGTCGTTAAAAAAACATAAATATCGTTAAACTAAAGAATTGTTGCTCGTTGCCATAGTTGACACTCTTGGCGAGCAGGTTGGCAACCGCAGTTTTTTTTTGTCGTACAGTTGCTGTTGTCAGGAAGATGCTGCTGCCCATCTCCTGCCTTTTTCCCTCTGTCGCCTCTCACGACACCCACGGGAAGATATGGGCTAGTGGATATTCTTAGCCGCCACTTATATATATTGGAATAGTGTCGGATAAGACTTGTGCTGGGCACACGGCCCCAGACGAGGATGGAATTACAGTGAAGCTTCTGAAAACAGGTGAATTACCGGTACTCAAAGTCCTTCAGAAGCTCTTCAATTCCGTCCTCCATGATGGCACTACTCTGGAGGCGTGGAACGGAAGTGCGGTAGTCTTAATCTTCAACAAAGGTGACAACGCTCTCTTGAAGAACTACAGACCACTTTCCTTTCTGAGCCGCGTCTACGAGATGTTCTCGAGAGTTACGAATCGTCTCTGACGCATACTCGACGACTTTCAGTCTCCCAAACAAGCCAGTTTCCGAAAAAGCTTCAGTACCATAGGTCACATACATACCCTGCGGCAGATTGTACAGAAGACCGAAGAGTACAATCTGCCACTTTGACTGGCATATGTGGACTATGTAAAAGCCTTTGATTCCGTTGAAAATTGGCCGGTGCTGCAGCGGGGCCAAGTTGACTGTCGGTGTATCTAAGTGTGTTTGTAAAAAGCAGAGCGACTATGGCTATCCGAGTACAGGTAGTGTTACAGTCCCTTCAGCAGTGTCAAGTTGACTGTCTGTATACCGAAGTGGTGAAGTATTTGTACAGTAGTGCTACGATAGCTATCCGAGTACAGAACCAGAGTTCAAAACCTATCCAACTGCAGAGAGGTGTAAGGCAGGGTAACGTTATATCCCCGAAACTCTTCACCGCTGCACTGGAAGACGTTTTCAAGCTACTGGAATGGAAAGGACACGGTATTAATATCAATAGCGGGTACATCACACACCTTTGATTTGCCGCGATATAGTGCTTATGGCTGAATGGCTGGAGGACCTAAGCACTATGCTCAATGACTTCAATATTGTCTCCCAACGGATGGGTCTTAAGATGAATATGGACAAAACAAAGATCATGTTTATTGTCCATGTCACACCTATGCCCGTAGTTGTTGGAAGCACTATTCTCGAAGTTGTTGACGAGTACGTATACCTGGGAAAAATAGTCCGACTAGGTAAGTCCAACATCGACCGAGAGGTCAATCGACGGATTCAACTCGGCTGGGCAGCATTTGGGAAATTACGACACATCTTCACGTCAGGTATACCTCAAAACCTGATAACTAGATTGTCAAACCAGTGCGTGGTGCCATTGATGACTTACGTATCTTCACTGATGGCCGTACGAGGACGTTCAAGGTCGCTCAGCAAGCTATGGAGAGGGCTATGTTCGGGGTTTCTCTGCGTGATAAACTTACAAATGAGGATATCCGGAGTAGAACCAGAGTGACCGACATAGCCCAACGGATTAGTAAGCTGAAGTGGCAATGGGCCAACCATATATCTCGAAGAACCGACAACCGATGGGGAAAACAGGTTCTTGATTGGTAGCCTCGTACCGGTGGGCGTGGTATAGGGCGACCCTCCAGTAGATGGAGTGACGACCAGGTAAGACTTGTGAAGGGCTGTAATGATGATGATAAAAGAATTATATTTCAAAGATATCTGGAGAGCGGGGTGGATATTTGATTTATCTAAAACCATCTTAGAAGTAAGAGGAGCCCTGCACTCAGCAACGGGAAGTATATAGGGCATAATGATTTCTTATATTTACGCGAACACTACACATTGATTAAAACTACTTTTACGGATTTTATCGCGTTTATTTTACTTTTAATTACTTTTATTTTTAATTCCCGACGTTTCGGGCGATGTCCCGATGTCATTGTTAAACACCTGGCCGCCGAGCTTCAGCACGTCAAGCAAGTTCTGCACGACAACAAGCTTCGGCAGTTTGCGATCATATCCTAGACGGCCCCTACTATTATATCAGATTTGATAAACCAGAAATTCTCGCGAAAGAACACCGATTCCTACCAATGATGATACGTGAGGATATTGAAATTAAAAAAAAAAAACGTCCTAATTTCAATAGAGAAGGAGGTTGGGTATTACCACCTGCGTGGGATTCTATATTCAATAAAATTAAAACTAAACCCAAGCATACCACTGCAAGACCTCAGGACATAGTCAGTTCATTTTGCATAGATCGGACTATAAACAATAATTAAAAAAGCTAAAGGTACTCGGGGTTTAACAATGACATCGGGATGTCAGTCATCTCAGTCCCCCGTGACCATGGGTGCTGGAAAGCGCCCGAAACGTCGGGAATTAAAAATAAAAGTAATTAAAAGTAACATCAACGCGATAAAATCCGTAAAAGTAGTTTTAATCAATTTATAGGGCATAACTTTTCCTTTATTTAGAACTGTTTGTTTGAGAGTCCTGTATGTAAACTAAGAATGAAAATTTGTTTTCTACTTTCCATTAATTTAAACTAAACTAGCTAAATGCGAGTTGGGCCACGCCCCAATTATGATTGGGGAAGTTTTAAATTCCTAACTAGTTTAGGTTTCCAATACAACTTGTAACAAAAACGGTCTATAACTGATATACAAAAAAGTCCCGAAACCAAGAAAATCTGATGATCTGTTTGGAGATAATCAGATAGCTGAACAGATTTTCTCTAATCCTAGTTAAGAATAGTCTCGATCAAGTCACCTCTTTAACCAAAGAAAACTAAATCAGAATCGGTTCATTTGTTTCATCACTACGATATCACAGACATACAGACCGATACACAAATACATATATTATTTAGCGGAAGGTTGCAAAGAAATTTATATTTTTATTTTTTATTATAATGGATTTCCGCAAAGTAAGGCCTGATTCTATCAAATAACAAATACACACGTTAAACTTATAACACCCCTTTTTAGCATCGGGGGTTAAAAATTTACAACTTTAATTTAAGACCTTTGAAGATAAAGATAATGAAAAGTACACTTCGATGCCTCCTATGTATAAAGCAGCAGGAATTTTTTTAATATTTTTGGCTCAAAATAGTAACAAATAGCCTCTTTATACATTTCTAAAACCAAAATCTTAAGTAACAGTTACAGCCTATTAAAGTATACTGCTTAACACAGGCTTCCCCCATAAATTGCCTCATATCAGGGATATTTTCGACAGTTGACAACTGTGGAAAATGTACCCCGCTTAAAATCTTAATATTTTGAATATTTTTGTACACTGCTCAATAATATGTATACAATGAACGCCCATTGCATATATTTTTGTGTATATATTTTATGCATATTTTTGTATAGTATGTACCAAAAAATAAATATTTTTATGGTTAAAAAAATAGTTAAGTTATTGCGATTTACGCCAAATTTATAACGAAGTCTTTGTTTTAATAAGAACTTTTTTCTTTTTACGTGAACAAAAGGCTGTGAAATTTCTGTGAAGTTATTGCAACAAGGTGGAAACGACATCCATTAAAACTCGTGAGAATAGGATTAATATTACGAGCATTTATATAATAAACAGAGTCGTTTAATCATTTTAAAAGCTTTTATTAGCTTTACCTGCATGCGTGTGAACTGAAAGTGAGCAGTAGCATCATCCTAATAACAATTCAAAGTAATAAAGTATTGCGGTCTTCAATAAGCCTTCCAAACATGGCAACTATGGCAAATATCTAATGAAATGGTGGTGAAAGACGTTCAGTAATGGATTTTTGATAGGTTTTAATGCAGGTATAAATATAACATCAATTTTTACTTCAATTTTAACTTCCGAAAGTCACTATTTAAAATCGATGACAATACATATTGATTTAATTAAATCAATCAATTAATGACGATATACACGATTTTTCTGCCATCAGGCTACTTTGGAATGAGTTGAAATAATTCAGAGATTTCATAGCGGGAAAGTTAATTTGTTAGAAAAATGGGGTTATTACTTTTATCCACACTAAAAATCCACCCGAATACTCGGAAACGAGTGTTCATCTAACTAACACACACGGGGTGGATAATCAGAATTTACTTTTATTAGTTATTCCGACTTTTTACGCCAAGTACAGTTCAAATCATACACTTTAACTATTATTAACTTTTAAAACCATAATCTCAAACAAAATATTACACAATGCATTGAAATCAATTAAAGATTCTCGATATAAATACATACTATTATTATTAAGTAATTTATAAATTTTGCAATATTTCCAGGAAATTGCCCTCATTATTATTATTGAGTAGATGTAATTTAATATCCTGGATGAATTCTTCATTTTTAATGAACAGTTGGAATAGTTTTCCAAATTTCTTTGCTACGGCAGATGTTTTAGCAAAAATACTAGACGCTTTTGCAAGCATTCCAAAAACGTTAGTTTTGGATGTTTGTCTTTAATTCCATTTCAAATTGTTTAGTGCCAAGATTCCTAACAATCTGTTATCCTGTGAAGTACTTTAATTTCAGCGTTGACTTATCAAATAAAAAGTAGGTGTATCCTATACCTTTAATTATCCTATACCTTTAAACGAGCAATTCTTGTATATATGTATATATATAATCGGAATCTCGGAAACGGCTCCAACGATTTTCATAAAATTTAGTGTCTAGGGAGTTTCGGGGGCAATAAATCGATCTAGCTAGGATTTATTTTTAGAAAATGTCTTTTTGTCCGTGTTTTCAGGCAATAAAAAACTGCTACAATATCGTTAGAATAAGAAGGTAAATTTTGACAGTTTGTTAATGATTATAAATAGTTTAATTGGTATATTGGGCGGTCACAAAATCGTAATACCATGGTTCGAGTCCAGACCGACCGCCTGACTTTTTTAGTTTTTTTTTCAAGTTCCTTTTTATTTTTTGAGAAAATCTATTATTTCGAGCCCTTTTTTTAGTATTTTTTAAAAAAAACACGAAAAGTTAAATTAAACTAATTGTACTCACGATTTTTTATTCAAATAACTAGTTCAGTTGTTTCTATTACGTCAATAAGATCAAAAAATATTATTCATGTAATTTGTATCTAAATGTAATTTAAAAAAAACCGAGCAAAGCTCGGTCATCCGGGTACTATTTTTATAAGTATGCTAACATCCACTAAGTATCGGGCTAGTTTTTATTATGTTTATATAAATGGCTGTACACAGCCGAGGGAGAAAATCGAAATAAAAATAATATACGAGTTCCGAATATCCACTCTACACGGGGTAAACACACGTTTTGGAGTATCTACCCCGATATTGATTTTTTAGGGTGGATAAAGAGAATAACCCGAAAAATGTATGGGATAATGTTTCTTTACGGTAATATTATGTTTTTTTTTAATTAATTAGATTATAATATATGAATAAACCAAACTACGGATATTCCTAAAAATAGAAAAATTAAAAAAAGACTTAAAAATGCAAAAATTTAAAACTACTGGACTAGGTTCTGTATTTAGAGTTCTTTAACCAATCTTAAGACTCACTGTGGCTCTATTAGTATTGGATCTTGGTCTAAAATGTCCAAGGTAAACCGTGTTGTAAGTGGTGTACTTGGTTTGAAGTAAAATGCGGGAATAAATAAAAAAAAATATATTTTTACTGTACAGCTATTAAATATAATCTTAAAATAATCACGCAACAAAACATCACCAGCCACTGGAGTAGCCACCAGAGTAACCACCGTGTCCGCTTCCGAAACCACCGCTGTATCCGCCGCTGTATCCACCGCTGTATCTACCGTTGTATCCGCTGCTGTATCCGGAGGAGAAGCTGGGAGCGGCCACTACTTTGTTAACGGACACAACTTGAGGCACGGAGACGACCTTGTTGACGCTGACTACTTGTGGGACGCTCACAACCTTGGGCACGTTCACAACTTTGTTGACGGTGAAGAGCTGAGCTGATGGCGCGGAGTAGCCACCTAAGCCAGAGTAGCCACTGTAACCGGAGTAGCCGCCTAAGCCAGAGTAGCCACGGTAGCCGGAGTAGCCACCTAAGCCAGAGTAGCCACTGCAGCCAGAGTAACCACCGATGCCTCCGTAGTGTAACCCACTGAGGTAGCCGCGCTTTTCACGCACGTTTTCTGCAGCGGCACATGCCACCAGGCAGAGTACTGCGATCTATTTAGAAAAAGTTGAAATATAAATGGCTATTTAATACGTTAATGCTATGATAAAATAATTTTTATGTAATAAAAGTGACAAACGATCACGAAGTCCACCTGATGGTTAGGATACTGTGGCCCACAGACATCTACATTTCTCCTCGATTATGAATCAAAATGCAGATGCGCTGTCACTACCGAGAACTAAGTTAGAATGCCTCGTTTCCAGTAAAATGAGTTTCTGGTTTTCTACACTCTCCATTCGAAACACAGCAGCATAAAGCTGCTATTCTACGCTTGTATTCTGTAAAAGCGTATACGTATAAATAGCTGCGGCATGATTTTACTAAGTATAATACCAATATTTTAAAAATGAAACAGTAAATTTGTTGAAATCTGTATCCAAAAAGTTTAATGTTTGAACGTCATTGATTTTATTTGATTTAACATATTAGTAGATTTATTTAACATTTCCATAGTCTGCAAAATATATATATATATATAAAAAAAAAAAAATATATTAAAAATAATATTGCCCGATATTTTTCTCATTAAATATGTAAATTATGTTGATACTTACGAAGGATTTCATGTTTCTGTAGTGTGGTTTGTTTAACTGGTGAGAAGAAGATATGTTCGGACAGTTTTCTGCGCAGATATATATATATATATATATATATATATATTACCGCTGCTCGATATTTCACAATGCGTCCTCGTTGACCCAATGTCAAGTAACATTTTGCACTACATACATCCTAGGATAATCGTTCTTGCGGCGGTGCTTGTTCTTTAATTTAAGGAAAGAGTTGCGTTTGGCCATTTTTATATTTGATTTATGCTAATTATATTTGTTTTTGAACGTTAACAAAACTTGTATTTATTCTATAGAATAAAGTTAACAAACGAGTACACAGATCACTTTATGGGAATTGGATGTTGTGGCCCATGGACATCTAAATATGTCACTCCAGAAGAATAAAGTAGAATGTCTCGTATCCCGTAAAAAGTTTCTCCATTTCTATATATTCACAATATGAAACACAGCTATTTTAAGCTGGTATCTTGTGAGAACGTGGTCCTTCCCAGGTCGTGTCCAGCGATTAGCGCTTCAACTATGATATAGCTGCAGCGTATCTCTACCACAAAAAACGTATAAATAGCCTTATAATGTGTTCCTGTTGTGTTGTGTCTGTCTGTTTTTATAGTCCGATGGGATCATGGGCTAATCCAACATGACCGGAGAGAGATCAGGCTCAGGACCAACAGGTGTAAGTGCTTACCGAGGAACGGGGGTGAAATACCGCTAAGTTTCTGTCGCCGGGCTGCTCCTGAGAATTTCTTGACAGAAAAACCCCATTACTGATTTTGGCATGACCCGACCTGGGATTCGAACCTGGGGATCATGATCTGCATTTACGACCACTGGCCCACGCGGTGATCACGGATATATTAAGCAAATATTCAAATAGAAGTTTAGAAAATATTAATTCGAACTTGTTTACGGCCTGGCCACCGGGATCGGCGGCGCGAACGACGTAGCGACCGGCGGGGCGAAAATTCGCGCGGCGCGATTTGAGGGCCACGGGAAGTCACGTTTGCCGCCGCGACCAGATAGGCCGAGAGTGAAATGTCTTTATCAAAGTTATGTCGATAATTGCTTAGAAAGTAATTGTTTTTTGATTCAAGACATAATATTTGGATGAGATTGCGGAGTTAAAGTTAAAGTTACAGCCTATATACGTCCCACTGCTGGGCACAAGCCTCCCCTCATTTCTGAGAGGGTTTTAGGGCAAGGAAGTGTCCGCCGCGCTGCCCCAATGCATGTTGACGAACTTCACATGTTTTAGAAAATGAATCTAGCTTGTGAAAAAAAACCTCCTTAAGATCAGGAAAACATACATCAGCATTCATGACTCAGAATTCAACATTATTGACTATAATAATAGAAAAAATAAGAGATTTATATATAAATAAAATATTATAAATAAGCCAATATAAATAAGATATTCTATATAAGCATTTATTTCAGACGCAATAACTTTAATGGATATCCTCCATAGATCTGCTGATCTGCTGATTTATAAAATTTTAAACTTATAATATTAACTAAAGATCTATATAAACACTCAGTATTGTTTTTATATGGAAGAAATTGATTTTTTTTACTATAAATACTTCTAAATACTTTAAGTGTTATGAAGGTATATTATAGAAAAAAGCACAAATTTCTTGTGTGAAATAATAACGCAAAAGTAAATAAAAATATATTATATTTTACTTTACTATATACATTTTGAAACATCACTTTCTACAAGTGACTAGATAACAATCGTTAGTGGCGATCACCACCAGCCACTGGAGTAACCACCGGCTGAGTAGCCATACCCGCTTCCTAACCCGCTGCCGTATCCGCCGTTGTAACCGACAGAGTAGCTGGGGGCGGATACTACTTTGTTAACGGAAACAACTTGGGGCACGGATACGACCTTGTTTACTCTGACTACTTGTGGGACGCTAACAACCCTGGGCACGTTGACGACCTTGTTGACGGAGACCACTTGAGCCGCGGGTGCGGAAATGCCGCCTAAGGCAGATATTCCGCCGTATCCAGAGTAGCCGCCTAAGGAAGAGATTCCGCCATAGGCGGAGTAGTCGCCACCGACGGAGTGCAGACCGCTGAGGAAGCCGCGCTTCTCACGCACGCTCCCGCCCGCCGCACAAGCCATAAGGCATAACACTGCGATCTGTATAGAAAATTAAATATATATTAGGTTAATAATTACTTTAAATGTATAGTTCTTACTGTATTTTACGTGGCAGACTCTGCAGATTTTGCAGCAAAAATAAGTCTGCCTGATCGTAGAAGTACAACTCTCACAGAATACGAGCGTAAAATAGCAGCTTAATGCTGCTTTTTGTGGTGAGTGTTTAGAACTGGAAACCCTTTTTACTGGTAACGAATCGTTTTATCTTAGCCACTACACCAAAGGGCTTAGCACCTACATTTTGATGATCTACATAGAAGTAGATGTAATGATTAATTGTTATGAAAGAAATGAAGACAAAATATTAAAAGTACCCGGTTGACCGAGCTTTGCTCGGTATTTTTCGCTTGGTTATTTTTAATTCGTGTGTTTTGGAAATTATAATATTTAGATACAAATTACATACTGATGAAATACGAATAATATTTTTTGATCTTAGCGACATAATAGAAAAAACTGAACTGGTTATTTGAATAAAAAATCATGAGTACAATTAGTTTAATTTAAATTTTCGTGTTTTTAAAAAATACTAAAAAAAAGGACTCGAAAAAATAGATTTTCTCAAAAAAAGAAAGGAACTTGAAAAAAAATTAAGAAAAGTCGGTCCGGTCGGTCTGGGCTCGAAACATGGTATTACGATTTTAGGACCGCCCAATATACCAATTAAGCTATTTGTAATCTTTAATAAACTGTCAAAATTTACCTTCTTATTCTAACGATATTGTAGCAGTTTTTCATTCCCTAAAAACACGGACAAAAAGACATTTTCTATAAATAAATCCTAGCTAGATCGATTTATTGCCCCCCGAAACTCCCTGCACACAAAATTTTATGAAAATCGTTGAAGCCGTTTCCGAGATTCCGATATATATATATACAAGAATTGCTCGTTTAAAGGTATAGGATATAGGATATTATTCACTTTCTATATATAAGGCTTCAATGAAAATTAATCTAAAGCTTGAACTCTATCAACTGAATTGTTACTAAATGCTATATATACTAAATAAATTAAATACATTTTCTACAATTTCAAAAAACGAGAATACTCACAAAGGCTCTCATGGTTGTGTTAGACGATTAGATGTACTAGAGAGTGATATCTAGTTATGCACGGTCAGTCTTTCGCGCCAATATATATATCAGAGATATGCGATGTCGCAACGCGTCCTCGCCCATCGAATGTCACATAAAATTTTGCTCGTGTGATTTTGTATTCATAATTTTGTCAATGACTTTTGTTATAACTGCAGCCTGCCGAGTTTTACTCTTAAATTCTTATATAAAAGTAATGTATAGTTACAGCATATATACTTCCCACTGCTGGGCACAGGCCTTCCCTCGTTTCTGAGAGGGTTTTAGGGCAAGGAAGTGCCCGCCGTGCTGCCCCAATGCGTGTTGGCGAACTTCACACGTCTTCGAAATTTTTTTTTCTTATTCTCCAGACATGCAGGTTTTCTCACGATATTTTCCTTCACCGCCGAGCACGTGGTAAATCAGCACTTTTGCAATTAACAATTTCATCGGTGCCGGCGGGGATTGAACCCGGGTTACTCGCGTTCTGTTATATTTACAGCGAGCGTTAATCATCTGAGCTACCACGGCTCTCTTATATAAAATAACAAAAATTAATAGTACTAGATGATCTAGGTTGTTAACACGTGAGACAAACGAAGAAAAAGTACATCTGATGGTTAGTGGATGCCTATCAATGAGCACGGTTCCATGGCGCAGGGCTTAGCATTGGGTTGCAGCGCCAAGAGCCGCGGGTTCAAATCCCGCATGGAAGAAGTATTTTTATGGCCCACAAATAATTGTTACGGATCTAAATGTTTGTTCTTGTGCAATTTATGTTTGTAAACTGCCTTCAAATATAAGAGAAAATCCAAGAGTGGGGGTTAATAAAAATGCAGTATAGCTACTGATTTCTTAAATTTACGCGAACACTACAGATTGAATATAACTAAATTTACGGATTTTTATCGCATTAAATTAACTACTTTTACTTATTTTTAATTCCCGACGTTTCGGGTGCTTTATTATTTATATGGTCACGGGGGACTGATATATTTGACGTCCCAATGTCATAGTTAGTCCGGCTACCTTCTGTTTTTTAATATTAATTGTTCGGTCCGATTTACGCAAAACGAGCTTACAGTATCTTGAAGTCTTGCAGTGGCATGCTTGGGTTTGGGTTTAATTTTGTTAATTATAGGATCCCAGGCAGATGGCAGTACCCATTCATCTTCGCTATTGAAATTAGGATGTTTTTTAATTTCAATAGCCTCGCGCATCATCCATGGTAGGAATCGGTGTTCTTTTGCGAGGATTTGAGGTTTATCAAATCCGATGTAATGGTGGGGACGATCTTGAACATGTTCACAGACTGCAGACTTCCCGGAGCGTCGGTGCTTCACGTCAGCTATATGTTCTTTCACGCGGGATTTTATGGATCTTTTTGTTTGACCTATGTAAGAGAGACCACATTCACAATCTAACTTGTACACTCCTGCTTCTTGTAGAGGGATATTATACTTGACGGATGGTAAAAATTGACTATTCGTCTTCGGCGGCTTGTAGTATGTTTTAAATGGAAGCTTACTTCTATATGTAGCCAACCTTGTCTGTGACTCCTCTGACATATGGTAGTATAGCAGGCACACGCTCGACTGTGGCCGGCTTCACTCGTTCACTGTGACGTAGGCGCGGGACCCGAAGCTTGTTGTCTTGCAATACTTGCTTGACGTGCTGAAGTTCGGCGGCCAGATGTTTTTGTCACAGATCCTTCGTGCTCTCTGAAACAAAGATTTACCCACGGTAGCTAACTGCGAAGGATGATGGTGAGATTGACCTTTTAAATATCGGCTGGTATGGGTCTTTTTCCTATACACAGTGTGACCAATAGTGTTATCAGGATTTCGGATGACTAAACATCTAGAAAGGCTAAAGAATTATTTGCCTCTAACTTCATTGTGAATTGTATTTTAGAGTTTATAGGGTTAAGATGGTCTAAAAATGCAGTACCATCTGACAAAGTAACTGTAGTAACTATCTAGATGTTCATCAGCTGTCAGTGCCATACCCCACGGTTAATCTAAGTAATTATGTAAATATTAGTATGCAAGCAAAAATTAATTTATTAAATATCATCTAAAGAGTTTATCTTTTCTGCTAACATAACCAAGTTGCAATGAATTTTAATGAATCACATATTAGTAAAAAGTAAATAAACAATCTCATATTTTATATGAGTACTAAGGTACAAACAAAATAATAATTAATAATATCGTTCCTCTCTCTTATGATGTGTAACGCATAACTGTAAGAAGTAGTTGTGTAGTAAGTGTAATACGTGTGAGCAATTAAAGAAGAAGAGTGTGTAAAATGTGTGCGTGTCTTAATATTTTTTTATATGGGTTTTATTACGGGTGCAAGTTTTATAAGATATTATGAATACTAAGTAGGTTTTCAGTTTCAATATAAGTTAATTTTTGCAGGTAACTAAGTACAGTTTTTTTACACTCTGTTTTATTAAGGTGGTAAATGTTTAATTTTTTATTATATAAGTCCTAAAAATTTCCTAGTTCCTAAAAATGGAGAAGAATGAAAAATAATCTAATGTATAAAATTCCCGCGACCACACAGGCCAGAAAGATGCAAAGTCAAAGATGCAAGTTGTATTGTATTGCGATCGTCAATTTGTTTGCAAACCGTGAAAATTATAATAAATCACTTCCGAAGTGGGAGAGGTCCATGTCTTGCAGTAGAATTTTACGGGCTAATGATGAAGGATAGAAGAAGAGTTGATATTTTTTTATAGGATTGGGTGACAAACGAGCCCACCTGATGGTAAGTGATTGCTGTGGCCCATGGACATCTACATCTATCCTCGATTACGAATCAAAACGCAGATGCGTTGTCACCAGTGAGGACTAAGATGGAATGCCTCGTTTCCAGTAAAAAGGGTCTTTCTTTCGTTCTCTACACTCACCGTACGAAACACAGCAGCATTAAGTTACTATTTTACGCTGGTATTCTGTGAGAGCGTGGCCCTTCCCCGGTCGAGGTGACCCATTCGTGCTACAACTATACTACTAATATAACTGCAGCATGGCTCTACCACGTATATAATACAGTGATTTTAGTGTTATAAAGTAATGCGATAAAATTCTGAGCCCTTCCAATCTTTAGAGTAATGCGACCGTCTCTGACACACTCCACACTTCAGATCCACTCTTGCAAGTTGCTTTGTTAATTTTCATTGCAAAGTTGTTGGTGTAACGTTTTAAGCGAATTCGTAGGATAAAACCCCTCATCTACATCATAACCAACGTTAATATCTGTGTCTAGCACATTCTTTTAAGGAAAAACTAATTTGAGCAGCGAAACAAACTAAATTTTCATTACTGCCTATAAAAGTCTAGTGTTGAACATGGGCCCTCCATATATTTCCTAACAGGGGGAAGTTTCTTATAAAATAAGCTAGACGACTCAAAAAAAATCTGCAACTGTAGTGGAAAATTGATTATTAGTAGTAATGCGAGAAATTCTGCACGTTCCAAAAAGCACACCCTCTCAGAAGTATGAAGATGAACATAGGTCTCTCACATAGATAGCGTCGATATTTGCGATTGTTGCCACGCTTGGTAAGCGAGGTCGCAGCCGTAGTTTGTTTAGTCGTTATTAGGAAGGCTCTGCTACCTATCTCCCAGTTTGTTTGGTTCTGTGGGATGCTATGGTATAGTGGATATTCTCACACCGCCGCTACACGTGTAAACATTGTACAACTTAAATCTTTCATTTGATTGTTATTTTTTCTATACATCACAAGGTTTTACGAATAATAAATTAAAAAAAACATAGTAAAATTTACATTGCTGTATGAGTTATGCCGCCTAATCAGCAGTAGTTATGAAAATAATCTAATAAGTAATTATTTGTGAGAAAACCAAAGAGCATAGAATAATCACTACGTTTTATTGATGACAGTAACATTCCTTTTATGTTTAACTCGTGTGAAGCTAAACTAAACTGACAAAAGTTCTCGAAGTAAGAAAGATATTTAGGAATTTGATATTTTTAATATAACCATTAGCCGAGTACACACCGCACGGTTCCACGCGCTCCAATCACGCGCAGCAGGAGCGCGCTCCACAGGCGCGGTTGGTGTGGACTGTGGCCGTGCCTGGCGCAATCCAAGCCGCAAAATTCGAGCATGCACTCGTTGCCGCGAGCGATCCATTCGTGGTCGGTTTTGCGATCATCCTTAAAGGGGCTTCGGTCACTTGTGCGCGGTGCTGACGTTTGCGAGTGGATCATGTGAAATGATAAGCCATAATGAAATTATAAGGAGTATAAAAGCTTATGGTACCCTAATAACACCAATTATTAGGTGTTAAATGTAATTAAATGATAATCCCTTTATAAGGAGTATAAAAGCTTTTAGGACCCTAGGACCAATTACACAAATAAAGGTGTGAGAAACGATGCTTGGCGATACATTAGTCGTGAAACGGATTTACTCAGTCGAGGCATTAAAGAAATAAAATAGATCTTTGTCGGGAGGATAACGGTTTTCGTGATTTTAAAAGAATATAGGTTGTTGCTGTCACGCAAATTTGCCGCCATTGCTGCACGTGTGACCGTAGCGAGAGTTCAACTAATTGATTCAGGAATCAACTGGAGCATGTTGGAGCAGCCCGACAGTATCCTATCCAGATCAGAATAGTATGGTTCATGATCAATGCTTCACAATCCTAGATCGCGGCTATTGTCTCAATACTATTATTTATTTAATATAATTGTTTTAAGTATAAATATATTATTATAAATCGTAATTTTACACACTAATAATTTTATTACTATTTTACTATTTCTGAGATTTAATGGCGCCGTTGAATATATTTTGAACATATCATATCTTTTGATACAATTAACCGATTTTAATAAAACAAAGATTAAAGGTAACGCGAAGACACGCTTTATGAATTTATTAGCGATTACATTGAAAAAAAATGTTTACTTGATACCTAATAAGTTTATAAAGAAACAGACAGATAATTCTAAAAATTATAAAAATGTTCTTATTTACTTCTTTTCAGTCCTCTTAATGATTTTTGTCAAAAATATAACATACAATGTATAGACACAGGTAATCACCATCTTTATTATAGATACAAATTTAAAGAGAGATGGTGCTGTAAAAATCAATTCTAAAAATAAAAGAAAAATTTTGACGCGATGAATACATTATATAAAACATATCAGGACTCTTAAATCAGTGCCTGCTGAACAAATCACACCTACAGTAGCATAGGCAAAGAAGAAAGTGTCCCACTCAAATCGCTTCATTCGCGAGGCAGCTGCCTATGTAGCCCCTCTTCATACTCGCTATAGTGTGCTCAGGCCGAGAAACTCTCTCTCGGACCCCCCCCCCCCCCCCCCAACAAGCTTGGCGGCTCAGGCCGAGCCTTCTCAACACATCCCGTAATCTGACTTAGGCACACTTCTAAGCGGCTATTCGCCGCTTGCGCCCTCCTTTCTGCCAAAGAGGGTCGCGTCCGCTTACGGCTTAAAAATCTCTCGTCAGATCGTTAAGCCAATCCTAAAAGGTGGTGTTTAGTGGGTAAAAGTCTCCACATAACAACACAGCCGGCTGGTATACTATGAGCATTCACCACCTCCCTCCCCCGTTACCGGAGGGTTGCCCTTATATACTTCGGGCGCAAAAAAAAGAAGAAAGTTCGATCCTAGCCGAAAGCAACGTAATGAGGGCAAATAATCTTACGCTCACCAGATGTCGCTAGTTGACATTAGGGTGAAGTTTTTTGTTACACGGTGTCATTTAATTGATAATTTAGTCTTTAATAAAAGTTTATCAGTTTCTAGAGTATTATATATATACACAAAACAATGTCTCTGTATTTTTTATTTAATTATTTGTACATTTTAACAACTTTTTTGATTTTTCTATTTTAATGAATATCTGTGGTTTGGTTTATTTATTTTTAATCTAATTAATACAAAATATAACTAATTGTACAGAAAGAAATATTAGCCTTTATAATTTTTGAACAAATTAACTTCACGACTATGAAATCCGACTTTAGATACTAAGGTTAATTATATTTTTTGTTTATATTAATTACGTTATTCTTTCCTATATTTTTTAACTGCGTTTCAGATATAATTATATCGTTATGGTAATTTATTTTGCACCATTTTATTATGACTTATGATATAACATTAACATGCACTTGATGACTCAATGCTGCCATTGAACAAATTCGTACTAATACTTCAGAATACTAATCATAACTTTTGACAGAATGAACCGATTTTAATGAAACAAAGACTAAATTAAACAAAAAAGATACGATTTACAATTTTCTTACTGATTATTTTGATATAAATTAGTACTTTATTTGTGATACGTTAACAAACAAACAGACAGACAGGCAATTATAAAAATTGTAGAAATGTATTTATTTAATTATTTTTAGTCCCCCCCCCCCAATCACTTTTATTACAAAGATATAAAATTTACAGACACCTGCAATTCACATTTTTATTATATGTATAGATTACATGTTTTTGACCCCACACGTTATTGGATTTATTCGGTCGAGTGGCAATAGCGAGGATTACCTCATGCTCACATTTTGATTTGGTTCATCGACAAAATACCTCCCGAAGACATCGATAGTTTAATTTCTGCAGGAATTCCAGATCTGTCTTCTTATTAATTACTTTTTGATATTGTTACTACCAACATGATTCATGGTCCATGCGGAGATCTGAACAGTTCATCGCCTTGCATGGTAGACGAAAATATACAAAGCGTTTTCCTAAAGATTTCACCAACGATACAGTCACACATGTTGACTGATATCCAATATATCGTCGAAGAAGTACCGATAATGGCGTACAATCATTTATTAAAACTATCAGTAACGTAGACGTTGACATCGACAATCATTGGGTGGTACCATATTCACCTCTGCTGAGCAAAAAATTCGATGCTCATATTAATGTTGAGTTCTGCAGTTCGGTGAAGAGCATCAAATAAATTTGCAAGTATGTGAATAAAGGAAGTGATGTGGCTGTATTCAATTAAATGGATTGAAAATACAAATTTAAATGCTCCTCCTTAAAATAAAAATGATGAAATAATGAATTAACAAATTAGCCGGTATATCAGATCCGATGAAGCTGTTTGGCGTATCTTCGGTTTCTCAATTCATGAACGGGATCCAACAGTTTACATTTAACCGTGTATCATTATGCATTAACACATGTAAGTAAAACATATTTTTAGATATTATCATTATAAGATATGTACATTTAAGTAGTAGTATATATATTATTTAAATCTCTTTGGCCGTGCATCTTGACAATAGTCAGCGCGTATTTTATATGAACGAAATAGCGCTTGATAATGCTATAAATCCACCAAAAACTACGCTCATCCAATTTTTTGAATTGTGTAATTGTGGGGATGCTTTTGGTGCCTTCGCACAAACACTACTCTATTCAGAAGTATCATGCTATATTACATGGACTCAATCGAAAAAATGGATGCCCCGCAAGCAAGGCACACCAGTTGATGCATGTCCCGGTTTATTCAAATCAAATAATTTAGTTCGTGTATATACAGTAAATCCAAGACAGACTGAGTGCTTTTATCTTCGGCTGTTGTTGATTGATGTCATCGGACCATTGCCATTTCAAAGTATACGTAAAAGTAAATAGACAACAGTATAAATCCGACGTATAAAGATGCCTTGCACTATGCTTGCTAGAAGATGACAATCATATGTTATACATATTAACATTATGCTTACTGAAGTAGAATTAAACTGCATTAAACAAACTCCTCTACTATTTGCTATAGTACTGACTAATTATTTTCCGGCCCGAGCACAAATGTTGTGAGATAATCACAAAAATTCAATGACTGATATATTGTACCGCATTGTACAAATTGCAACGGTGTAACAATATCATTCAGTGACGCAATGTACAATGAAGCATTGATTACGAATTGTGATTGTGTGAATGAAACGAAAATAATGACATTTCAAATTAAAGAAGTACCTCAATAAATCTACACTTTAAATATATGGGCCAAGACGTAAAAGAAACAAAGGTTAAAAAAATTTAGGACTACTTATAGACAATGATATGTCGTGGAAAACTCAAATTTAAAAAATTATATTTGTAAACAATTGCACCAATTTGCATACGTTCTTTATATGTTGGGAAAATTGCAAACAATAAAGCACTATTAGCAGCATACCATAGCTATGTCGCCTCAATCCTGAGATATGGCGTTATATTTTGGGACAATGCACCCAACATTCGCGAAGTATTCAAAAACAAAAAAAATGTCTACGTGCGATCTGTATTTTAAAAAGCACCAACACGTGTAAGCCGCATTTTCAAAAATTAAAAATTCTAACATTTCCCTCATTATATATTTATGAAACAAGCATTTTTTTAAAACGTAATATTAACATGTATAAATTTGTGGAAAGTCAACGTCGCTCAAGTAAGCTTCTTTTGGCGACGCGCCTATAAGAATATTTCAACCGATGACGAATAACGTCTCAAAGGCATATTGTCCAATAGCAATGTTCTAATAAGAAAATGCTTAGTTAAATCTTGAAGAAATGTCGAATTAATGATATGAAGGTCTTGGGTTCGACTCCCAGGCCGGACTAGTTTATTGTTTTCCTAAGTAATATCTTTCAATAAATTCATATAGGGAATTTTAAGATATAAATTATGTTACCGGATTGGTTCCCGGAATGATGTAAATTTAAAAGAATAATTAAATAAAGTTAAAGATCGGATTTGTTCCCCGGTCGAGATGATCACTCTGTGCATAAATAGAATTAACGGAAATTAATTGCATAAGTATTGTTTTATATGAGTTTGATATGTTTTGTATGAAAACAAATGCCTATTTGCCATGATTGATTTATGAGAACATTCACTTATATTGTTATCTGATAAGAAACATGATAACTGATAAGAATCTGATTAGAAATAGTTTCCTACAGTTCGAAAATTGTGTAAAAGCATTTAATTTACCTAATATTGTTAAAATTAGTGTATATCAGACTTCCATTTTTTTTGATAGCCGAGAGCCTTGCAAAAGTTAGTTGTTCAAATAGTGTGAGTTCATAGACGCACGCTGGCCACGCCCTTAGGAGGCCGAATATGTAAAAATTTAAAATGTTTGTAATTTCAGCAATTTATGTAAAAATGACTTATAAAACATTTCAGGTTGATTGTACGTGCTAAAAAAGGTGAATTCTGTGTTATTTTTATGTGAAAATTCCTGTGTATAAGTGAAATAATGATGGTTTTGTATAAGAAATTTAAAAGTGTTTTGAATGGTGAAATAAATAGAGAAAATGTAAATTAAACTATTGTATTAGTTAACTTATGTATAATTTCAAGTGGAAAACATTGTTTTAACTTTCTGTGTTAAATATTTAAGAAATTTCGACTTCGAACTTGTGAGTAAAATAGGCATATTTCATTTAATAAATAAAAGGTTTTTCGTGATATGAAAATGTAATGTATATCGTAGTGTAGATATTGTTTTGTGCTATCTATATAGATAAATTGTATTGATGTAAGACTTGTGCAAATAAAGAGATTAAGTAAAACATGAGAGAGTAATAGAACAAATTCATGTAATTAAGTTGCGCAAGCACGCGAATGGCGCGGCTCACTTTCGCGTATAGCTCTGGGGTAGCTTAGTGAACGGGTTTTATTGCAATTCGTTCGGGAATCGTTCGGGGAAAAAGTTCGGAAATCATACCAGCAGTCAATAAGAAGAAGAAAGAAAAAGTGTAGGGAAGTGATAGGGAAAAGTGATTACTCTCTCACGGAATGGTTTGAAGATAATTGCTGTTTTATTCCCAAGAAATTCATCCCTCAAGTTATACAGTCCACATCGAAGAATTAAGGCGTTGGGACCGGGACGACTTCGGAAGACCCGTAATCCCCGTCTGAACCTACTTGCTGAAAAGGAAGAGGTTATCGCCCTGGTGTGTTACTCCGTTGCGGAGATCACATACGTTGTTCCCGAACCCAACGTAGGCGTTATAGGAGGCCGGATCGAGAGAAGCCTCGATTCCTCCCTTCTGTTTCTTAATCGAACGTTTAATCCCCGTTGTTCCTTTTCGGCTTCATTTAGTACCAAATTGAACTGTTTTATTACAGAAGAGTATATATCCAATGGCACCAAAAGTATATAACAAAATACCTAAGTGCATTAGAGATTGTGACAACATTAATCTTTATAAACGTAAACTTTTATATATACTAAATAAAAAAGCGTATTATTCTTTAGATGAGTTCCTTAACGTCACATTATAACATTATAATACTACATTGTATATATACCTATCATGACATGTGCCAATTAACACTAGGTGACAATTAGACAAAATGATGACAATTGTTATATGCTATATCCACTCGAATGTCGGGGTCATTTTGGCCAATATGGCGCATCTGTCGAGCACTTTCCGAAGTACTAAGTACTCGTAAGTATATAACAAGTGTACTAAGTATATAATATATATACTAAGTAAGTATATTAAAATCATATATCAATGGAAACATTATTAAATAAGCTATTAGATTATGCATAACAGATATATATGTTATATATATGTATGTTATACACAGTGACCATAGAATCTGTATAAAAATTTTTATTCACATATTCAAAAGTTCTCTGTAAAAACCCTTTGTTTTTCATGTTACCTATAATGTCGGTAAGTACGTCTCACAGCTTTTTTTTTGTTATTTTTAGCCATATTTACTCGCTCTTTCTCATAATTTCTTTCAACCCTTTTTAGAAGTGCGATTCAGTGATTACGGTATCGGCAATAAAAAAATTGATTACTTATACTCTTTGGTAAATGTCCGGCCCTCTTATATAGCTTATCACGGTGACGAATACATCCAAGAAGACCAGTCGTAACCCAAGGTTTGAAGACCTTTTTCTGTCTAAACTTAATTAATTTAGTATTAACTTCCATGACTGTTTTATTTTATTCACTAAGAATTCAAGAGAAATATGGCGAAATAGGTTGTTGTTACAGTGTGTATGAAACTTTTCAATTTTAAGCTAGTAAGCTTAAAATTAAAAAGTTCAAGTTCAGTAGAAAGTACTCTGTAAATAAATTTGTCATCCTTAATCTATAAAAAAAGGTTAACCGGTGTGGTGTTTAGAAAAACCGTTGATTATGAAGCCCGCGGAACCCCCGAACGGTTCCCGGCCTTGACGTGGCGAGGGGGCTTGGTAGATGTGGCTTGGTCACCTACGCTGAATAAGAGGAACCCTTATGGCTAGCCCGAGGTCAACAGTCGGCCCGAGGTGGCCACTCCGAGTGGACTTGGTGACCCCATATCAGATGTGTGTTGGTGGGCTGCGACGAGAGGGGTGTCCTCTTCCCCTATCGCTGCAGCCGAGTTGGAGGCGCGGAGGAAGAGGTGTGTTGGTATGGCATTGCGCCACTTGCACTATCCTCCGCGACTCTGACGGGGTACCGCACCGTTGATGTGGTAATGGTAGGGCTGCGGGGGGAGAGTAGTTTCGGTCTTGCGGGCGCCGCTATCCCTACCCTCCACAGCCAAGTTTTGGTTGGCGGCAGAGCCATAGACTAGATCCACCGCTGGTGCTCGTTTTTCCTGGCCCCATGGCGTTTGCGCATCGAACACAGGGGCATCCATTGCACTGTTAAATTTGGAGGCCACGGAGGAAAGTGCGCCATAAGTTCTGGTGCACCTTACCTGAGAAGAAGATGAGGAGGAGCAGTCTTCTTCCAAGGAGAAATGGCCATAGTGCAGCCGGCACTGGTGGCGCCGCGGATATGTGTGAAAGCGTTCCCGTAGCCCTGTCAATATGCAACGAAGCGGGACACCATGGGGATTTTGTCAGTGCGAGTCCGACATCCCGTCCTTATCCCCGCGAGGCGGATATGGTAGGAATTTTCCCATGCAAAAGAGAAAAAACCCCCGTGGAGACCAGCACTTGTTTCTTATAGCAGTAAACACATCCGGTACGAATGCAGAAGAATACCGGTCAGCATTTACACTACTACGATTTCGGACAATTGATGTCAGACACCCAATGTGAAAAAAATAGCAATCAAGCACTTTCCTGCGTTTTTCAATCGATTCACTTTTGGTTCATTTTTAACCAATAGCCAAACCATCGCCTGGCGGTTCATTTCTGGATTATGAGATCACTACCTGTGATAATGTCCTAAGCATGCCGAGATAAGCCTGCTTCAAATTTAGTCACCATATTACGACACTTAAGAATACCATTAACCGACTGAAATGTTTGCGCAGGTATGATGATGGAAAGGAGGCGAGACAGGTGTGTCAAATGGAAGTCCGTAGACTTCGTCTATCCATCTGAGTAATAGACGTTACTGTTTACACCACCACCGTTACTGTTTATACACCATTCCACGTAGATATTCTTCTGAGTTGTGAAGTACCCAACCAAAGGTATCCTTTTCATGCGATGTTCGTATAAAATCTCGTAAACACTTCTCTATCTAATGTACGTTACGGAGGATATTTTCTAGTATGCACAAACTCTGTCGTTTCCCACTCAAGTTCTCTTGCTTCTTTTCAGTTTTATAACGGAATTTTGAACGGAACTCAGCGACGCATCCATATAAATAGATTTATTGTATTTTTAGTTAATTAGAAATTTAAGTCGTGTGTAATTTAAGTGTAATCATGAAGCCAAAAACAAGTCCTGTACTGTTGGAACTATTATTTTTAGATTGGTGATTTAGCAGCTAGATGTAAATTATGTGACAAAATATACTCGCGAAAAGGCTGCACAACCATCGCTTTAAGGAGCCATCTTAAACGCCGAAGAGTTTGCAGAGTTTGAGAAGTTGTTGAAACTATAAAACCTTCATCGTAAACTAAAAAACAAATGGTCAGTCAAGGAATTGCATACCTATTATTATTTATAAAATATATTCCTATGTTATAGTTAAAACCAGATTTAAGTTAAAACGTGTTTTCTCCAGCTAAAATAGTTTTTAATAAATGCCTTTGTTACAACTTAGACTTGCAAATTAATTAGGTAGCAGTTAAGTTTATATTAATTATTTTTAAAGAAACTTTAATGAGTATTTTGGATTCAAAGTTTATTTACGTCGTACTTTCGTGCTAGAGCTGTACTAAATTACCTACTCGCTAAACCTAAATGTGGCTCTTTAAAGGGTTTGCCCAAATTTCAGTGCCTATTTAGCTTTGGTGTACAGGTGGTACGCAGCATCGCCAGTTAGCAATTATTTATCTGTTCTACATATATGAAGAACACTGAAATAGATTGTTAGGTGTAAAAGCAGCCGAACTATTTTTCTTAAAATATAATTTACCGCTACTTAATTTTGAATGTTAAATAAAAGTTTAATTTGTAATTTTTTTAATAAGTATTATTTCAGTTTCCGTATCCGTTTCTGTTTCCGTTTCTGCAAAAAATGTTTTAACATCTGTTTCCGTTTCTGCTTCGCATATAACACTTCTGTTGCATCACTAATATATTCATACATTATTCGCCTAGTCTGTTCAATTAAATTTTTCACGGTACGTTTTTTTGGACGTCAAAGAGCGATACATAACCTTTTTCATCCCTCAGTCGACCGTGCTCAAGTTTGTTATAAACAAGGTACACAGCGACTTTTGAAAAATTGAAAGAACAGAAGACTAGCATATGATTCGTCGGGTTTAAGGCGACGTTTGAAATCGTCGTCCATTGAGATCGGCGTAAACAATCCAGTTTGAAAAGTGGCTTACATCCCTGTCACAATCGCATTTAATATCACTGTATCACTTTCATCTATTTCTGCCACTGGCAATATACTTGCTGTATGCGAAAGCGTTCCCGTGGCCATGCCAATATCCGACAAAGGTGGAACACCATGTGGTTTTAGTCAGTGCGAGTCCGACTTAACCTACCCTAGACCCCGCGAGGCGGGTATGCATAGGCATTTCCCCATGAAAAAAAAAGGTATCCTGGTCTGCGGTAGTCACCTATTATCAAGTGAACTGTAAATTATTTGCCGTTTCAATTGTATGAAAATTAATATGGTTTGGTCGAACAATTAATTCTCCAGAATAATAAATATAATATGAATAAAATACAGGAATGTAAAGAATATAATAATTTTCAACCACATTCAAATAAAGGAGGAGGTTCTCAGTTCTATTGTATGTTTGTTTATGTGTGTTACCTCAAAACTTTTTTCGATTGTATCTTTTTTAGACGCAATAACTTTACCGCATATCACCCATAGATCTGTTGATTTCTTAATATTAATAGTTTTGAAATATTTTACAATATCTCCTGATAATATTCTATGAGATACAAATGTATTAAATTAAAGACTTATAATTTCAAATAATGATCTCCGACGTTAAAAGGACAGTATTGTTTTTATAGGGAACAAATGGAAACTTTTGCACTATAATACTACTAAATCTCTCTAAGCGATATTCATTTATTGGAAAAATCGCAAACGTCTTGTGTCAAATAATAATTCAAAAGTAAATAAAAATATATTATATTTTACTTTACAATCAACATTAACATTTTTGAAACACCACTTTGTACAATTGACTAGACAACCGTCGTACGCAGCGATTACCACCAGCCACTGGAGTAACCACCAGCAGAGTATCCGTACCCGCTTCCTAAACCGCCGCCGAATCCACCACCGTATCCACCGCCGTATCCACCGTTGTAACCGACAAAGTAACTGGGGGCAGCCACTACTCTGTTAACAGACACAACTTGGGGCACGGAAGACGACCTTGTTTACTCTGACTACTTGTGGGACGCTCACAACCCTGGGCACGTTGACGACCTTGTTGACGGAGACCACTTGAGCCGCGGGCGCGGAGTAGCCGCCTATGTCAGAGATGCCGCCTAAGGCAGAGACACCGCCGTAGCCGGAGTAGCCGCCGCCCACGGAGTGCAGCCCGCCGAGGAAGCCGCGCTTCTCGCGCACGCTCCCGCCCGCCGCACAAGCCACCAGGCACAACACCGCGATCTGTATCCAAATTAACATAAACATTAAGTTAATAAAAATATTAAATTTATAGCTCTTACTGTATTTAACGTGGCAAAGTTAAGATGCAGCACAAATGAGTCTGCCTAACCGGGGAAGTACCACTCTCACAGAATACCACCGTAAATAGCAGCTTAGTGGCACTGTGTTTCTTGTAGTACGGGTAGAGCGCTGGAAATCATTTGACTGGTAACGAAGCATTCTATCTTAGCCCTTTGGGGTAGCAACGTGCCAAATTCCATAATTAATTGTTATGAAAGCATTGAAAACGATTTATTACACACACGCACACGCACACGCGCACGCGCTCGCGCACGCGCACGCACGCACGCACGCACGCACGCACGCACGCACGCACGCACACACGCACGCACGCACGCACGCAAGCACGCACGCACGCACGCACGCACGACACACACACACACTGTGTGTGTTACATTTTGATAAGTCGAAATTCGTACATTCTTCTGAATGAATCATATGTGCTGGAATCCCATCGAGCCATCCCCTAACTCGAGGAGGCTCACTCCAAAAGCAGGGGTCGGGATGCCTTGTAATACAGAATCGTTGCTCTCGATAGCTGAATCTGTAAAGGGAACATGCCCAAAGACATATCCTTTCCGAAAAAAGAAAACAAAATCAGAGAGAAGATAAACCTACGCTAGAGAAGCGTTTACTTCAACTCTATCGAGCTAGTTGTGAAAAATCATTAGTATTAAATAAAACTAAATTTACGGATTTTATCGCGTTTATTTCACTACTTTTACTTATTTTTAATTCCCGACGTTTCGGTTGCTTTACAGCAACCATGGTCACGGGGGGGGGGGGACTGAGATGTTTGACGTCCCAATGTCATAGTTAGGCTACCTCAGTTTTTGAATATTAATTTTTTGTCCGATTTACGCAAAACGAGCTTATAGTATCATGAAGTCTTGCAGTGGTATGCTTAGGTTTGGGTTTAATTTTGTTAATTATAGGATCCCAAGCAGGTGGCAGCACCCATTCATCTTCTCTATTGAAATTTGGATGTTTTTTAATTTCAATAGCCTCGCGTATCATCCTTGGTAGGAATCGGTGTTTTTTTGCGAGGATTTGTGGTTTATCAAATCGAATATAATGGTGGGGACAATCTTGAACATGTTCGCAGACTGCTGACTTCACGGAGCGTCGGTGCTTCACGACAGCTATATGTTCTTTCACGCGGGTTTTTATGGATCTTTTTGTTTGACCTATGTAAGAGAGACCCCATTCACAATCTAACTTGTACACTCCTGCATCTTGTAGAGGGATATTACACTTGACGGATGGTAAATATTGACTAATCTTCTTCGGCAGCTTGTAGTATGTTTTAATGGATGCTCGCTTCAAGATGTAGCCAACTTTGTCTGTGACTCCTCTGACATATGGTAGTACAGCAGGTACACGCTCGCCTGTGGCCGGCTTCACTCGGTCACCGTGACGTAGGCGCGGGACCCGAAGCTTGTTGTCTTGCAATACTTGCTTGACGTGCTGAAGCTCGGCAGCCAGATGTTTTCTGTAACAGATCCCTTGTGCTCTCTAAAACAAAGATTCACCCACGGTAGCTAACTGTGAAGGATGATGGTGAGATTCAACATTTAAATATCGGTTGGTGTGGGTCTTTTTCCTATACACAGTGTGTCTTATTAGGATTTCGAATGACTAAAACATCTAAGAAAGCTAAAGAATTATTTGCCTCTAACTCCATTGTGAATTGTCTTTTAGAGTTTATAGAGTTAAGGTGGTTTAAAAATGCAGTTACTTTTTTCAGATGGTAAAATTGTGAAAGTGTCGTCTACGTACCGCTTGTAGAATCATGGATTTACAGGAGCAGTAAGAAGGGCTTTCTCCTCGAAGTCATCCATGAATATGTCGGCGACTCGACTATGGGAGATACAGGTGAGCCCATCGCCACACCATCTACTTGCTTGTAGAACTCTTCCTTCCACAATAGATAGCCAGATGTGAGGCAGTGTTTGAGTAATACTGCATATTCAGCAGGCATGTTATTATATTCTAGCTTCCTAGTTACAATTGATATGCAGTCTTCAATAGGTAGGCATGTGAATAGTGACTGAACATCAAAACTGACCATAGTTTCATTGTCAGCGAGATGTAGGTCTATTATCTCACTAACAAAATGGTATGAATCCTTTGTGTGTGCTCTGGTATATCCTCTAAGTGGTGACAATATTGTTGCCAAGTGTTGTGCCAGCTTATAAGTTGGTGAATCGATCTGGCTCACTATAGGACGTAGTGGAGCGTTTGGTTTGTGTATAATTGGTAACCCATACAAACTCGGTGGTTTGGTACATGATGGTATTAGCGAATTCACGTCGAGATTTAATTTTTCGGAGTGTTTCTTTATTAAATCGCTAGTTGCTTTAAGCGTGTTAGTTGTGGGGTCTGTTTTGACCTTTTTGTATATACTTTCGTCCGATAAAAGCTGTAGTATTTTAAAATTATACTCTGACGTGTCCATTATTACCGTAGCATTTCCATTATCCGCGCGGAGAATCGTTAGTTCTGGTCTGTTCCGTAAGTTAATCAACGCTGTAAATTCGTCTTTAGGAAGGTTTGGTTTCGGCACTGAACTACGACGTAACAAGGACGAAATATCTTGACGTATAGCCTCCAAATCTTCCTTACCAATATTATTTTTAAACAGACAATCCTCAACACTTCAGATAATTTTTTCGTACGGGATTTTTCGCGGTGTTAATGCGAAGTTCATTCCCTTCTCTAATACCTTTTTTGTTGGTTCGTCCAGTGTATGTTTTGACAGATTATACCGTGCGTTGTTTATTGTTTGCGTCTGTGGTCAACGGTTGTGTTTCGTTCTGACGTTAACTTAGATGGTTGGCATTTGATTTGATCGTTAATTTTTGGTATTTTTCTATTTGTTTATTTTTGCATTCATTGTATTTTGCTGTTTCTCGTGTAAAGCACTCGAAACGTCGGGAATTAAAAATAAGTAAAAGTAGTGAAATAAACGCGATAAATTCCGTAAATTTAGTTTTATTCAATGTGTAGTGTTCGCGTAAATTTAAGAAATCATTAAATCATTAGTAGTTGTAGTTCAAACCAGTCTACAAGTTACAGCTATTTTTACATCAAGCTATACTGCTTACATTAACGAAGTCATTGGTTAATTGAGTTAAATCGTGGGCCGCTTAGAAATATTCACAAAATTAAAAAATAACTTTAATGTATATTATACTATAAGCAGAATGTCCTGAGAGACTAACTGATCTATAAATCTGAAAATTTAGTTAATGTTATACCCAAGTAGCTAAGTCTGCTGACGATGAACTCTTGGTGGAAGACGTACTGCATGTGACAAGGGTCGCAAAGCTCAACCCAGAGACAGATTGAGCCCACACAGTGGTAGTGAAGCTGCGTAGCGGCAGCGTGACGCGCTGTTGGCCGTTGTCCAAGAAGCTTAGCACTTCACACTTCTGCTTTGCAGGACTAAGTACTCCCGTTTTTGCTGCAGAACATCTTTCAGCCAGTAATATATCCCTGCATGCTGCCGCACGTACTCGTAAAAAGAAAAGAGAATTGTGATACAAATGTGTTTGGGTACGCAAATCCTTTGGCATGTATTTGCCAAAGGATGACTTTAACCAGGCTTTACTTATTCGGAACATGAACAGTCTAAACAACGTGTAGTAGGTTTTTTTTTAATTTTTTTTTTATTTTCTACCTTCTTGCTAGTGAAATATTTTTATGGACATATATAACCAAAGGGGAATGGCGGGCTTGTATGGGAGTTTCGTACCGCTAATAAAATTTCGTGTTTTGGGATATTTTTGGTTTTAATCGGTAGATAGTAGGATAGACAAACCCCTTTTAAATTCTTAGATTTTTAGAACTTGGGAGATAAAAGTTAAACCAGTTTTAATTTTTAAGGTTATCTACATAGACCATAGACTAATATATAATATTATGAACTAGTGTTAAATTTTTTTATGTAACTGGCTTTATGGCTTTGGGTTCTAGACCTTCTGAGCCTATCATTTCTTTCGTAATCTTCGTTTTTGTATATTTTTTTCATCACAGTATGCTGATGTGTCACTTTTTGCGTCACAGTTTTTGGGAGATTATATCAACATCAAACCACTTGTTTCGTCGTTTTCTCTAATAGTTAACACGCGCAGACAATTCACAAAATCGCATCACTTTTACGAATGAAAATCTAATTTAAACCATTATTCAAGTAACAAAAGAGGGGCGACAAATTGTCCAACAATCCGTCGACGGCCAAAAGCTCTCCTAGTGTACTACCTAGTAGTCTACCTATGTTACATATAGGCAAATAAACATTGTTTTTGTGATAAAGTAAATATTCTACATTGCTTTTCGCTACTCTGTAGTGCTTTACTAACCGTTATTTTTTTAATAGAATAAGGGTGACAATCGAACAGACAGTCCACCTGATGGTTAGTGGATGCTGTATTCCATAGACATCTACATTTATCCTAGATTTAGAATCAAAATTCAGATGCGTTGTCACTTCTGAAGACTAGGATCGAATGCCTCGTTTCCAGTAAAAAAAGGTCTCAAGATCTCTACACTCACCATACGAAACACAGCAGTATTAAACTGCTATTTTTTTTTTTTTAATTTATTCAAGGCAACAAACAGTCATGTAAATAGATAGTAACATGGATAAATAATAATACAACTAAAGACCTATAGTGCCTGTAACTAAACTTTTACCATATTTTAAACTTATTGAGCTACTTTTAGGACTAAAGTACATTATAAATTTATTTATTTATTAATACACTAAGTTCTAATATGAGGTATCTAGTTAACATTTCGTGTGCAATTAAGAAAAAGAAAGAGAAAAAAACCTATGTTAAAAATATGGTTATTATAACACTGACAAATTTAGTTCAGATTCAATTAGCGAATTGAGTGCTGCCACATTTTCAGTGAAGGGTAAATAGATTATTAACAAGCCAAACTTTGAAAGAGAGCAGATTTAAGCTTTGATATTGATGTATTAAATAAATCAATATCTGTGAATTTTTTATTGTAAGTGTTAGTGGAACGATACACAAATGAGTTTCGCGTATAATTTTTATGATATCGGGGGAGTTACGAAAAGTGGTTTTGGACGTGAGGGGCGCACAGGCAGACGGACTCGGGAAACAAATGACAATCTGCTAAGTAACAACGAGGAGTCGACTAGGTTATTAATGATTTTGTATAGAAATACTATGTCGAACATTTTACGCCTATTGCAAAGAGAAAGTAAATTGTATTTTTTTAGTGAATCGGTGTATGACTGGTTTAAAATATTTTGGCGATAATTTAGGGATTTAATAAACAATTTTTGAACTCTTTCTATTCTCCTAATATGAACTACATAACAAGGGCTCCAAACAGTGCTGCAAAAATCAAGGAAAGATCTGACAAAAGAGAAGTATAAAATTTTTAGAGTTTCGGGACGTTTAAAAGGTTTACTTATTCGTAGTATAAAACCTAGATTTTTAAAAGCCGAAGCTAATATGTGCTCAATATGTGGAATAAATGATAAGGTCGAATCCATGATTATACCTAAGTCCCTGATTGTGGTTACTCTATTTAAGACCTTCTGATTTATGTGGTAGTCGAAAGTAACGGGATTTTTTTTGCGAGTATACGATATTATGTAGCATTTATCGCTGTTTAGAAACAGATGGTTAAACTCACAGTATGCATGTAATCGGTGTAAGTCTTCTTGGAGTTTGTGGCAGTCAGTAATTGATCTGATGATTCGATACAACTTAGTGTCATCAGCATACAAGAGATGGTGACTATGTTTCAGGACATTGCCAATGTCATTTATATAGACTGAAAACAGTAAAGGCCCAATATGAGACCCTTGAGGTACACCCGAAGGGACTGGAAGAAATCGTGACGAATAACCCTTTACAAAGACTGCTTGACTCCTATTACTTATGTAGGATTGGATCCATCTGAGAAGGCTGCCATGCACACCGGCCCTTGCAAGCTTCTTTATTAGCAGATCGTGATTTATTTTATCGAAAGCTTTGGAAAAGTCGGTGTACACGGCGTCCACCTGTAGGTTATCATCCATGGCATGCAACAGAAAGTCATTAAAAGTTAACATATTGGTGTCAACGCTACGGCACTTAAAGAAACCGTGTTGTTCCTGGGAAATGTGATTACGGAAAGAGTACGACATTTGAGCGGTTACTATCTTTTCTAGGATTTTGCCAAAGATACAAAGTTTCGATATAGGTCTGTATTCGTCTATACATTCACGTCTTTTATTTTTTGGAATGGGGGTTACTAAAGACTCTTTCCATAAAAGGGGAAATGTCCCAGTTTGGACAGAGAAACGAAATATGATTGTAATGGGTGTTGCAAGTTCTTCGGCACATTCGGATATGAGAAGAGGATGGATCCCGTCGGGCCCTGCACCTTTATGAATATTTACTTGTTTCAGTTCTTTGATAACATTATCGTGGTAGATGTTAATAGAATGTATATCTACGGGTGAACTGCCTGAGTAAGAAATAGTATTATCAGAACTTTGACGGGTAGAAGGGATGAAAACTGAATGAAAATAATCATTAAAAGCCTCGCATATTTCACGGCCAGTGGAAATAATTTTGTCTTTATATATCATTTTTTCAGGAATGCAACTTGAAGCTTTTTTTGACTTTACGAAAGACCAAAATAACTTTGGACAGGCTTTGATATTATCCTCAGAAAGTTCAATGAATTTTTTGTAACATTCTGCCTCCATCCTCTTAAACCTCTTCCGAAGACAAGAGAAGGTCTGGTAGTCTCGTAAGTTGTTATAAAGTTTCCATTTCTTATGATATTTAAGCTTTTCCTTTTCTAGTTTTATGAGACAAGAAGTAAACCACGGCGGGCGTTTGTTTGCGCTACAAAGGTTTTGAGTAGGTACATATGTGTCTATCAAATTGTTTAAAATTTTATAAAAATAACTCGTCATTGAATCAATATCCGTCATGGTATTAAAAACTTCCTCCCAGTTAACAGTGTTAAGTCCAGTTTTTATCAAGCCAAAGTCAGCATTATGAAAGTTTTTTTTCTTAATTTTGGCGGAGGGTAATGGGGCGGGGGATTTTAAATTCAAACTAATTTCTAGGGATTTGTGGTGCACGTCTTCGGGTACTAACGGAAATTCAGGACGCATAACATTACATGTTGTATTACTAAAAATTAAATCTAATAATCTATTATTAATATTAAATTGATTGTTGCATTGTAATAGTGACGATATATTCATAAAATCGGTAGTAAGACATGCGAGACTACTAATGTTTGTACGTATTTCCATGCAATCACTATAAGAATTAAAATACCAGTCAGCGTAAGTCGCCCAGTATTAGATAAGTATCGTCGGGATTTGAGATTATAAAATCGCTTACTCTGTTATAGAACGATGTCAATTGTGATTCGTGGTTACAACCGTGGGGTATATAAGTTGCTATAATATGTAAGCGGCGCTGGGCCGGCGATCGAGTATTAGACTCGTGCGATGACGTCACGCAGCCCGCATGCGACAATGTTTCAATTAATGGGATAGATAACCAAACCTCTTCTGTCTGCATCGGCGAGCACTCGTGAAGGAGCTGCGACGGGCATAGGCTGCGCCGCACTGCGATCAGTACGCCGCCACCCATCCCGCGACCGCTAACCGTAACGTTCCGATCACATCGGTAAACCTCGTATCGACTGTCGAAGTATTCACTGTCATAAAAATTACTATTAAGCCATGATTCAGTGACACATACCACATCATAATTGTTACACAGAACATTCTTTAGAAAATCGTGTGATTTTGTGCGTAATCCTCTCACGTTTTGGTAGTAAATAGACAAGTTATTTTTATAAACCACTATATAGAATATACGGCAAAGTGATATCACAGAATGAAATATTATGGGTTCCACTAACATTCACAAATAATAGAAGACAGCAATAACAGTATTTAAAGTTTCGTGAGAAATATATTTTACAACACTTTTTAATAGGTAATGTTGTCTTAGTATATAAGTATTTGTAACAAAAAAAAATTCCTTTCAAGACATTAAAATAGATAACGACATATAGTCATTTAATTTTACTTAGATCCGCATGGCATGATATAAGTTGAACTTTAGACGTATCATTTTTACGCAATAAAATCTTACAGTCAGACAACCACACGTATTTGTATTCTTTCTGTTTGGCAAGAAGGCGTGTTTGTTTGTATAATTGTTTGTTGTGCGGCGCGAGGTGGTCATTGACGTAGATGGGACCGGTGGGCCCGCTTAGACCTGCGTCAGCAGTTGTTAATCCTCGTCGCGCGCGCACGGCACTCAGCAATTCGTTCTTGCGATACCTTTGTGAGAATCTGATGATAATGTTCGGTATGGAAGATGAGTCTTGAGAGGTACTGCTATCGTGTTTTCTGGGGATTTCGTTCCTCGTCGAGTTGAAACGTCGGACACGGTGAATATAATCAATATCTGTTGGCAATAATGTAAAACCGACCTTTGTAGCGATATTATGTATAATATTATTTAAATTTTCGCCTTTTAAGAGTGGTATCCCAGAAATTTCCACGTTATTAATCCTCCCAAGCTGCTCCTTCGCTTTCAGCTGGTCAGTAAGGTTAGTTGTAATGGATCGCAGCTCGGAAATCTCGCTTGAAACTAATTCAACACGCTGGGTAATTGAAGCTGTTGTGGAACTCAACTCGCAAACATCTTTTATCACAATAGCTTGTTCGTCAGCCAATTTTTTTATTGAAGAGTTTACATCACTAATCTCTTTCTTAAATGAATTGATGTCCTCGCGAATGCCATTCAAAACACCCTTTATGGTATTGTTTTGAGAATCCAGCTTTGCTGTGAGCGTGGTCATCATTTTATTACAAAAATCATCCATGAGTTGCTGTTGGTTGCAGTGACAGTCGGGCGTTTTCCTTTTTCTTGCAGTTATATTTAGGAAGTCACCGTCGCTTATCTTCGATAAATCCGGCTGTGAGTTGGTTTTGGTTGGACTCCTTTGTACGCTCATATTATCAGGTGTTGCGAGAAAGGAGGTAGGTAGCAAATCCAAGCGAGGAGCGAGGAGTGTGGAGCAAACACTAAAGGTGTGAATGAAAAGTGTGCACACTCGTCACTTCTACTTCGCGCGATGTCTGTATCGAAGACCGTCGAAAACTTCCGACAGAGTAGAGACAGGGACGGAGGACCGGTCCTCTCAAACGTCACACGCGATAAGGTCTCAAGCGAATTTCACTCAGAATGCACAATTACAGAGAATTCAAAATTATTTAGTAAAGTTACTCTAATCGGACAATATTGCGGCACACGTCCAGCCTAGAAGGCGCTCAGAATAAGACTGACTATTTTACACTGGTATTCCATGAGAGCGTGGTTCTTCCCTGGTCGAGCAGTCATTTGTGCTACAACTATTGTTACGGCCCTGAGTTACCCCGACAAAGGTCGATTGAGCTAGGCCCCATCAGTAACCCAATTCGACGAGTAACTAGAGGGTCGGGCCCAAAATGGCCTATGGATAATTAAATTATAACGGCTAGATACGCAAACACGAAACTTATCGAATTCTAGATGTAGGGTCTACCACAAGGTGGCGTCAGGGGCAAGTAAATGGTAGTAGGGTAGTGTGTGTGTAGTGTAGGAAGGTGTGCAATGTAACCTGACGTCACCGATACAATCAGATAGCAGCACCACGTGCGTTGACCGCTCCACAAGACGCTCACTGCTATCGGAACTCAAGTCTAGCGTCACTTAGCACGAACTATAATCGCGCGCGATCTACATCCGGATCACAAAGTTCAGCGCTCCACACGAAAGCAAAATTCCTTCGTACACTTTAACTAATTTATTTTAACCTTAATTAACTACACGAGCCACTCGTCGACACAAATTAATAGCAATCGAAATAGTTAATCAAAATGCAAAAAAGCCTCGTAGTCACGTATATTAATGACAAAATACAACAATATGGAGGCCGTCGATATTCGACGCAACAACTATTATATAACGCCCGACGTCTAACCGGCACGGCCGTAGCGCCACAAAGATTCCTGCCGACTGCCCTCGCCGGCAGCGCCGTACGCACATAGCAAGCGCCCCCTTCCCGCGCAACGCTAATCGTTCCCCGCTCGGAACTAGCGCCTTGCAATTGTGCGTAAACAAACCCCCGTCCCGGACATAAGGACCTATGTCCGCGAGTAAATTGGCAAACGGGATAGGTTCGCGACGGCACGTTGCAAGACCGAATCTCCAACCAAAACCTCGGCCACCCTAGGCCCCCCATCCGCGCGGCGCCAATACAAAGGCAAAACGTTAAGTTCTTTAACTAACACGAGGTCTCCAATCCGAGGAGGATCTGTCCTCTCAGACCACACAACGCGCTACTGCAAAAGATGTAGGTACTCCACAGACCATCGGTGCCAAAAACTCTGAGTCCTTTGTTGCAGCAGGTCAAATCTGCTCAACCGTGAAGAGTTTGTTTCCCTGAAGGGGTACTCGGGCGGGGCGATAAGTAGCTGGCCAATCAGGAAGTGGCCTAGGGTTAGAACCTCCCAATCAGTCGGATCGGACGAGAGGGGACAGAGGGACCGAGAGTTGAGCGCCGCCTCAATTTTACAGAATACAGTGGCGAGCTCCTCAAATGTCAAAATAGCGTCGCCAATAACGCGACGGAGATGCGCTCTTGCAACCCCAACCACCGCCTCAACGTGGGCAAGCCGGAGGGTCGAATTTCCACTGGATGCCCGTCCCGGACATCACAGCAGCCAAATAAGTCCTGTTGCTGGACAGAAATTCGATGACCTCCATCAAATATCTATCCGTACCCCTACAATCCGTTCCGCAATCCGACCGGATCCGGTCCGGCAAACCACAACGCGATACGAAGCGGCCCAGCGTGGCCACAAAGGCTTCAGTGCTGAGGGCACTTACAAGTTCTAAGTGAACGGCCTTAGTAGCGAGGCACATGAAAACGCACAGATAGGCCTTATGTGAACGCGCGTTACGAAGGTTGGAGGACTTGACGAGGAAGGGGCCAGCAAAGTCGGTTCCGACTCCAGCGAATGGTCGGATGGCCCTGACGCGGTCGGGTGGTAAGTCACCCATCATCGGCTGCGATATGATGGCCTTAAATTTATAGCAAGGTAGCACTTCAAAATGACGCTCCGTATGGTGCGTCGGCCAGCCAAAATCCAAAACTCCCGCTGCAAAATAGCCGAAGCACAAAATAAAGGCACAAGAAAATAAAAAAAGAAAAAACAAAAGGGACACGTTTTAAGAGCTACATCGTAAAAATGTAAAATGTCACAAACTCTGATAGTAAGCTCTACTAACAATCCTTTAACATATAACGTTGAATGTAACGTTTGTTGTAACGTTAGAATATAATAAGTTACTCAAATATTTTATCTTCAAGCAAAACGTCAGATATTTAGAGCCCTAGTCTTCTCACCAACCAAGTGGAAGCCACACAGCTTGTGAACCCGAATCCAATAGAGCGCGAACTGTTAAACAGTCGCCACTCGGGTTGTACGCCTTCACTGAGGCCGTCGGCAATAGAACAGTTTGACAAGTGGACTGTTGACGGCTCAGTGGATCAGTGGAGGCGGCCGTGGTGGGAGCTAAGGCGGCCGCTACCTAGCTGAAGCGGCCTCCATCGGACCGGCACTTGAACCGGGGGTCCCGAAAGCCCGGGATAAATTCGAGGTTTCAGGAACCCCGTAGTACCGGTACCGACCAAAGGGGGGAGGGTGGTACTCCAGTCGCGGCCTCTCAGCCAACGGGGGTGAGAAGGGTTTCGCTGACCTCTGAGTGGCCGTAAAGTTCCTCTCCACACGCTGAGGGGGGGGGGGGTGACGACCCCCGACTGGTCGCGGGAGAAGAAAAATTGTAAGGTGGCTTTCAAAAAGTCGTGGAGAGGCAGTCGCAGGACTACAGTGGTGCTGCAGTGTAGTTCTGGTCTGAGGGACACGTTGACAGCCCGGAGGAGACTGTACGTAGGGTGGGACGTGGTCGAACCATGCGACTACGTCGATGTCACCTGTAGCCAGCGATGCCAGCAGTACGGTCACCCGGCTAAGTACTGCAGGGTCAAAGAGGCAACGTGTGGCAAATAAGGAGGGGAAGGCCATGCAAGGGAGGATTGCACTTCAACTGAGGTCTGTTACGCCACCTGTAAAAAGTTTGGCAAGCCGGGCGCCAAATCTCATGCCACGATAGCGAAGACGTGCCCGGCTAGGGTGTACGCGGAAGAAGAGGGCCATAAATACCACGCAGTATGGATAAGGATGACCAGATATCTATTAGACAGCTTAACCTGGGGCGGGGTGAGGTGGCCACAAAGGAGCTACCATCTCTGGCCTGTAGTCTCTGCCTAGACCTTGTTCTTGTCCAGGATCAGTGGGCCCAATCTAGAGAATTCATTCAATTTGGCGCGGAGCCCCAGGCAGGAATCTTGATCCCACGTGGGCATATGGGTATGGCTGGACTGCCCCACCTTAGCAATTCCTACTGCGTGGTTTGCCATGTGGAGAAGTACGGTCTCTATCTCATCTCCGCGTACTTTAAGTACAGCGACTCCATTGACCATCATATTCAACACCTAGAGACCGTACTTGACCAGTTAAAGGGCAAGCGCGTTGTAATCGGAGTCGACAGCAATGCGCACTCGCCGCTATGGTACAGTGAGATTGCCCAAACAGTAGGAAGAGGGCATGAAGCAGAGCACCGCCGGATGGCTACGGAAGATTTCATCGTATCGCGAGGTCTCACCCTGGCCAACGTGGAGGGACAACCGCCCACGTTCGCTGGGGCCAGGGGTGAATCTAACATCGATTTAACCCTCGCGACCAGAGGTGTCACAATATCAGAGTGGCGAGTACTGGTTTGCGCCAGCATGAGCGACCATCGCCTCATAACTTTCAAGATTGCAAGAGAGCGACATGCGGAGCTCGCGGGGCCGGTGGAGGTGCCCGCACGTTTTCGTGACCGGGGGGGAACATGCACTGGAGGTGGAAGCCGTGCGGCAGGATCATCGTTCCCATCGCGTCAGGGAGGTTGCAGCAGCTACAGTTCGCGACCGCAACAAAGGATACAGCCCTAGGTGCTATGGCTGTGGGGAAAAGGGCCACCTTCGATTCAGCTGCCCTAAGCGAACCCTAGAAAGGGAAGGTGAACGAACGGTAGTGCGGCCAACAGCACCACCCAGCAGCAGCAGGGAAACGAGTAAAAGCCAGAACTGCGGGGCGGGTGCTGGCTGATGTTAAAAAAGCCCCAAGGATCTCGATCTCACAAACCCACGATGGGTCACAACAGTCTAATCATCAAGGGCGATGTCAACGGAATGCCGTGTAAACTGACCATAGACACTGGAGCCTCTCGTACGGTTGTTAGTTCCCCACTAATAAGTCAGTTCCTTGGGGACTCCGCATACAACCGAGAACGCATTAATTTGGTAACAGCCACCGGTCAGCGTATACCCGTCCGTGGAGAGAAAGAGATGGAGTTGAAGCTAGGCAACATGATCTACCTGCATAATGTCATCGTGGCTGATATAATGGACGACTGCATCCTGGGCCTAGACTTCATGAGGAAGAATTGTTGTGCGATTGACGTTAAGCAAGGTGTCTTGAAATGTGGACAAGAGGAACTTTTTGTGGAAGGAGCGTTACCAGGGAACGTGTACAGCCTTGAGAAGATTGTTCTTCCGCCGAGATCGGAAACGATTGTGCCGGTTAGTCTTCCTCGGAATCTTGGGCAACCTCATCTTTGTGTACTCGTGGAAAGGTTAGAAAATGACCTTCCATGGAAAGTGGCTCGAACCTTGGTCAGAGCCACTAACATCTCATTAGTACGTGTGCTGAACCTTTGTGGCCAGGAACAGATTATAGAAAAGGGCACACTGGTTGCTACTTGTGAGGAGGTGGATTGGTTACGTCGGTGCCAATATCTATCGACTGGGACCCCCAGCAAGGATGCACAAACGAGAGTGAGCACACTTTTAGAAGACTGTCGCAGCGTTCTCTCCCCGAATGAAATGGTCAAAGCGAAGAAGTTGTTACTCAAGTATGCCGATGTATTCTCATCAAACGATGCTGACATAGGAAAGACTGGCTTAGTTCAACACAAAATAAACACAGGTGAAGAATTGCCTATGCGTCAGCGGCCAAAAAGATTGCCGGTAGCACGTGAAAAGGAAGTGGAAATCATGATTGAGGGAATGGTGAAGGATGGTGTTATTGAACCTTCATCTAGTCCATGGTGTTCACCCGTGGTACTGGTAAAGAAGAAGGATGGCAGCATGCAGTTTTGTGTTGATTACCGCCGTCTGAATGACGTTACTAAGAAGGACAGCTATCCCTTGCCAAGAATTGACGACACGCTGGACATGCTTACAGGAGTAAAGTGGATCTAAAAAGTGGCTACTGGCAAGTTGAAATTGACCCTAAGGACAAGGAGAAAACTGCGTTCTCGACGTGAAAGGGTCTGTGGCAATTTAAAGTAATGCCGTTTGGGTTGTGCAATGCTCCAGAAACGTTTGAAAGGCTGATGGAACTTGTACTTACCGGGCTAATTGGCGATGCCTGTCTAGTCTACTTGGATGACATCATCATCGTGGGCCGTACGTTTGAGGAACACCTTAAAAACCTGGAACGCGTGCTCATGAAGATTCAAACGGCAAGTCAACTTTTTGGGGTATGTAGTGTCATGATTCAGAGAAGATCGCAGCTGTAAAGGATTGGCCGGTTCCAAAAGACAAGACGCAGGTTAGAGCATTTTTGGGTTTGTGCTCCTATTACCGGCGATTTGTGAAGAACTTTGCAGATATAGCCAAACCTCTACATAAGCTAACCGAGGAGAAGCGACATTTCTGCTGGGATGAAAGTTGCAATATCGCATTCCAGGAGCTCAAGGACCGTTTTTGCAAAACACCTATTTTGGGATACCCTGATGTAAGCAAAGAATTTATAGTTGACACAGACGCAAGTGATACCGGACTCGGCGGTGTGTTGTCTCAACGGAACGGTGATCGAGAGGTTGTGATAGCGTACTTCAGCAAGTCGTTGTCAAAACCGGAAAGAAACTATTGTGTCACAAGACGCAAATTGCTAGCTGTGGTAAAGTCGTTGCAGCATTTTAGCAAATATCTTATGAGACGAAAATTTCGCTTAAGAACTGACCATGCTGCACTAAAATGGCTATTGCAGTTTAAAAATCCAGAAGGACAAGTTGCGAGGTAGATTGAACTACTGCAAGAATACGACTTTGAGATCGAACATCGCAGCGGGAAATCTCATGGCAACGCAGATGCATTGTCACGAAGACCTTGTCCTGAAGATTGCAAACATTGTACTAGCAGGAGAGTAAGGAAGTGGTATCCGTGAGGATGCTCATGGCAGACCACCTCAGTAACGAGTGGAAGGACAGCTTACAACGTGCACAGCAGGAAGATCCGGACATCAAGCCGATCCTGGAATGGATGAAGGCCAGTGCTCTCAAGCCCAAGTGGAGCGACGTCTCAGCGATGAGTTCGACCACTAAAAGCTATTGGGCCCAGTGGGACAGCTTGCTGCTTCAGGATGGAGTTCTGTGCCGTAAATGGGAAAATGTTCGGGGAGACAGCTGTCATTTACAAATGGTTGTCCCTAAAGCTAAAGTACCGGATGTTCTACAGCTGTACCATAATGATTATTCAGGAGGCCATCTGGGAGTTAAACGAACTCTACTGAAGATCCGAGAACGGTTTTACTGGGTCCAATGTCGAAACGATGTCGAGGACTGGTGTCGCAAATGTACAAGTTGTGCGGCTGTAAAGGGACCTCAGACTCGTAGTAGAGGTGCATTGAAGTTGTACAATGTTGGTGCACCATGGGAGAGAATAGCCATTGACGTGGCGGGGTCGTTTCCGGAGAGTGAAAGCGGTAACAAGTATTTTATGGTTGTGATGGATTACTTCACTAAGTGGCCAGAAGTCTTCGCCATTCCAAATCAAGAAGCTTCAACAGTTGCAGATAAACTAGTTCATGAAGTCTTCTGTCGTTTTAGAGATTCACAGCGATCAAGGAAGGAATTTTGAATCTCAAATATTCCAGGAAACTTGCCGAGTTATGGGTACTCATAAAACAAGAACGACTTCTTATCACCCGCAATCTGATGGAATGGTAGAACGATTTAATCAGACATTGGAGAGGTACCTAGCAAAAGTTTTAGACAATCTGCAACGAGATTGGGACAAGCACATACAACCGTTTTTGTTGTCATATCGAAGCGCTGTTCACGAAAGTACCGCAGTGACACCAGCTTTCGCAAACTTTGGAAGAGAATTACGGCTGCATGAAAACTTGATCACAGAGATACCACCTGATGCTCCACGTAGAATAACCGATTATGCAAATGACTTGCGGAACAAAATGAATGACATTTATGAGCACGTCAGACAATCAGGCCAGCAAATGTCTGAAAAGATGAAAACTCGGTACGACCGCAAAATGAACAACAAAGGGTTCGACGAATGTTCACTAGTGTGGTTGCATAATCCCGTCCGCAGCAAAGGGAAATCTCTTAAGCTTCAAGCTAAATGGGACGGCCCGTACCGGATTGTGACCACGATCAACGATGTAACCTACCGGATACAGGCGCAAGAGGGACTCCTAAGATCGTCCATGTGGATCGCCTGGCGCGTTATTATGGGGCCGATAATGCTCGAGACGAGCATGTCTTAGGAGGGGGCAGTGTTACGCGCTCAAGTCGACGGCACTAGCGCCATCTAGTCTCGAACCGAAGAACTAAACTTTTTGAAGTTGAAACACGAACTCTCGGTACCTTGCGCGTGTTTACTTGAATATTCTGTTTATTTCGCTGCTAATTTATATAAATAGGCGCTGCAAGATACGATCGGGAAGTATTGGATTTGGCGAGACAAGCGAAGCTTCGGAGCGAAATAAAGTGAACCAGTGTGCTTAATTATTAGCGTTTTAAGTTTTAATTTGTGTAAAGGAAATTAAAGTGTTAATTTAAGTAATTTTATCGGCGATTTTCATTGTCACGAACCTCAAGCTCGTAACAATATGGAGGCCGTCGATATTCGACGCAACAACTATTATATAACGCCCGACGTCTAACCGGCACGGCCGTAGCGCTACAAAGATTCCTACCGACTGACCTCGCTGGCAGCGCCGTACGCGCATAGCAAGCGCCCCCTTCCCCGCGCAACGCTAACCGTTCCCCGCTCGGAACTAGTGCCTTGCAATTGTGCGTAAACGACTATATTATAGCTACAGCGTGGTTCTACCATTAAGTAGGTAGATTGAGATGAGGATCGGTATCTACTCAGTGTTATAAATTAGGAGATACCTATATTCAGCAGCGGACTGCAACATTTGATAATGATAAAGTTCTGATGGGGTTTTGAGTGTAGGTAAATAAAAAATATTTTGTTTTTCAAGCTCATTTATTTTATTGCAATTATAATTAATGAATTCTTAATAAAACTTCATCTAAGAAGGGGGCAGGCCGGGTAATACCCTCATGGCGAGCATGGCCTAGGTACCAAATAATACTCATAATATGTGAGTAGCATGCCACTACTCTTAAACCTACAATACATTTACAGCAATAACTTCTGATTGCGTCCCGTCCAATCATGTTACTATAAATACAGAGTTATATATAATCACTATAAATACAAAGTTTTAGTGGAAAAATGGCGGGACTTAACTTTAGCATAAAGCAAGATTGGGTTTATTCTCTCTTAACCATCTATTCTCTCTCGGGATACTTCTAGTTTATAATATATACACTAGAAGTGTAGATAATGTGTTGCCCAATATAAAAATTCTTATATTGGGCAACACAATATGCTGGGATCTTTCTTGTGGTCTTTCTGGTACATGTAAGCTCAAATCTCGAGCTTTGTCCCAGCAAACCTCATTCATGGATGACATCTGTAAATGTTCGGCAAATTACGACACATCTTCTCGTCAGGTATTCCTCAATCTCTGAAAACTAAAGTGTATAACCAGTGCGTGTTGCCAGTGATGACTTACGGATCTGAGACGTGGTCCTTCACTGCTGGCCGTATGTGGACGCTCAAGGTCGCTCAGCGAGCTATGGAGAGGGCTATGCTCGGAGTTTCTCTGCTTGATAGACTTAGAAATGAGGATATCCGCAGTAAAACCAAAGTGACCGATATAGCCCAACGGATTAGTAACCTGAAGTGGCAATGGGCCGGTCATATAGCTCGAAGAATCGATAACCGATGGGGAAGAAAGGTTCTTGAGTGGCAGCTTCCTACCGGTAGGCGTAGTGTAGGGCGACCCCCCCCACTAGATCGAGTGACGATCTGGTAAGATATGCAGGAAGTCGATGGATGCAGGTGGCTCAGTACCGTGCTTTGTGGCATTACTTGGGGGAGGCCTATGTTCAGCAGTGGACTTGTGAAGGATGGGCTGTAATGATGAATGATGATGATGATCTGTAAATAATTTATTTCATGAGATGGCCGTAGATATAAAATTAGTATTAATGAAATACAAATTAAACACTAAGATCGATAGAAATAAGTTCTGCCCAACATTTTCAAGCATGAAAGAAACACAAACAAGATAATGGATACAGGATATAGCGAGATTCCTGATTAAATTTGAGGAACCCAAGCTGGAGAATGGTTCTTGAGACACAATAATTGGTAGCCTCCACCTTACAAAAAACCTTTTCCAAATAGCTATATGGTATATCTGTTGTGTGAATAAGTTGTAGAGGAAAAGGGCTCCTGGTTGTTAGTAGAACCCACCTCATGAGTGTCCCAGGTTTAGCAACATTTAAGAGTAATGCCCTTTGCATGGCAAGCGTTAACCGTATACCATTGTGGGGAAACTGCACAGAAATTCAAAATTATTTATATATATTATCGCTCAAAACAATGTATAACAGTTCTAGCAAATATTTCATACAATACAAGATTATTAAAAGTTACATCTTTATACATATTAGAATCATCTAAATTAGCTTTGTCTAGTTTGAGATACTATGGGTACATACTAGAGATAATTTAAAACTAATTTTCTAATATTAAAATTTAAATACATACAAACACAAAACACAGAACAAACATCTATGTTCATCACACAAATGTTTGTCCTTGGTGAGAATAAAACTATGGTTTTTATACGTGGTGGAGCCACGCTGCAGTTATATTAGACGTATAGTTGTAGCACGAATGGGTCGGCTCGACCGAGGAAGGATGACAACTATCCCTTCCATCAGGTGGACTGTGTGCTCGTTTGTCTCCCTACACTATAAAAAAAGTTTAAGGTAAACATGGTCATTAGATATTCCATGCAAGAAAGCCACTTCAAACACACCGCTTATACCAAAGGAAGTTTTCTCCGAAGAGCAATAGTTTATTACACTGTTCCTAACATAATCATCCATTGTACAGTGCCACATCTTTATAAAAAAGTAAATTATTTTGTGTACATATCACTAGAGCCACTAAATATTAATTTATCATCATATTATAGCCTTTTTTGTGAACTGCAGTATACTCAGTCATTCCCACATTGTCTTTGTAAACCTCTAAAAAGTAAGTGGTAATATTCACTATATCCAAGTTAGGTGATACACTTTTCGATGTTATACTGCTATACAAACTGTCTGAATGCCACTCAACAATATACGCCAAAATCATTTTGTAGTATTTTATCTTCTATGTTTCTATTAAAATTATTATTTCTATCATAGTCCTTAAGTCTGTGAAAAGAAAACATTGCTGTAAACTCGATAAATAAGCATAAATTTGACAAAAAGTGTATTTTTAAATAGTAAACAAACTAACCTCTGAATTAACTGTTCTTTCAACCCACTTAATTTTGCACCTCTTTTTCTTAGCTCCGCTTTTAAAGCACTGACATTCATTGACCCGTAACTCATGTTGGCCATAATTAATCTCAGGAATTGCAATATATTCATAATATTACTCTAAAAGAAATAAACACGCGTAGCCCACCTACTACATATACTAACAGTGACATTTGACATATCGGAGACCTCAATATATACAGTAATCTATGGACCTCACTATACACTAGCGGTAGCGCCTCTAGCGGCGAATTCGTACGCGATACATTTCATATATTTCGTACGCCCTCGTTGCGTTTAGTTTATGCTTATATTAAGTTTATTTATTAAAATCTTTTTATTGATATTATTAACTAATCTCTAGTTCTAAAAATATAAAAATTATTAGCTTAGTTGCCTTAATATCTGGTATTAATTCTATAACAAAACAACGAAAAAAGTATGCGGAACTAAATCTGCCGTTCCCCTTTAAGAGGCCTTAGAGCCAAAACTAATGATGTTTTGGTAAATACCCAAGAGTAAATTATAACGTCCTTTTATTTACGGAAACCTGGCTAAATACAGGTGTGAATAATAGTGAATACATAGATGATAGATATTCTGCTTACCGTAGAGATCGGTGCGCTACTTCTAGTCTTAAGTCCGATGGCGGTGGAGTAATGATCGCAGTATTCAAGGACATTCAGTCTATGCGGGCATCTAACTGTGAAGATCTGTGGGTTATTCTGAATATTAAGACAACAACACTATTTATAAAATTGCTTTGGGTGCTGTCTACCTTCCTCCTCCAGTCAATTTAGATTTACTTTTAAAAATTTTAGACAATAGTAGTAATATTTTTAATTATGTAGATGATGTTATAATATTAGGTGATTTCAACCTAGGTCATGTCTACTGATCCAGTCAAAGAGATTGTAATTCTATTAAGCCTAACAATTATATAAACAATAGCTTGGGATGTGCTTTAGTAGATTTCATTTGGGCTAATAGCCTATTTCAATTTAATAATTTAGGTAACTATAATATTAGAATATTGGATTTGGCATTAAGTACAGTTAAGAATGCTCGCGATAGCAAACCCCTGGACCTCGTTAGCAAATCAGAACCGAAACAAACTAATTTATTGTTCAGTTTATCCCATACTAACATAAATTGTTTACAAATCAAAACGCGCACTTATTTTAACTACTTCAAAGGTAATTACCAAAATATTAACTCCTAATTAAGCTTAAACGACTGGGATGAAAAGTTTAGCAAATTTGCTGACGTTGACGAAAAGGTCCAAATTTTTACCCGACACAACCCGTCCCCAGACCCCGGGAGGTGGTATACGTAGGCACTTGCCCATGAAGAAAAAGGTATCCTGGTCTGCGGTAGTCACTTATTATCAAGTGAATTGTAAATTATTTGCCGTTTCAGTTGTATAAAACAAAAAAAATCTTTCCGCGCCTTAAAGCGGAAATATTATACGTTTTTCTCCTAACCACGGTTAATTAAATAATTTGTTCATCTCAATGTGCGATTAGTTATTTGATTAATTCATTAATTAGAGTTACAAGCTGAATGTATTTGTTTCTTTAATTATTTTTTATAAATACGTAAGTTTTAACAAAGGAAAATGTCCAAATTCGCCCTGTGCAATAAAAACAACAGACATACACGATAATTAATTATTTATTTTATTGTATTTGTTGCAAAAACTGTTATATCACGGAAATGAAAACATTACAAAAATATTCTATTCGACTTATAAAATTGGTCATGTGGTGTATAAAATTACTAGGGACGCCCAATCGCTTAAAATCAATCTTTTGAATATTTAATAAACAGTTGCATATTTTTTTATTTGAATCATGTTTTGAATTTATTTCGAATAAAGTGCAAATAAAAAACTATACTAAAAACAATCAACCACCATTTCTTTTTGTTATTCCCTAAAAGTATAATTTAAAATACCTACTATACCTAATGAATGAGGTCAAACTCGAAAATAAATAGGTAGTTAGAATAACGCTGAAGTGAACAAAACTTAATTATTTCATTATGATCAGGTTTTCTAATGATGATTTAGAAAAACGTGTGGCTTACTTCAATCTAAACTAGTGATTCCCAAAGTGGTCTATATCGACCCCTAGGGGTCTATGACAACCTGCAAGGGGACTACGTCAGCGAAAAAAAATTTGGGGGTCCATGAAATGAAAACCAGGTTTACGCACCAACCTCGGCACATCCCGATGAGGAGGTGCAGGAAATGTATGAGGATATTTCCAGAGCCATGCATTCCTCCAAAACCCACTACACGGTGTTGATGGGAGACTTCAACGCAAAACTGGGCACAAGAGAAAGCCGTGAGCTGAAGGTGGGGAAATTTGGAGTAGGGCAACGGAACCGAAGGGGCCAGCAGCTGGCCGACTTTATGGAGAAAGAGGGACTCTTTATGATGAACTTTTTCTTCCAGAAGCGGTCCACAGGAAGTGGACCTGGTCGAGCCCCGATGGTTCGACAAAAAATGAGATTGACTTCATTATGACGACCAGAAGCCAACTGTTCAGTGATGTCTCAGTGATCGCAAGGGTGAAAACTGGCAGGGATCACCGAATGGTTAGAGGCACACTGAACCTAAACGTTAAGTTGGAGAGGTCTCATCTAATGAAGTCAACGCTCCGTCCCCCTCGTGCTCTAATCCAAAATCCCGAAACCTTTCAGCTCGAGTTACAAAACCGCTTTCAGTGCCTAGAGGATTGCAATGCAGTGGACGATATGAATGACAAGCTCGTGGAAACTGTCCATGCGGTCGGAGCTAAGTTCTGTAAGACCCGCCGCAGAAGAACACAAAAACTCTCCGATCACACTCTTAATCTCATGGCTGTTAGACGGTAGATGAGGCTGCAATCGTCAACAGATTTGACAGCATACAGGCAACTGAACAGACAGATCTCCAAATGCATGCGGCGAGACTTACGCAACTTTAATACTGCTCGTATTAAAGAAGCGATCGAGCGGAACCAGGGCTCCAAAGTCTTTGCCAGAGATCTGTCTGCCAGAAAGAGCCAACTGTCAAGGCTGAAGACTGAGTGTGGCAACATCGTTTCGGGGACAACTGAGATTCTGAGTGAGATTGAGAGGTTCTATGGGCAGCTGTACACATCATCGTTGGAGCCACACGCAAGTGTGAGTAACGATCCAAGAGCAAGTCTTATCCGACACTATTCCCATGATATCCCGGAAGTCAGTCTGAGCGAGATTAGAATGGCTTTCCACCACCTTAAAAACGGCAAGGCCCCGGGCGAGGATGGAATTACAGCGGAGCTTATGAAAGCGGGTGGAATACCGGTACTTGAAGTCCTTCAGAAGCTCTTCAATTCCGTCCTCCATGGTGGCACTACTCCGGAGGCGTGGAGCAGAAGCGCGGTGGTCTTGTTCTTTAAGAAAGGCGACAACGCTCTCTTGAAGAACTACAGACCGATTTCCCTTCTGAGCCGCGTCTACGTGCTGTTTTCGAGAGTCATTACGAATCGTCTCGCACGCAGACTCGACGACTTCCAGCCTCCCGAACAAGCCGGTTTCCGAAAAGGCTTCAGTACCATAGACCACATACATACCCTTCGGCAAATTGTACAGAAGTCCGAAGAGTACAATCTGCCACTTTGCCTGGCGTATGTGGACTGAGAAAGCCTACAAGCCTAGAAAGTGCTACAATCTCTTCAGCGGTGCCAAGTTGACTGTCGGTATATTGAAGTGCTGAAGTGTTTGTACAGTAGGGCTACGATGGCTATCCGAGTACAGAACCGGAGTACGAAACCTATCCAACTACAGAGAGATGTAAGACAGGGTGATGTTATATCCCCGAAACTCTTCACCGCTGGCTACTGGACTGGAAAGGATACGGTATTAACATCAATGGCGAGTACATCACTCACCTTCGATTTGCCGACGATATAGTCCTTATGGCAGAATCGCTGGAGGACCTTAGCACTATGCTCAATGACCTCAATGGTGTCTCTCCCAACGGATAGGTCTTAAGATGAACATGGACAAAACAAAGATCATGGTTAATGTCCATGTCACACCTATGCCGGTAATTGTTGGGAGCACTATGCTCGAAGTTATTGACGAGTACGTTTACCTGGGACAAATAGTCCGACTAGGTAAGTCCAACTTCGACCGAGAGGTCAATTGACGGATTCAACTCGGCTGGGCAGCGTTCGGGAAATTACGACACATCTTCTCGTCAGGTATACCTCAATCTCTGAAATGTACAACCAGTACGTGTTGCCAGTGATGACTTACGGATCTGAGACTTGGTCCTTCACCGCTGGCCGTATGAGGACGCTCAAGGTCGCTCAGCGAGCTATGGAGAGGGCTATGCTCGGAGTTTCACTGCGTTCACGACTCAGAAATGAGGATATCCGCAGTAAAACCAGAGTGACCGACATAGCCCAACGGATTAGTAAGCTGAAGTGGCAATGGGCCGGTCATATAGCTCGTAGAACCGATAACCGATGGGGAAGAAAGGTTCTCGAGTGGCAGCCTCGTACCGGTAGGCGTAGTGTAGGGCGACCCCCACTAGATGGAGTGACCACCTGGTAAGACATGCAGGAAGTCGATGGATGCAGGTGGCTCAGGACCGTGCTTTGTGGCATTACTTGGGAGAGGCCTATGTTCAGTAGTGGACTTGTGAAGGGCTGTAACGATGATGAATGATGATGATGAAATGAAAATGGGGGTCCACGATAGTCTATCTCAACACATACACTGATTGTACTTATTTACTTACATCATACTATCTTATAATATCAAAACATATACATTATTTATAAAAGAAGCTATGAAGTAAAAAATTTATTATATATGTTTATAAAATTGTGTAAGTTGTAGGATGTTGATATTCGCTTTGTGGTCGCAATACATTTTGAACTTGTAAAAACCTGAGAGTTGCAGTCTCAGAGCTTCGCTACCTTGCACTGACTTGTTCAATTCGTCACTCTATAAATACGAATGTGGGACAAATACGTTTATTCATTTCCTGAATCTTGAAAAGTAAAGTGCTAAGAAAATATTTTAAAAAATATAAACAGATAGTATATCACACAAATTATAGTGAGTCAGTGTTATTTTGTTTGAGCGTGCTGGAGAAAAGTAAGTACATTATTTTTTATTAAATTTTAGTTTTGTACTCGTAGTTAGCAAAGATAAATAAATTACGTCAGTCATGATTTTAGTTGTTAGTAGTTTAATATTCAGTTATGCAAAATTACACGAGTACTCCTCAATAGTTTTTTTTTGAAAGTAAAACTTACATTCGGTATTATAATTACAGTGCAATCTCCGTAATTCGAGCTAATTGTTGCAAAATGTTCGAATTATGGAATGTTTTTGGAAAAATCAAAAAATATTTTTAATATTAAGCTGCTGGATTTTCTGTCTTATTTAAATAATTTAATTTTGCCCACAGATGACCGATGCCACGTCCGAATCTAAAAAGAAATGTAGACTGTACAGTGTCGATTATTTGAAATTTGGCTTCATTCCATCATTACCAAACAATTGCCTATGTGCCTTTTATGCAACAAAGTTTTGGGCAATGACGCTATGAAACCATCTAAACTGCAAGATCATCTAAGAAGATGCCACCCTGATAAAACAGAGAAAGATTTGAAATACTTTCAAACACTCAAAGATAAATTTCAGAAGAGACCTACACTGGACAGAATGTTCGCTTCGACGTCACAAAGAAATGATTATGGTTTGCGGGCGTCTTACAATATCTCGTTACTTATAGCAAAATCCGGAAAAACGCATACTATCGGACAGAAGTTAATTTTGCCAGCCCTTGAAGAGGTTTTAAAAACTGTTTTACACAAACATGCATCTGATATCATTAAAAGAATTCTCTTAAGCAACAATACTGTTGAAAGACGTATTGATGAAATGAGTTCTGATATTGAAATTTTCTTATGTAATTATTTGCGAACGACCCATTTCTCTATACAACTGGATGAGTCAACTTTACCTGATAATGCAGCATTATTATTGGCATATGTTCGTTTTATTATGAATTAAGAAATCTACGAAGAACTGCTCTTCGCAAGAACATTGATAACCGACACTAAAGGTGAATCAATATTTCATGTTTTGAAGGATTACTTCATTGAAAAAGCAATTCCTTTATCAAATATAATATCAGTAGCTACAGATGGAGTACCTGACATGGTTGGATGTTATCGTGGATTTATATACTATTTAAAACAAAATGTGTCAGGGGTGTTAGCAATACATTGCGTCATCCATCGACAACATTTAGTTGCTAAAAATTTGAGTGTTAGATTGCATGAATCACTTCATTTAGTCATTGATACAGTAAACCGAATCCGAAGCAACGCGTTGAATATGCGGTTATTTGCGTAGTTGTGTGAAGAAAATGACGAACACTTTCATCAATTACTCCTTCACACTGAAGTACGCTGGCTGTCGAAAGGCTTTTTGAGACTATTTTAGAATTTCTGGATACTAAAGATAGAATTTTAAAAGAAAATTTAATGAAGATTAAAACAGACATCGCCTATTTAACAGATTTGTTTACAAAATTTAATATTGTTAATTTGCAATTACAAGGCGACAGTTTAAATTTGATTAAAACAAAGTCCATCTTATCAGCGTTTCTTGCCAGAGTTAAACTAATGAAGCAAAATATTGGATGGGGTGAATTTTCTGTTCCCCAATTTGTCACAGACAAGCTGCCAGGTAGACAACGTTTCAACTTACGTTCAATATTTAAATGCCCCCTATTCAGATTTTGAATCTAGGTTTGAGGATATTTTGACTATGTTGGATAATTAATCCATATGGTGACATAGAAGAAACGAATGTCATAATACAAGAGGAACTGACTGAACTAAGTACAAACGAAGGACTTAAGGTTCAGTTTAAAAACGGATATCAGCAGTTCTGGCTGCAAAACAACATACCCGTTACTTATCCCGTATTATGGAATATAGCGAGGAAATTTTTAATTTCCTTTCCATCGTCATACCTAGTGGAAAGGGGTTCGGCGCTGTTACCAATCTCCTAACGAAAAAAAGAAACAGACTGGACATCCTTAGCCGAGAAGATATAAGATTAACCCTTACAAAATTGACGCCAAATGTGTTAATCCCCCAGAATAATAAATATATATACAGGAATCTAAAGTATAACATAATTTTCAACCACATTCAAATAAAGAAGGATGTTCCCAATTCTACTGTATTTTTGTTTATGTGTGAACCGAATGACTCTTTTTTTATTTGAACTGTAGGGCTTTACATGCGGTCCCATATAAATTTTATCAAGATTTGATTTGCAGATATTGTGCTATGGAAATAAATAAAGCAACCATTTCAAAGGTAATTGTTGACGTAAAACCAGGGTGATATAGCGTTATTCATTTCGTCATATTTAAATGATTGCCGTTTAAGTTCGAAAAAGAAATTCAAATTCAAAATCAAATTCAAATTCATTTATTTGCCAGAATGTATGTGTACAATATAGTATGATCTTAAATTATGCATAATGGCCCATTTACATTCTACCATTTTATATGGTGTGCAAATATTTAATTAGTATACATGCAAAAAAAATAAATTTACAAGTGGGAATTCAATTAAAATGTCACATTGTTTAATGGTTGTTGTTAAGTGTTAATGTCCATACTTTCATTTTGTTTGTAATTAATAAATTATTAGATATATATCAATATTACTGACTTCGGATTTATTTTCCACTAAAAGACATAAATTCGTTTAGATCGTAAAAACATTTTTCTTTTAACCATTGTATTAACTTTTTTTTAAACGTGGTTAAAGGTAACTCTTTAAAGTCGTTGGGTATTTTGTTATACACTTTTATAGCATTTACGTAAGAGTTCCTTTCATACAATTTGAGCTTGCATTGAGGTAAGTATAATTTATGTTTATTTCTAGGAGCTACATTTCGTTCAGTTACATCTATTTGCCTTTCAAAGAGTTCAGGATGCTGTTTTACAAATATGCATATTTCTTTAAAAGTACAATATCTTAACATTAACATGCTTGTAGCATGTTAATGTTAAGATATTGTACTTTTTAAACAAGGGCTTACAGCTATCCGTATACCCTGCTCCATAGATTGCACGCACACATTTTTTTGTACTCTAAATACTTTTATTATATCTACTGAATTGCCCCCAATAAAAGACCATATGATAGTACTGACGAAACATATCCGTGATATGCACATAGAGCAGCATCAGTTGATACCGTGACTCGTAATCTCTTTATTGCGTAGACAAATCTGTCGAGTTTGTCACAAACGTAATCGACATGTGTTTTCCAGTCGCAATTTTGATCCAACATTATACCCAGAAATTTGGTACTTGCTACTTCTTCGATGATCTTATCATTATTTTTAACATTAATATTCAATAGTTTTTTCTGGTATGTCTGAAATTGGATCATTTTAGTTTTTTCCATATTAATCTGTAAATTATTACAATAAAGCCAGTTTATTATATTTTTGATTGCTTTATTTATCTCTGTTTCATATGTATCTGCATTTTCGCATTTCACGATAAGGGTTGTGTCATCAGCAAACAAGATTGTGTTATGGCGAGTGATATTAGGGAGATCATTAATATACATGAGGAATAAGAATTGTCCCAATACACTGCCTTGTGGCACGCCAAAGTCATTTATCTGATTTTCGCTTCTGTAAAACACTTTTTTGTCTTTATTGACTTTAGATATTTCCACACATTGTTGTCTCTCACATAAATAGTTTCTCAACCAGTCGTTAGCTTTACCTCTTATCCCATATTTTTCTAATTTGTGTAAGAGCAATTTATGGTCCACGAAATCGAACGCCTCGCTCATGTCCAGGAAGATTGCCGCAACTGGAAGGCCATCATTTATGGCTTGGGTGATAATTTTAATCAAATTAAAACATGCTAACGAGGTTGTACTATTCTGTTTTAATCCAAATTGCTCCTCTTTCAGTAAACGATGACTTGTCGTGAATTCTTGAAGCCTTCTCAGCATAATCTTCTCGAATATTTTTGACAATATGGGTATCCGCGTGACTGGCCTACAATTATTCATTTCGTATTTTTCGCCTTTCTTAAAAAGTGGCTTAACGATTGATTTTTTCAATATACTTGGGAAGGTACCTTCTTCAAAAGACATATTAATTAAATAACGTAGCGGTTGACATATGTATCGTGCAGATAATTTAATTACAGTGGTTGTTATGTTATCAAATCCTACTGCGTTCGTATTATTAAGACTTTTAATTATCCGAAATATTTCCATAGCATCCGTAGGTTTAAGAAATATTGTATGGGTATTATTAGTCGTGATAGTTTTGTTTATTTCCTCAACATTATATTTAAAATTATTGTTATTTATCAAGTTTATATAAAAGTGATTAAATATGTCACTTATTTTCTTTGGGTCGTCATATATCCGATTATTTTTTATTATTCTGTCAATTTGTGTTTTCGTATTTTGGTCGTCAATATTTTCATTAATTACCGCCCATGTGGCTTTACATTTATTTTTATTATTGTCGATATATTTCTTACTTTGTATCTGTCTCGATTTATATATGCACTTTTTAAGTATGGAACTATATGATTTATATTTTTTATTGAGTATTTTTCCCTTTGTTTTATCATATTGTTGACTAAGGTATAGATATCTTTTCCTTATACATGATTTTCTAATGCCCTTTGTCAACCATTTATGGTTCCCTTTTTTAGTTGCCCTTTTTTATTGTGTGTATTGGGAAGCAAAGATCAAAAAAAAGTTTAAATAAATCATGAAATTCAACAAACGCCTCTTGTAAGTTATATTTTCGTATACAGTTGAGAAAGTAAGAGACGATATGCAGCTACAGAACTTATCCATGTTTTCTTTACTATAATCTCTAACATCCTCATACCAACTGCATATTTCATACGATTTGGTCGTTTTGAGCGCAAGTGTTTGTCCCGTTTCGTGATCAGATAAGGCCAGGTGATGTACCTCGGCTTTGACTTGCTTGAACAACGAAGTATCATCAGCAAATAAAAGCATATCATGGTAATACCAAGTAAGGTAAATCATTATTATAAACTAAGAATGGAAGTGGCCTAAAACTGAGCCCACAGATACGAATCTCATCCATTGTTATTGTTTGCGTTCATTTATTTAAATATGATGTAATAAGTTCAAGAGCTCTGTTTTACGCCATAATGATGTAGCTTTCTGATTAATGTCTCATAGTGAACACGGTCGCAAGTACTGCAATGACAAAATATACACAAAGCATCTTTTGAATTCTTCCATGATTCCAAAATAAGTTTAAAAATCTCAACACTAGCGTCAGTTGTTGAGCGACCCCTTATAAAACTAAATTGATTTTTGTGGAGCAAATTGCTCATTACTGCTTTACATGTAAAAACTTAACGTTTGATCTAGAATATTTTTGTCAATAATTTTACTGAGCCTTGGCAGTACAAAAATATATTCTTGCAGAAGCTTCCAATGTACTACTAGATTTAAATAAAGGTATGAATTTACTATGCTTCATTAAATCAGGAAATACACCAGATTCGATACTAATTTTAAAAATAATAGCAAATTGGGGTGCGATTCCATCTTATTAGACGCAATAACTTTACAGCATATCCCCCATAGATCTGTTGATTTTTTAATATTAATAGTTTACAAATATTTTACAATATCTCCTGATAATATCCTATCAAATACAAATTTATGAAATTGAACACATAATTTTAAATAATGATCTCCAACATTAAAAAGACATTATTGTTTTTATAGCGAAAAAATGGAAGCTTTTCCACTATAATACTACTAAATCTCTCTAAGCGGTATTAATTTACTGGAAAATCACAAATTTCTTGTGTCAAATAATAATTCAAAAGTAAATAAAAATATATTATATTTTACTTTACAATCAACATTAACATTTTCAAAAACATCACTTTGTACAATTGACTAGACAACAATCGTTTACGACGATCACCACCAGCCACTGGAGTAACCACCGGCGGAGTAGCCGTGCCCACTTCCTAAACCGCCGCCTAATCCACCACCGTAGCCACCGCCGTATCCACCGTTGTAACCGACAGAGTAGCTGGGGACGGATACTACTTTGTTAACGGACACAACTTGGGGCACAGAGACGACCTTGTTTACTCTGACTACTTGTGGGACGCTCACAACTCTGGGCACGTTGACGACCTTGTTGACGGAGACCACTTGAGCCGCGGGCGCGGCGTAGCCGCCTATGTCAGAGATGCCGCCTAAGGCAGAGACACCGCCGTAGCCGGAGTAGCCGTCGCCCACGGAGTGCAGCCCGCCGAGGAAGCCGCGCTTCTCGCGCACGCTTCCGCCCGCCGCACAAGCCACCAGGCACAGCACCGCGATCTGTATCCACACAAACATTTAATTAATAAAAATGTTAAAGTTATAGCTCCTACTGTATCTAACTTGGCAGTGTTACGTTGCAGCACAAATGAGTCTGCCTAATCGGGGAAGTACCACTCTTACAGAATACCAGCGTAAAATAGCAGCTTAATGGTACTTTGTTTCTCGTAGTGCGTTTAGAAAGCTGGAAATCGTTTTACTGGTAACTAAACATTCTATCTTACCTCTTTGGGGTAGCAACACGCCAAATTTCATGATTAATTGTTATGAAAGCAATGAAGACGATTTATTAAAATATTATTCACTTTCTATATATATAGGTACAATTCAATTGATCTAAAGCTTGAACTCTATCAACTGAACTGTTGCTAATTGCTATGTATACTAAATTTATTACATTTTCTGTAATTCCAAAAAAACGAGAATACTCACAAAGGCTCTCATGGTTGTGTTAGACGATTAGATGTACTAGAGAGTGATATCTAGTTATGCACGGTCAGTCTTTCGCGCCAATATATATATCAGAGATACGCGATGTCGCAACGCGTCCTCGCCCATCGAATGTCGCATAAAATTTTGCTCGTGTGATGTTTTATTCATAATTTTGTCAATTTATTTTGTTATTAACTGTAGTCTTCTAAATTTTTGCTCTTAGTTTCTTATAAAAAATAACAAAATTTATAGCAATAGATGATCTAGATTGGTGACACTTACTACATGTTTCGGCCACAAAGCAGAGTGCACTCACCTTATTAGAAGTAGGTGAGAAAAACAAACCCACAGTACACCTGATAGTAAATCGATGCCATATCCTATATACACCTTCACATATCCTCAATTAAAATGCAGATGCTTTGCCATCCCTGAGGTATAAAATGAAATGCTTCATTACAGAGACATATCGAAATGAATCACCGGTCCTCTCCTATTTCACGCTACTGCAACCATATTACAATGCAGCATAGCTCTATGGCTTAGGTTTAGCATTGAGTTGCAACGCAAGGGCAGTGGGTTTGAATTCCGCAAGAAACAAATATTTCTATGGCCTACAAATAATTTCTCCAGGTCTGGATGTTTGTCCTTATGCCATTTATGTTTGTAAACTGCCTCCGAAATATAGAAGAAAATCCTAGTGTGGGGAACGTTTAAAAAAATGCAGCAGAGCCTTTCATCATAAGTCCTTAACTTGTAACTGTATTTATATTTGAAGGGACTAAATATAGACTTTAGAGTAGGTTTAAGCTTAAAATGAAAATGATCAGGGAATATTTTCACGTTGGAAAACCAAAGATTGGGAATTGGGAAATGAAAAAGAACAAGGGTTAAGAAACGATGGGAGAGATCTTCACCGTGATTTCAACATGCCCACTATCCATTTGTATCTTAAGTAATTATCTGTGAGATACTTTAATTCGATTAAAGAACATGTAGCCCCTTTCGCTCCAGGATACGTCAATTTAAGTGATGTTCACCACGGTTTTCGAAAGGGCCGTTCTACGGAAACGAACCTTTTTATTTCGCACATATCACAAGAAGTTGACAAAGAACGCCAAGTGGACGTCATTCATACGTATTTCTCTTTGATAAGGTAAACCATGCTCTGTTACTAAACAAACTTGAAGCCACAGAAATTCGTGGGTCATTACTTGCTTGGCTCACTTCATATCTAGAGAAAAGAACACAGTTGGTGGCGGTAGGGGGTTATGAATCGCAAACGTACTATGCTGAATCTATTATACTTCAGGGTTCCCATCTGAGACCAATGTTGTTATCGCTCTTTATCAATAATGTCACGAGTACGCTAAAGGCAAGCTACGTTTTCTTGTTTGCAGACGACTTGAAGCTCTCGAGAGTCATATCTAATTATTTGGATTCAATATTTCTACAATACGATCTTGACCATATGGAGGAATGGTGTGAGGCAAACCATATGACTTTGAATCCCAAAAAATGATTCTATATCAAGTTTACTAAGAAAAAGAAGTCTTGCACTACTTTCTACGGTCTTAAAAGTACTATGCTCACAGAAGTAGGTGAAATGAGAGATCTAGGTATTATGTTAAACACAAAGCTCACCTGCGTTTCTCATATTAATAAAATTGTGAAGAAAGCTGCGCGAATGGTGGTTTTCCTTAAACGCTATACCAGAGGCTTCCAAATAATAAACTTACTCTTTAACACCCCAGTAAGTAATCAACTGGAATATTCCAGCCCACTTCAGATGTGTGTTGGTAGACTGCGGCGAGAGGGATGTCCTCTTACCCTACCGCTGCAGTGAAGTTGGAGGCGCGGAGGAAGAGAAGTGTTGGTATGGCGATGCGCCAATCACCCTATCCACCGCGACTCTGACGGGGCTGCACCTTTGATGTGGTGGTGGTGGTGGGGCTGAGGGGGGAGAGGTACGCCCCTCTACCAGCCCTCCGTAGCCGTGTCTTGGTTGGCGGCGAAGCCATATACCAGATTCGCCACTAGGTTCAGGAATGCTAATGCTCAATTTTCCTGGTCCCATGGCCTTTGTGCATCGGACACAGGGGCGTCCATTGAACTGGTGAAATCGGAGGCCGTGGAGGAAGGCACTTCATGTGTACTTGTGCGCCTTACCTGAGAAGGAAATAGTCAGGAGCAGTCTTTTCCCGAGGAGGAGCCGCTATGGAGCGGCCGGCGCTGGTGGGGTTGCGGATGTGTACAAAAGAGTTCCTGTGGCTTGCCAATATGCAACTAAGGTGGAACACAAGTCCAACATAACCCGTTATTGCCCCCGCGAGGCGGCTATGCGCAGGCATTTTCCTATGTAAAGGAAAAAAAGGCTCGCGAAGCCCAGTATTCGGACACAGCAGTAAACACATCTGGTACAAATTTATAAAAATACCGGTCAGTATTGATCCTACTCCGATTACAAACAATCGATGCCAGACACCAAATGTGAAAACAATAGCAACCAAACTCTTTCCTGCGCTTTTCAATCGATTCACTTTTGGTTCATTTTCGACCATCAGCCAAACCATCACTGGCGGTTCGTTTCTGGATAATGTTAATAAATCTAAGATTCGTCACCTGTGATAATGCCTTAAACATGCCGAGATGAGCCTGATTCAAATTTAGTCATCATGTCGCCGACATCAAGTCATCATGTCAGTGTCAGGTGCGTCAAATGGAAATCCGTAATCTCTGCATACCCCTCTGGGTGATAGGCGTGAGTGTTTATGTATGTATGTTTATGTTATCATGACTGCTTGCCTACCTGCTCGCGGGAAGATATTCGTATAAAATCTCGCGAACTTTTCCCTATCTAATGATTCCTTAAATTTACGCGAACACTACACATTGAATAAAACTAAATTTACGGATTTTATCGCGTTTATTACACTACTTTTACTTATTTTTAATTCCCGACGTTTCGGGTGCTTTACAGCAACCATGGCCACGGGGGGGGACTGAGATGTTTGACGTCCAAATGTCATATTTAGTCCGGCTACTATCTTTTTTCTATACACAGTGTGACGAAACACCCATACCAACCGATATTTAAATGGTGAATCTCACCATCATCCTTCACAGTTAGCTACCGTGGGTAAATCTTTGTTTCAGAGAGCACGAGGGATCTGTGACAGAAAACATCTGGCCGCCGAACTTCAGCACGTCAAGCAAGTATTGCAAGACAACAAGCTTCGGGTCCCGCGCCTACATCACAGTGACCGAGTGAAGCCGGCCACAGTCGAGCGTGTACCTGCTGTACTACCAATGTCAGAGGAGTCACAGACAAGGTTGGCTACATCTTGAAGCGAGCTTCTATTAAAACATACTACAAGCCGCCGAAGAAGATTAGACAATTTTTACCATCCGTCAAGTGTAATATCCCTCTACAAGATACAGGAGTGTACAAGTTAGATTGTGAATGTGGTCTCTCTTACATAGGTCAAACAAAAAGATCCATTAAAAACCCGCGTGAAAGAACATATAGCTGACGTGAAGCACCGACGCTCCGGGAAGTCTGCAGTCTGCGAACATGTTCAAGATCGTCCCCACCATTACATTCGTTTTGATAAACCACAAATTCTCGCAAAAGAACACCGATTCCTACCAAGGATGATACGCGAGGCTATTGAAATTAAAAAACATCCAAATTTCAATAGAGAAGATGGATGGGTGCTGCCACCTGCTTGGGATCCTATAATTAACAAAATTAAACCCAAATCTAAGCATACCACTGCAAGACTTCATGATACTATAAGCTCGTTTTGCGTAAATCGGACCAAAAATTAATATTCAAAAACTGAAGGTAGCCGGACTAACTATGACATTGGGACGTCAAACATCTCAGCAGCCATCCCGGGGGGGCCGTGACCATGGCTGCTGTAAAGCACCCGAAACGTCGGAAATTAAAAATAAGTAAAAGTAGTGAAATAAACGCGATAAAATCCGTAAATTTAGTTTTATTTGCCTATCTAATCTACATTATGTGGTGAATTTCTTCATACATAGTTCGCCTATTCTCTTCAATTTAATTTTTCACTGTTTCTTTTTTAAAACCTCAAAGAACTAGATACATCCTTTACATCTCTCAGTGGACCGAGCTGAAATTTGATATAAAAGCGGTACAGGGCGGCATTCGAAAAGCCGAAATACAGAAGACTAGCAACCGATTCATCGGGTTTTAGGCGAAGTTTGAAATCGTGAAATTAATCTTTCATTAAAATCCGCGTGAAAAACTTAGTTTGGACGGTACCCCACAACCCTCTCACATTTGCATTCAATAGCACTGCACCAGTTTCATTCATTTCTGCCACTGGCAGTACTTGCTGTATTCTAGTCTTAAGGCTATACAGAGCACTCGTAATAACAGGCTGCAAGGCATTCCATCTGATTCCGCAGAGGTGGCAACGCATCCTAAGCCTTCTTTGATTGGACGTGGCTGCAGGTGTCCATGGTCTTCGGTGGCCACTTTTCATGAAGTGTTCTGTAAATTCACTTGTCACTTCACTTGCATAAAGAGAAACAAAATCTTTACCTAAAACCACTCTTACCTCATTAATAGGAAATACAAACCAACGTTTTTATAACGAATCGCAATAGGCATTATTATATCTTTTTCGCACGGCTAATTATTTTTCTCTTCTCTATTTATATGGATTTACGAAACATAAAGCCGATAATTATATGCTTGCGACTAGTTCTTTGATTAATTAATTAATTAGAATTCAGTTTGTATTTATTTGTTTCTTTGATTATTTTTGTAAGAAAATAAATCAATGAAAAATTTTCTTAAGGTTTTAACAAAACTTACGTGTTTACAGATTTAATGAATAAGAAATAATATGTATTATAAAATTTGTTAAACTGTATTTTAAATATAGTTTTAACAAGTCGATCTTAGATTCAGTATAGAAATAGGTCTAAAATTACTGATTACTGTACCACCAGATTTAAATAAAGGTACTAAGTTTCATTCAATAAGAAAACACACTAGATTTGATACTTGTATTGAAAATAACAGCAAGTTGGGGTGCCATTTCATCTATTTCACACGCATTTAACTTTAACTGATCTGCTGATTTTTTTTTAATATTAACAGTTTTCTCTCACAAAATTTTTTTAAACTTCCTAATAATATTTTATAAAAAACAAACGATTTACATAAATAGTCAGTATTGTTTTTATATGGAAGAAATTGAAGTTTTTTCACTGTAATTCTTCTAAGGCCGTTTTCCGACTTATCGGTGCGAGAGCGGTGCGGATTCGTTTCGCTAGGTATACGCGGTACCGATAGGCGTTGCCTTCAGTTTCGGCGCTATCGTTTCGGTACAGACCTAAAAGATCCCGCACTGCTCCCACACCGACAAGTCGGGAAACGGCCTTAATCTTTCAAGAGACATTTATTTATAGGAAAAGGCACACACTTCTTCTGTCAAATAATAATGCAAAAGTAAATAAAAATATATTATATTTCACTTTACTGTTAACGTTTTTGAAACATCACTGTATACAATTGACTAGACAACAATTGTCTGCGGCAATCACCACCAGCCACTGGAGTAACCGCCGGCGGAGTAGCCGTAACCGCTTCCTAAAACGCCGCCGTATCCGCCGGCGATTCCGCCGTTGTAACCGACAGAGTAGCTGGGGGCGGCCACTACTTGGTTAACGGACACAACTTGGGGCACGGAGACGACCTTGTTTACTCTGACTACTTGTGGGACGCTCACAACTCTGGGCACGTTGACGACCTTGTTGACGGAGACCACTTGAGCCGCGGGCGCGGAGTAGCCGCCTATGTCAGAGATGCCGCCTAAGGCAGAGACACCGCCGTAGCCGGAGTAGCCGTCGCCCACGGAGTGCAGCCCGCCGAGGAAGCCGCGCTTCTCGCGCACGCTTCCGCCCGCCGCACAAGCCACCAGGCACAGCACCGCGATCTGTATCCACACAAACATTTAATTAATAAAAATATTAAATTTATAGCTCTTACCGTATCTAACGTGGCAGATTCGCGTTGCATCTATATTATGTTTGCAGCACAAGTGGGTAACCGGGTCACCGCTACAAAATTAAAAAAAAAACTCATTGCCCTTTTTGAGTTCTTTCAGCGGAAAATGAGCAGGAATGGCGGTAAAAAGGTTGATAGTGAAAATATCGGACTTGGTATAGTACGAGGTCTAGAGTGTAAGGTATGAGGAAATTGGTACTAAACAAATACTTATCAGCCATGTATGGGACAAAAAATGGGTGTATAAATTTGTAAGTGGGGAATAAAACGTTACTGAAGTTTCTAAATGTATTAAGGATACGCCAAGGAGACATTAAAAAGTCTCATAGCTTTATTTTACGCAGTATAATCTTCTTTAGTGCAGCCAGAGCCAGAATAAGCAGACCAGTGACCAGAAGTAGTGTGCGGTGTGAGGAAAGTGACCACATGATTACCAGCCAATGAGAGCTAACAATCTTACGCTCACCAGATGTATGTAAAGTGTCATCATCATCTAAAAGTTGCGATTTAATTGAAAGTTTTCGGTTTTTAATGCATATATGTAAACAAAACAATGCCTCAGTGCTGTATTTTTTAGTTTTTTTTTACAAATTTTTAACTACTTTTATATTTTTCTCTTTTAGGTGTATCCGTAGTTTTGTTAATTCATTCTTTATCAAAATAATATAATGTATTCTTCACTTTTCTAACAGATTAACTTCCCTCACTATGAGCTCTATCACATATTTCTATAAAATCTGGCATAAAAAGTCTTGGCAAAACAATGAGTAAATTTAGCACTATCTACAGACCTCAGTAGTTTTTCTCGGTGCCATTCAGATGTTTGTATTAATTTGTAAAGTGATAAATAAATAAAAAATAAATTGTCACTTAAGTCCAAGTGTGTACAGGAAGAATGATCTTAATTTAACATCTAGTAATTTAACGGAAATGAAAGCGATCAGGATGATTTATTTTAATGTTAAATACTTCATAAAGTTAAGGGTACAAACGGAATCGATTTAAAGCTTTAACTTTATCAATTGTTATGTAAACTAAATCAATTTATCCCTTTATATAAAACCAAAAAACGGATACTCACGAAGACTTTCATGGTTATGTTGATTAGACGCACTGAAGAGTGATTTGAGCTGTATACGGTGAATCTTCCGCGCCAATATATATATCAACGATGCTCGGTGTTTCACAACGCGACCTCGCCAAAAATTGCCACATAATATTTGATCCTTGTATTCATAATTTTATCAATGAATTACGTTATCAACTGCAGCCATATCACAAATATATAAAATAGCAAAAATTGATAGTAAGAGCTGCAAGGGCTTTTTTTGCCCATTGGTACGACAGTGTTGGTGCAACTCTCTACAAGCAGGAGTCCGCTTGAGCAGGCACCACTCTTACCAAATTTATCGCCAAGTGGCTGTGCTTACATTGCTGTTTTCCAGTCTGAAGAATATAGTGAGCTTATATAATTAACCGTTTAGTGGCGGTTAAGAATATACACTACCCCATATCTTCCCGTGGGTGTCGTAAAAGTCTACAGAGGGAAACAGGCAGGAGATGGGCAGCAGCATCTTCTTGATGACAGCAACTGTACAACAAAAAACTGCGGTTGCCAACCCGCTCGCCAAGCGCAATATACCCCCCCCCCCTCACATGAACAATTACACAAATAGACGGCCCCCAGTCCCCAGCGGCCCCGCTATTCCTAGCTACGGTGGTGACCATGGTAACGGCGAGGCAGGGGGTGCTAAGAATCTCCGGTGGAGGTTCGGTTGCCACCTACGACGACTCGATCTGGCGACATTTTACGAACGCACCCTGAGGACTGACGAGAAGACCCTGAAGCTGGAAGAAGAGATAGACAAGTTGCGCCGGAATATTATAGGATTATCCGAGGTCCTAAGAGAGGGGGAGGAAACGGTGATTCTCGAATCCGGCAACTTGTTCTATCACCGGGAGGGCGACCATCTGTCCCAAGGAGGTGTTGGATTTATCGTCCACAAGTCTCTCGTTAACAACGTTTTAAAGATTGGGAGTGTATCGACGAGGGTTGCGTACCTTATACTCAGAATCACGAAACAGTATTCGCTGACGGTCATAGAGGTTTACGCGCCAACGTCGGAACATCCCAATGAGGAGGTGGAGGAAATGTATGAGGATATTTCTAGAGCCATGCATTCCTCCAAAACTCAATATACGGTGTTAATGGGAGACTTCAACGCAAAACAGGGCACAAGAAAGAAAGGTGAGCTGAAGGTAGAGAAATTAGGGATAGGACAACGGAACCCAAGGAGCCAGCAGCTGGCCGAATTCATGGAGAAAGAAGGACTTTTTATGATGAACTCTTTCTTCCAGAAGCGGCCTCACAAAAAGTGGACCTGGTCGAGCACCGACGGTACGACAAAAAATGAGTTTGACTTCATTATGACGACCAGACGCCAACTGTTAGTGATGTCTCAGTGATCGCAAGGTTCAAAACTGGCAGCGATCACCAAATAGTCACAGGCACACTGAACCTAAATGTTAAGTTGTAGAGGTCTCGTCTAATGAAGTCAACGCTCCGTCCCCCTCGTGCTCTGATCCAGAATCCCGAAACCTTTCAGCTCGAGTTACGTAACCGCTTTAAGTGCCTAGAAGATTGCAATGCAGAGGACGATATGAATGACAAGCTCGTGGAAACTGTCCATGCGGTCGGAGCTAAGTTCTGCAAGACCCGCCCCAGAAGAACACAAAAGACTGTTGAGGCTGCGATCGTCAACAGATTTGATAGCATACAGGCAACTGAACAGACAGATTTCCAAACGCGTGCGGCGAGACTTACGCAACTTTTATACTGCTCGTATTAAAGAAGCGATCGAGCGGAAACAGGGCTTCAATGTCTTTGCCAGAGATCTGTCTGCCAGAAAGAGCCAACTGTGAAAGCTGAGGACTGAGTGTGGCAGCATCGCTTCCGGGAAACCTGTGATTTTGAGTGAGATTGAGAGGTTCTACGGGCAGTTGTACACATCATCTTTGGAGCCACACGCAAGTGTGAGTAACGGTCCAAGAGCAAGTCTTATCCGACACTGTTCCGATGATATCCCGGACGTCAGTTTGAGCGAGATTAGTATGGCTCTCCAGAACCTTAAAACAGCAGGGCCCCAGGCAAGGATGGAATTACAGCAGAGCTTCTGATAGCGGGTGGAACACCGGTACTTGAAGTCCTTCAGAAGTTCTTCAATTCCGTCCTCAATGGTGGTACTACTCCAGAGGCTTGGAGCAGAAGTGCGGTGGTCTTGTTCTTCAAGAAAGGCAACAACGCTCTCTTGAAGAACTACAGACCCATTTCCCTTCTGAGCCGCGTCTACGTGCTGTTTTCGAGAGTCATTACGACTCGTCTCGCACGCAGACTCGACGACTTCCAGCCTCCCGAACAAGCCGGTTTCCGAAAAGGCTTTAGTACCATAGACGACATATATACCCTTCTGCAGATTGCACAGAAGACCGAAGAGTCAATTTGCCACTTTATGTGGCGTATATGGACTATGAGAAAGCGTTTGATTCCGTCGAAATTTGGGCGGTGTTACAGTCCCTTCAGCGGTACCAAGTTGACTGCCGGTATATCAAAGTGCTGAAGTGTTTGTACAGTAGGGTTACGATGGCTATCCGAGTACAGAACCAGAGTTCAAAACCTATCCAACTGCAGAGGTGTAAGACAGCGTGACGTTATATCCCCGAAACTCTTCACTGTTGCATTGGAAGACGTTTTCAAGCTACTGTACTGGAAAGGATACGGTATTAACATCAATGGCGAGTACATCACACACCTTCGATTTGCCGACGATGTATTCCTTATGGTAGAATCGCTGGAGGACCTAAGCACTATGCTCAATGACCTCAATGGTGTCTCCCAACGGATAGGTCTTAAGATGAACGTGGACAAAACAAAGATCATGTTTAATGTCCATGTCACACCTATGCCGGTAATTGTTGGGAGCACTATGCTCGGAGTTGTTGACGAGTACGTTTACCTGAGACAAATAGTCCGACTTGGTAAGTCTAACTTCGACAGAGAGGTCAATCGACGGATTCAACTCGGCTAAGCAGCGTTCGGGAAATTACGACACATCTTCTCGTCAGGTATACCTCAATCTCTGAAAACTAGATTTTACAACCAGTGCTTGTTACCTTACGTGATGACTTACAGATCTGAGACGTGGTCCTTCACTGCTGGCCGTATCAATCGCCAAATTCAATGCTTCCCCGCCCGCATTTTGCAGCGCCTTTAAATACACATTATCAGAATATTCAAGTAAATAAGCGCGCCAATCGACTAGGCGCCGAAAGATCGAGTGTCGGGCTTCTAGAAGCTTAGTTCTTCGTTTCGATACTAGATGGCGCTGTCGGTTGAAAGATTAGTGATGTCATTTTCCGGAAAGCTCTCCTTGCTCCGTAGCGAAATAGATGGCGCTAGTGCCAGACGTCAACTTAGGCGCGCAACACTGCCCCCTCCTAAGACATGCTCGTACCGAGCATTATCGGCCCCATAATAACACGCCAGGTGATTCACATGGACGATCTTAGGAGTCACTCTTGCGCCTTTCTGTATCCGGCAGGTTACATCGTTGATCCTGGTTACAATCCGGCACGGGCCGTCCCATTTAGCTTGAAGCTTAGGAGATTTCCCTTTGCTGCGGACTGGATTGTGCAACCACACTAGTGAACCTTTGTCGAACCCTTTGTTGTTCATTTTGCGGTCGTACCGGGTTTTTATCTTTTCAGACATTTGCTGGCACGATTGTCTGACGGGCTCATAAATGTCATTCATTTTGTTCCGCAAGTCATTTGCATAATCGGTTATACTGCGTGGGGCATCAGGTGGTATCCCGGTGATCAGGTCTGCAGGCAGCCGTAATTCTCCTCCAAAGTTTGCGAAAGCTGGTGTCACTGCTGTACTTTCGTGAACAGCGCTTCGATATGACAACAAAAACGGTTGTATGTGCTTGTCCCAATCTCGTTGCCGATTGTCTACAACTTTTGCTAGGTACCTCTCCAATGTCTGATTAAATCGTTCGACCATTCCATCAGATTGCGGGTGATAAGAAGTCGTTCTTGTTTTATGAGTACCCATAACTCGGCAAGTTTCCTGGAATATTTGTGACTCAAAATTCCTTCCTTGATCCCTGTGAATCTCTAAAAGTACTCATAAACGACACAAGACTTCATGAACTAGTTTATCTGCAACTGTTGAAGCTTCTTGGTTCAGAATGGCGAAAACTTCTGGCCTCTTAGTGAAGTAATCCATCACAACTATGAAATACTTGTTACCTCTTTCACTCTCCGGAAACGGCCCCGCCACGTCAATGGCTATTCTCTCCCATGGTGCACCAACATTGTACAACTTCAATGCACCTCTACTACGAGTCTGAGGTCCCTTTACAGCCGCACAACTTGTACATTTGCGACACCAGTCCTCGACATCGTTTCGACAGTGGACCCAGTAAAACCATTCTCGGATCTTCAGTGGAGTTCGTTTAACTCCGAGATGGCCTCCTGAACTATTATTATGGTACAGCTAGAACATCCGGTACTCAAGCTTTAGGGACGACCATTTGCAAATGACAGTTGTCTCCCCGAACATTTTCCCATTTACGGCACAGAACTCCATCCTGAAGCAGCAAGCTGTCCCATTGGGCCCAATAGCTTTTAGTGGTCGAACTCATCGCTGAGACGTCGCTCCACTTGGGCTTGGGAGCACTGGCTTTTATCCATTCCAGAATCGGCTTGATGTCCGGACCTTCCTGCTGTGCATGTAGTAAGCTGTCCCTCCACTCGTTGCTGAGGTGGTCTGTCCTGAGCATCCTTACGGATACCACTTCCTTACTCTCTTCCCTAGTACAATGGTTGCAATCTTCAGGACAAGGTCTTCTGGACAATGCATCTGCGTTCCCGTGAGATTTTCCGCTGCGATGTTCGATCTCAAAGTCGTATTCCTGCAGTAGTTCAATCCACCTCGCAACTTGTCCTTCTGGATTTTTAAACTGTAATAACCATTTTAGTGCAGCATGGTCAGTTCGTAAGTGAAATTTCTGCCCCAGAAGATATTTGCTAAAATTCTGCAACGACTTTACCACAGCTAGCAATTCGCGTATTGTGACACAATAGTTCCTTTCCGGTTTTGACAACGACTTGCTGAAGTACGCTATCACAACCTCTCGATCACCGTTCCGTTGAGACAACACACCGCCGAGTCCGGTATCACTTGCGTCTGTGTCAACTATAAATTCTTCGCTTGCATCAGGGTATCCTAAAATAGGTGTTTTGCACAGACGGTCCTTGAGCTCCCGGAATGCGATATTGCAACTTTCATCCCAGCAGAAATGTCGCTTCTCCTCGGTTAGATTATGCAGAGGTTTGGCTATATCTGCGAAGTTCTTCACAAATCGCCGGTAATAGGAGCACAAACCCAAAAATGCTCTAACCTGCGTCTTGTCTTCCGGCCAATCCTTGATAGCGGCGATTTTCTCTGGATCCGTGCGGATACCTTCTTCCTATACTATATACCCCAAAAAGTTAACTTGCCGTTTGAATAGTGAACATTTCTTCGGACTCCACTTAAGGTTGGCACTCTGAATCTTCATGAGCACGAGTTCCAGGTTTTGAAGGTGTTCCTCATACGTACGGCCTACGATGATGATGTCATCCAAGTAGACCAGACAGGCATCGCCAATTAGCCCAGTAAGTACAAGTTCCATCAGCCTTTCAAACGTTGCTGGAGCATTGCACAACCCAAACGGCATTACTTTAAATTGCCACAGACCCTTTCCCGTCGAGAATGCAGTTTTCCTTGTCCTTAGGGTCATTTTCAACTTGCCAGTAGCCACTTTTTTAATCCAGCGTGCTAAAGCACTTTACTCCTGTAAGCATGGCCAGCGTTTCATCAATTCTTGGCAAGGGATAGCTGTCCTTCTTCGTAACCTCGTTTAGACGGCGGTAATCAACACAAAACCGCATGCTGCCCATCCTTCTTCTTTACCAGCACCACTGGTGTACACCATGGACTAGAAAAAGGTTCAATAACACCATCCTTCACCATTCCTTCAATCATGGTTTCCACTTGTTTTTCATATGCTACCGGCAATCTTCTTGGCCGCTGACAGATAGGCAATTCTTCTCCTGTGTTATTTTGTGTTGAACTAAGCCAGTCTTTCCTATGTCAGCGACGTTTGATGAGAATACATCGGCATACTTGAGTAACAACTTCTTCGCCTTGAACTGCGACGCTGCGACAGTCTTCCAAAGTGCATTTTGCTGGGGTCTCACTCGATAGATATTGGCACCGACGTAACCAATCTACTTTCTCACAGGTACCAACTAGCGTGCCTTTTTCTATAATCTGTTCCCGGTCACAAAGGTTCAGCACACGTACTCCTGAGACGTCAGTGATTCTAACCAAGGTTCGATCTACTTTCCTTGGAAGGTCATTGTTTACCCGTTCCACAAGTACACGGTGAGCTTGCCCAATGTTTCGAGGAAGACTAACCGGAATAATTATTTCCGATCTCGGCGGAAGAACAATCTTTTTAATGCTGTACACATTCCCTGGTAACGCACCTTCCATAAAAAGTTCCTCCTGTCCACATTTCAAAACACCTTGCTTAACGTCGACCTCACAACAGTTATTCCTCATAAAGTCTAGGCCCAGGATGCAGTCGTCCAATTATATCAGCCACGATAACATTATGCAGGTAGATCACGTTGCCTAGCTTCAACTCCATCTCCTTCTCTTCACGGACGGGTATACGCTGACCAGAGGCTGTTACCAAATTAATGCGTTCTCGGTTGTATGCGGAGTCCCCAAAGAACTGACTTATAAGTTGGGAACTAACAACCGTACGAGACGCTCCAGTGTCTATGGTCAGTTTACACGGCATTCCGTTGACCTCACCCTTGATGATTAGACTGTTCCTATCATGGGTTTGTGAGATCGAGATCCTTGGGGCTCTTTAATTATCAGCCAGCACCCGCCACGCAGTTCTGGCTTTTACTCGTTTCCCTGCTGCTGCTGGGCGGTGCTGAACGTGCGAACTGTAGCTGCTGCAACCTCCCTGTTGCGATGGGAATGATGATCCTGCCGCACGGCTTTCACCTCCAGTGCATGGGCCAAGGCGTCTCGTGGTGCCCGAGCCTCACAGCAGCTCCGACTTCCAGTTCGCGGATGCCGTCAATGAATGTCTGCACCAGATTCCCTTTAATGAGCGCAGGTACAGACCGGTATGCTTTTCGCACCAGCTTTTTCACCTCTAGAGCCCACTACTGCTGGTTTTCGTTGATGCTCTGCACGCGATCTTTAAGCTGCGCACGAAAGACGTGTTCCAGGTGAGCGTCGCCATATCTCGCCTCCAATGCCTCAAGGAGTTGCTCATAAGTCACTTCCTCCCCGAGAGCTTCCAGAACAGTTAAGGCCTGGTCACGCAGGACTAGTGTGAGAGTAGTCATGGCCTGACCTTTATTCCAGCCGTTCTCCTTCATAACAGTCTCGAACTGGATTTTGTGTGATGACCAGGAAGAAGTTCCGTCGAACGGTGGCACCTAGAACCCACGTAGCGAAGATGTAGTAGCTACTATGGGAGCTATAGTTCCATCCCCAAGTTTGAGTTCGTCTAGTGATTTCTTCATGTCAGCCATTACGTTGTCATCCCGATTGTTCACTTGGTCATACTTGATTTGGGTTTCAGCTTCCAACAGGCGGTTGTCATGTTGAGCAACCCTATCCTTCACCTCACTTATCTCTTTCCCACAGGTAGCGTAGGTCCTTTATGAGGAGCATCTGCTCTTCCGACCGACGAGCCTGTTCCACCTGCTGATCTTCCAACCGACGGGCCTGTTCCTCCTGTCCGCACTGCAGCTGCTCTTCCAGGCGACGGACCTTTTCCTCCTGTCGGCGGGCCTGTTCCTCCTGTCCGCGCTGCATCTGCTCTTCCTCCCAACGGGCCTGCTCCTGCAGAATCACCATCAGAGCACCTAAGTCAGGTGCTGCAGATGCAGGAGCTACTGACGGACCTGCCTCCGTGGCCGGCGGCTGGCCCTCCTACGTCTGCGGCGTTGCATCACCAAACCGTCTCTGGTCCGTCTCCAGCTGGCATTGACTTCGGGTACAGACATCATCCGTTTCCTCCTTAGGTAAAATCGGCATGGTTTTATCCCACTTCTGACACCAATTGTTACGAGCTTGAGGTTCGTGACAATAAAAATTGCCGATAGAATTACCAAAATTAACTTTTTAATTCACTTTACACTAATTAAAACTAGCACTTAGCCGTGTAGTGGCGGTTGAGATCCACTACCCCATATCTTCCCGTGGGTGTCGTAAGAGGCGACAGAGGGACACAAAAGGAGGGATGGCAGCGCATCTTCCTAATAAAACAATAACATAATAAAAACTGCGGCTGCCAACCCGCTCGCCAAGCGTGGCAACTATGGCAAATATCCCCCCATGAGCAACGACGCAAATAAACGGGCCCCAGTCCCCGGCGGCCCCGCTATTCCTGGCTACGGTGGCGACCATGGTAACGGCGGGGCAGTTGGGTGCTAAGAATCTCCGCTAGAGAATCGGTTGCCACCTACGACGACTCGACCTGGAAACGTATAACGCACGCACCGTGAGGACTGACGATAAGATACTGGAGCTGGAAGAAGAGGTAGACAAGTTGCGCTGGGATATTATTGGATTATCTGAGGTCCGAAGAGAGGGGGTGAACACGGTAATCCTCGAGTCCGGCAACTTGTTCAATCACCGGGGGGGGGGCGACCAGCTGTCCTAAGGAGGTGGCGGATTTATCGTCCACAAGTCTCTCGTCAACAACGTTGTAAAGATTGGGAGTGTGTCGACGAGGGTCGCGTACCTGATACTCAGAATCACCAAATGGTATTCGCTGAAGGTCATACAGGACTACACACCAACCTCGGCACATCCCGATGTGGAGATGGAGGAAATGTATGAGGATATTTCTAGAGCCATGCATTCAAAACCCACTACACGGTGTTGATGGGAGACTTCAACGCAAAACTAGGCAAAAGAGAAGGCGGTGAGCTGAAGTTAAGGAAATTTGGAGTAGGGCAACGGAACCGTAGGGGCCAGCAGCTGGCTGACTTTATGGAGAAAGAGGGACACTTTATGATGAACTCTCTCTTCCAGAAGCGGCCCCACAGGAAGTGGACCTGGTCAAGCTCCGACGGTTCGACAAAAAATGAGATACTATAACACCAACGCTCAGTGATGTCTCGCAAGGGCGAAAACCGGCAGCGATCACCGAGTGGTTAGAGGCACACTGAACCTTAACGTTAAGTTGGAGAAGTCTCGTCTAATGAAGTCAACGCTCCGTCCCCCTCGTGCTCTGACTCGAGACTTTTCATCGAGTTACGTAACCGCTTTCAGTGCCTAGAAGATTACAATGCAGTGGACGATATGAATGACAAGCTCGTGGAAACTGTCCATGCGGTTGGAGCTAAGTTCTGCAAGACCCACCGCAGAAAAACACAAAAACTCTCCGATCACACTCTTAATCTCATGGCTGTTAGACGGGAGATGAGGCTGCAATCGTCAACAGATTTGACAGCATACAGGCAACTGAACAGACAGATCTCCAAATGCATGCGGCGAGACTTACGCAACTTTAATACTGCTCGTATTAAAGAAGCGATCGAGCGGAACCAGGGCTCCAAAGTTTTTGCCAGAGATCTGTCTGACAGAAAGAGCCAAATGTCAAAGCTGAAGACTGAGTGTGGCAGCATCTTTTCCGAGACACCTGAGATTTTGAGTGAGATTGAGAGGTTCTATGGGCAGCTGTACACTTCATCGTTGGAGCCACACGCAAGTGTGAGTAACGATCCAAGAGCAAGTCTTACCCGACACTATTCCGATGATATCCCGGACGTCAGTCTGAGCGAGATTAGAATGGCTCTCCAGCACCTTAAAAACGGCAGGGCCCCAGGCGAGGATGGAATTACAGCGGAGCTTCTGAAAGCGGGTGGAACACCGGTACTTGAAGTCCTTCAGAAGGTCTTCAATTCCGTCCTCCATGGTGGCACTACTCCGGAGACGTGGAGCAGAAGTGCGGTGGTCTTGTTCTTTAAGAGAAGCGACAATGCTCTCTTGAAGAACAACAGACCGATTTTCCTTCTGAGCCGCGTCTACGTGCTGTTTTCGAGAGTCATTACGAATCGTCTCGCACGCAGACTCAACGACTTCAAGCCTCCCGAACAAGCCGGTTTCCGAAAAGGCTTCAGTACCATAGACGACATACATACCCTGCTGCAGATTGTACAGAAGACTGAAGAGTACAATCTGCCACTTTACCTAGTGTATGTGGACTATGAGAAAGCCTTTTCCATCGAAATTTGGGCGGTGCTACAGTCCCTTCAGCGGTGTCAAGTTGACTGTCGGTGTATCGAAGTGCTGAAGTGTTTGTACAGTAGGGCTACGATGGCTATCCGAGTACAGAACCAGAGTTCGAATCCTATCCAACTGCAGAGAGGTGTAAGACAAGATGACGTTATATCCCCGAAACTCTTCACCGCTGCGTTGGAAGACGTTTTCAAGCTACTGGACTGGAAAGGATACGGTATTAACATCAATGGCAAGTACATCACTCACCTTCGATTTGCCGATGATATAGTCCTTATGCGCAGAATCCCTGGAGGACCTTAGCACTATGCTCAATGACCTCAATGGTGTCTCCCAACGGATAGGTCTTAAGATGAACATGGACAAAAGAAAGATCATGTTTCATGTCCATGTCACACCTATGCCGGTAGTTGTTGGGAGCACTATGCTCGAAGTTGTTGACGAGTACGTTTACCTGGGACAAATAGTCCGACTAGGTAAGTCCAACTTCGACCGAGAGGTCAATCGACGGAGTCGACTCGGCTGGGCAGCGTTCGGGAAATTACGACACATCTTCTCGTCAGGTATGCCTCAATCTCTGAAAACTAAAGTGTACAACCAGTGCGTGTTGCCAGTGATGACTTACGGATCAGAGGCGTGGTCCTTCACTGCTGGTCGTATGAGGACGCTCAAGGTCGCTCAGTGAGCTATGGAGAGGGCTATGCTCGGAGTTTATCTGCGTGATAGACTCAGAAATAAGGATATCCACAGTAAAACCAGAGTGACCGACATAGCCCAACGGATTAGTAAGCTGAAGTGGCAATGGGCCGGCTATATAGCTCGAAGAACCGATAACCGATGGGGAAGAAAGGTTCTCGAGTGGCAGCCTCGTACCGGTAGGCGTAGTGTAGGGCAACCCCCCACTACATGGAGTGACGACCTGGTAAGACATGCAGGAAAGTCGATGGATGCAGGTGGCTCAGGACCGTGCTTTGTGGCATTGCTTAGGGGTGGCCTATGTTCAGTAGTGGACTTGTGAAGGGCTGTAAATGATGAATGATGATGATGAAACTTAAAACACGATAGTCTATCCACACTGATACACTGATTGTACCTGAATTATACTTTGCCATCATACTATCTTATAAATACACATTATCACGGAAACATATAGAATATTCAAGTAAAAACGCGACGCTATCGACTAGGCGCCTAAAACATTTATTATATATGTTTATAAAATTGGCTGTAAGTTGTAGGATATTGATGTCGCTTTGTGGTCGCAATATGAGTCATTTTGTAGCGCTCCGTTACCCGACACAGATGGCGCTAGTGCCAGACGTCAACTTAGGCGCGCAACACTATAAATATTAATGCATTTGTTGTGCGATAGAGCGACACCAGTCACATCTGAACTTATCGTGTCTGAGTACCAATGGGTAAAGTTTTGCTTGTCATAGTTTTAGTGTAATAATAGCGCCATCAATTACTGCTAAATAAACAAATAATAAGTACATAACTGGTAAAATTAAACACAATTATATTAAATATGTACTTGTGGCAGGATCAAAAATTGCCAGACCGGTATAGACCGGTAGCCAATGTCCGCATGATTTATCATAACTATTTGATCAAAGTAACTTACCTATAAGTGTCCTTCGATCAAAATTATATGAAGCAGAATAGGGTTGTACACAGAGGAGGCGTCAACTTCATATAATTTTGATCGAAGGACACTTACAGGTAAGTTACTTTGATCAAATAATGATATTCGTTGACGGCTCCTCTGTGTTTGTATACTATGTAGATGTTTAAAGATTTGATTGCTTCATTTTAATTATTTACTGTCATAAAATACCATAATTAAAAATTTACAACCAAATAAATATTATGCGTAATATATAAATTTAGATAATATAATTTCACATTATGAATTATTGTTTATTTATTTTATACTTTTCAAATGCTCTTAATTATATATGGCCTCTTATAAGAAACGGAAAAACTTTTGGATGTAAGATTGTTGTCATTCTAATACTTATCATAACAATATCATCAATACCACTTCTTCTAGGACGAGAAGGGGATGAATGCCTGGTACTATGTAGTGTAAAAAGTAATGTATGTTCTTGTTAAAATACTTTACCTAACTAGCTATTTGATTTATTGCAGGGATATTAAACAGTTTTCAAAATTAACAAAAAGTTTATTAAATTTCATACAGTTTAAGTGACATACAAGTGATATTGTGAGGTAACTGATATAAGTGGCAAAATTAAAATCTTTGCACAACCGACATCAATATAAATAAAATAAAAAGATCATCAATGTAATCAAAGTTAATCAAATACGCATTATTAAAGACAACTCAAAAACTACTAATCAGATCCCGATTAAATCTACATGAGATCACACTTGAAGCACCAGCTTTCAAATAAAAAAAGACTCATACAAAATCGGCTCACCCAGTGAAAAGCTGTGAGGCAACACACATAAAAACATACAGCAGAACTGAACACCTCCTCCTTCTTGAAGTCGGTTAAAATACTCATATTTTCTGTTACTGCTGTATATTTCTTTGCTTTTCTTTTTGATAAAAATTCAGCTTTTTGCGTGATTGAACTCTAGTTTTTATTTTTCTTCCTATAAACACCAGAAATGAACTGTTCAACTTCACAGTATGAGCACAAATCATAATAGAAAGAACAATAAGTAAATTTCTTTCTTTATCTACCACGACTTTAGATAATATACAATTTGTATATACAGACAAGGGCTTATTTTTATGCTTTACATGCATAAATACCTCTTTTACAGCACTGCCACAGCAAGGTAAGTTTAGATCAAAGGAGATCTTACATAATAGTTGTTGACCAGGGTAAGAATTTTAATAATTCGTTTTTTTAACAATGTTTTAGTAACAGGTTTATGAAGACTAGAAGATTATTACTTCTTCTGTATTCCGTTTGAAGATTGTGAAGTATAGTGCATAAAACTTAAGGTTGACCTATGAATTTTATGCATTTATATTTTTTCTAATAGCAAATGCATGAACTTAAGTTTATCTATTGATTTTGGTTAAAATCTTATAGATAATCTTTTTATAGGTTTAGGAATTTGATTCCCATTTTATTTCGCCATTAGTTTTCCTGGATTCTTTGCATACGAGAGAATTACCTTAAGATGTTATACATAAGGCAAAAAAGAAATACATATATTTCACCAGATCAATTTTACAAGCTATGTCACTTGATGTGGTTATTATATGACACCCATGTGGTTTATATATGATATAGCTGTAGTGTTATAAGAAATTTTAACTATGGAGATTATATCAAAACATTATGATCCAAAGTAAAAATTAAAATATGTTGTATCTTACTTAAGACCATGTAGTTTTTTGACCAAATAACAATATCACTTTCATTATATACTGAAAAGATTTTTATTTTATAAGCACCCCCTGTAATTGAATTACTTGAAATCTGAATATGATTTTTAGTATTAATTTAGATTCAAAATGATTCTTTTTTGATACATTTTATTTATTTTGTATACATTTACCCATAAAAGGTAGCTGGACAGACAGATATTAATTTGCCCATTAAATAAGCATATTTCTTATATGATTGTAGTGGATTGTAATTGAATAATTGACCTATCGTTCATGTGAAATATTTGTGTTTCACTTTAGGTATGAAAATGCTATAATTTTATATGTTCAAACCAAGTTATTTAAATGTACTTTTAAGGTATTGATTTTTTTTTGAATTAACTTACCACTTTCCACTTTTTCTGAATCTCTTCATCCATGTATATATAATATCATGGTATTTACCAATAAGTATAAACAAAATTATGACTAATCTTGTTTTAATTAATTTTACAGCTGTATTAAATACAATATTTCCTGACATAATAAACTCAATATATGTAAGATGACATGCTTGACTCACACTAATGTATTGTTTTCGACCTACTATGAGAAAGTTATTTTTTTGAAATAATATTTTAGACCATTTGGAATAAAATGAAGTCAGGTTTTGTACGTGGTAGAGCCATGTTGCAGTTATATTAGTAGTATAGTAGTAGCACGAATGGGTCGGCTCGACCGGGGAAGGACCACGCTCTCACAGAATACCAGCGTGAAATAGTAGCTTAATGCTGCTGTGTTTCGTATTGTGAGTGTAGAGAACCGGCGACCTTTTTTACTGGAAACGAGGCATTCAATCTTAGTCCTCACGGTTGACAACCTACCCTACAAATTATTTAAATGCAAAAATTTCATACATTGCATTCGTCCAAAACGTTCATGCGTGTTAAGTAAGTAAGTTTTTACATGTGCTATTATTAGCACATGCGCATTAAATTAAGAACATTCACTTAAAAACCAATTTTAAACTTTTTGATTCGAAGATGCGATTCGGCACGTAAAATTCACAATGACATGAGGTGTATAGTGTTACCAGTGATACCAGCAAAAATAATATTTTTCCCCCAGGAGGTTAAAACTCGTGCGATTCGGTCTGTTATTTCATGACTACATAGTATACAAACACAAAGGAGGCCTCAACGAATATAATTGTAAATTTAAGCAAAATTACTAATAAAACTGTGTACACAAAATTTTGATCAAGAGGACGAATGGATGAGTAATTGAAAATTAAATACAATGTGAGGTTTTTATCCATAATTTATGGAATAGTCCGTGATACCGTTGACGCAACTTTTTTACTTTTAATGAGATTTTAAAATAGTTTGTCATATATTAAGATAGCTTTCATATTTTCAGACGTAACTATCAGAATTTTTGTGACAGTCCCGGTTTCATAGCTCATCAAAGAAAGGAAATTCTAAACACGGGTTTATTTGTATTTTAACTATAATTATAACTGCATTGATAGAATGAAATTCATATGTATACGCCGATAATCAAACCGATCTAAACCTAAATTTCGTAGAAGATAGTTAAGCAACCCAATTTAGATCCACGCCGACTCCACTCATATTTTAACTGCAATTTGAAGTTTTGTTTTACCACGTTCTAGGTGGTGAAGAAAAAGTACGCTACGAAACCTGCATATCTGAGAAATAAAAATGTTAAGTCGGTCATACCGCGTTGGAGTCAACTTAATCAATTCCTTTTTTCCCTAAAACTCGTTGTGGCCTTTGCCCAGTAGGATGAATTTAGGCTGATACTTTTTACTTTTAATAGGGCTATTCACTGCTGGTAATAGGCTTCCTCCATTGTTCGTCAAATAGACCTCCGATTTTATAACGTGTAGAAAAAGGCATTATTATATATTTTTCAACATTGAAATTGCATAATTATATGCTTACAAATAGTTCTTTGATTAAATAATTAATTAGTATTCAGTTTGTTATTTTTTTCTTTAATTATTTTATAGGAAAATTAATCAAAGAAAATTTTTCTAAAGATTTTAATAAAATTTACGTATTTACAATTCAAATAAATAAAAATTAACTGTGTGATAAAATTTAGATAAACAGTATTTTTAAATCGAGTTTCAACAAGTTGAACTTAGATATAGTACAGAAATAGGTCTAAAATTAGTGGGGTCCAATGTACTACCAGATTTCAATAAAGGTATAACTTAACTATGATTCATTGAATGAGGAAAAACATTGAACATTTAAAATAATAGCAAGTTGGGGTGCGATTGCATCTATTTCAGTTGCCGTAACTTCCCCCATAGATCTGCTGATTTTCTAAAAATAATAGTGTTCTCTTTCTAAGTTTTATAAAATTCTTAATAATATTTTATAAAACCAAATATATGAAATTCAAATATTGAATAGTCAGTGTCAAATAATAATGCAAAAGTAACTAAAAATATATTATATTTCACTTTACAATTAACATTTTTGAAACATTACTTTGACTAGACAACAATCGTCTGCGGCGATCACCACCAGCCACTGGAGTAACCACCGGCGGAGTAGCCGTACCCGCTTCCTAAACCGCCGCCTAATCCACCACCGTATCCACCGCCGTATCCACCGTTGTAACCGACAGAGTAGCTGGGGACGGATACTACTTTGTTAACGGACACAACTTGGGGCACAGAGACGACCTTGTTTACTCTGACTACTTGTGGGACGCTCACAACTCTGGGCACGTTGACGACCTTGTTGACGGAGACCACTTGAGCCGCGGGCGCGGAGTAGCCGCCTATGTCAGAGATGCCGCCTAAGGCAGAGACACCGCCGTAGCCGGAGTAGCCGCCGCCCACGGAGTGCAGCCCGCCGAGGAAGCCGCGCTTCTCGCGCACGCTCCCGCCCGCCGCACAAGCCACCAGGCACAGCACCGCGATCTGTATCCAAATTAACATAAACATTTAATTAATAAAAATATTAAAGTAATAGCTCTTACTGTATCTAACGTGGCGGAGTTACTTTGCATCTATATTATTTTTGCAGCACAATGGGTGACCGGGTCACCACGGCAAAATTCCAAGAAATCATTACCGTTGGCAAGTCTTTCTAGAGGACAATTATTCCAACCAGAAGTGCAGGTAAAATGTTGATAATAAAAATATCTGACTTGGTACAAGACGAAGTCTAAAGTGTATGTGAGGAAATCGGCGCCCACTGGCGGTTCACCATTGTGCGATTTAAAAGAAGTTTTATTCCTCGCACAACTTCCTTGTGGAATCGAATACTACCAGAGATTTTTCAGTACCAATACGACTAAGGGACGTCCAAGAAAAGAGCCTAATTCTTTTTAAATGCCGGCAAAGCATCTGTAATTCCCCTGGTGTTGCGGTTGTTCATGGGCGGCGGTAGCCACTTACCATCAATCAGGTGAGCCACATGCTTGTTTGCCGTTCTTCCAACAAAAAAATTGGTACTACACAATTTCTTACCAGCCAAGTGTGGCAAAAACAATGAGCATGTAAAATTGTTAGTCGGGAACAAAAAGTCACTTAAGTTCCTGGATGTATTAAGGATACGCCAAGGAGACATTAATAAAGTCTCATATCTTTATTTTACGTAGTTTAATCTTCTTTAGGGCAGCCAGAGCCAGAACAAGCAGACCAGTGATGAGAAGTAGTGTGTGGTGTGAGGAAATTGATACTTAATGATTTCTTATATTTACGCGAACATTACTCATTGAAATAATACTAGTTTTTACGGAATTTATCGCGTATATTTCAACTTTTTAAATACCCGACGTGACGTTTCGAACGCTTTACAGTACTCATGGTCACGGGCAGGACTGATACTTGATACTTCATAATTGATTGCCAGTCAATTAGGGTTATTAATGTTACGCTCACCGGATGTACGCAAAGTGTCGTCATCATTTAAAAAAATGCGATTTCACTGTAAGTTTTCGGTTTCTAGTGCATGAATGCACACAATACAATGCCTCAGTGCTGTTTTTTTAAGTTCTTTTACAAAGTTTCAAATTTTTTAAATATATTTTCCCTTTTAAGTGAATCCGTAGTTTTGTTAATTCATTCCTTATCAAAATAATATAATTTACTCTTCACTGTTTTAGCGAATTAACTTACTCCAGTACGAGTTCTATCACATATTTCTATAAAATCTAGTATAAAAATTTTTGGCAATAATAAGTTAATTTGGCACTATCTACAGACCTCAGTAGCTTTTTCGGTGACATTTACATTTTGTTATTAATTTGTAAAGTGATAAATAAATGAAAAATCGATTGTCACTCAAATCCAAGTGTATCCAGGTAGAATGATCTTAATTTAACTTCTAATAATTTAACGGAAATGAAAGCGATGAGGATGATTTATTTAATAAAAAATATATAAATAAATACTTCATAAATATAATGATACAAACGGAATTGATCTAAAGGTTTGGTTCTATTAATTGTATTGTAAACTAAATCAATTCATCACTTTCTATAAATCCAAAAATCTAATACTCACGAAGGCTTTCATGGTTGTGTTGACGGTTGGACGTACTGAAGAGTGATATTGAGCTGTGCACGGTGAATCTTTCGCACCAATATATATATCAACGATGCTCTATGTTGCGCAACGCGTCCTCGCCGACGAATGCCGCATAATATTTTGCTCGTGTGATGTTGTATTCATAATTTTATCAATGAATTATGTTTTCAACCGCAGCCATCTCATAAAAAAGCAAAAATTGATAGTAACAGCTGCAAGGGCTTTTTTCCACCCAATGGTACCACTATGTTGGTGCCACTCACCATAAGCAAGAGTTCGCTATGGCAGGTACCACTTTTATCAGTTTTATCGCCAAATGGCAGTGCTACCATTGCTGTTTTCCAGACTAAAGTATATAGTGAGCTTATTTAATTATAGGCTGTAAGGCATTCCATGTTAGTGTTTTGTGTTGACAACACATCAATAAATAAAAAAGGTCGCATTTTTTATTTTATCATTACTTTCATTATTTTATTCTATTAATAAATTTTGTTATCAACTGCAGCCTTACTTACTTGTAGCTCTTTGGTTCTCATATGAATAGTCATATTGGCAGTGCAAAGCAGTGCGACTCCTTTCCTGCTCAAGAGCAAGTCTGGATACTGCCATGTCTGTAGACAAACAGAGTGCGCCCATTTAATTTTATAGAAATAAGTGAGACGGAGGAGCAGTAGTACAATTAATTGTAAGTGGATAACATTGCGCATAGACAAACTAAATCGATCCGCAATTATTATGAATCAAAATATGTGAATGTTCTTACACTGCCACTACACGGGTTATACGAAGTGTGGTCTTCTGTGTATGAAGTTAGTTGTAGGAGTCTTATATGCAGTATCCACTGAAAATCAGGCTGACGAGTAGGACGTTTGATATTCTAGTATTATTAAAAGTAAACCTATTTTGAATTGATTCACTAATTATCAAATATTATGTACATGTGTAATGTTTTAATCAATAATAGGTTGTCGTACTAATCGATTTTGATCGCGGTGATAATTGGTAGCTTTGAACTCCACAGGGCATAATATTTGAAAAATTATTTATCAAGAAAGAACAAGTACACGTTAAGATATTTTCTGTACAGCACCACCATAACTTGATTTTTGATTAAACTCCAAACCCACTACATGTAGACCATACGCAATTATAATTGGACCATATACACTGTTCCGTTCGAGATTCGAACCCACGACTTTCCAGCGCCGAAATTAAATACTTAGCCACTGCGCTGTCGAGATAAAATTATAATCAAAAAGAGGAATTTATTATTACTCAATGTCTTATATGACGCTTGCCGTGTAAGTAGATCAATGTATATAAAGTAATTTATTTACATATAAATTATCGTATAAATTAAATAATTAATTATTAATTATGGCCTAGATATAGGAATTTATTGAGAATATGGTCTAAAGATGACATGAAAAATACAAAAGTCATGAGCACCAGTCCTACGCTCGATATTGTTGACGAGTGTTTTATTTATTTTTTATAAGGAGCACGCGGCTCACCTGATGGAAAGTGACTTCCGCTGCCCACGAACAACTGCAGCACCAGAGTAACTGCAGGTGCGTTACAAAGAAGTAAGTTTTTTTTGTAGGTCCTTACTACATACTAATATGGTGACTGTTAACTTACTTTTAATTGGAGCGGAGTGGGCGAAGCGAATGGGGCTCCCATGGCGCAAGAAAACAATTCTTTGAAATCTATGTCCTCCGTAACCCGTAGGCCAATTTACATAATTTTTTCGGCAATATTTGTAGCTCAACGCAGACAAGGTTTGTAAACAATAAGTAATTCAAATTCAATCCGAATTTGAATTTTTTCCTTTTACTATTTAACCAATTCGCTAATAAATTAACGAATTTATTACATGAGCTGATTAATTTGAATTGATTAGATGAGCTGATTTAATTTCCATCTGCCCAATGACACACCATATGATTGAATCATTTGTTGAAATAAAGATATTTATGACTTTAGACTTTTACTCCGCTCCGTTTATGATCCTAGCAAAAGGTTTTACCTTTGCACCTGCATCGGGCCCTAGTATCTTTTTATTTAATTTTTATCTAGTGACCCGCCCGGGGTTTGTCTAGTTGGGATCTCATAATGTGGCGTTATTTAGATTTATGATAAATAAAAACTATTTATTTTATTAATTTTTCGATTCTTCAAAAAACTCCTCCAATTCTTTCCGATATAATACAGGATATTTTTGAAATGCTCCAGAAAACGACGTCAGACGATAATTCTAAGAATACCTTTGGTGATGGGACGAAAATAAAATCGATCCCGATGAAAAAAAATGACAACGTTTATTTAGCGCTTTATTCGCGCTCTATCATGTTAGTACAGATAAATGATTTATGATAATTTCATGAAAATACTTAAACATAAAACCAGTAGTGAAACTTTAAATACTTAACACCAACTGATAGAGGTACCATTACCTAATAATTTACAACATTACCTAATAATTTACAACATTGCCTAATAATTTACAACATTTTTCTTAATACCTAACTTATTGACTTAACCTACTATTTTGCCACTGTGATAGTCTCCACCCAGCCACTTTAATTCGAATTCACAGGTTAAGTAAACCAAATACCTTCTTTCGATTCCCCGCTTATGAAAAATTTACTTAAATTATTTAGTAGACATGTTTATTATTCTGGTGTATTCAGTTACGTACCAATTTATTTTTTAACTAACATTTTTTCTTTTTACCGAATTTTTTTCACGCTCCATATTTTTGTAACTCCATGGATTATTTTTAATTCGTTCCCTTATTTCCATTAAAAAGGACCACGATAGCTGCATTTACTCTGCTGTAAAATAAAAAAATTAAAAGAAAAGAAAAGCATTAAATGATACACCAAAAGTTGCCAAAAAATCCGAAAATTAAATGTGGTGCAAGATTATAATTAAAAAAGGAAGTCATTCGATATTCATAAGTAACGTAACAAAAATGCTTAGATAGGTATTTAAATTTCTTGAAAATAGGTTCTGACTTGGCCCAGGCAATCGATTTTCAAATTCCCCATAATTTAGGGAATTCCACAAATGTGGGTAACGCTGGAGAGGTGTAAACTGCGAGGCAACACGATTCGACGGGGAGGCGGTAGTGCGTGTGTGAAAGGGAAGGGTAGAGTGAGCGTGAATACAGTAATACCTATTGCATTGTTTCGCACTGAATAGATAAAAAGAGTTCAGCGTCCACGCGTTGTTTGACTCTTTTCATGTTTGGGTTATTTCATATTTTTAATGAAATTATCTTTCATTTAGCTGTACTAAGATAATGGAGCGTGAATAAAGCTAATTAAACATTGTAAAAAAAAGTGTTGTTTTTTTCACCGGAATCGATATTATTTTCGTCCCGTCATCGAAGGTTTCCTTAGAACTATCGTCTGTCTTCGTTTTCGGGAGCATTTCAAAAATACCCTGTATATATTAAATCCCTTCTGGCATAGCTTTCTATTTGTTCGTAAAGTGAATCGCATTAGACATTCCAGAAATTAGCCCGAATAGACAGATAGACAAATATACAACTGATAAAATTAAAAATTTTGCACAACCGATTTCAATATAAACGAAATGAGAACATCAGCAATGTAGTCAAATTCAATTAAATACACATTATTAAAGATAACTCAAAACTACTGGTCAGATCTAGTTTTATTAAAATTTATATGGGACTACATGAGAAGCATCAGGTTTCAACAAAAAAAAAAGAATCAACAAAATCGGTTCACCAAGAAAAAAGATCTGAGGTAACACACATAAAAAGAATACAGAACCTCCCCATTTTTTGAAGTCGGTTGAAAATGGTTGTCTTCTTAGTATGCCAGTAAGCCTCTGAGCTTCATTGAGGCCAATTATTACAATGATACAGACAAATTCTTCAATTTTGACAGCAGCCTGTCTTCAGATAGCTTTGCAATCTGTGCATGACGAGTTTATGCGCAAGTACAGGTGCACTCTTTATTTCCCTATAGTAATTTCCCATTGGACTCAATGGGAAATTAATTCGACACGATCGTAAAAGAATCACATATAATGTGTGACAGAGTGCGGTTGTTGATTTTCAAATAAAACTTTGATATTGTTGCACTTTAATATATTATTGACAAAGTTTCAGCTTAAGGCAATTACGTAACTAACAATGATCCAAGTCTGAGTTCTGCTTTTGTTTTCATACCCGCATTATGCAGTTTACAATTATTCATAAACGGAAATAGTTTAAAATCACCTACATTATTTGTTACATCCGGAATCTTATTTAATAATGTAATTACAAAAATTCATCGCACTTAATTATTGAATATACTATAAATCAAATAATAATGCACTTATTTAATCAAGTAAGTATAGATTTGATAAAAGTTTATAATTGAAACCTATAGTGTTGTCACTGTCGTTGACGATGCAATATTCAATCACATTCATTGATATTACATTTAATTAATAATAAGAGGTTTTGGTAAATTTATAATTACGACTGAGGACAGGAAACATTTGTTAACATATGCTTTAAATATTAATATCTATACATATAATAAAACTGTAGAACAGTTTGTAATTCTAATACTTTCTGGAAAAAACAAGTCCTGGCGACTAAATTAAGGGCACTGAATCCAAATTAGTGGTTTTTTAGAATTTTTTCTATTTGTCTTTACGTCTGGCTGTCTGTATATTCAAGATTCACGCACAGATTTCCATTAAATTTTGTTTATAGGTAGTTAGGGACCTGAGGCTACTTAAAGACTATTTTTTATCCAAATACGGAACTTTCAAAAAGGAGGGTTAAGTATTTTCCTTGCTTTAGATGTTGATTTCTATTTTATACGGTTGATGTGTTTTATTAAAATAAATAAAATATTTATAAATAAAGCCCTAAATTAGTGTTAACCGTTGCGTAATAAATTGAACTACTCAGACAATCTAAGATATTTTTGTTGTTTTCACTTTTTCAAGACAGTGCCATCTATACTAAAATGATATTAAAAAGTAGTGACATTTTGTCTCCAGTTACCAATAAAATAAATAATATAAATAAATTACATTTATATAGTTATTTCAATAAATTCATAATTGATTTGAAAATTCTAAAGTACATTTTTTAGTTTTTGTTATTTCATTTTAGTACATATAAATAAATTTTATAGAAACTAATTACTCATTGATTAAAACTACATTTACGGATTTTATCGCGTTTATTTTTAATTATAATTATTTTAAAATTTTAATTCCCGGTGTTAATATAATCTCTAAACGGTCAAAGTGCCAGATACTTGTTTTTCTTTTCGGATGGTTTTCTTACACAAACAAAAGAGACAGAGTGTTGTAAAGAACATATGCGTCGAGGAATTATAACCAGCTCCCCGAGGACTGGCTTACTGTATCTACACAGTTAATATAACCAGCTCCCCAAGGACTGGCTTACTGTATCTACACAGTTAATATAACCAGCTCCCCGAGGACTGGCTGACTGTGTCTACACAGTTAATATAACCAGCTCCCCGAGGACTGGCTTACTGTATCTATAAAGTTAATATAACCAGCTCCCCGAGGACTGGCTTACTGTATCTATAAAGTTAATATAACCAGCTCACCGAGGACTGTCTTACTGTAGCTAAAAAGTTAATATAACCAGCTTTCCGAGGACTGGCTTACTGTATCTACACAGTTAATATAACCAGCTCCCCCGAGGACTGGCTTACTGTATCTACACAGTTAATATAACCAGCTCCCCGAGGACCGGCTTACTGCATCTACACAGTTAATATAACCAGCTCCCCAAAGACTGGCTTACTGTATCTACAAAGTTAATATAACCAGCTCCCTGAGGACCGGCTTACTGTATCTATACAGTTAATATAACCAGCTCCCCCGAGGACTGGCTTACTGTATCTATAAAGTTAATATAACCAGCTCCCCGAGGACTGGCTTACTGTATCTACACAGTTAATATAACCAGCTCCCCGAGGACTGGCTTACTGTGTCTACACAGTTAATATAACCAGCTCCCCGAGAACTGGCTTGCTGTATCTACAAAGTTAATATAACCAGCTCCCCGAGGACTGGCTTACTGTATCTACACAGTTAATATAACCAGCTCCCCGAGGACTGGCTTACTGTATCTACACTTTTAATATAACCAGCTCCCCGAGGACTGGCTTACTGTATCTACAAAGTTAATATAACCAGCTCCCCGAGGAATGGCTTTACTGTACCTACACAGTTAATATTACCAGCTCCCCGAGGACTGGCTTACTGTGTCTACACAGTTAATATAACCAGCTCCCCGAGGACTGGCTTACTGTATCTATAAAGTTAATATAACCAGCTCCCCGAGGACTGGCTTACTGTAACTACACAGTTAATATAACCAGCTCTCCGAGGACTGGCTTACTGTATCTACACAGTTAATATAACCAGCTCCCCGAGGACTGGCTTACTGTATCCATAAAGTTAATATAACCAGCTCCCCGAGAACTAGCTTACTGTATCTACACAGTTAATATAACCAGCTTCCCGAGGACTGGCTTACTGTATCTACACAGTTAATATAACCAGCTCCCCGAGGACTGGCTTACTGTATCTACACTGTTAATATAACCAGCTCCCCGAGGACTGGCTTACTGTATCTACAAAGTTAATATAACCAGCTCCCCGAGGACTGGCTTTACTGTATCTACACAGTTAATATAACCAGCTCCCCGAGGACTGGCTTACTATGTCTACACAGTTAATATAACCAGCTCCCCGAGGACTGGCTTACTGTATCTATAAAGTTAATATAACCAGCTCCCCGAGGACTGGCTTACTGTAACTATAAAGTTAATATAACCAGCTCTCCGAGGACTGGCTTACTGTATCTACACAGTTAATATAACCAGCTCCCCGAGGACTGGCTTACTGTATCCATAAAGTTAATATAACCAGCTCCCCGAGAACTAGCTTACTGTATCTACACAGTTAATATAACCAGCTTCCCGAGGACTGGCTTACTGTATCTACACAGTTAATATAACCAGCTCCCCGAGGACTGGCTTACTCTCTCTACACTGTTAATATAACCAGCTCCCCGAGGACTGGCTTACTGTACCTATAAAGTTAATATAACCAGCTCCCCGAGGACTGGCTTTACTGTATCTACACAGTTAATATAACCAGCTCCCCGAGGACTGGCTTACTGTACTTATAAAGTTATTATAACCAGCTCCCCGAGGACTGGCTTACTGTATCTGTAAAGTTAATCTACACAGTTAATATAACCAGCTCCCTGAGGACCGGCTTACTGTGTCTACACAGTTAATATAACTGTATCTATAAAGTTAATATAACTAGCTCCCCGAGAACTGGCTTACTGTATCTACACAGTTAATATAACCAGCTCTCCGAGGATTGGCTTACTGTATCTACACAGTTAATATAACCAGCTCCCCGAGGACTGGCTTACTGTATCTACACAGTTAATATAACCAGCTCCCCGAGGACTGGCTTACTGTATCTACACAGTTAATATTACCAGCTCCCCAAGGACTGGCTTACTGTATCTATGAAGTTAATATAACCAGCTCCCCGAGGACTGGCTTACTGTATCTATAAAGTTAATATAACCAGCTCCCCGAGGACTGGCTTACTGTATCTACACAGTTAATATAACCAGCTCCCCGAGGACTGACTTACTGTATCTTTAAAGTTAATATAACCAGCTCCCCGAGGACTGGCTTACTGTATCTATAAAGTTAATATAACCAGCTCCCCGAGGACTGGCTTACTGTATCTACACAGTTAATATAACCAGCTCCCCGAGGACTGGCTTACTGTATCTACACAGTTAATATAACCAGCTCCCCGAGGACTGGCTTACTGTATCTACAAAGTTAATATAACCAGCTCCCCGAGGACTGGCTTAATGTATCTATAAAGTTAATATAACCAGCTCCCCGAGGACTGGCTTACTGTATCTACACAGTTAATATAACCAGCTCCCCCGAGGACTGGCTTACTGTATCTACACAGTTAATATAACCAGCTCCCCTAGGACTGGCTTACTGTATCTACACATTTAATATAACCAGCTCCCTGGGGACTGGCTTACTGTATCTATAAAGTTAATATAACCAGCTCCCCGAGGACTGGCTTACTGTATCTACACAGTAAACAGGCCCTCGGGGAGCTGGTTATTATTATTCGAGAAAATTTTTGTGACAGTCCCAGTTTAGGAGCTGACTCCATATGGGTGCCTATTGGTGACCATAATGAAAGATGAAATCTTTTACTAATATATTTATTATAGCGGAACGTGCCATACAGTTGGCGGGCAACTAGTGACTGGTTGAAAAATCTTATTCACTACATAATATAGTTACAATACAACATTGCGAAGTTTACATGTGTGTGCGCAGCACACCTACAATACTTCCCCCTTTACAAAAAATGAATACAAAAAACTTAAAACTATACAATGAATATAAACTTAAAACTAACAACAAAAACTTGCTAATGCGCTTGTGCGCAGGGCTGTACGGAGACCCCCGCGAAAGGGGTGGCGGCCGCGGCGGGCGCGGGCACATGCTGCAGACTGGTGCTAGAAGCACCTATCATCTGACCCATATTCTGGCCCGATATCGGAACGCCTGTCATTAACACCTGATGACGAAGCCAGCTTTTGAACTTCTTATTAAACTTTACCCAAATAGTGTACAGGATTATCGCCCCCATAAAACTGGCTATCACATATAACCATGTTTGAAAATTATCCACTTTATTCTCTACAGTATTTTGAGCCTGAGAAACAATAACTGGTTTTTCTTGAAAATTACCCATAGTAAAAATCGTAAAACTTATCGCGCTAATGCTATCGCAAAGGAAGTATTTCGAATGAAATTATATTAAATACATTATAACTAAACTAGCTACCTGGAACCTATATGAAAGTGCAGTATACGCAAAATACTGAACACGATACCTCTACAATTACATTCAACTTAAATAATGTAACTTGAATATCCTGAATGAAAATATTATGCACTTGACAATGCAAATAATACTTTCACATCCATAGTAACTAAACCTGATTATCATTTAGACATGTAATTGTATAATATATATTTTATATTAACACTAGCTTATAAATCGTGAAGGTAACTTAACAATCCGACCACTTCGCGTTGTTTTCACGGTTATCGGGTTGCTCGGGCCGGGTAACAACGACGTCAGCGGTGTGGACGGTGGTAACGGAAACCGTACATGCGCAGGTGCCACATCCGCTGCGTTGTCAGCGTTACTTTGGCGTGGCGTTGCTTCGTTACCATCACATTCCTTTAATACATATGCAGGCTTTAATCTGTCGATAGAAATATGTACCTGTCTATCGGGTAATTGAATTAGGTAAACTTTTGAGCCCCTTTTTTATCACGCGGTATGGACCGTCGTAGGGTGGTTTCAAAGGTTTACGTATTGAATCGTCCCTAACAAAGACATATTCACAGTTACGTAAGTCCTTGTGCACAAAAAAACTATGACAGTTACGTGAATCGTCGGATGTAGGCTTATAACTACGAATAGTATCTCTAATCTTATCCACTAAACAATAATCATTGACGTTACGGTTGTTCGAAGAGCCGTCATAAAAGTCTCCCTGTAGACGTAAGTTTCGTCCGAACGTTAACTCGGCGGCGCTAACCCCTGAGTCACTGCGGGCGGCCGCGCGAAGCCCAAGTAATACTGTGGGTAGCTCTTCCACCCAGGACCCATGTGACAGGCGAGCTGAAAGTGCTGTTTTTAAAGAACGATGCCAACGTTCAACTGCGCCATTGCTTTGCGGATGATAAGGAGTAGTTCGAATTCTATTAACCCCCAACATTTTTAACAGCTGGTTAAAAAGACTACTCTCAAACTGGCGACCTTGGTCGCTAGTTAACTTTATCGGGCAACCGTAACGACAAATCCAACCTTCATATAAATGTTTGGCAACAGTTTCTGCCGTAATGTCTCGTAACGGAAAAGCTTCAGGCCACCTGGTCCTCCTATCAATTATCGTGAGTAAGTATCTATAACCATCTGGTGAGATCTCAAGAGGGCCAACGATATCGACGTGCACATGCTCAAAACGCTCTACTTCCGGAAACTTAGTCAGATTCGATACCGTATGTCTGTTAACTTTAGAACGTTGACATTGTATGCACGTTTTTGCCCACAAAGAAACATCACGATTCATACTAGGCCAGAAATACTTTTTGGCTAACATCTTTCGCGTAGAACGAATTCCAGGATGGCTCAAATTATGTAAACTATCAAAAGCTAGGCGTCGAAACTTTTCCGGTAGGTACGGACGAGCTGTATCAGTAGACATCTCACAAAAAATAGACTTATTTAACATAGGTATAACTAGTTCCTTTAACAAAATATTATCGGTATTTAAACCAGACATAACATTCATGATATAACTGTCGCTACGCTGCTCATTTGAAATGTCATCGAAATTCAACGCAGTTGGCATAGTCACGGCTTCGATGCGCGATAAGGTGTCAGCTACGATGTTATTCGTACCGGTTATATGTCTTATATTTGTAGTGAACTCACTTATGAAAGCTAAATGTCTCGTTCTCCGAGGCGTTTCGCTTTCATCGCGTCCTACCTTTTGAAATGCAAAAGTTAAAGGTTTATAGTCCGTATACACGGTTATTTCTTGCCCTTCAAATAATTTCCGAAAATGTTTTATAGCTAAGTATATAGCGAGCAACTCGCGATCGTATGTGCTATATCGCTGTTGGGTGGTGGTCAATTTTTTTGAGAAATAGCCCAATGGTTTCCAGCTATCTCCTTCCTTTTGTTGCAAGACTGCTCCCACGCATGTATTAGATGCATCAGTCATTAAAGCGAGTGCGGAACCCACTCTAGGGTACGTCAATGTAGCGGCCTGTGTGAGACCTGCCTTACATGGCGTAAATGCTTCGTTAGCACTATCCGTCCAGACGATGGGAGTCTTATCATTTTTCTTTGAGCTTTTAAGATATTTATTTAATTCTGTTAGATATAAAGTTGCGTTGGGAAGATGAGCTCGATAAAAATTGACCATACCGAGAAAACGTCTTAGTTCTGCAACAGTTTTCGGCTTCGAAAATTCCACAATTGCCTGAACCTTATCTTGCAACGGCCTGACGCCGTCGGTACTAATCTCGTGTCCTAAAAATTCTAGTTTAGTTTGTCCGAAACGACATTTTGCCAAATTAATTGAAATTCCATATTTATTAAGCCTTTTAAAAATAATTTCTAAATGTTGCCTGTGTTGAACTTCGTTGTCACTAGCTATAAGTAAGTCGTCTAAATAACAAAAAACAAAATCAAGACCTTGTAAAATGGAGTTCATAAAGCGCTGGAAGGTTTGTGCTGCTCCGCGCAAACCGAAGGTCATTCGAGGAAACTCGAAAAGTCCGAATGGTGTTATGATAGCGGTTTTCTCCACGTCACCTGGTGCGACAGGTATAAAATGATAACTTCTATTGATGTCTAATTTTGAAAATATCTTTTTATCCGGAAGAATAAAAGTAAAATCGTTCAACCGAGGAATCGGGTATCTGTCGGGCTTTGTTATCGCATTCAGCTGGCGATAGTCCCCACAAGGTCTTATATCTCCATTCTTTTTAGGAACTACATGGAGCGGACTAGCCCACGCGCTCTTTGAAGGACGACAGATGCCCAGTTCCTGCATGATGCGAAATTCTTCTTTAACTTTTTTATACCTGTCAGGTGGCAACGGGCGCGCTTTCGCGTGCACGGGCGGGCCAGAGGTCTCGATATAGTGGACGACATCGTGTTTCGCAGTTTCTCGGAATGACGCTGGTTTAGTGATGTCCGGATACTTTAACAATAAATCCTGATATGGATGATTTACATCAATAGTTTTAACACTAGGTTGAGATACATTGACAACAGATGCCGAAACATTCAATTCTGTAGTTTTATCTATTAATTTACGCGCGTTTAAATCAACTAATAGTTTGTGGTACGCTAAAAAATCGGCGCCCAAAATTGGTTGTTTGACATCTGCTACAACGAATTCCCAACGATAAGGTCGGCGTAAGTTTAAGTTTAACACTATTGTCTTGGTACCGTAAGTTGCGATTTCATTGCCGTTAGCTGCGTATAATTTATATTCACTACACTGATTTAGACGATCTTTTCTCACGGCTGGTAAAACAGACACATTGGCACCGGTGTCAACTAAAAATCTAAGTCCGGAGTTACTGTCTGACACACACAAACGATTGAATGAAAAAACGGTACAGACCTGAAGACCCTCGGACTGTACCTCGCTGCTCAGTTTTCCGGCTGTGTTGTTTTCCACGCGCAAGGCTTCGTACACCTGTTGGCCTTTTCTCGGAACCTGTAATGGTAAAAGCATAAGTAGTTCTCCTTCCGGGGACGGCAGGGACTGCTACGGCGCCTGGACTGTGAACGACGCCGGTTGCGATCAGGGGCGCGGGACCGCGACCTCTGCTGATCGATCCGGTCCACGGTAGCCTTTATTTTAGCCACCTCAGCTCTCAACAGGGCCAAGTCATAGGCGGTAGTAGATGCTGGCACTGGCACGGTGTAGGTAGCGGTGGCGGCATAAGAAGGCCGCACAGCCTCCATGACGTTATCTGCAACTGCTGCTAGGTTGTCCAGGTCCTTGGAGTCGGACACAGTTAGCACGGCTCGGACTTGTGTCGGAAGACGACCCTGCCACAAGACGCGAAGGGTTTCATCAGGAACCTTGTCAGTAGCGAGCTCACGCATCCGCCGAAGCAGCTGAGATGGTTTCTGGTCGCCCAGCTCTAGCTCGCTCATAAGCTTCTCGATCTGCCTCGACATTGACTCCTCATAGATGTGGAGTAGCCGAGCTTTGAGTGCGTCGTACTTGTAGGTAGGAGGCGGGTTGAGTAATATGTCCGTCACTTGCGCGATAACCTCCTTACTTAGCTTAGACACGACCAGGTCAAACTTCGCCTCATCACTCAACCTCTGAGGTGCGAGGATAGCTTCCGTGCGTACGAACCATACGCGTGGCTGGTCCGTCCAAAAGTCTGCGAGGCGAGACTGTAGGGACACTGCATCTACACCTGGCGCCATAATGGGCGGTTGCGCAGGTGGCTGGATGTCTTGAACGGGTGGCACGTTAACAGGCGGCACGTTCTGTGACGTAGGCGGAAACGGCGCACTCATGTTACTATATCTATTGTCCACCGATCACAACCACGCGAATATTGCCCACTACTGCATTAACATCACATAGACCACTTCGGTCATCTTGATCACGTCGGGGTCACCAGTTTAGGAGCTGACTCCATATGGGTGCCTATTGGTGACCATAATGAAAGATGAAATCTTTTACTAATATATTTATTATAGCGGAACGTGCCATACAGTTGGCGGGCAACTAGTGACTGGTTGAAAAATCTTATTCACTACATAATATAGTTACAATACAACATTGCGAAGTTTACATGTGTGTGCGCAGCACACCTACACCAGTTTCATAGCTCAGATGAGTATATGAATAGGTTCTTGTGAAAAAGTACTATAAATATCAAAGAAGACAAATTTTAAACACGGATTTATTTTTATTTTAACTATGAGTAGAACTGCATTGATAGAATCTTGAAATTTATCTGTATAAGCCAGTAATAAAACCGATCTAAACGTAAATTTCGTAGTAGGTATGCAAGCAACCCAAATTAGATCCACGCCGACTCCACTCATATTTTAACCGCAATTGGAAATTTCAATTTACCGCGTTTTAGGTGATGACGAATAAGGTCGCAAGGAAACCTGCATATCTGAGAAATTAAAATGTGAATTCGATCATCCCGCGTTGGAGTCAACTTAATCAACCAACCAAATGAATACCAACGTAAAATAGCAGCCTAAGATCATAAGTTGAGTGTTGAGAACCGGGACCCTTTTCACCATTCCATCCATGGAGGTTCCAAGGCATTCCATCTTAGTCTTCAGGAGTGACAATGCATCTGCACTTTCATTTTTAATCGAGAATATACATCAGTGACTTATAACAACTTCAGCTAACCAAAGAAAAAACATTTTCATTTGCCAACGATATTGCATTATTCTCCAGTGATAATAGTTTGAGGGAGGTCTTAGATAGTGCTCAAAGCAGTTTTAGTAATTGCTGCTTCTGGTAACAAAGTAATGTGTTTTCATTAAACATTACCAAACCAAAATACAAAACCTTCACACTTAGGACGAGACAGAAGCCTCCTCCCTCCCTCTCCATCACAGCCAACGTTTGCAACCCTAAGCCAACTATTTGCCATTGTCTCGCTATACATTCTGCTTCCAGCTCCTTCAAAAGTGTCATTGTCAAGGCCAAGTCAGAACAAATCGGCAGAATTGGCGAGAAACTGGTTCGTCTTCCTTCGGGAACACGTGCATTCTGGTTTCTCGCCAAGGCTGTCTAAGGGAATTTCTGCCAGCCATCTCTCCCCAGGTAGAGCACAGGTAGAACGACTCACTGGCCCAAGAACTGGGCTCTCTCTTTGCATTCAACTCGACGCTTGATGACGGGGGGCATACCGCCGACCATCCCGCAGTGTGAGTGCTCCATGCAGGATGTGCTGTTTACCCAACGCTAGATGCGCAGAGCACTCCTCTCCTTGGACATCAACAAGTCGAGTTGGCCTGATGGCGTCTCTCCTATTGTGCTGAAGACGTGTGCTGCAGAGTTGGCACCGGTTTTAACGCGTCTTTTCTGTTACTCCTACTCCCTAGGCGTAGTCCCGAAATCATGGAAGACAGCCTTAGTGCACCCGATCCCTAAAAAAGGTAACTGCTCTGATCCGTTTAACTATAGGCCTATCGCCATCACCTTCTTATTCTCTAAAATAATGGAATCCATTATTAACAGCCAGCTCATGCGGTACCTTGAGGAATACCAGCTGTTTGGTGACCGCTAGTACGGTTTCCGTCACGGTCACTCTGCTGGTGATCTTCTGAGTTACCTAACTCATAAATGGGCGGAAGTGATAGAGTCTATGGGGAAGGCGTTAGCCGTTAGTTTGGACTTCGATCGGCTTTGGCACAAAGCACTTCTAAAGAAGCTTCCTTCCTATCGGCTGCCTGATAAATTGTGCAACTGGATCATCGGTTTTCTTGCTGATGGGAGCATCAAGGTCGTAGTAGACAGTGCATGCTCCGATTACAAGCCCAACGCTGGTATTCCACAAGGCTGCGTGCATTCACCAACGCTGTTTTTCTGCATATCAATGACATGTTGCAAATCGGAACATTTATTGCTGACGACAGAACTGGTGATGATTTGTACACCGGTCGAGCTAATATTTCTCGGGAAAACGTCGCCGAGTACTGGAACAAACTTATGTCTAAAGTCGAGACTTTTTTGAACAAAATCTCGGACTGGGGGCGACTAAATCTAGTCTAGTTTAATCCCTAGAAGATATAAGTTTGCGCGTTTAGAATCGCTTCATCTTATCTTTTCAGTTTCAAGGCACTCCCCTTGTTGCCTTTGCCAGTATCGCAATCCTCGGCGTCGACAAAATAAGTGACGTGCAGTTCCGGGGTCACCTGGCAGAGAAGGCCAAATTAGACTCTAAAAAGCTTGGCGTACTCAGCAGAGCGAGACTGTATTTTATGCCGGCTCACCGCCTGCAACTTAACAAGGCGCAACTTCGACCGCACATGGAATATTGTTCCCATCTCTGGGCTGGAGCCCCTCAGTGCCAGATCCTTCCATTTGATTGCATCCAGCGCCGAGCAGTTTGAGTCGTCGGCGACCGAGCTCTTTCCGATCGGCTTGACTCAATGGCACTACGAAGAGGTGATGCATATCTTTACGTATTACAAGGGGGTGCTCTGAGGAATTGTGCGACTAATTCCAACTGCACAATCACAAACCCATCCCCTTCCATCACTGTACGATTTAAAAGAAGTTTTCTACCTTGCACCTTTTCTTTGTGGAATCAGCTAATGGGCGGCGTTAATATGTCTTACCATCAGCTGAGCCGTATGCTCGTTTGTCCCTCTCCTATAAAAAATATAAGAGGGTACTGCATTATCGCGACGGGGACGCTGGTTTGTAGCCGTGGCTTGGTCACCCGCCGTAAATTAAGAAAAACCCACATGACTGACCCGATGTGTAGGTCCGGTCCGAGGTGACCACTCAGAGTGGGCTTACCGAGGCCATTTCAAATGTTTGTTGGTGAGCCCAGGCAAGTGTGATGTCCTCTCCCCCTACCGCTGCTGCCAAATTGGAGTCACGAAGGAAGAGGAGTGTTGGTATGGCGCACCGCCACTCACCCTTTCCTTCGCGCCTCTGACGGGGCCGCATCGTTGACACAGTGGTGCTCGGGATGCGGCGGGAGAAGAGTGTCGGTATTGCTGGTGCCGCTCTCCCTATTATCCGCATCTGAGTCTTGGTTGGCAGTGGAACCATAGATCAAATCCGTCACTCGGATCGGAAAGGCTAGAGCTTCTGAGTGCTTCTTTTTTCTGGGCTCATGGCTTTTATGCATCGGACACAGGGGCGTCCGTTGCACAGGTGAAGTTGGAGGTCGCGGAGGAAGGTGCATCATGTGTTCTGGTGAGCCTAACAGAGGAAGAGCAGTCTTCTCTCGAAGAGGAGCCATGGGGTGGCCGGTGCTGGTGGAGCCGCGGATGTGTGTGAAAGCATTAGCAAGGCCCTGCAAATAAGTGACAAATTTGGAACACCATGAGGTTTTATTCGGTGCGATTCCGACATAATCCGTCCTTGTACGAGTACTTGTGCTAGTACGCGAAGGCATTTCCCCAAATTAAAGAAAAAAGTCCACGGAGTCCAGTATTCGGTCACTTGTTGCTCACAGCAGTAACACTTCTGGTACGAATTTAGTTTTTATGAGGATGTGAAGGAGGCAAAAGAGTGTGTGTCAAATGGAAGTCCGTAATCTCTGCCTACCCCTTTGGGTGATAGGCGTGAGTGTTTATATATTATGTATTTACATGTTGTCACGACACTATTTCACGTATACCTGCTTATGAATTGTGCGGCACCCAACCAAAACTATCTTGATGCGAAGTTGTTCGTATAAAATCTCGTGAACACTTCTCTATCTAATCCGCATTATGGGGTGAATCTTTTCATACATAATTCGCCCAAACTCTTCAACTAAATGTTTTATTGCAAGTTTCTTTTTTAAGACATCAAAGAGTGAGACACTTCTTTCTTTATCTCTCGGTGGACCATGCTGAAATTTGCTATAAACGCGGTACACGTAGGCGTTTGAAAATCCGAAAAAACAGAAGACTAGCAAACAATTCGTCAATTTGAACAGTACCCCACAACCCTCCCACAATCGCATTTATTATCACTGCAACATTTTCATCTTTTTCTGCCACTCTTTTTAAATCTCCTCATAATATTTTATAAAAAACAAATTTATGAAATTCAAGACTTATAATTTTAAAGTGCGACCTATAAAAATAGTCAGTATTATTTTTATATGGAAGAAATCGAAGCCTTTACACTAAATCTTTCAAGCGGTAATTATTTGTAGAAAAAACGACAAATTCCCAGTGTCAAATAATAATACAAAATTTACTAACAATATATTATATATTACTTTACAATTAACATTTTTTAAACATCACTTTATACAATTGACTGGACAACAATTGTCTGGGGCGATCACCACCAGCCACTGGAGTAACCACCGGCGGAGTAGCCGTACCCGCTTCCTAAACCGCCGCCTAATCCACCACCGTATCCACCGCCGTATCCACCGTTGTAACCGACAGAGTAGCTGGGGACGGATACTACTTTGTTAACGGACACAACTTGTGGCACGGAGACGACCTTGTTTACTCTGACTACTTGTGGGACGCTCACAATCCTGGGCACGTTGACGACCTTGTTGACGGAGACCACTTGAGCCGCGGGCGCGGAGTAGCCGCCTATGTCAGAGATGCCGCCTAAGGCAGAGACACCGCCGTAGCCGGAGTAGCCGCCGCCCACTGAGTGCAGCCCGCCGAGGAAGCCGCGCTTCTCGCGCACGCTCCCGCCCGCCGCACAAGCCACCAGGCACAGCACCGCGATCTGTATCCACATAAACATTTAATTAATAAAAATATTAAAATAGTAACTCTTACTGTATCTAACGTGGCAGAGTTACGTTGCAGCTATATTATGGTTGCAGCACAATGGGTGACCGGATCACCATGGCAAAATTCCAATAATTTATTACCGTTGACAAGTTTTTCCAGAGGACAATGATTCCAACCAGGAGTGAAGGTAAACTGCTGATAATAAAAATATCAGAGCTGGTACAAGACGAAATATAAAGTGTATGTGAGGAATTCGGCGCCCACTGGCGGTCCACCATTGTGCGATTTAAAAGAAAATTTCTTGCTCGCAACACTTCGTTGTAAAATTTTCCTGATTCCAATATGACTAAGGTACGTTCAAGAAAAGAGCCTACCCCTTTTTAAAGGGCAGCCAACGCATCTGCTATTCCCCTGGTGTTTCCCCAGTTGTTCATGGGCGTCCATTGCCACTTAGCATCTATCAGGTGATCCGCATGCTCGTTTACCGTTCTCCTACACAAAAAAAATGGATACTACACAATTGCTTACCAGCCAAGTGCGGCAAAAACAATGAGCATGTAAATTTGTTCAAATTTGTTCAACAAGTTCCTGGATGTATTAAAGATACACCAAGGAGATATTAAGGCGCCTCATAGCTTTATTTGACGCTGTATAATCTTCTTTAGTGCAGCCAGAGCCAGAATAAGCAGACCAGTGACCAGAAGTAGTGTGCGGTGTGAGGAAAGTGACCACATGATTACCAGCCAATGAGAGCTAACAATCTTACGCTCACTAGATGTACGCAAAGTGTCGTCATCATTTTAAAGTTGCGATTTAATTGTAAGCTTTCGGTTTCTAGTGCATTTATGTACACGAACAATGCCTCAGTGCTGTATTTTTTATTTTATTTTTTGCAAATTTTTATCTTTTTCATATTTTTTTTACTTTTATATGTATTCGTAGTTTTGTTAATCTATTCCTTATTTAAAAAACATATATTACTCTTCACTTTTCTAACAAATTAACTTTCCCCACTATGAGCTATATCACACGTTTCTATAAAATCTGACTTAAAAATAGTCTTGGCAACAACAGTGAGTAAATTTGGCACTATCTACAGACCTCAGTAATTTTTCTCGGTGCCATTTAGTTGTTTGTATTAATTTGTATGATAAATGAATAAAAAATCCATTTTCACTCAAATTCAAGTGTGTTCAGGCAGAATGATCTTGATATAGTATAATTTAACGGAAATGAAAGCGATAAAGATGATTTATTTTAATATTAAACACTTCATAAAGATTTCACTTCATAAAGATCGATTCCGTTTGTACCCCACAAACGGAATCGATCTAAAGCTTGAAATCTATCAATTGTTATGTAAACTAAATCAAGTTATCACTTTCTATAAATCCACAAATCTAATACTCACGAAGGCTTTCATGGTTGAGTTGACGGTTAGACGTACTGAAGAGTGATATTGAGCTGTGCACGGTGAATCTTTCGCACCAATATATATATCAACGATGCTCTATGTTGCGCAACGTGTCCTCGCCGACGAATGCCGCATAATATTTTGTTTGTGTCATGTTGTATTCATAATTTTATCAATGAATTATCTTATCAACCGCAGCCATGTCACAAATATATAAAAGAAAGTTAATGGTAACAGATGCAAGGGCTTTTTTCCACCCAATGGTACTACTATGTTGGTGCCACTCTCCACAACCAGGAGTACGTTTGGGCAGGTACCACTGTTACCTGTTTTTATTTTTATTGCTCTTTTCCAGTCTGAAGAATATAGAGAGCTAATATAATTATAGGCTGTAAGGCATTTCATCTTAGTCTTTTGTGTTGACAACAAATCAATAAATAAAAAAGGTAACATTACTTATTTTATCATTACTTTTATTATTTCATTGTATCAATAAATTGTGTTATCAACTGCAGCCTACTTACTTGTAGCTCTTTGGTTCTCTTATGAATAGCCATATTGGCAGTGCAAAGCAGTGCGGCTTCTTACCTGCTCAAGAGCAAGTCTGGATACTGCCATGTCTGTGGACAAACAGAGTGCGCCCATTTCATTGTACTCGTATAGAAGTAAGTGAGACGAAGGAGCAGTATTACAATTAATTGTAAGTGGATATCGTTGCGAGTCCAATTTTAACAGAGAGTTTAATCGAAGGATTCAATTTGAATGCTGCGGCTGGGCAGTGTTCCGGAGATTAAGCTTCTCGTCACTTATACCTCAACTTGAAAACAAGATTGTACAATCAATGCGTGTTGCCAGTGATGACTTATGGATATGAGACGTGGTCCTTCACTGCTGGGCATACGGGAAAGCTCAAGGTAATCTGAAGTGGCAATTGTTCGGCCATATAGCTCGAAGAACCATCACCCGATGGGGAAGCAACAAACGAAGGTGAAGTGTGGGGAGGCCCCCATTAGAGTGATGACCTGGTAAGCGATGCAAGACCGTGCTTTGTCATATTCCTGGGGGAAAGCCCATGTTCAGCAGTGGAATTGTGAAGGGCTGTAATGATGATAATGATAAGTAATATTGGGAAAGAGCGTGTATCGTGTGATATTAATTGTATGGTCGATACACTAATTATTTTACATGCTATCCACTAATACTGATCGATTAAATAACAGATGATGGCGATTCTGGCAAATATTTATAGCTCTCTTTTTTATAGAATAAGTGTGACCAACGAGTATTCAATCTGCCTGATTGCAACATGCCTTGTTTCTTACACTCATTACATGTAATACGGCAGCATTGAGCTGCTATTTCACGCTTGTATTCTGTGAGATCATGTTCCTCCCCCGAATTAGCCAATCCATTCGTAGTACAACAATACTATAGCTGTTGCATGGCTCCACCACGTATAAATTATGTATATAAGTTAAGCTTTAAAACATATTTTTTTTTAAAATTCGCTGACAAATATACTACTTTTAATATCGCTATTTTATATACCATAAATTAGTAACATCATAACTAAAGTACTCAATTTAACGGTCTCGTTAACAGGCGATTCTGGCTATAACTTATTCCATACCGCACATATAGTTATGTTACCGAAAACTTTCAATCGATCCCCAATTATTATTAAGAATCAAAACATGTGAATATTCTTGCCGCCCACTTTACAAAGTGTGGTCTTTTGTGTATAAAGTTAGTTGTAGGAGTCTTATGTGCAGTCTCTTAGCTTACGGCGGGTGACCAAGCCACGGATACTAAGACCGTGCCCCCGTCGCGACAAGGCCCTCTTGTATTTTTTTATAGGAGAGGGGGCAAACGAGCACGCGGCTCACCTGATGGAAAGTGACTACCATCGCCCATGAACAACTGCAATATCAGGGTAATTGCAGGTACGTTGGTGGCTATTTTAAAAGATGTAAGTTCTTTTCTTGAAGATCCCTACTACTTACTAATATGGCGACTGTTGGCTGACTTTAATATCTTTTTATTTTATTTTTATCTTGCGACCCGGCCGGGGTTGATCTAGTTAGGATCTCATAATGTGACGTTATTTAGATTTAAGATGATAAAAAACTATTTTTTTAGAAAATATTAGATTCTTTAAAATATTCTCTGTTTTTAGGATTTAATATATCTTAGATACCTTCTGGCATTGTTCTCTATTTGTTGGTAAAGTTTCAGCACAGTTGGATCAGCCAGTCCAAAGATTAGCTCGGACAGACAGACAGACAAATATACAAGTGGTAAAATTAAGCATTTGGTGCAACCCACTTCAATATGAATGAAATGAGAACATCAGCATTGTGGTAGGAGTCAATTGAATACGCATTTTGATTAAAACTACTTTTACAGATTTTATCGCGTTTAATTTATTTCGCGACTTTTCAAATGCGTTTCAGCATCCATGGTCAAGGGGACTGAGGTGACTGACATCTCGATGTCAGTGATAAGCCGGAGTACCTGCAGTTTTCTAATTATTAATATATGGTCTGATCTACGCAGAATGAACCTACTGTCTTCAAGTCTTGCAGTGGTATGCTCGGGTTTAGTTTTAATTTTATTAATTACAGAGTCCAAAGCAGTTGTTAGTACCCAGCCTCCTTCTCTATTTAAATAAGGATGTTTTTTTAACTTCAATAGCCTCACGTATCATCTTTGGTAGGAATCGATGTTAGCTCAGATCGACAAACACCCGTGTTGTATTAAGTTTTTGTTGGAATCTAACCTCTAAGTTAGATGTTAATGACAGCACTTGATCACATTTTCGAAAGCCTGCTTTTTCTTGTGGCAGTGCTTCTTTAGTTTTTGGTGAAAATCTCACAAGGAGAATTCTTACCAGCAGTTTAAACGACGAACATAACAGTGATATCGGGCAATAATATTCAAGCATATCAGGTGATTTTCCTGGCTTAGGAAGTGCGATCACATTAGCTTTTTTCCATTGAGGTGGTAGCTTACACTGTGTGACCACGCAGGGGAAATAAGCACACAGACAAGACAGAGTTACAAGGCCTAGGTTTTGTAGAAATTCTGGTATAATTCCATCCCCTCCAGTGGCTTTACCCGTATTTGTGGACTTGAGAGCTGTCATAAGAGGAAAGTCTTGCGCAATTCCTGGAGTTCTCGTTTTACGATACGTCTGAAATTTTTAGGTACCGGTGTTCCATTATTTTTAAGCACAGTGATATTTTGTTTGGGTTCATAGCATGTTTGGTGAAATGGGGCTGCTAGGCTGCACCGAGTTTTTGCATTTTACTCCATGCTTTCCGACTAGATTTCGGGAAGTCTGTCTCCGTTTTAGTTTTCTTCCAGCGCTCCCGTGTCACGTGATCAACGTGTCCTATTCGTTTTTCAGCTATTTCAGGATCTTCGGTTTCTTCCAAAGCGTATATCAGATCATCGCATTCTCGGACTCATCCAGGAATGTATTTCTTTCGGTAGTCTCTTGGAATTTCGGTAGGCTCTTTTGGCGGCTTTGAGTAACATTTTGGTGAACCTGTAGTAATTTTTGACAGCAACAGGAATTCTTCCGATCACTTCGACCCAGTCTTTGTAGGCTATTCAGTTGGCTTTTCGTAGATTCCAGAGTTATACCGGGAAGCTGTGTAATATCGGTATGGTAATACCTATAGTTATTAGGGACGGTCTATGTTAGCTTCTGGGGAAGCAGGATAGTACAACTTTATTTGATGGAAGTGGTGTGTTCTTCTAGTTGTTGTGACGAAACACAGATCTGGATCGGTGCTTGATTCCCATCGTCAGATGCTCGTCAGAGCGATAAGATGGTTTTTGATTGCTATCGTACAGTAGATAAAAGTTGTGTGCGTTTGCCCATATTAGCATTACATTAACTGGCCAATCCATTTTGGAGGCACATACACAATGTATACAGTGAGATTTCCTACTTTTGTAGCCACGTAGATGGAGCCGTTTATAGGTAGGTAGGTTTACAATGTTAGTATTCACGTATGATGCTCGCCCTTGTTTCGCATGCAGCTTTGTGAAATTAGCTCAAAACCCGGGATAGTTAGTTTGTGACCAACATTTTCGCTGACGTGCGTTTCCTGGAGTAGGAGGACATCTACCTTGTGCTTTTTTGTTAATTGACTGAGGAATTCTATCTTTGCTTTCAAGAGGCCTTTTACAGTTATTTGAAGTACATTCAAAGTTTTCCGACTGATCGTCGTCCGTCACTTTGGTCCTCAAAGGACCATTTTTTGACATATTTGAATTATGCATTGTGAGCATTTGATGCTTAGTTGCAGGGAGGTGCCAGTAATTTTCGTGGGCGTTTGGCGACCAAAGTTGTTCATTTAACACCACCCAGGGATCATGTGTGGTTTAAGGTCTTCCACGGACGCGAACTACGTTGCTCCCCATGGGTGTTGTTAGTGGCTGTTGATATAAGCACAAAGTTAAAGTCAATTAGTACCTTAAAACTTTTTCATATTGGATCTTACACCAAGTAGTTTTAATGTAACATTTTAAGTACACAACAGTCACAGCAAAAGACACAGAAACGAGCTGCTGCGCCGCACCAGAGAGCTATATTATACAACTATTATATATATATATATATATATATATATATATATATATATATATATATATATATATATATATATATATCCTATACCTTTAAACGAGCAATTATCTGAATCTCGGAAACGGCTCCAACGATTTTCATAAAATTTAGTGTCCAGGGAGTTTCGGGGGCAATAAATCGATCTAGCTAGGATTTATTTTTAGAAAATGTCCTTTTGTCCGTGTTTTCAGGCAATAAAAAACTGCTACAATATAAGAAGGTAAATTTTGACAGACTACTAACGATCGCAATAGGGGTTCGGAGTTCCGTGGTTCGCGTCCCGTCTTGGGTCCTACTTTTTTTCCTTTTTTTCAAATTCCCTTCTTTTGTGAGAAAATCTATTATTTCAAGCCCTTTTTTTAGTAATATTTAAAAATAAGAAAAATTTTAATTAAACTAATTGCACTCATGATTTTCATTCAAATAACCAGTTCAGTTTATTTTATTATGTCAATAAGATCAAAAAATATTATTCATGTAATTTGTATATATATATATATAATTAGTTTCATCACATTTATCTTCATTTCTTTTAATTTTAAACTTTGCAAAGCAGATTATTTATTTCATGCACCTGAAAGCAATAAGTGAATATCTCTTTACAACCTTAAATTACGTTGGATACCTACTTTGCGAGACCTGTGCGATCTAACGTAGTTGTTTCTACGTCTTTCGCTTTTGCTGTTGTCTACTTAAAATTTTACATTAAAACTACTTGGAGTAAAATTAGTTACCTTTAAACGATCTTGCCATCTTGATAAGAGAGTATTTGACATTAAAAATACAAAAATTTAGTAAAAAAATATATATTTGTATAATATTCTACTCAATAACAAAGTAGTAACGAAAACCTAAAATAAAACTTCAAAATCACATTTGAGTAAGTAGACTAGGCTCATCACCAGCTGCTTTCGTAACCTTGGCTGTTTGCGTATCCTTGACCATTTCCGTATCCTTGGTCATTTCCGTATCCGTATCCGTTTCCGTATCCTTGCACATTTCAGTATCCTTGGCCACTTCCGTATCCGTATCCATTTCCGTATCCGCCGTAGCCGGTTGATAAGGTAGGAGCAGACACTACTCTGTTCACTGATACCACTTGAGGAACAGACACTACTTTTCGAACGTTCACAACTTGGGGCACGGTCACAACCCTAGGTACGTTGACAACTCTGTTGACGGTGACAACTCGTGCTGCGGGAGCGGAATAGCTGATAGCTGGACCGGCAGAGTAACCAACGGCTGGCCCAGTGGCGTAGTTGGCTTGACTGGAATAGCCGATGGCAGGAGAGGAGTAGCTGATGGCAGGAGCCGAGTAGCTCACAGCCTGAGCATTGTAACTGGGTGCAGAATAACCGCCGTAACTGGAACCATACGACAAGCCTCCAGCGGAGTGCAAACCGCTAAGGAAGCCGCGCTTCTCACGAACGTTTCCAGCGAAAGCGCACACCGCCAAGCACAAAACTACGATCTGTAACAAACAATGTTATGTTTAGTTAAAATATGTACATTCCGTTACCGTTACTCGTACAGCCTGTTAAAGTACATGCTGGATGGAAGCCTCCCCCCATAGATTGCCTTACAGTCGGGCTTGGCCAGTGGTTCGGCGATTGATAACAAAAAATTTGCAAGACGCTGCTGCCCATCTTCTGATTTGTTTCTTAGTAGTGGATACTCCTACACCGCCACTACTCGGTAAATGTACATTCAGTGAAACTAATTTGAAGGTAGTCGGACCAAAAATTAATATTCAAAAGCTGAAAGTTCACCTCAGTTTCTCCGTGACCATGGGTGCTGTAAAGCTTCGATGATCACAGAAACGTCGGGAATTAACAAGTTTAAATTAAACGCAATAAAATCCGTAGAATTAGTTTCATTTAATGAGTGGTATTTGCGTAAATATAAGGAATAATTACATACTCATTCAAGTACTCATATAATATCAATGGTAACAAATAAATAAAAATTATTATATTAAAGCGGCCAGTATTTATTATATCCAGGATATATAAGAATATATAGATATGATTATAGTGTACAGTGTATACGCAAAGGTGTACTCTCTATCTCAATCTCATAGCGCGATCGGAAAATATCCGACACGATCGGAGAAAGATTAGGCGGAGGATCAATGGTTTTACATGCTTTCCGAGGCACTGGGGTGTGACACCAAGAACTTTATGACTCCGGGATGCTATAAAGAAATACTTTTCAGAAAAAACCAACGACTGATTTTGGCTCTACCTGAGTTTTAAACCCTGGAACCACTAGAATAACAAGGCAATTAAAAATAAAATTAACATTAAAAACAATAAATAACTATTGGAATAAATATTGCATTTAATCCAAAAATTTTAACCAGCATACGAATGTAATAGATAATGGCACTCAACTCACTTTTTTATATTAACTGTTGTATAAATTATCAAGTTCAAAGCGACCATTAAATGTTGTTCCTACATAATTAATAATACAATAATTTTAACTTTAAAACTTGATAATACGGCGTGATAATCTTTTACAATATTAATTTGGTTTATACAATAACGCAATAATATGCCCGAGTAACGACCATGTCAAGTAAAAAATATTTATCTAATCTTTCCTTAAATCACTGTTTATGACCAAATATTTATATGACAAATATTTTTTTTTCTGAGGACTAAGATGGAATTCCTTGTTACTAATAAAAAGGTGTCTCCGGTTGTCTAAACTCACCGTATGAAACACAACAGCATTAAGCTGCTATTTTACGCTGGTATTCAGTGAGATCGTGGTCATTCCCCAGTCGAGAGTGCTACAATTATAATATAGCTGCAGCATGGCTCTGTCATCTTTTTAAAATATGTATATCACTTAGTAAAGAATTACAAAAACAACGCATAGGCTTTCTATGTAGGTATTCAAAAATTAAAAATAGCTAACTGTGAGACGATACTTGCCTATTGCAGCCTATCGCATTTCCACTACTGAACTCTCCAAATTAATGCCATAAAGCATGGAACTGAGCATACATCCAACTTCATGCATCTCATAGCAGGTCGTCACTTCATTTTGTTGGGTTAGTGATTGATCGCCCTACCCTGAAATTTAAAGCTCGGGTCGCTCTACATTTCGGAGTAGGGCGGCCCGGACGAGGCTTTATATTAGGATCAAAAATATGGAATGGAATCTATCCGGGTATCATTTTGATTTTTCCATAACTGACGTATTATCATTACCAGATTTACAGCCACAAAATTATTTTCTCACTATCATAGACCGATAGGGCGGCAATCCGACACGCCCACAGAGATCAGACGTATGACCAACCGCTTACGAGCTTTCCAAGACACGAGATGCCGCCACCTTCATGACTCCGGGCGGCTATTGAGTATTCCTTGGTAGTAAAATCCAACAATTTATCTTAGCCCGACCCGGGTACGGGCCCGCGACCTCACGATTAGTAGTCTTTACAAGACGAAGGCAGTGTTGCACTGATACTAGGAATCAAGTTCGATTGTTAAGTTGCTGAGTAGACATAAACAATTAATTTAAAATAAGACAGACACAAAATGGATACTCACAAAGGATTTCATGGTGCTCTTAGGCGGTTGGTTTCACTGGAGAGAAGATGTCAAGTGACGTATGGATAGTCTGACACGCTACTGTATATATATCTTATTAGGGCACTGTTTCGCAACGCGTCCTCGCCGGCTGTGGTCATCTTTGATTAATTAATTAGGTTCCATGGATAATTTATGGCTATTAACTGTAGTTTACTGTAATATCGCTAACATTCGTCGCATAATTATTAGCATAATAAATTAGAAAACGTTCCTTTGCACTGTAAAATTCTGTTTGCACACAATTTGCCCTCAGCTATTGCAAGAGCTCATTTACCACGTGCTCGGCGGTGAAGGAAAACATTGTGAAGTACCTACACGTCTGGGGAGTAAAATATTTCGGGGGAGTGCAAAGTTTAATTGATACATAACTCTTGTAAGTGGAGCATAATATATTCTTAGTCTGTCAAAAATCCTCTCAGAAATGACAGGAGGCCAGTGTACAGAAGTATAAGGTATATAAGTTGTAACTTAACTTTTATATATGTTTTATTACTTTTATTTATATATTTGACGGCTCCGTGACGTAGTGGCTTAGCAATGAGTTGCAACGCTAATGGCCGCGGTTTCAAATCCCGCATAAAACAAGTTTTTGTAAGGCCTACAAATGATTGTTCTGGGTCTGGATGTTTATCCTTGTGAAATTAATTTATTTTACTGCTCCCACGATACAGACGAAAATCCTAGTGTGGAGGTAACGTTTTTCTAAAACAAAACAATTATATTCTCAGAAAGCTGAGCGTATGTAAACGTGAATTCATATCAACATACCTATTCATCGGTAATACGATAGCACAAGTGCAACTGCAACGCGTCTTACCTTGACAGTTCCGTATTAGAAATTAGACCATAGCATGTCAACGACGCTTTTCCTTCCTGCGACATGAAGACTCTTACGGTCTATCAACAGTCTACTGCTGAACAGCTTTACGTGGTAGAGCCATTATGCAGTTATTTAGTAGTATAGTTGTAGCACGCATTGGTCGGCTCGACCGGAGAAGGACCACGCTCTCACAGAATACCAGCGTCAAATAGTAGCTTAATGCTGCTGTGTTTCGTATGGTGAGTGTAGAGAACTAGAGACCTTTTTTTACTGGAAACGAGGCATTCCATCTTAGTCCTCACGGGTGACAAGGCATCTGCATTTTGATTCGTAATTGAGGATAGATGTTGATGTACATGGTTCTGATCCTGATGGTAAGTGGTTACTGTGGCCCATAGAGGCCACAGTAACCACTTACCATCAGGTGGACTGTGTACTCGTTTGTCACCCTAACCTATAAAAAAACATAGGCCTAGTAGAGATTGCCTCATAGAGAGAAGCATTAAGCTGTTATTTTACGCTGGTATTCTGTGAGAGCTTGGTCCTACTCCGATCGAGTCGACCCATTCGTGCTGCATCCACAATATAGCTGGAGCATGGCTCTACCACGTAAGAAAAAGGTGGATTGGCAACCTAAGATTTTTAACATTTTAAGTTATTACCAGGAACATATGCCCATGTACCGGTTCATTTCTTTTTGATGCCTCTAACGGCACTTTTAGAGGTGTAATGTCTGATACAGATATCCGTTAGCTAAGCAAGGAGGTTGAGACAAATCTTCCATTCAAAAGAGTCATTCCCCCTAAGAAGAAGTACGAAAAGAAAAATCCTAGTTTTAAAGTACAAATATACTTGTCTGTGGCGATGATTAAGACTTCCTGTTTGATTTCAGCCATACTTCATACTACAACTTCTCAATATTTTTTAATAAAATAAGAATGACAAAATGATACGAAGTCCATCTGATGGTATTTGAATCCTGTGGCCCTTGGAAATCTACACCTATTCTCGACTAATAATTAAAATGCAGATGCGTTGTCACCCCTGAGGACCAAGGTGGAATGACTCGTTTCCAGTAAGTAAAGTGTCTCCGGTTTTCTAAAATCACCATATGAAACACGACGTCGTAAAATAAGTATTCTGTGAATTGGAAACAATTACTCATCGAAGATATTATACTGCTAGAAGTATAGATATGCCCAATAACAGAGGCACTCGGTTGCCATATTGAAATCTATTCCCAACGATTATATAATTCAGACCAAAAAGGAAAAATAGACAGAACACCGTGTACATGTTCATGCGATGTCGAAACCATGTCCAATTTCTTGACACGCTCACCTCTTTCTTTATTAAATTGGTTATGTTTCGGGGGTGGTCTTATTTTTTTTATTAAATAAAGGTAAAAAACGAGCACACAATCCACCTGATGGTAAGTAGATGCTGTGGCCCATAGACATCTACATTTATCTTCATTTTAGAATCAAAATGCAGATGCGTTGTCATACTTGAGGTCTGAGATGAAATGCCTCGTTTCCAGTAAAAAGATTGTCCGGTTCTCTCTACACTCACCACCGAAACACAGCAGCATTAAGCTACTATTTACACTTGCATTCGGTGAGAGCATGGACCTACCCCGTTTGAGTTTTCGGGATGCAAGGGTAAAATTCTACCACTTTTAAAATATTTCTACCACGCAGAAAATTTTGGGGACAATAAAAATACTTTAACTAAAAAAAGTAAAAGTCGACTTCAAAGCACTATAAATATTAAAATAATTTCACATATTAAAGTAGAGTCTTTAATTTTTCTGTACACTGTACAATTTTTTTAAATTTTCTATTTGCTTTATAATATTCTGTAACAGGCCTCTTCTGGACCCACACATATGCACCAAAACCAACATGGTTGAGTTGTTTGAAGAAATTGAAATTATTTGAGTTCAATGGTTCGAAATGGTTTTATATGTATAATGTATACTTGAGTGCATGTTACAATAAGTTGAGCATGGTTTCGGGTCGGTTTTGACGTCACTTAAGTTACGTTGAGGTTGTAGGTATTGCAATACGTGGGTTATACTGAAATTTTTGCGTAACTCATTACTAAAACAATTAATATGTAAACTAATATATTTAACATAGAAACATATCGTATACATTTATACAATACAATACAATGACTTTATTTCAGGCATCAAGGACTTAAAAATTAAGAACATTGGCCCATAGCAATATATACCTTAACCTAAAAATATATATAAAATATAAATATAACACTATTTAGAGAACTTTCTTCTTTGGCGCGTCCCTGTATCGGCGAAATACTACCCCAGAGGGCCAGAAATCGGGAGCAAGGAATGTCTCTTTGTATTTTGCAGAAAGGACTACGTAGGATTTGAAGTTCGTGGACCTCTTAGACTCCAGACGCTGTAAATGTAAAGAGATCGAATCCTCTATGCGGCATCGGCTTCGTTCTTCCACGAAACGCAGGACGTCTTTTCCCGACGTACTTTTGTTCAAACGGGAGATGTAGAGCTGTATGGTGGGCTCCACAATACGCAGAGTTGTACTTGCGTTTATTTTGGCGGACCCACACTGGTTACAGACGGGTCTCGACCGACGTCTCTTCTAAACCAGAGTAAACTCGTCATTCTCTCTCTTCGTTTGGGTCACCACAGGAACTGATTTTACATCCACATTCTTTTGTTTTTTACCACATGAGGGTTGCGAAGATTTTCGAGCAACATCCGCAAACGTCTTTCCTTGTTGACAGGTTGGCTTCGGCTGAGGAGTACTCAAGGGTTCAGTCAAGGGCTGAGGTGGTGATGTAATGACGACCGAGGTCGCCCTAGTTTCACGGTCATCAACTCGCTGACAGACGATATCGTGTGACGGAGTCGCAATCATCGGTGAAATATGACTACTGTTACCGCGTGTCGTATTTACATTCTGCGACGGCGGTGAATTCGCTGATGTTGCAATTATGTTGCGCAACATAGTGACTTCGTTCTTCAGCTCAGTTGCGGCTCGTTCCGATTCTTCAAATTTGAAACGGAGGTCGGTGACTTCGGCTTTCAACGTGGTGATATCTTTAAACAATCTGGTCACGTCTACGTGATCGAACGTCACGGGAGGCAGCTTGTTGAGATCACGCGCGACGAAAGTTGGGATATCAGGATCAGTCTCATTGAACAGTCTGAAGATGTCTTGCAGGTCTTTCTTACCGCATCCATCTCTATGACGTGTGATAAGACGGATTTGGGTCACGGCTGAATCTGCTAACACCTTCTTCGCTTGGGTGATCTCGTCCTCAGTGACACCTGGTCCACAACGTCCAATTTTTGTTGAACAAAGACCAGGAACTCGTTCACTACGACGGTATCTGATCGTTTAGGTTGACACGCCATTTCGAATTATTTTCGCGCAGTTGGCATGCTTACGCTGCGAAAATATTGTAGGTTCGGATTAGAGCCGCCACATAATTATGAAGCGACTGTACTGACCGGCAGTAGAAACGCGATTTATGCCTGTCACACTCGTCCGGACGAAACTTGTCTGGGGGAAAAAATTCGCATTTTTTTGCCAACGCTCCTTGCTTGATTCAGTTTTGTTAGTTAGCTGTTGCATTCGAACACTCAAACTTCATGTCTTCTCTGGGTTCGCTTCAAAATGGGACTGACGAAGTTATTCCTTTTGGCTGTTTATGCGCCGGTAGCTTCGTCGTCCAGGGCTGAGCTGGAGGAGTTTCGGGAGAATGTAAGAGAAGTTCTAGATTTGGTTAAGGGAAACGAAAGAACTGTTGTATGTGGTGATTTGAATGGATGGGTAGGTATCGCTCGACCAGGATACGAGTCGGTGCTTGGAAAGTTTGGCGATAAAAGGGTTAATGATGCTGGCAAGCTTATACTGGCTGTATGCAAGGAAAAGGGTCTTCTTGTGACAAACACTATGTTTAATCACAGGAAAATCCATATGTACACTAGAGAAAGAAAGAATGAGAGAAGTATGATTGATTTGTTCCTGGTGGATAACCGACTGCGAAAACAGGTGATGGATACACGAGTGTTCAGGGGTTCTGACCTGGGAACGGATCATTATCTAGTAATTTCTAGATTTAGGGGTTTGTTCGCGGGTTGATGACAGTAACAGAACCACAGTCGGTCTGTCGCATCCGAAGCTGGAAGCTTCAGGAAGCGGATACTAGGGACAAATATCACACGAGAGTAGCCGAAAAGCTTGACACCATCGATGGCAGGAAAGAATGTGTGGAGAGAACATGGCAGAACCTTAGGGATGGAATGGTAAGTGCAGCGGAAGAAGTATGTGGAACGACAAAAAGAGGTAGTAGTAAAAGAAGAGATGCATGGTGGAATGATGAAGTGAGAGAAGCTGTAAAAAAGAAGAAAAACGCATGGTTAGACTACTTGGCCTCTAGTAACGATGAGCATATGAGAGAGAAGATGAATGAAAGATATAAGCTGCAGAAAGTTCATGCGAAAACATTGATTGAGGAAGTACGTGAAAGGTGTAGAATAGAAGCGGACGAGAGGTTGTCGCACAACTTTAGGGAAAACTCCAAACTCTTCTGGAAAGAGATTGGAAGGTCCCGGAGTGGTGTGACAGCCTTAAGAATGAACAAAGTGCTTTCGAGAACCAATGACATCCTCTCAAAAAAATCGGACGTCATGCAGCGATGGAGTGAATTTTATAGAGAAATGTATGCGTGTCATGATCTTAGTGAAGGATCCGGGGTGACGCCGTGACTGGCACGCCAGACACGGACCTCGATGACACTGAGGTCATCAGCATGAAAGAGATTGAACGTGCGATTCGAAGTTTGAAATGTGGTAAGGCTGCGGGACTAGACAGAGTTACTGCTGAAATGATCAAGTACGGTGGGCCTCGCGTCTGGGACAGCTTTCATCTGCTGTGCAATTTGTGCTGGCGGACGGGAGATGTCCCGGATGGTTGGCGATCCGCGGTCATTGTGCCTTTATATAAAGGTAAAGGTTCACATTTTGACTGCGGGTGCTATCGGGCGATCAGCTTGACCAGTTTAGCAAGTAAAGTTTACTCGAAGGTTTTGACACGTAGGATGCAAGAGAAATCGGAAAGATTCTTATGGGAGGCACAATGCGGATTTAGACCTGGAAGAGGATGCACGGATCAAATGTTTTTTCTCCGCAAGATCACGGAGAAACTTCTGAGTGTTAACCAGAGGATTTTCTGTGCTTTTGTGGATCTGGAGAAAGCATTTGATAAGGTTATAAGGAAGAAAATGTGGGAACTGTTGCCGGGATATGGTGTGGATGGTCGATTGCTAAGGGCTGTGCAGTCACTTTACTATGACTGTAAAGCCTGTGTGCGGGTAGGGCATGACCTGTCACCCATATTTAGCGTCCAAGCGGGCGTAAAACAGGGTTGTGTCATGTCTTCCTGGCTGTTCATACTGTATCTCGACAGCTGTTTAGAGAAGCTGAAAAATAGCTGTTTGGGTGTAAAATTGGGTGACATAAAAGTTAATTGTCTGCTGTATGCTGATGATGCAGTGCTTATTGCACCATCAGAAGCAGAACTGCAGGCATTAGTCACGTGTATGAAAGAGGAATGTGAAATTAAAGGTCTCCGTTTGAATGCTAATAAAACTAAGGTTCTGGTATTTGAAAAGGACGAAGAGAGAATGAAATGTGAAATATGGGTAAATCAGGAATGTCTAGAACAGGTAAATGAAATTGTATACTTGGGGAGTGCTTTCAGCCGGGATGGAAGATGTGATTTAGATGTGGATAGGCGTGTCGCTGCCGGAAACAAAGTCAATGGTACCCTGAATGCATTAGTAAAAAGGCAAGGCGTGGTGAAGAGTGCACGCCTTGCAATACATAACGCAGTGTTGGTACCGACTTTGTTATATGGCAGCGAAACCTGGGTATGCCAGAAGAAGCATAAAAGCAAGATGAATGCAGTGGAGATGCGATCTCTTCGTAAAATGTGTGGCGTTAGCATAGCCGACCGAAAGCGAAACGAAGAGATTCGCAATATGGCAGGATTGAAAGATGACCTTATCACAAAAATTGATAGGGGCGTACTCCAATGGTTTGGGCACGTTGAACGAATGAGTGAAGACCGAATGGTGAAGAAAATATATAGAGCGAAAGTAAATATTAAAAGGTGTCGAGGTAGACCGAGACTAACTTTCAAAGACCATGTGAGCAAATTGCTCGAAGAGGGGAGGGTCAAGAGTACTCGGATACCTAGACGTGCATGTATGAAGAAGTTAATGAACCTGAAAGAAGCGAAAGAGGTATGTAAGGATCGTGACACTTGGCGATCTGTTCTCTCTGGCTACCCCGTTAGGGATTGTGCGTGAAGATAAGTAAGTATATAGAATTTCTTTAAACAAGCTTTTTTTCCAGAATGTATCAATCATGTTTCATCTCTTGTAAAGCATTTGAACATCCGTGATCATATTTTCACAACATTTTTTACACCAACCAACTCGAGCTCGTTTATGTTCTGGGGTGAGTTCATCAGGAATCCAGCACCAACCAAGCTTTCTAACTTTTAAATGTTGATGTAAATTTGTATTGGATTTGGCTCATACCAATGCCTTATTGTCCTCGAATCTCCTCTAAGATGATGTACTGATTTTCTTTAATTAGTCGCCTGACAGTAGCCACATTTTCATAAGTAAGTAGTTGTATAATTTTAGAGGTAATAATTCACAAACTAAATTATATAATTTTACACAATATCTTGCTTTAGAACGAACCACATATTGCTTGTACTACTATTGTAATAATACGACGTGTAATAAAATAAATAAAATTGATTAGGTATATAAGGTAATAATAGGATCTTATTTCATAAGTACGAAACGTTTATATTGATTATGAGAATGGGTGATTATTTTGCACTCAATCCATATAATCATATTTTCACAAATTTTCATATAGGTAATAGTACAAAGATAATACTTCTGGAAAATTTCACTCGTTGTAGGTTTTATGAAAGAAAATCGAAATTGGTCAACCACACCTTGTTAATTAATTAATTGCATTACTAAAAATAAATTTTACTTGTCAGGTCACTAACTACGGAAATGATAGTTCTAAGTTTTAAAGACTTTTACATTGAAATAAGGTGTCTTCTTCTTTTATCATATTTTATTAATTTAGAAAAGAAATTAAGATCTAATAGGCAAGAGAAACTATTATGGTTTTGATAAAATAGCTAAATCTTCAAAAGAGTACGATAAATGGTTAGTTTTCGATATCCTTTAGAGTTTTAGTAAAAAAACCGCGGAACCTTAAATGAGTTTATGAGTTTTGGCGGGAACTTAACAGCTGGTAGATTACTGCTCCCGTTTTATTGTTTGAATAATGGCTTGAAGTGGAGTTTGATGCGTTAAAGTGGAGCGATTTTGTGTTTTAAGTGTTAACTCATATGAACTATCAGAGGGAAAGATGAAGCTTCAATGGTGATGTGAAATTCAAGTTAATGTATCTGCTTTGGCGCCGAGTATTCATCATCAACTATCAGCTAGCTCAGGCACCCGTCAAAACGTCCCAAAAAATTTTCAATGTGACGCATCAACGCATTGTAAAAATTTTGAAACAAATTATAGTAAAGGATAATTTCTTATTACATGACACTGGCAATAGTACAGCAGTACGAGCCATTATCAAAATAGAAAAGAAAAATGAGTTAATGTTTAATATTAATTTAATAGCATACAGGATGTACCCTGCATAAGAGTATATAACATTAGAAATTCAAACATTTATGAGCGGCTAGGAGCGCAGAACTTTTGGTGTGCCTTATGTATTATTCATTTGGAACTTGACAGTCGAATTACTGGTGCTGTATTACTATCGTTTAAATGATGATTTGAAGAGGATTTTGATTTAATGATTTCTCATATTTACGCGAACACTACACATTGATTAAAACTACTTTTAAGGTTTATATCGCGTTTTATTTATTTTATTTTTAATACCCGACGTTTCGGGTGCTTTCCAGCACCCATGGTCACGGGGGACTGAGGTAACTGACGTCCCGATGTCAAAGTTAACACGGAGTACCTTCAGTTTTTTTAATTATTGTCTTTGGTCCACTCCAAACTTACTGTGATTTGAAGTCTTGCAGTGTTATGCTTTTAATTTTATTAATTATAGGGTCCCAAGCAGGTGTTAGAACCCAGCCACCTTCTCTATTGAAACTAGGATGTTTTTTAATTTCAATAGCCTCACGTATAATCCTTGGAGGAATCGATGTTCTTTCGCGAGGATTCGTGGTCTATCAAATCTGATGTAGTGGTTGGGGCTATCTAGGATATGATCGCAAACTGCAGACTTCCCGGAACTTTGATGCTTCACGTCAGTTATGTATTCTTTTACGCGGGTTCTAATTGATCGTGATATAGGGCAAACAAGGAGATCAATTATAACCCGCATAAAAGAACACATAGCTGACGTGAAGCATCAACGTTCCGGGAAGTCTGCAGTTTGCGATCATATCCTAGATGGCCGCAACCATTACATCAGATTTGATAGAACACAAATCCTTGCGAAAGAACATCGATTCCTACCAAGGATGATACATGAGGCTATTGAAATTATCCGTAAAAGTAGTTTTAATCAAGGATTTTGATTTGTAAAAATCTGTGCATGTGAACTATTAGTGGAAACGATGAAAATTCTGTTGGTACTACCGAGTTATTTTGTCCATTTAGGCGCCTATTATTCATATATAAGATACCAACGAGGCAGGGTAAACGTGATAACTGATCATGAGGTCGCTGGGTCCCGGGTCGGGCCAAAATTTTTTATCAAAAAATTCTCAGTAACAGTCCGGAGTCCGGAAAGTTGGCGGTGTTTCAACACCATGCGTGTTGCTCCTGCGCCTGATCACGCTCTGGTCGTGTAGGTTTACCGCCCCATCGGACCATGAGAGTAAGGGAATAGATACTCGGAGTGCACCTGTGCTTGCACACACACTCGCGCACTACAATCCTGTCCTGCGCAGAAGGCTAATCTTCTCTGAGAATGACTGCCGTAAGCGAAATTTTGTCTGCAGTTCGATATAAGGCGCCAAGTTAAGCCTGTCATCAACCTGCACCTTTAATGGGTCTTCAGACGTTGAAAACTACCTATATTTGGCACAAGATTTATTAAAACGCCATGGTAATACAAATGTTGCTATAATAATTACAGGATTATGTAGCAGATAAGAACATGGAAAGCTGCAATACAGTGGACGATGTTAATGACAAGCTCGTAGAATCTTTCCATGCGGCCGGGGCCAAGTTTTGTAAAACCCCTCGCAGAGGAACACAATAGCTCTCCAATCACACTCTTGATCTCATGGATGTTAGGCGGGAAATGAAACTGCAGTCTTCAGCAGATTTGACAGCATACAGGCAACTGAACAGACAGATCTCAAATTGCATGCGGCGGGACTTACTCAACTTAAACACAGCTCTGTATTGAAGTTGCATAAATGTGTCTACGCAACTTCAATACAGAGCTGTATAATAGAGATCTGTCTGCCAGAAAGAGCCAACTGTTAAAGCTGGTGACAGAGTGTAGCAGCATCGTTTCCGGGCCACCTGAGATTTTGAGTGAGATTGAGAGATTCTGTGGGCGGCTGTACACGTCATTGTTGGAGCCACACGCAAGTGTGAGTAAAGATCCAAGAGCAAGTCTTATCCGACACTATTCCGATAATATCCCTGACGTCAGTCTGAGCGTGATTAGAATGGCTCTTCAGCATCTTGTCTTTTGACAAGACAAGACTTGACTCTTGTCTACTTGAGGTACTTCAGAAGCTCTTCTCTTCTTCTTGAAGAACTACTCACTAATTTACATTCTGAGCCACATCTATGTGCTGTATTCGAGTCATTTTGAATCGTCTCACACGTAGACTCGACGAGATCTAGCTTCCCGAACAAGGTGGTTTCCGAAAACACTTTAGTGCCATAGACCACTTACATACCATTCGGCAAGTTGTACAGAAGGCCGAAAAGTATAATCTGCCTCTTTGCCTTGGTTATGTGGACTATGCGTTCCTCATAATGCCGTCTATAGTCTCTACAGCGGCAAGTTGACTGTCGGTATATCTAAGTGCTGAAGTGTTTGTACAGCAGAGTGACTATGGCCATCCGAGTACAGAACCAGAGTATGATATCTATCCAACTGCAGAGTGGTGTAAGACAGGGTGATGCTATATCACCGAAACTCTCCACCGTTGCATTGCAAGATATTTTCAAGCTACTGGACTAAAAAGGATACAGTATTAGGTAATATCAATGGCGAGGACATCATTCACTTTCGATTTGCCGAAGACATAGTTTTTATGGCAGAATCGCTGGAGGACCTAAGCACTATACTTAATTAACTCAACAGATAAGTCATAAGATGAACATGGACAAAACAAAGATCATGTGTAAGGTACATGTCACACCTATGCCGGTAGTTGATGGGAGTACTAAGATAGAAGTTGTGACGTGTATGTTTACCTGGGGCAAACTGGGACTAACTTGTACAACCAGTGTGTGTTGCCAATGATAGATTATGGATCTGAGACGTGGTCCATAATTTTTGACCGTATGAGGACCTTCAAATTCACTCAACGAGCTATGGAGAGGGTTATGCTCGCGGTATATTTCTCTGAGTGATAGACTAGGAAATTAAAAAAAAATATGAGGATATCTGCGGAAGAACTAGAGTGACTGACATAGCTAAACGGATTAGTAAGCTGAAGTTTCAACGGGCCGGCTATTTAGCTCGAGGAACTGACAACCGTTGGGGAAAAAGGTTCTTGAGTGGCAGCCTCGTACCGGTAGGCAATGTGTGGAGCGACTCTCCACTAGATGAAATGGTGAAATAGTTAGATACACAGGAAGTCTATGGATTTATGTGGCTCAGGACCGTGTTTTGTAGCATTCCTTGTAGGGGGTGGGGGGGGGGGGGTTAAGGGTCTGCAACAACCCAATGAAAGTTGGCGGACTTTTTTATAGAATAGGTGTGACGAACTAGCTAACATTTCACCTGGGCCAAAGAAATCTACATTTATCCTCGATTAAGAATCAAAATGCAGGTGCGTTGTCTCCCCTGAGGACTAAAAATGGAATGCCTCACAGAGGTTACAGTTAAAGAATCTTAAAACTTTAAATGTCATTCAAATATTTGTCATTACTACGAAAATTTAAAGCCTGTTTACCAACGTGGTAAAGCCACGCTGCAGCAATGGTAGCACGAATGGGTCGGCTCGACCAATTAAGGACAACGATCTTATTTTAATACCAACGCAACGTGAAATAGCAGCTTAATGCGGCTACGTTTCCTGTGGTAAGTGTAGTGAACCAGAGACCCTTTCAATTGGAAACGAGACGTTCCATCTTAGTCCTCAGGGATAACAATTTTTTTCTTTTTTCTTTTATTCTTAATTCAGGATAGATTTAGATAACTATGGGACAATACAATCGCTTTACTAACACTATCACCATTTAAGAAAACTTTAACTACTTATCTTAATATGTATTTATACATACATTTGAATTGTACAAATTACTTCGAAAATACAAAAAGAATATAAACTAAAAAGACGGCTTATAGATTTTGACATGAAAATAGATTATTGTTACCAACTTCTAAAATGAAGCTGTTCTCCTCAGATCCTTACGTGTGGCCCATAACTGTCGATAATAAAATGCAAAAATCATTAAAAACGAAACAAATGATAATATTTACTGTGACAATTAAAAGCGTTACGAATCTATATATGTATTATATTATACTTTAATGAATTCATGAATGACAAAAGTAATAATAATAATGAATAATATTATAATAATGATGATTAATGAATGACATAAATAATGAACAATAAAACATTTATGCGTCCTTCTCAGTTCTAATTTGCTACACTCGGCTGGGTCCATATTGTGATAGTTTAATATTTATTAATTTGTACAATATATGGAATGCAAATAAATATTAAGTATTGAGTAAAATAACGATATTTTAAACAATATCTTTGACACATTTGGAAAATTATCAGTTAACAGTTAGTAATATTTTCTTTTTAAATGAAGGCCGGGGTATGATTAGCATCCAAATTATCATTGAGCTGATGACACGAGGACGCTGATCAAATATGTTAATTTAACTCGACCCACCCATGAACCTTGGTCTTTCAATACATCCATACGAAGTAAACAGATCTCTGATACAACCGGAGTCCTTAAGCTAAACATATTTAAAGGACGAATTGAACTGTTGTGTTTGTTACATCAATATATTTTCATATTTATTGTTTTACTCTGAACAATTTTATGAGTTTCGCCTTCGTGTTAAGAGGCTCCAATTTATGCATATCTACTGTTACACACCTTTTTTTAAATCGATTAACAAACTTGTTCATTTTAAGGTTAATTAACATTGACATAGTTATGGTCTTGGTAGTTCAGGGGTTCAAATCGAGTTAATATTTTGTAAAAAATTAATACAATTTAAAAATAGACTCTTAAAATACTTCTTCTGTCCATCGTTCGACTAGATTTATTATCTGCATTCTTTTTTTAATAACGTCGCCCGCACACTGGGGTCTTCAGAAAGGAGGCGGTATGTGGAGGCAGCTTAAATACATAAACTGCACAAGGAAAAACATCTAAACCTGGAACAAATAGGTACGTGTTCCGTGTGGGATTCGAACCCGCGGGACTTACCGCCATAATTTTCTTTTAAATTATTGTGATATAAACAAAATTTGTACAGATTAATTATATACGGAGGTTTTTTCCTCTAGAATACTCTTTTTCTCAAATCTGGATTAACTTTTAATACAAATATACAACAACAAATTATACAGACGGGACAATTTTTAACAAACATAAACCTTTTTAACAAACATAAACATAAACCATTTATTCCTTGATGAATCCTAGGTGATGGGATGAAAGGAACATAATGATATCTTAGCCGAGGCATAGAATGTAAAGATATTTTGTGGAAAAAATAGCATGTCAAATAAATAGTACTTTATTTTCGTGGTTGTTCTATATTACTGTATTATATTAGAAAAGTATATATTTAATTGTTTTACTCAAAAAAGTGGCAACCCTAAACGCAGCGTACATTTCAAGTGATTCAAAATCCTAACCAATACAATGTAATTTATTGTAAGAACACGCTATCACGTACAAATATGCATCTCAAATCATTTGCAATCAACAACGTGGTTTTAGGTGCATACATGTGCATCCACCAGAGAGATTTTACGAGTTGATATATAAAGAAAGAAGAAAGATATGTGCGTGAGAACGTTTGAAGAATCGCTCCATCTATTTTATTTATTGGTCTAAAGTTAAAGTAAACTAAAGTTACAGCCTATATGCGTCCCACTACTGGGCACAGGCCTCTCCTCATTTCTGAGAGGGTTTTAGGGCAAGGAAGTGTCCGCCGCGCTGCCCCAATGCGTGTTGGTGAACTTCACATGTCTTCGAAATATTTTTTTCTTATTCCTCCGATATGCAGGTTTCAAATGAGTAGTAGTACACGATTCATTATCAAGTTGCTCAGTCTATTCAAAAGATTACTTAGTAAAATATTAGCTTTCTTTAAGCCATTATTTTCAAGCTGCAGAGCTTTAGAAACAAGATTAATGATTTCAAATAGTAAATAAAAAAGGTGATAAGCATTAAAAAATTGTAGCGCTTTAATATGGGTCCCGAGTATCCATCCTAGGGTGGATTTTTTAGGGTGGATAACGGAATAACCCAATTTTTTAAGTATCAAAATAAAACTAACACTTCAGAACCACATTTCGTAGCATCGTTTAAAATTAAATTTATTGCGTGTGCCGCACGACGAACATAATCGCCATGGAGGGCATGCCCTCTTATAAGGGTTTGTAATCCCCTATATACAACCGAAATGACATTTTCTCCATCGCAACAGTGCCGTCTACATTTGGACAAATCAATTCCATATTCTTTCGTGGTATTTAAAATTACAGTTTTAAGTCCTGCACTAAAATTGGATACTTCTACAAAAAAAAAAAAAAACTCGCAGATTTTTATTTCTTTAGGTACATTATCATATTTTCTGTTAACGAGATGAATCGAATAACTACAGAAAATTGGTCAATTTTTAGCAGGTTTTCTTTAGGCACGTTGGACACAATTTGATGATATGATTTATATCTTGGATAAAACGGCCTAAAAGTTTAAGTGAGATTGTGAATAACATTTTTCGAATTTTTGTTTACACACGTTTGGGCCCCTGTAGCCCGGGGGCCCCGTATCATTGATACGGCTGATACGGCGGTAGCTACGCCCCTGTTAATAATGCTTATTTAATTGATATCAACTAAATTGATGATGTTCTCATTTTATTTTTATTGAAGTCTTTTTTAATTTTACTACTTGTTACATGGTAGAGTCATTTTGTAATTGTATTGTCGCTGCAGAATGTATGGTTCCATGGCCCTAGCGTGCACTTTATCAAGCTCTACTAGTATATTTTATCCTTGATCTTCATAGTTCATTGCCACGTATGGACCTCCCCATAGGAAGGATCTGCATCACAATACCATCCGCCTTGTAGCTTTAATACTGCTCACTATCACGTGATTGGACGTATTACATCTGGCATATACGAAATAGTATAACACCATCAATTGAAGGCCATGAGATCTTACTGACCTTTTCCGTTGTCGTCTCTTACTTATTGGACGAAATATGATATTAGATACTATAATACGGTCCAGATATTTTTTTCGACGAGCATTTTCTCGTGTATTTTCTCATTAAAATATGCAAAGAATTTAATTTTATTAATTACATGATCCCGAGCAGAAACTAGTCTTCTTCCTTAGTGAAATGAGGATATTTTTTAAATTCAATGACCTCAGGAATATTATCCTTGTTAGGAATCGATGTTCTTTCGCAAGGAATGGTAGTCTATTAAATCTGATGTAATGGCTGTCTAGAATATGATCACAGACGGCAGACTTTAAGGAAAATGCTCCAGTTTCTAGACGGCCCCATTACATCACATTTGATAGACCACAAATGTTGAAAATAGGTGTATATGTGTGTTCGCGTCCATGTGAGTGTGAGTCGCATACATACATAGAGATTTATTGATAATATTATTAATTCCAAGTCAATATGGTGCGTCGCGTCGTTTGCATAATGAACATCTGATTCATTTATTCAATTCATTGATTTTTTTAAAATAAAATATGAAAAAGATTATTAAACAAGTTTGAAAATATTCTCTAATTCTACGTGGTCTCTAGGTTTTAGTACCTAAGGGCATAAAGAACTTACAAGTGCAAGTCACCAAAAGAGAATAATTAATTCTACTATTTACTATAATATTCTACATTCTTTTCAAGTCAGATTTTTATGATTAAAGTCCATTATTTACTAAAACAACAGTTTGTGCGTAAAATATTTATGCTTTAAGACATTAAAACTGCGAGTTCAAATAAATCTAACAAGTTGTTATTGCAGTTATCAGTAAAAGAGTTTTGAAAATCCCAGCAGCTTTGAGAATCGTCAAAATGTATCGAATAGTTCAAACTCTGAATGTCAATTAATTCATAATGTTGGTTAATATTAGAATTCGAGCAATGATTAATGCGGTAAGGTTGCCGCGCGACGGACTCGACGGCATGGCGGGTGGAGCGAGGTCGTTTAGAACACAAATTTTTATCATGGTTACTGCAGACACTACACTTTTTATTTATTTATTCACTAAAGACTATAAATAGTAAAATAAAAAATAATTAGACTTATTTTCACACACATTTATCATCTATATCATTTGCGCTGACATTTAAATACGTACAAGTAATAATCACATTAATTATCTTTCCAATCGTCGTTAATCTTTGAAATGTAGATCGAACGATGTTTGAATGTCTAACACAGCCTATTTCTAGTTTAATTTAATTACAATGTAATTAGTGTTTTTGTTTCACTAATTAAGAATGTTATAGATAAGGAAGACAGATTTTTTTAATTTAAGATAGGACCAATTTACTATTTTGTTTACGTTACAAAAATAAAATCTTTAAAAAATAAAGCATTTTTTATTTTTTACTAATATTTATTGAAAGTTATTTTAAAATTTAATTTACCAAAGGACTGAGGTGTTCAATAAACATTTTTTTTCGAGCTGCGAGTGAATCGCAGCCAAGTCGACGGCAATATTTTAATGGTGCAAGATATTATTTATGAGTCAGATAATGCCGAATTCTCACGCTCTACATTACGTAAGTTCTTTCCGGTAAATGTTACATTAAATTAAAAAAGTTGAATTTCCGAGCTTAATCTCGTTCCTGAGGGGGTTGTGAAAATAGGTGCGGGCGGAATTATTTTTAGAGAAGTATTATATGCATTTATGAATTATCACTAAAAGATAGAATTTATAACATTGTATCCTTTATACAATTAGAAATAGATACGTAAAATCAATTAGTAAATTAACTCTGCAGTAGAACTAGAGATGGAATGACGATCTGGTTAAAGATGTCGGAAGTCGATACATGCAAGTGGCTCAGGATCGTGATCTGTGGCACTCCCTGGGGAAGCCTATGCTATGTACTGTACAGTAGTAGACTTGTGATGTTATCAACATCAGCGTTTCGAGTAAATAATTTTTTTATATTTATAATTATATTTTATACGTAGTAGAGCCATGCTGCAGTTATATTAGTAGTATAGTTGCAACACGAATGGGTCGGCTTGACCGGGGTAGGACCACGCTCTCACAGAATACCAGCGTAAAATATGGTGAGTGTAGAGAACCGGAGACCCCTTTTACTGGAAACGAAGCATTCCATCTAAGTTCTTAGGGGTAACAACTCATCTGCATTTTGACTCTAAACCGAGGATAGATACATAATGTCTATGGGCCACAGCATACACAGCCTTCAGGTGGACTGTGAGCTGCTTTATCTCCCTTGTACTATAGTACTGCGCAGCTTAAATGACTTTGTATTGATTCAAGGAGTAACCGCCATGAATTGTTTGATGATTAAAATAAATTCAACCTTTAGGAAGACAGTTCCTCCTAACATAGTAATGGCAATGAAATTATAAACAGAGCAAAGAAGGAAATTAAAAGATATAATCGTATCACATATATATGAGTGCGACGACGTAAGCCGTGTAATTGCAATCTCAGAATATCCAATAGTTCTTATAGTTCCGTGGATATCGTATGGCTACGGAGGGAAACTCAAAGAGGAGATGAGTAGCATCATTCTGATAACAATCCAAAATACTGGTATTTGAAAAGGACGAAGAGAGAACGAAATGTGAAATATGGGTAAATCAGGAATGTCTAGAACAGGTAAATGAAATTGTATACTTGGGGAGTGCTTTCAGCCGGGATGGAAGATGTGATTTAGATGTGGATAGGCGTGTTGCTGCCGGAAACAAAGTCAATGGTGCCCTGAATGCATTAGTAAAAAGGCAAGACGTGGTGAAGAGTGCACGCCTTGCAATACATAACGCAGTGTTGCTACCGACTTTGTTATATGGCAGCGAAACCTGGGTATGCCAGAAGAAGCATAAAAGCAAGTTGAATGCAGTGGAGATGCGATCTCTTCGTAAAATGTGTGGCGTTACCATAGCCGACCGAAAGCGAAACGAAGAGATTCGCAATATGGCAGGATTGAAAAATGACCTTATCACAAAAATTGATAGGGGCGTACTCCAATGGTTTGGGCACGTTGAACGAATGAGTGAAGACCGAATGGTGAAGAAAATATATAGAGCGAAAGTAAATATTAAAAGGTGTCGAGGTAGACCGAGACTAACTTTCGAAGACCATGTGAGCAAATTGCTCGAAGAGAGGAGGGTCAAGAGTACTCGGATACCTAGACGTGCATGTATGAAGAAGTTAATGAACCTGAAAGAAGCGAAAGAGATATGTAAGGATCGTGACACTTGGCGATCTGTTCTCTCTGGCTACCCCGTTAGAGATTGTGCGTGAAGATAAGTAAGTAAGTAAGTAATCCAAAATAATTAAAAAACTGCGAACGCCAAACCGCCTGTGACTACTGAGGCAAAATCGTCCCTATAAAGCAATCTATGGAGGGTCTGTGTTCAGAATTGGACTGTTATAGACTGTAACGGATGGATGAACAGAGACATTGTCTTCTACCAACTTGTCAAGAAAAAGATGATACTTTTTATACCTATCACTAGATCATGGCCTCATTTCATTTAACACAATGCCGTCATTTGAAGGTAAAATAGATGTCAATTAATTTCATGTGTATTTCAATTTCGTAACGGTTTCAAAATCAGTAACACTTATAATTTTCTTTACATAAGTCGTTGTCAGATATATTTAAGCCGTAGTTCAGAAGCTAAACGGTCGCCGTAGATCTCATAGTTAACGTTCGTAACTAACCTGGTTTCGAACCCACCCGCACCTGCGTAATTGTTAATTGCAACTTTAAGTGTTATTACGAGCTCGGTGCCGAAGAAATTTTTATGTCTGAGGAATAAAATAAAACGAGAATATTTAAAGTCCGTTTACATTGAAGTAGTAAAAAGGACTGGTTTCTTCTTAACCATTTCAGAAAACATGACAGGAGGTCATGATGCGTATAACAGTGGGATGTATATAGGCTGTAACTTTATTTTTTTAAATAAAGTTTAAAAACCTTTTATTTTACCACGCTCACAAATTACCATCAAGCAGCTCGTTTTTCAACATTATTCTATAAAAAATTTAATTTACAAGTCTGTAAGGTCTTATAGTTTTTGAGTTAAAAACGGATCGCAATGATTTGTGTGCCGGTGCGTTGCCATTTTCTTTTTGGAACTTATATCAGATAAGCCGTATGCTCGTTTGCCTACTCTTCCATAAAAAAAAACTTGACGGACCCAATGTCGTGTTTGTGCCCAGAATCATTTTTAAAATTAAACGAAAATCACACGTAAATATTTTCTTAACCTTTCAATTAACCATGAAGGTTATTTATTTAAATTATAATAAAAATGCATTTATGACTTAAGTATTTACAAATGACGTTGATATTTCTTCAAAATATTCCGGATTTCCATAAAACCTTGATAATTACAAATTGATAGATTGCCTAATACAAGGTCACAATTATAATATAATGTTATTAAGTATGACAGTCACGCTAAATATGTAATATGTCCTAAACAAATCTAGTTTTCAAGTGTAAGACTTTATATCCTTGGCTCTTACTTACTCTTACTTATCTCTTAATATTATGTAGCGCAGTGTTTGTAACACTGCGAGTCGTAACTGTCGTCGTTATTGCTTAAATTTAAAGTGTTTTTGTGCAACGCGAGGCGAGTGCTGCTGCATCTAGTGCGTTGATCTCAGTGACACTCTATTTTGTAATAAATGAGTAGCATGGCCCAGTTCGGTTCTCAACTATGTTTTGGCAAAGCTGACAACCTGGAACAACATTTGTACCGAATTTATATATTAATTTTTAGTGGTGGGATGGGATATCTACTATTACGTCTATTTGATATACTTGTTGTATGCGGTAATCAAAACTGCGGTGTAGTGCACTATACTCATGTGGAACGCCGTAACCAAACACTTACCAACTATGTTTTGTGGCATTCCTTGGTAATGTCTGTGCTCAGCAAGGAACATTTAAAGGGTATCAATAATAATGATTATGTTTCAAATAAATAATTTACTTTTTAAGAGAACATTATTTGTTGCTTGGAGCCTTTAACAGAATCACGATATATTCTTATGTATTAAAATATAGCAGTTTCACCTTTTGTATATTTTTTAAAATATAGTATCCGGGTATACAGTTAGGTGAGCTGCCTTGGTGCTTTAGTGCTCTTAAGTTCGACTGCTGATCAGAAGGTTTTGAATTCGAACCCTACCAAGTTATTGGGGAAATTTTCAGTAGTAGCCCCGAGTCAGAGTATTGATAGTTTCATACTCGTGCGTCCAAAAGCGCTAAAAGTCACATCGGAAAGCGTTGTACCTTCGCCTGATCTTTTCCGGTCGTGTCGGTTTACCGTCCCATCGTACTGTGAGAGTGAGGGAATAGAGTGCGCGCGTGTGTTTGCGCATACACTCATGCACCTTGTTCTACGTAGATAACAAGTCTCCGTGGAAACTGGTCGCAGTGACTGCAATTTTATATATAATATAAGTAGGGTACATATTGTTTTTGCCCAGGAGACCGTCTGGGTAGCTATCACCATGTTATCTACGCCACACTACTGTGTCGCGGTCTAGGGTATAGCAGTGGCGGATTTACCAACAGGCTGAGTAGGCTGGAGCTGTCTTATAGAAATCAAAGAGATTTAAATTTTAAAAACAACGCTGAATAAATATTTACCACGATTATCTCGGATATCGGTTTTTAACTATTTAGTGGAAACTGTGCATGCTGAACGTTACACAAAAGTTTGAACACACAAAAAAAATTATTTAACCACATTTACCGAATGTAAGTACCTAGTAAGAATGAAATCATACCTTACCGCGCCTTATTAGTAGTACACGATTGAGTCTTATTAGCTCAGAAATATAACCAAAAAATATTTTTTGAGCAATCTTAACTAAATATTTTGGTTATAAAAATATTCTAGTAACTGACATATCGATCACCTAGTTCACAATCGTGCAAATTACGCCAAAACGGTGATGTAATTAGTACGATCGTGCACAAATTATAAGGTTACAATTTCATGGACAAAAAAATGTTAATAATGTGATTGTGAACTGGCGGCAAATGTGTGAATCCGCCACTGGGGCATAGAGATTCGGTATAATTAGTTAGTTAAAGGTTGAAATACATTCCATAATGACTAAAAGTACTCAAAGGTGACATTTAATTCTGTAGCTTTCTTTGTTGGTGGTTGCTGATGTTCGCGGGCTACAGTATTCACTTACCATCATGGCGAATGTTAGCTCGATTATCACATCAATTCATGAAAAAAGAGAAGTTTTTATTTAAATAACGAGTAGTATTTTAATCACGGTAATTGTTCTAAAAATGTAATAAACGTAAACTTTCTAACATTACATTTATTTATTTACATAAAACGCACTTTTTATATATGCGCTCTCTAGCGGTAATTAATGAAACCACTTGGTAAAGACTGTTTCCAAAAAGAGACTAATTGTAACATAAGAGTATATTTAAAAAAATATTATACGGTTGATATCTGATATTGTCTTATATCACGTTTATTTTTAAAAAGGTTTTTTAATGCCATTATAACACATTATAAGATAAATCTCATACCACATGTATTTTAAAAAAGGTTCTTTTATTGCTGTCATATCACATGAGAAAATGTATCACGCAATATAGTTGGTACTGCATATGATAGATGGCGGTATAAGCATCTCATACAGGTAGGTTGGTAGGTACCTACTACGTTCACCGGTTACAGGCGAAAGTGCTAATATTTTTTTATATATATAAGAGGGGCAAACAAAGCAAGTTTAAAGTTTATTTTCGTTTGATTTTCGTTCGTTATTTAGAATACCTCTCATTGAATAACTTGGCGACGCGACAGAGTTTCAGCAATCGGTTCAAATCAGAAACAACAACACTACAAAAGTTTTTTTTCTCATTATCTCATTATTTCATGGATTATTACTACTCTAAATGTATATAAACCTATTAAGATTATCTATTATATAATTAATCTTAAAATATCAGTCAAACAGTCCTTAATAAAAGTTTCTGAATTTAAAAGTTAAAGTTACAACCTATATTCGCCCCACAGCTGGGCACTGGCCTCCCCTCTCATTTCTGACAGGATTTTAGGGCAAGGACGTGTTCGCCGTTCGCAATATTTTCCTTCACCGCCGAGCACGTGTTTAAACAGCACTTAAAATCGCAATTAACAACTACTTTGGTGCCGGCGGGGATCGAACCCGGGTACCTCGCGTACTGTGCAATTTACAGCGAGCGCTCACCGTCTGAGCTACCGCGGCTCGCTTCTTACTTCTGCCTTTATTTACGCCTTATTAGCAAAAAAGATGTACCGTACCTATTAGTTTCTGAAAATAAAAGGTGTCCGAAACTTTTAAACTAATTTCATTGTTGTAATAATAGATAAATGAATTATTTATTATTATATCATTACAAACAGATATAATACTTATTGAAAACTTCACTTTTATGTTTAAATTACTTAATATACATACATTACATAAATCCTCCTCCTCCTTACATAAATTACTTAATCACTTACGTGGTAGAGCCACGCTGCGACTATAATATGGTTGTAGCACAAATGGGTCGGCTCGGGGTGGTATTCTCACAGAATTACTGCTGCTGTGTTTCGTATGGTGAGGGTAGGGAACCGAAGACTCTTTTACTGGAAACGAGGCATTCTATCTCCCTCAGGGATGACTACTCATTGCATTGTGATTCTTCATTACATCATCATCTATTACAGCCCTTCACAAGTCAACTGTTGAACATAGGCCTACCCCAAGAAATGCCACAAAGCCCTATCCCGAGCCACGAGCATCCATCGACTTCCTGCATGTCTTACAAGGTCGTCACTCCATCTAGTCGCCCTACACTACGCCTTTTTTCCCATCGTTTGTCGGTTCCTCGAGCTATACGGCCAGTTCATTGCCACTTCAGTTTACTAATCCGTTAGGTCATGCCGGATACTCAGGTTCTACTGCGGATATCCTCATTTTGAAGTTTATCACGCAGAGAAACCCCGAGTATAGCCATCTCCATAGCTCGCTGAGCGACCTTGAGCGTCCTCATACGAGCAGCCGTGAAGGACCACGTCTCAGATATATAAGTCATCACTGGCAACACGCACTGGTTGTACAATATAGTTTTCAGGTTTTGAGGTTATACGTGACGAGAAAATGTGTTGTAATTTCCCGAACGCTGCCCGGCCGAGTTGAGTCCGTTGCTTGTGATTCTTAATAGAGCATAAATGTAGGTATTTATGGACCATCATATTCATAGTCTGGTGAAATGTGTGCTTGTTTGTCACCTTATTCCATAACAAAGACATAACATAACCACCTGACGCAAGCTGTAAATAGCGTGTCATGTAATGAGCATTCAATTTTATATCTCATAGCACTGTGGTGGCGACTTTATCCACTACCCGCTAACATCCCGCGACTTTCGTAAAGGGCGAAGAAAACGTAAGATGAACAGCAGCGTCTTCCTGATAACAACTGAAAATAACAAAATACTGCAGTTGACAACCCACCCAGCAAGCGTGGTATGAATAGCGAAATATCTGTCCCATGAAGTAGTCCATGAGGGATGCAGCCTATGTTCACATAAATTTACGTATTTATTATAAGGAAAACAAAGAATTTTTGCTAAGGCTAAACTTGTTCTGGTAAGATAACACGCAAATAATATATTTGTGTGACATTTCTGTTTTGTGACATGTGGCAGTCACAGCATTAACCTCTTAATTTCCAAGCGGTCAAATTTGACCGAGGCGTTAATACAGCTTCAGCGTGGCTCTAGTAGGAAATTATGTAGACAGCATACTAGAGACATTTGTGTTCGAGTTCGTGAAACCCGTCACTACACCCGAAATGAGATAAAGAACCTCCTTACTTATCATTTAACCTTTAACATCTAACATTGTTATTTATACTATAACATAATATATTATATGACATACATTACCCAAATAAAATGTTACACTTCTAGTTATGAAATAATAGTGAACAATGTGACATTTGCATAATGGGGCTTTGACCGACGGTCAAACTGTTGCAATAAGTACGTTTCTAAGGTACGAGTTATACATAAATTACGTGTACGCGTTGTTTGAGCGCGATGGACTCCTAAACTACTTAACCGATTTTAATAAAATTTACACAGTGTGCAGTTTGGTCCAAGTTGAGAGATAGGATAGTTTTTTGCCTAAAATTTTTTTTGCGAATTTAAGGACTTTTAATAGGACATGACAAATTGTCGTCGAAAAGGGCAGAACAACGTCTGCCTGGTAAGCTAATTATAATTGTATAGTATGGTCATAAGTTTTGTTATAATTAATACAGGTCTTTTTTATTTGGTTGTAAATTTGAAATATGTTTATATTATATGGGAGAAACTTCGGTAAATTTACCGCCATTTCGCATATATGATTTTTAATGTGTTTTTGTAAATTACATTATGGAGTAGGCTGTTATTGAAAACCAAGTACCAGTCGTGTGTTTGTGTATCGCATTTTCTTTCGTATCACATTCTATTTGTCCTATTAAAAAAATCTTTAAAATATTAGGGCAACACCGTGCTGTTAGCAGTCGTTAGGTTAAACAAAATTTCTCTTGGATTGAAATAATACTAGTTTTTACGGAATTTATCGCGTATATTTAACTTTTAATACCCGACGTTTCGAACGCTTTTACAGCACTCATGGTCACGGGCAGGACTCAGTCCTGCCCGTGACCATGAGTGCTGTAAAGCGTTAAATATACGCGATAAATTCCGTAAAAACTAGTATTATTTCAATGTGTAGTGTTCGCGTAAATATAAGAAATTTCTCTTGGACTTAGTTATAAATTACTAACTAAACAAGACTTGAAGTTAGGTGCTTAATATAGATATAGTACTCTTTAAGAATATCACGTCATCATCATCATCATCATTACAGCCCTTCACAAGTCCACTGCTGAACATAGGCCTCCCCCAAGTAATGCCACAAAGCACGGTCATGAGCCACCTGCATCCATCGACTTTCTGCATGTCACACCAGGTCGTCAGTCCATCTAGTGGGGAGTCGCCCTACACTAGGCCTATCGGTACGAGGCTGCCACTCGGGAACCTTTTATCCCCATCGGTTATGAGTTCTTCGAGCTATATGGACGGTCAATTGCCATATCAGCTTACTAATTCGTTGGGCTACGTCGGCCACTCTGGTTCTACTGCGGATATACTCATTTCTAAGTTTATCACGCAGAAAAATCCCAAGTATAACCCTCTCCATAGCTCGATGAGCGGACCTTGAGCGTCCTCATACGGCCAGTAGTGAAGTACCACATCTCAGATCCGTAAGTCATCACTGGCAACACGCACTGGTTGTATACTTTAGTTTTCAGATTTTGAGGTATACCTAACGAGAAGATGAGTCGTAATTTCCCGAACGCTGCCCAGCCGAGTTGAATCCGTCGATTGACCTCTCGGTCGAAGTTGGACTATTTGTCCGAGGTTGTTGTTGGTTGTGGTGTTGTTGGTGTGGCGAGGTTGTTGTCCGAGTTTGTGACAGGTAAACGTACTCGTCAACAGCTTCGAGCATAGTGCTCCCAACAACTACCGGCATAGGTGTGACATGGATATTAAACATGATCTTTGTTTTGTCCATGCTCATCTTAAGACCTGTCCGTTGGAAGACACCATTGAAGTCATTGAGCATAGTGCTTGGTCCTCCAGCGATTCTGCCATAAGGACTATATCGTCGGCAAATCGAAGGTGAGTGATATACTCGCCATTGATATTAATACCGTATCCTTTCCAGTCCAGTAGCTTGAAAACGTCTTCCAATGCAGCGGTGAAGAGTTTCGGGGATATAACGTTACCCCGTCTTACACCTCTCTGCAGCTGGATAGGTTTTGAACTCTGGTTCTGTACTCGAATAACCATCGTAGCCTTACTGTACAAACACTTCATCACTTCCAACAGTCAACTTGGCACCGCTAAAGTGACTGTAGCACCGCCCAAATTTCGTCGGAATCAAAAGCTTTCTCATAGTCTACATACGCCAGACAAAGTGGCAGATTCTACTCTTCGGTCTTCTGTACGATCTGCTGTAGGGTATGTATGTGGTCTATGTTACTGAAGCCTTTTTGGAAACCAGCTTGTTCGGGAGGCTAGAAGTCATTGAGTCTGCGTGCGTGACGATTCGTAATGACTCTCGAAAACAGCACGTAGACGCGGCAAGAAGTTCTTTAAGAGAGCGTTGTCGCCTTTCCTAAAGAACAAGTCCACCGCACTTCTGCTCCACGTCTCCGGAGTAGTGCCAGCATGGAGGACGGAATTGAATAGCTTCTGAAAGACTTTAAGTATCGGTGTTCCACCCGCTTTCAGAAGCTCCACTGTAATTTTATCCTCGCCTAGGGTCGTGCTGTTTTTAAGGTAAATTAAAGTAAAGTTACAGCCTATATACGTCCCACTGCTGGGCATAGGCCTCCACTCATTTCTGAGAGGAGTTTAGGGCAAGGAAGTGTCCGCCACGCTGTCATGCGTGTTGGCGAACTTCACATGTCTTCGAATTTTTTTTCTTATTCCTCAGACATGCAGGTTTTCTCACGATGTTTTCCTTCACCGCCGAGCACGTGGTAAATCAGCACTTAAAATTGCAATATAAAATTTTATTGGTGCCGTCGTGAATGGAACCCGGGTTACTTGCGTTCTGTTATATGTATTTACAGCGAGCGTTAACCATCTGAGCTACCACGGTACGGTTTTTAAGGTACTGGAGAACTATTCTAATCTCGCTCAGACTGACGTCCAGGGTATAATCGGAATAGTGTCGGATAAGACTTGCTCTTGGATCGTTACTAACACTTGAATGTGGCTCCAACAATGATGTGTACAGCTGCCCATAGAACCTCACAATCTCACTCAAAATCTCAGGTGTCCTGGAACGATGCTGCCACACTTAGTCTTCAGTTTTGACAGTTGGCTCTTTCTGGCAGACAGACCTCCGACAAAGACTTTGGAGCCCTGGTTTCGCTCGATCGCTTTTTAAATACCAGCAGAATTAAAGTTACGTAAGTTCCGTCGCATGCATTTGAAGATCTGTCTGTTCAGTTGACTCTATACTGTCAAATCTGCTGAGGATTACAGCTTTAGAGTTCATCATGAAGAGTCCCTCTTTCTCCATGAAGTCGGTCAGCTGCTGACCCCTTGGGTTCCGTTTCCCTATCCCAAATTTCCCTATCTTCAGCTCACCGTTCTTTCTTGTTCCTAGTCTTGCGTTGAAGTCTCCCATTAACACCGTATAGTGATTGAAACTACTTTTACGGATTTTATCGCGTTTATTTATGTTATTTTTAATACCCAACGTTTCAGGTGCTTTCCAGCACCCATGGCCACGGGAGACTCAGGTGACTGACGTCCCGATGTTAAAGTTAACCCGGAATACCTTCAGTTTTTTAATTATTGTGTTTGGTCCGATCTATGCAGAATGAACTAACTGTGTTTTAAAGTCTGGCAGTGGTATGCTTGGGTTTAGTCTTAATTTTATTAATTATAGGGTCCCAAGCAGGTGGTGTTACCCAGCCTTCTTTTCTATTGAAATTAGGATGTTTTTTAATTTCAATAGCCTCACGTATCATCCTTGGTAGGAATTGATGTTCTTTCGCGAGGATTTGTGATCTATCAAATCTGATGTAATTAATTAAGGTTGGGGCCGTCTAGGATATGATCGCAAACTGCAGACTTCCCGGAACGTTGATCCTTCACGTCAGCTATGTGTTCTTTTACGCGGGTTCTAATTGATCTCTTTGTTTGCCCTATATATGAGATACCACAATCACAATCAAGCTTGTACACTCCTGCATCTTGTAGAAGACTACGACACTTGACGGATGGTAAGAACTGACCAATCTTCTTCGACGGCTTGTAAAATATTCTAATAGAAGCTCGCTTCGAGATGTAGCCAATCTTGTCTGTGACATCTCTGACATATGGTAGTACAGCAGGCACACGCTTGACTGTGGCCGGCTTTGCTCGGTCACTGTGATGTAGGCGCGGGACCCGAAGCTTGTTGTCGTGCAGAACCTGCTTGACATGCTGAAGCTCGGCGGCCAGATGTTTACTGTCACAGATCCCTCGTGCTCTCTGTAACAAAGATTTGTCCACGGTAGCTAACTGTGAAGGATGATGGTGAGATTCACCGTTTAAATACTCGGTTTGTATGGGTCTTTTTTCTATATACAGTATGACCTATGGTGTTGTTAGAATTTTTGATGACTAACACATGTAGGAAAAGTAAGGAATTATTAGCTTTAACTCATATTATCAATTTACTATGGAAATTGAATTTTAGAGAGAATGATCCTGTCGTTTGTTTTAACATAACCTAAGGTAGTCAAAAAAAAAAAGGTTTTGCATACCTCAACTCCGGTGTCGTCTTGTTGTTTAAATGTAAATGTCCTTCTTGGTTTCCTCTACGGGTCACGACAAGGTTTCATTTACAGTCTTAATGTCACGCAAATAACATCCTGAGCTTATGAGGCATGAGGCAGTTATTTCGATGTTACAGACAGATACTTGATTTTTATTTTTATGTACATGTTTATCATATATTTTATTCTTCCTTTTGATCCGTACGTAAATGCAGTTTAATATTTTTTAATAAAAGTTTAATAGTTTTGAAAAGGTTTTTGTACAAATATGGAAAATATTGTTTACAACAGAAAAGACGGAACAAGGAATTACTACTTCAATAAACTGTCTGACAATTGGAATTGAATGTAGACATACTTACACCACAATATTATATTATACTTTACATGGATGATATAGATGTATTACATCAATAGAAAAGATAAATATCATGTATTTAGGTATTAAGATAGTTACACCCTCCCTTGAAATTGAAACAAGGGAGGTAGCACTACAAATACTTATGGTCATACTAGTATCGACAACAGCCGCACCTTTCTGGCTGACTCAGTGAAGATAGTTAAATGTTGTTTATCCAAATGAGGATAACATAAATGTTACTTACGGATTTCTTCGTCTTGTATGTAACTGCGTCCCACTCTTGATAAAGGACTACTGCATCCATGGACACAAGCATTTATGTGGTAAAGCTATACTGCAGTTATATTAGTAGTATAGTTGTAGCACGAATTGGTCGGCTTGACCGTGGAAGTACGACGCTTGCACAGAATAGCAGCGTAAAGTATTTCGTTAGCATTTTTTGAACATAACAAATTCCATACAGAGGTATTTAAATTAGCTCCCGTAGAATCAACAGATATTTGTCCAAAAATATATAATGTCCATAAAATCGAATGCTGTTGAAGACGATGGAATTACCAGAGATATGATATTACTCTCTCTTCCTTGCACTTTAGATACAATCACGGCTGTAACTAATAAGTCAGTTATGACGGGTATAGTTCCTGATAAGTAGTAGGAGGCACTAGTGACCCCAATACCCAAAAATGAAAACCCAATCGAATTAAAAGCTCTTAGGCCCATCAGCATTATGCCTTGCAAAACTGCTGGAGACAGCTATTTGCGAACAGTTGACAAAATTTGTTGAAATGACCAACATCTTGCCTCATTTACAATCTGGGTTTCGCAAAGGACGTGGCACATCAACTGCTTTATTCGATGTCACGGACAATATATTAGCTGAACAAGATTCCGGACACAGTACGATTCTAACGCTATTAGACTATTCCGCGCTTTCGATTGCTTAAATATTCACCTACTGCTTGTTAAACTGTCATATTATGGTTTAGACAAAAATTTGGTCAAGTGGTTCAGTAGTTACTTGAGTAATCGGTACCAATCAGTAAAATTAGTAAAAAGTGATGGGTTTATAGTACGTTCACACCCAAGGCTTATTAATCCTGGTGTTCCTCAGGGTTCAATACTTGGTCCACTTCTTTTTATAATTTACTGTGCTGATCTTGTCAAAGTTATAAAGTACTCTATGTACCACTGCTACGCTGATGATGTGCAAGTATACGTGTCGGACTCACCAGATAAATTACCACAAGCTGTCACACGGCTTAATGAGGACTTGGACAGAATCGCTGACTGGTCAATGAGAAATGCCCTTGTTTTAAACCCTTCAAAGTGTAAATATATGGTCATTGGCACAAAGACGCAAATAAATAGAATTTGTGGTGACCTAGACGTTAAGATTCATGGTAAACATATAATGCGCGTGGATGAAGCCAAAAACCTTAGCATTACCTTCGACACTAATCAGTAAAATTGGTAAAAAGTGATGGGTTTATAGTACGTTCTCACCCAAGGCTTATTAATCGTGGTATTCCTCAGGGTTCAATACTTGGTCCACTTCTTTTTATAATTTACTGTGCTGATCTTGTCAAAGTTATAAAGTACTCTATGTACCAATGCTACGCTGATGATGTGCAAGTATACGTGTCGGACTCACCAGATAAATTAACACAAGCTGTCACACGGCTTAATGAGGACTTGGACAGATTCGCTGACTGGTCAATGAGAAATGCCCTTGTTTTAAACCCTTCAAAGTCAAAATATATGGTCACTAGCTGTTACCCGCGGCTTCGCCCGCATGGTCACTGGGAAATGAACTATCCATTGCTTTTTGAATTTAAAGAAAACTGAGTTTTATAGATTTGTCAGAGATGCAGCCATTAAAAGGAAACTGAGCAAAATTGATTCGTCAGCCTATTTAAATATTTTGAAACGCAGCGTATAGGAAAGCATGAAAATAGCCTGTTTATTCTAAATGGAAATGGGATATTTTTTTAGTTAAATGAAACTGAGCATAATTATCCGTTAGGGATGCAGACTTTTGAAAAGAAACTGAGGTAAATTGATTCGTCAGAGATGCAGTTTTCTGAATTGAAAGGAAACTGAGCCAAATAAAAGATCCGTCAGAGATGTAGCTTTTTAAGTTGAAAGGAAACTGAACTTAATAGGTCCGTCAGAGGTGTAGCATTTGGAATTGAAAAGAAACTGAGCTAAATAGGAAATTTTGAATTGAAACGGAAGATCTGTGGGAATTCTCATTAATTGATTGTGGGAATTTTAAAAAAAAAACTAACTGAACTATTTGAAGACGCTATTGTACACAATGTTATATGTTTTTCCATTCGGGGAAAGAATGTGGAGATTCTGGGCATTTGACACACGCGAACATGCTACATACAGCTGACCATGAGAGAAGCACGGTTTTTCTAAGTTGACCCCCGCTACCTGTATCGTTTGCCCTTGCGCTTTATTAATTATCATTGCAAAAATGAGCTCAATAGGGAACTGCAACATTTTGAATTGAAAAGGAAGGTCTGTGGGAATTATAGGGATCCGTGGTATAATAACATTTTCACCTTTTCCTACGCCTTTCAAAATTGTAGCACCGTTTATGTTCCGTACAAGATGTGTCACACGTAGCCTTGTCCCGTTACATTATCAAGGAGCATCTAATTTTCGCATTAGGATAACTGGGACGCCTAATTTTAATTGAAGCTTATGTGATGGCACACCTGACAACTCTAGAGAATTTAGAAACTCTACGGGATATGAAGTGCTCTGTTCTGTGTCCATAACTGTGTCTACTGACAAATACTCTGTTATTTCTCCTGCTACTTCGCTTAATATATCTGAATTTATTTTGTTAATGCTCTCATTTTTTGGTGCAAGAATCGCCCTTTCATATAACTATTTGTCTTCATGCATGTTGTTCGTTAAATCTGAATAAACGCTTGCAATTAATTAGGAATGACTCTGTACTAAATTACAAAAATCTATCGTCTATTTAACGCAGCCCTTAGCATCCGTTTCCAATCGCCCATCGCCAATTTTTAATATTGTGTCAGCAAAGTTTCCAGCATTGATATCATTATACAAATGCACTCTCATATTCGTAGTTAAACAAAATTTTGTCACCTTGTTCTATAAAATAGACGAGTTGAGGCATGTTTTAATTTCATCTGCGGGTGTGCCCTTTTGAATGACAGGTAAAGTTTGGCGAAAGTCACCAGCCAGTAAAACCACCATTCCTCCCATTACATCGGTACTGCTGCACAAATCCTGGACGTTCGATTTAGTGCTTCTACGGCTTTTTAAGCGACATTGTACTTTCGTCCCACACTAAAAGTTTGCATTGTCGTAGCATTATACCTCGTGCACTATTTTCGCTAAAGTTGCAGATCGGCGATTCTTCCTGGGCTAGATTTAGAGGGAGTTTAAAAACAGAAAGGAAACAGTGCGGCCCCCGCTTACCAGCGTGGCAGCTATACCGGAGGAAGCTACGGCCACCGCAATATTTTTATCTTTCCGTACTTGCACTAATAATAAATTTAACAAAAATGTTTTCCCAGTTCCTCCAGGGGCATCTAAAAAGAAAAGTGCACCATTTCCAGATTCAATTTGTCCTAATACTTTGTCATAAACTCGTTTTTGTTCGGGAAGCAAGCGGGGTACAAATTCGGGTACTGGTATAACGTAGTTTTTTTCACGTATAATTTCATCACTTAGTTCATTTTCGGTTGTTCGCTGAGGGCTTATCATTCCAGAGTCTCTTAATTTTTTGTCTACCATTGCCATTACTTTATCTTCAATTTTTCCAAGTTCTTCATTATAAATATGTTTATTGTATGTCATGTTCGCGTGTGTCTGCTGCAACCTTCGCAAAATATCTTCCGCCATGTACTCTTTATACTTGTCCCACAATTCATGTGCATTAGATAGCCCGCAAGATGATATGAGAGTTGCATAAAGATCCATAATTTTGGCTGGGGACTGGCACTGCACAGCTTCCTCCATGGTTTCATCCCAGTGATTATCTTTTTCTAAAAGATGCAGAGCTTCACATGCTTCTCTATAAGTTGCGCATTACTGACCGTTGTAAGTTTTAAGGTCTTTATACACTGTAGGACCCCAAACATGGTGCAGCAGCAATCGTAAACAGAAATATTCAAAATTAGTTACATGGACGGTATACACACGACCACGGGCATCTGATGACTTTACACCGGGCCAATTTTCAACAGGCGCGCCTTGAATACGGCGTTTCCACTCCTTCCTAGATGTGTTCCAAGTATAATAGCGGGGGACTTCAGAATATAACAACGTTTTTGCAAAGAGGTCGGTTTGACAAAGTTGAAAGAAGGCTGTTAGTGTAGTTTTTGGCGGTGATGCAATACTGTCTTGGAAATTTCTTTCGGTGAAATATACACGCTCTCCATTTTCTAAGTGCACAGCAAGGTGAGTAACTGTTGGGTGCCTTTCGTGTAAAGGGAAGCCAAGGAGACGCCTTGCTGCCTCGTTACTGCAGACATAACGCCCTGCTTGAAAGGTCTGTACTTCTATAACGGGATTTGCCTCACCTTCACTCCTGAGATTAAATATTGCTTGGTCACTTCCTTTATTTATGTACTTACATATATACTTGATTGCGCGGACAGAGCTACATGCTTCTACATTAATGTGGGCATTAAACATTTTACATAGAATGGGCGAATACGGGACAATCCAGCTGTTATCTAAGGTTTCGAACGCTCCAGAGCGAGATTTGATTGTAACTTTCCTGCCACCATCTTCGGGAGCTCTACGTCTGTATAAAGGGTAGCCACTGTGCACCGTTTTTAATAGCTGTTTAGGGAATTTCTTTGTACATTTTCCTTCTTTCATACATGGCGATAATGAATTTCCTGCTCCACATGGACCGTGAATCATATTTCGGACGATGGTATCATACAATTCTTTATCTTGCTCAGGATCCGGAATCTCGGCGCTTATTATGTCGTCTATTTGGCTGGGCTGCAACTTCTCTTTAGGCCATATTAGAATGTGGGCATGTGATAATCCTCTTTTTTGCCATTCAATTGAATACCTGAAGCACTGCACCTCTCCGAAAATTTTCCCTTTGTTAATCACATACATTAATTTTTTAATCTGAATACTCTAGCAACTAAATCGTGTCTGTCAGTACTTTTTTGGCTTGGCATTAGCTTCTCGTTTATTTCTTTCTATGTGGGATTGCAAGTAAAAGTAACAAAAAGATCAGGTCTTCCGTAATTTCGTACATAGGCGAATGCGTCTTGTATGTACTCATGTAGGTAGCGGGGACTGTTAACGAATGATGAGGGCAGATATACCATTTTACCTAAATCTCTGGGGTTTACATTGGCGTCGCTAGAAACTGCATCTTGTAAATGTATATAATTCTCAACGCGCAGCTTTTTTGATTTAAAGATATATAACGGAGACGTTCACTTTCTACCTTCACATACATGTCTACCAAAAATTGATGAAATAATTATCTACACCGGGCTAAGAGGTTACAATTATTTTCTCGCAACATCATATGATACGCATAAAAATCCATACATGATACTTTTTGGTTTGGAGTAGGCTCCTTTGTGACCGGGTTAATGAGTGGAATTTGAAAATGATAACGCTCTTGTCCTTTTCAATAAATCAATGGGTATTGCAGAGCGTCATAAAACTTGTGTGTATCGGCTACCCGTTGCAACGTATCATCACGTGCTCGCAAGACAATGTCTCGTGAAGAAAATTGACCATTGACAAAAATTCACCACTAATTACGGCTGCTATTTGATAGGAGAGCATGAAAGGTGCATTGAAGCGCCTTTCATGCTCTCCTCGAGGGATCCGATCTGCGTGAATGACGACTTTATAATCCTCTTCTGGTAGGTTTTCTAAAGCAGTTCTAAATGTTTTGACTAAAATGTTACGTTCATGCTAGAATCTTTGAATTTTGAACACTGTGTCTCTCTCAACTCCCTGGATAAATTGGCAGCGACGGTCTACCTCAATTTCTTCGTCACCCATAAAATATACTTGTAAAAATTTATGCTCTTCGTTTTCAGCTGGAAAAAGTGAACCTATTCTATGATAAATTTGCCTTTGCACCGTAAATGTAGGCGAAAATCCCGGCATTATTATTTCCCTGTCAACTCCGAAGGAAGTCATTTGAAAACATGAGTTATATTTCCGGATCCTGTTTAAAAAGCGCCGTGAGTCATTAGCATCATATAAAAAGTGAGTTTTCAAAGGTTCTTCTGGTTCCCCAAGTAACGGAAGAGACACTTTGTCATTAGAACAGCACATGCCTGCGGTCTCATTTTTCCATTTTAAAGCGCAGCAAAATCGACGCCTTGTCCATCAGTCCGATAACAACTAACCTGTGATTTTTATAATCAATCAACGGATCATAATTGAATGTTGCGTCATTAAAAACCGACCAATTGTTTCTTTGAAAATTTTGTCGACGTTCAGCTTGGACCTGTGCATTTGCATCTCTTCGCGCCTGTATCTGTTCTGGTGTTTCAGATGCCCTTATAGTAGATTGACGTTCAGCTTGCTCAATGAGTCTGTGTTGAATTTCATCAGGTGTTTTCGCGGCTCTTAAGGCGGCCTGACGTTTCGTTTGTTCGAATAGCCTTTGCTAACTTTGAGCAGGTGTTTCAGTAGCTCTTAAAGTAGCTTGACGTTCTGCCTGTTCAAGACGTCTTCGCTGACTTTGAGAAGGTGTTTCAGAAGCTCTTAAAGCAGCCTGATGCTCTGTCTGTTCAAGACGCCTTTGCTGACGTTGATAAGGTGTCTCAGATGCTTTAAAAGCAGCCTGACGCTCTGCTTGTTCTTGCCTTCTCAGTTCAGATACAATTTAATAAATCTATCAATACAAATCATAATATTAAACTTAATATACCAAAACTAAAAAAAGTTACATGTACAAAATTTCTGGGAGTAACGTTAGATGATGATATAAACTGGAAAGAACAAATAGATAACGTATGCCGTAGAGTCAATAAATTTGTATATGCCCTTAAAATCGTTAAAAACATTACAAATATTAAGACGGCAATTGCAACGTACCACGCATACGTAGAGTCTGTTCTTCGCTATGGAATTATAATATGGGATAATAGTACTGACCGAAATAGGGCATTCGTTGCCCAAAAAAAATGTATTCGTGCAATGTGTCGCTAGATATTTCTTGTAAACCAGTATTTAAGAGACTTGGTATATTACCCCTCCCTTCACTATACATTTATGAAGTTAGTGTGTTTGTCTTTAAAAATAAGTCATTGTATATTAAAGCGCGTGATATATATCCCTGAAATCGACGTGACCCAGAAAAACTAGTTCTAGATATTATTCCTAGAATCGTTAAATACTACAAAAGTTGCCTAAATATGTGTATAAAAATATTTAATAAACTACCTAATGAATTTAAATTATTAAGTGAAAGATTATTTAAGAAACATTTGTTTAATTGGTTAAAAACCGAATGTTATTATGACGTAAAAGATTTTTAGACTGTAATTAATTAATATTGTTGATTCTATATTTGCATGCTATTTACCATTGTTAGCGAAACACGATTGCACTAGACAAATTGTAAGATCTTTTTGTACCGTGATTCTTGCAAATAAAAATTTATGATTATGATTATGAAAAAGTAATAGTTAAGGGTGAAAGTATGACAGGTGGTGATATTATTTCTGATACATACTTATAATCACGCCCGTCACCCTTGCGGGGTAGGCAGAGCATCAACGGATTACTTAATATCGTCTGCGAAGTTATCTCCTATTCTGTGAATTACAATGCACCAAAACGTTTGAAGAAAATCAGCTGGTGAATTTTATGATTTTTATCGCTCTCTTCCCGGTCATGCGTGGAAAAATACAGATCCATACATTTTTTTTTCTTAATTTTGGTAAAAATACATAATAATCCAGATATTCTGACCTTCTGTGTTCGTCCATCGTACCGTCTTCCGTCTTGTAGAATCACGGTGGCGCCACCTAGCTGAATTTAATTTTACAACATATTCGATTTTCCCACGGGAATGATATGTTTTTCCGCTGAAAAAAGTAGCCTATGTCACTCTACAGCCACCGAACTATCCCCATACAAAATTCATGCCATGCTGACGCTCTGTTGCGACGTGAAAGAAGGACAAACTTGTGCAACATATTCGATTTTCCCACGGGAATGAGACGTTTTTCCGCGGATAAAAGTAGCCTATGTCACTCTATAGCCGCTGAACTATCCCCATACAAAATTCATGCCATGCTGACGCTCTGTTGCGACGTGAAAGAAGGACAAACTTGTGCAACATATTCGATTTTCCCAAGGGAATGAGATGTTTTTCCGCGGATAAAAGTAGCCTATGTTACTCTACAGCCGCCGAACTATCCCCATACAAAAAATCATGCCATGCCTACGCTCTGTTGCAACGTGAAAGAAGAACAAACAAACAAACAAACAAACAAACAAACACACTTTCGCATTTATAATATTAGTAATGGATTGGCACAAAGACGCAAATAAATAAAATTTGTGGTGACCTAGACGTTAAGATTCATGGTAAACATATATTGCGCGTGGATGAAGCCAAATACCTTGGTATTACCTTCGACACTAATCTGAGATTTAAAAATCATGTCCTTCATACGGTAAAAACCTATTTTTATCGCCTAAAGGTTTTTTACCAAATCCGTGACTAAATTTCTGTACCATCACGCATAACTCTTTGCGAGTCATTGGTTATGTTTAGACTAAACTACGGGGATGTGGTTTATGGACCTCGGATTTTCAGCAAAACAAAGCGACTGATACAACGCGTGCAAAACGCATGTTGTCGGTTCTGTTTTGATGCACCTTCCAGAAATCACATTACTCCTTTCCTGAACAATGCTTCCATGCTCAATATGGACTCACGTAGAGAGCTACGTTTAGGAGGACTAGTCTTTAGTGTTATTAAGTTTAAAAAACCAGAGTACTTGCATGCAAAGATAAAGTTTGCTAAGCAAAATTCTAGAAAACAATTGAGGTCCACAAGATCAGCACTCCTATATTACAGCCATAAAACAGCAGCATTTACCGGCAGTTTCCGATATATGGCAACGAAGTGTTGGAATAACATCCCACCACCAATAAGAAATCTTAACACCAACTACAAGTTTAAAAATAAATTCAAAACCTATCTTATAGATAAACAAAAACAAGGTATTCCCAAACACTTCGTTTGCCAGCTATAAACCATGGCATTTTCTTTATTCTTTTCTAACTCATCATGGTGGGCAAAGGTTTAACACATCTTTTACGTAATTTTTACTAAAATAAACCCAAGATATAAATTAGAGCTGAAAGGACACATCTTTCACACATAATTACACTACGATAATATTAACGTGCAAAAAATAGTTTTTTCTTTCTTTCTTACTGATTGTACTAATGTGCTCATTTTCTTCTCTCCACTTCGAGAATACCAAAAGTTTGCTCTCTGAGCAATATTAATCGCTGAGCTATTTACCCATTTGTTAAACTGCAACACACATGTAGATTTAGATCTTAAGTTTATGAAATTAATTCTCCCCACATATTAGATGGAACGTCTTACAGCCTGAAATTATACTGGTCTTTATGTCCTTCAGACCAAAACAGCAGTGCAAGCACAGCTATTTAAAAATAAATTAAATTTATTGCCCAAACATGTAGGTAAATTGTTTAAGCAATAAACTCATTTTTGAAAAATAAGAATAAATGTAGAATTGACGTGACACGGCGCAGCGGAGCGTTTTATGTGTTTCAAAAATAATCGCTGTTGTGCAAAAAATAAGGAAACTGAATATATGACCTAACTTGTAGCGAATAATTTTAGAATTTATAATTAATAATTAATTTAAGAATTAAAAAAAATTAAAAAATATATATTTCATTTTAAATTATATATAACACGAAAATTCAAAGTGTAGAAAAACATCGAGAGGAAACCTGCATGTCTGAGAAAAAAGAAAAAAAATATTTTGAAGACATGTGTGAAGTTCGCCAACACGTATTGGGGTAGCGCGGTGAACTTCCTTGCCCTAAAACCCTGGAGACCCGAGAAAGCCTGTGCCCTGCAGTGGGACGTAGGTATATAGACTGTAATTTATAAATGTATAATATTATCGTGGCTAGAACGCTGACTGCGACGGAATAGAATAGAATCATTTTTATAAACCATTGATTACATGTAATTCTTAATACAAGTATTTTTTTACTTATACCACTGGTTCAGAAGAAACCTCCGTCCTAGGAATAACCATAATAGGAATAACAGCAAAAACCCCAGCGAGACAATCTTTTTAAAAGCTTAATTTACAATATAAAATTTATTAAATTATTATGAAAACATTTAGAAACAGCATGGAAGCGATTACTTCATTCCCACCCTTACTAAACAATTTTGCTCAGTATATACTGGGCACCTTTTGATAGATAAGGTCTGCATATTTTCTGTTATTATTTGTTAAAACGTATACATCGCCTCTTGAACTGACTCTTTGGAACGAGTAAGCAATAACTAACTTGTGCTTGTTCCTAGTATTTACAGAATGTACATCACTATTTTTAATAAAACTATTATTGGTTTTGTGTACATAGATTAAGTTTTCATAAATACATTGACAAGCCAAAGTTAATATATTAATTTCTTTAAATCTTCATTTCTTTAAATTTGTAAGTGCAATTTCTAACGTGTAAAGGGATTTCTTCATACCTAAGTTATAAATTGCTCTTACAAATATGGCGCTCTTTTGCAAATCAAAGGTTAGGTTCCTTGTTGTGTGCATAACAGCGAGTATTTGTGAAACTATAAAACGCTCCGCAGTGCAGTGTTAATAATTCTACACTTATTCTTCTTTTTAAAAATAAATGTATTGCTTAAACAATTCACCTACTTTTTTGGGCAGTAAATTTATTTAATTACTTAGCCTTTGATCGAGAAAAGAAACACCAAGCCCTTTTATCAGCAGCGATCACCAGTCGCAAATACAGTTCCTGAACTTCACCCCATGTTGACCTAACGAACAGATAGTCTCTACAGCAAATGCCATAAATATGTAATTAACTTTCAAAGACTCGTATTAAATATCAAATCAAACATATTTGAAATATACTCATAAATACCTTACATCATCATATTGAATCATGCATGTTTCATCATGTCATCACTCCACTTGTAATACCTACCATACCTTTTACGTGATACTGTATTTTTTTATTAAAAAAGGATAGCTAACGAACACACAAACCACCTGATAAGTAAGTGGATGCTGTGGCTCATAGGCATCTTCATTTATCCTCGATTAAGAATCAAAATGCTGATGCTTTGTCATAGCTGAAGACTAAGATGGATTGCCTCGTATCCAGTATAAAGGTTCTCCGGTTCTCTACCCTCACCATACGAAAACAGCAGCAAAAGTTGCTATTTTACGCTGGTATTCTGTAGTAAGAGCGTACTTCTTCCCCGGTCAAACCGACCCATTCATGATATAACCATCATGTAGCTGCAACATGGCTCTACCACATAACTATAATAAGTATGTATGTACTTTTTTCACTGGAAACGAGGCATTCTATTTTAGTCCTCAGGGGTGACAACTCATCTGCATTTGGATTCTCAATCGATGATAGATGTAAATTTCTATGGGCCACATTATCTTCTTACCATCAGATGACCTGTGTGCTTGTTTGTCACCTTTATTCAATAGAAACAATACACGGTTCATAAAAACCCGACACATTTGCTTCTTATTATTTTTATACGTTCTCAAGGTAAAACCGTTGAAAACATGAATACTAGTAATAAATAACAGATATCATAATTTAAAAGTATTAAGTTTCTTTTGGCATGAACCTCATAGTGACAATTCAAAAGAACAATAACGATACGATGCGTCATCTTTTGTGTTGGTTACGAGCTGACGCTAAGAATACAGGCTCGCCTAATTTAACTGTCTATTTCACTACCGCAAACCCTAACAATTGACCGTGCCGTGGCGTCGTGAGAATATGCACTGCACCACATCGTCCCAGGGGTCTCCTACAAGGCAAGAGAGGCAACAGACCAGGAGATGGGCTGAAACGTTTTCCTAATAACAACTAAAACTAGAAATACTGCGGTTGTCAACCCGCCTGCCAAGCGTGGCAACTATGGCAAATATCTCTCCTGTGATGTAATCCATGGTGGAGGCCTATGGTCAGCAGTGAAGTTTTGATAGGCTGTAACGATAACGGTAAAAACCTAACATTCACATGTTCTGTTCATGTCCGTGCTACGAATAAAGGTGGGACGGAGCTATCTATTAAACAATTTTAATTAAATTTTATTTTAAGAGATAATCTTGCCATATAATGGCGGCGTAAGAAAGGTATATTATCTCGTGGGTGTCGAAAGATCCGACAGAGGAAAACTAAAGCAGAAGATAGAAAGAAGTATTACTGATAATATATTACCAATAAAGTAAACTGCGGTTAGTCCGTTCTGACCGCACTACAGTACGGTCAAAACGTCTTATTTCTTGGAACTTAGCAGCTGGTACAATTTTTGAAAATATATCAGACACTTAATTTGATGTGGAAACATGGTTTAACTTTTTATGATATTATTTGTTCCCTCGTGAAGTGATACTTAACATCTATATGTTTGATTTTCTTATGGCCAGACGGATTATTAGCGATAGAAATACAGCTAGTATTATATTCATAGATAACTACAGGTTCATTTATTACAAGCATAACACTTCGAAGCAACGATTTTATACATACTGCTTCTTTCACAGCTTCAAATAAAGCCATTTATTCAGCTTCTGTTGACGAGACAGCGACAGTGTTTTGCTTTCGCGTGTGCCAAGAAACAGTACAATTAATTACAAATTATTTATTAACAAATATCCGGTCGTACTTTTTCTATGCGTTTCATCGCCTCGTCAGTCAGAGTCTTCATATCCAATAAAAATTTGATTAAAAGTACATCTTATGTATCTTAACTTAAAATTTAATGTTCCTTTTATGTATCTTAAAAGATGTTTGAAACATTTCCATTAAACCTCATTATTTACACTTTTACTTAATATGCTTATAGTTGCACAAGTATCTGGTCGCATAAATCATCGCATACATTAGGCATCCAGTAACATATCTGCATAGCGCATCATAATTGTTATCAAAGTTCAGGTTGGAATAGGTAAGTTTGGATGTTAAAGGTGATCAGTAGAGTTGCTCATGAACAATTTATTTGAAACATTTTTAAGATACAAAGTTTGATCTAAAGTTATTGTGTGCTAGATTCTCTCAGTTCTTTTTCCCAGAATTTTTTTTTATTTCAATTAGATAATTCATTTCAAATTTTTGCATAAAATAATTATATAATTTTTAGTATTCTTATTTTTAGTAACAATCACTAAATCAACTACTTACAAAACAATACGTATACACACACACACACAAACATAAAAATACATACACACACACACACAAATAAATAAGACACACATTACAAATTTAAGATGGTACAATTTTGATCGTATACATGTGGCCGCAGCTCACTAGAGTCTACTATTATAACATTAAAAAAAATATAATTATAAATATAATATATATAATAATAAAAAAAAAAAATAATTAAATAAAAAAATATTTATTATATTAATATAATAAATTATAATTAAAAAATTTTTTGTATATTTTTTTTGAAAGTAAAATTTTAAATGGTGTTAATATTTAATGAGGTTAATAAATATATATATTTTTAATTTTTTTTTTTTTTTAATAGAGGTTTAGTTTATTTTTTCATAAAGAAGAGGTTAGGATATATAAATAAAGGGGTCATTTTAAATTAATATATATATATATATATATATATATATATATATATATATATATATATACATATACATTCATCTATAGAATTTTTATTTAATGAATGAAAACATGGGTCAACTCCATAATTCTTAAAACCTATATATTTAAGAGTATGATCGAAACGTTCAAAACAACGACATTTTTCATCAAATTTACCTTTCATTGTTTTATTGTGCACTTAAGCAGTTGAGTCAAATATTTTGAAATTATAAATTTTTGGCTTTATACCATGCCACATCTCATATAGTGTTTTGTTAACGAGTGCCTTTGTGGGTAATATATTAATTGTGCGACTTGTCGACGTTAAATTCGATATCTTGTAATGACGGTATGGAGGATTTCAATGTCCTCCCTCTGTCTTCGGACTTGAGATAATTATATAGAGTTGGAGTGCGACTTATCTATTTCTTCAGCATTACAATATTCTCTTCTGCCAAGTCAAACTGTCATTATTGTTAACTAAAGCTTCGCCGGTACTTTTCACACTCGCTGCCCGCTATTCACATGACAAGGATTGTGGGCTATTTATTACTCACATTGAGGGGATATAACATGCCAAAATGTGATATAATATGCGGTTGGCAAGCAGGGATTTCAAGTTTTTTCATTTTTTTATTTTTATTCATTTACTATCGGGAAGAAACTGCTAATCTTCGCCTCTACGAATACATTTAAACATGTTATTACATAACTAACATATTAATCAGATCTATTTTTAACTCTAATTTGTTTATTTACTATACTGTAAATTTGTTAATTTACTAAACTATAAAAGCGCTGGGTCTTTTCTCACTTGAAGGCTAAGTACATTATAAGCGAAACATTCAGCGAGGAAACGCAGCCAGCTTTCTTGGCACGATACCAAGGGGAGTAAGAGTGTATGATAATTTTAGTTTTTTACTATAGTTTTTTTAGTATTTTTTTATTTAACAAGTACACTTACAATACACATATATGAAAATCACGAAAACATACACATTTCTATACTCTCTGATATGTATATCAATAACAAGTGTACATAACATTCACAGGTTGAGTCGTGCAATTTTGGATTAATTTGGAGTACAAATATCATCCTATCAATACAATGTAAATTAGAACTATTCAAATAAAATATGTACTTAAATAAGAAAAATCTAAAGATAAAAAACAGGTTTAATTATTAAAAGGGAATATGGTAGATATTATACTCTCTTCAGGAGTATGTATATTTTTTTAATTTAAGTATAGGATATATTATATTAAAGATGTAATTTATATCAGGAACTCGACGATAAATGATTTTTAAGTTTAATTTTGAATGCAATACAAGAGTCGTTAAATATGTCAATGCCAGGTATGTTTTTAGAAAATTCGTTATATTTTCCACATATACGCACGATACGCAATATTGTATTATATTTCAACGTTAAATGAATAAACGTATTTAAAGTTTGATTTGGTCGTTATATAGTTATTGATATTTTTCTACATGGCTGTTTTAAATTAATCATATTATTATTATTATTTTAATTTATAAAAAAATAATATTATAAATGCAAATTATTGAAAATTATATTTTCGAATGTTCACACGGGTACATATATAGGTATAAATATAATAAAAAATTAACGGAAATACGTACGCCTTATGACTCGTGGGTTTCACCCAAGGTGTCACCATTTCCTAGCGACAGCCCAATATAATTTTATTTTATTTGTCTTTTTTGTCTTGAATGTATTGTGGTAAATTTTGTGCTGGCTACGAATAAATATTATTTATTTCTTTATCCTAGATAAACGATAATCATTATCATATCATAAACACTCACACCTGTCACCCAGAGGGGTAGATAGAGACTAAGGACTTACATTTGACACGAACATCACACTCCTTTCTCGCCTCCATTACATCCATGTACCTACGCATACATGTTCTTCGTTTAAAGGTACTCTAAATCTGCCACATCTTCAATATATCGCCAATTTTGTCGATAAACCTCTTTTTTTTTAATTTTATCCAACATATAATACAAGAATACTCATTGAAAGTAATTTAAGCTCTATCACTGGTTAGGAAAAAACCTCTGTCCTAGAATGAATCAGAAAGAAACCGGCGAGAATTAAAAAAAAAACACAATTTACAATATTATATCTTATACAATTAATAGGAAAACATTTGGAAACAACATTCGTCTATTGCGTCTCGACTCTACCGTTCATTTCTGGAACATAAATTGGCATCCTCACTCTTTCTTCGTTCATTCTTTATATATTAACTAACTACCGAAGCATTCCTTTCTTAAACCTGGTCCCAACATCATCTTGTAATTCACACTTTCTTCATATCACACAAATTCTCACCCTGTCATTCAAATTCAGTGACACCAGTAAACCAAAACAATGCAAATGAAATATCTCGTGTGTACGTGTAAAACATTTATTAAGTTCGTGTTAAATTGAATAGTTTATTTACAATTTATAGTTCAATGAGTTAACTTTGAAGGAGTAGTACAAAATTACTTGAATAGATGTTTGTAAACAGTATGGTGCAGTAAAAAGAAAGCACTCTTTCATTATAGTTTTAAATTATCACGTTAATAGGCAAAGGTATGGCATTTTGTACGATAATCATAGAAAGCCATTTCATTTTGTTATTATATTAGATTTAATCATTTTTTTCTCAATTTCATGTATAGCTGTGTTAAACCTTAATTATAACTCCTGTATTTTATATTCATTTGGCCCACTGCTTTCTCCCTTTTACCAACTGCTGTAGCCCCAGCCGTTGTTGCCCCATCCGTTGTTGCCCCAGGCGTTGTTGCCCCAGCCGTTGTTGCCCCATCCAGAGTAACCAGAGTAGCCGTTGCTGTAGTAGGGGCTGCCCCAGCCTCGTGAGTACACAATTGGTACAGAGTATCCGTAGGAAGGTGCAGACCAGCCTGAGCCGATGTAGCCGGCTGACGCGGCAGCAATGAGGGCGACAAGTAAGATGCAAATCTGTAAATTCAAAGTTAATTAAAAAACTGTTCTAGTGCATCAGTAATTTCAGGGATACAAGACATTTATTGCTCCTTAACCCTCAGGAGAGAGGAGGCCTGTGCCGAGCAGTGAGACTCTACTTTTTTTTACTTAAAAGGGTTTTCCCCCTTAGATTAGAATATGAAAATGTTGCTTGTTAAAAACCGCGTCCATAATAAAGAACATTTCCGTTTCCATTTATAAAATAGTTTTTATTAATGTTATCTTGTTTTTATTTGGATTTTGTATCACATTCCCAGAATACCAGCGTAAAGTAGGCTTTAATTTTTATAAATTTGATCATGATGAGTACTTTCAACTCCGGTGTATAGAATTCTATACATCACAATGCCCGAAATAGACAAATATGTTAAGTTTTAAGACAATTTTACAAAAGCTTATATTAAACAAAAGTGGATTAAGAAAGGAAATTGAATTACAAAAACATTGTAACGTATACTTCAAACAAGCCGCGTCTCAATAAAGAGTACGTTGGAGTTAGAAAATTGATAAACATTTTATTGCAAAGTTCAATATATCCGGAAACTAAAGAGATTTTGGTATTTCTTTACTAACTGGATTAGGTGCTGGTTGTATACTACTACTGCACACTAACTAATCGCATGATAAACGTCTATTATTGTACACTATTGCATACATTTATTCTATTCATAAAATCATCAATAGTGCCTCGGAAAGCACCTAAAGCCATTCGTCCTGTGCCTGACCTCCCTCCGGTCGAGTCGAATTACTATCCGAGCGGACTATGAGAGTGAGGGAATAGGGAGAGAGCACTATAATCTTATCCTGCGATGTTTACTGGTCTCCACTGAGACAGCCCGTCGTGACCGAAATTCGGTCTTTAGGATATTATAATTATAAAGCTTATGTAATCAACTTATTGAATGGAATCAATGATGAGAAAAATTCGCAAAGTATAACCAAATCAGAGAAGATTTGTTTAACAAAACAATCACACACGCACTAATCACATTATAACAAGATATCTAACAGTATATAATAAACATAAAACACTTACGAAGTATTTCATTTTGAGTGCTGTACTGTATGTTGCTGTGCTGACGAATGGAGTGAGTATGACTTCTAAGCGCGTCTTCAACTTTATATATCAGTTTATGTACGCTTCACGGATCCGATGGCTAGACCTGTTTGTACGAACACAAAGAAAGAGAGCAAAGCGGGCAGTATTATTCAACTCAGAGATACCCGAAGTTCCTATTTAAAAAACACAAAATTCACAACCACTTGTTTGTTTCGGATCATCTACATAACGACTTGGCAATCAATTTAGGAACCCGTCTAATAAAACAATGCTAATTTATGTATTTATTTAATTTTAATTACTAATAACTGGAAATGTGACAGAGAATATTATAAACAGGGATGCTCAGAAGAATTCCTGTTTATAGGCCAAATGACATAGGTTCTTTAGAATTTAATAAAATTATTTTTATTGAATATAGATTACGAGAATACTTGCTTAAAGCCGTTTAAGCTTTACCACTGATTCGGGAAAAAACCACTGTCCTTCGAAGAACCACCAAGAAACCCAATAAGACTTTTTAAAATAATTAAAAATACAATATTTATAATATAATATAATATCTTTATAACCAAACCAACAATGTATGAGTTGTTGGTTGACCATGACCAAATCGGTGATATATTGAAAATGGGCCAAATTAGGAGTATGCTTAACCGACGAGCATGTATGCATAGGTATATGAATGTGGAGGAAGCGAGATATCAGGATCGTGCCAAATGGAAGTCTGTAGTCTCTGCCTACCCCTCTGGGTGACAGGCGTAAGTGTTTATGATTATGTTTTTTATAATATTTTATACGACTATGTATGCAAATATTTTTTTGTTCTTTTGAACTATCTTTTTGAACTATATGAATGGGTTTATTTGTGCGCTGAATATGCGTGTTACTACTTCTCAGTTACATTTGATTATAACTTTCTTATTCATAAGCCTGTCAAAAAGCCAATCGTCGGACATCGATTAATCCAGTCCTGGGGAAATTTGTCTTAAATACTTCACAGTTCGATTTTTTTAGGAGAAGTTGCCCGTACACTAACCACACCACAGTAACTGTTTAGTGGTCACTTCATGGTGTAGATCCACTACGAATTTTTAAAAATTTGGTGAACGACTATTGTTATTTTATTAAATTTATTTCCTTTGGAAACAAACATTTCTTAGAGTTAAAACAGTTACAGCCTATATACGTACCACTGCTGGGCAAAGGATTCCGCTCCTTTCTCAGAGGGTTTTAAGGCAAGGAAGTGTCCGCCACGCTGCCCCAACGCATGTTGGTATATACGTTCATGTATATATAATACATTTCTTAATTATTTAAAAATATTTACTATTATGCGCCACTTAATGTATTCGCATATAATTTTTTAAGATACTAGAATTTCTCCTGTATCGTGGACGCATTTTACATACATAAATTTCTTATGAACTAACATAGACATTAGACACACAACAATTATTTGTAGTCATACAAATATTTGTTCCGAGCGGGATTCGAATCCTCGGCCCTCAGCGCCCCAATTCATTGCAAAGGTACTTCGCCACGGAGCCGTCAAGGGAAAGGATCGATGATTAGTTACAGATGTTCCTTTGGTGTCGCTTCCCTTAGCCGGTTTAAAAGGTTTCAATAAGTCGCCCTGCCATATGTCGAGAGCCACAAAATCTTAAGCATTTGCTATAATCACTTCTTGTGAAGCTCACGGGACAACAAAGAGGGATCGATTCCTTTGCGCCATCACTTTAAGATATTTACAATTTTTATCCAAGGATACATAACACAAGGATTCACCAATCTATCGATATCAATCGATTAGATACTGTTCCATAAAACATCGTTCAATCATCGATCAGCTCAGCTCAGCTTATCGTTAGTATCTTTCAAAAACCCGGTCGGTTGAGCGAGCGAGTTCTCGAATAACCAAGCAGCTCGATTGACATCAAGCAATTCATTCTACCATCACTCGATGCTATCAATCGATTGGTGTGGTAGACATTATCGATCGACATCGACTAATCCATTTCACCGTTACCACACCAATCGACCGATCGATTGGTGTGGTAACACCCTAACGCACCATAAATAGTCCGCATAAATAAATGACATTTTATTACTTCTTTTTACATAATGTTAAAATGGCGATTAGTTTACTCAAAAACATGTTTATGACTTTTAATTATAAAAAAGAACAAGAAATAGAACTAGTTATGAAAAATAAACCATATTAATTTATTTTTTAAATGTTATAAATTACAGTCATCTTATACTTACTCTGTCATAGCGTCGAATAGTGAAACTAATACAAATATCGATTCAAGTTGAATACTGTTTGAGTACAATTATATTGTCTTTATGTCCACTGCTGAGCACAGGCCTCCCCCATGGGTTGCCTCATAGGAGGGATATTTGTGGCCTCGCCAACTTTGTTGCTGCGATGCAACAATGAATTTTTCCAGGTAGACGGACTCCTTTTTTTGCCTAGATGCCTATTCTGTAATGTAAGTGTTGTTTCCAGTTGGCTTTTATAGCTGGGATTCCACAATCACGGTCTGTAAGGCCGCAATTTTTATAAACTTATTGCCATCTGCGTTAGTTCCCAGGTTGGTTTGTGGTTTCTCCTGAAAATCTACAGAACGACTAGTGCTGTGTTCCCGACAGACAGTGAGATATTTTTTATCAGTTACGTGGCGCAGTAACTTAGCATACAGTTGCGGCGCTAAGGGCCGCGTGTTCGAATCCTACACGGTACAATTATTTGTATAGCCTACGAATATTTTTTTCCGGGTCTGAATGTTTGTCTTTGTGCAATTTATGTTTATAACCCCTTCCCCCCCAATATAACATAAAAAAAGACATTTAAACCGAAATAAACAGTATAATTACAGACTCCAAGGCATTTTGTTTTAACTCCATGTGTGCTGTACGTAGCTGTACTGTTGTGGCTTCTTTACTTGAAGTTACAGGGTCAGCTACACTGTTAGAAAGCTTGTAGTTCTAAACTTATGAAAATGTAAATTGATATATAAAATATTTTATGTGGAATCTTCATTGATCTGAGATGTTAGTGATGTTAGCCTTTTAGCTTTTACAGATTCATCTGACTTAATGCTCCTAATTTCTATGTATGATTCTTGATGGCTCAGATGGAAAGCTTTATAGTCGGTCGTATGGTCTTTTATTATTTTAAACTAGAACAACGACACTATTGTCCATAAACAGAAATAGGTAAGAAAATGAAAATGATACTTATCTAGACAGATTCTTGTGTGTGTGCAAATACAGGTGCACTCATCAACTCCTCACTCTCATAGTCCGATGGGAACACAATTCGACACGACTGTACAGAGATCAGTCGCAGGACCAACGTTGAGCCAGTAAACCTACCAAAAAAAAAACCACCAAAAAATCAGACCCCATGACCAGCAGCCACGTTAACGACCACTAGGCCAAAGATACAGGCAACCATAACTTGTATAAAACGGACAAGTCCTTACTACATTTGGAGATACTTATCTCTTGCATTAGACTTTTTCATACATGTAAAAATGAGCACACGATATGTCCGAAGACAAGTGGATGTTGTGGCAAATAAACAGCTACATCTTTTAACATCATCATTCTACTTCAAGGAACTAAAGAGAATTAAAACAAATTGAGTTTCTGAAACCGGCGCTAAGACATGGGGTATAAAATAATTACAGCCTTCATTTTAGTACGCAGGTATATGAAGAAATTTTATTATTTTACTTATTTGAAGTCAGCTTAAACATGTTGTTAAAAGTTATTTTTTTAACCTTTTGAGCGAACTTAGGAAAACATTTCAATATTGTCTAAATAGTTACATTAAAAACTTCATTCCCTATGTAGCAAAGGCCTTAGGGAAGCCGTTTTTCTACGATCAATTTATATGAGACCAACCCTTAAGTAGAACCTATTTAATAAAAATATAATAAAAGCAATCTAGCTGCGACCCGAAAGGTCCACACGACTAACTTTCCAGTGTAAAGAATAAAAAAATATCATACGTTTTAATATTTTATACAATTTTTCATTCGGCACAAAAAACGATTTGATCGATTTTGCTCAAAATTTAATGAGGTCTAAGTTACATAATTATGCGTTAAATGAAACTGGTCCCATGTCACTCTTTGTTCACCATCCACACACATCACTCTTTTTTCTCGAGATACACGTGGCGAAATTGAATCTAAGCATATATACATACATACATACATACAAACATACATAGTACATGTGCACACACGGACATCCCCTTAAAAACCGTACTATTCGACTCTAAAGACCTTGAAACGTGGAGATATGTTAATATTTCCAATTTGCAAAATCGGACCCATTACAATAACTTCCCACTGGGAAGTTTCGTTCTATATCGTGTAATATTACATACATAAAAACATGAAGTCGAATCGTATTCCTTCTCATTTTCCTTTATAGAATTAGGGTAACAAACATGTACACTATCTACCTGATAGTAAGTGGTTGCTGTGGCCCACAGACATTTACATCTAACTCATCACCAAAATGAAAAAAAAAATAGTCCCCGTTTCTTGCTGGTTCTTCCCAGGACAGAGGTTTTTTTGCGAACAGGGTAATAAAAAAGTGACCAATAAGTATTTTTATGGTCTACATGAATAAAAAAGTTTCTATTTCTATTTCTATTTCTACTCTATTAAGAATCATCCTCTTTTAAAATGGTCTAAAACCAACAGCGTGATCTATCCGCAAGTCAAGACGACTCTATCACGTAAAACTGTTTATGTGCTGACGAATATGGTGATATCAAATTATAATAATATTTATTTGTGTTTTTATTAACTGTGAAGTGGTGTGACTTCCTCGTTGGTCTAGTGGTTCTAGAAGTGCCACTGCTGTTCATGTGGTCCCAGTTTTGAATCCCGGGTTGGGCCAAAAAATATCAGTTAATGAGTTTTTCTATCACAGAATACCAGCGTAAAATAGTAGCTTGGTGCTGCTGTATTTCGTATAAGGGCCACAGCGGCCACTTACCATCAGGTGGACTGTGTGTAAGCTCATTTGTCACCCTTATCCTATAAAAAAAGAGATGGGCAGCGGCATCTCACTGATAAAAACTCAAATTTAGCTCTTGACTTATATAGACTGTAATGGATGGTGTTGTTAAACTAAAATACACATGTACAGAAAGTATCGAATTCTGGAATTCAACATTACGATGAAAGACATCTTATATGTCGGTATGTACAATTTCTTTCCGTAAACATTTCGTTGTATTCGAAATAGGAAAAGAAAAATTATGTTTACGTGCACAACATCCTTGTACGAGTACACATGCGCTTGAAATGTAAAAACCTCCTTAAATGCCTTCCAACTGATTTTAAAGTTAACATTTAAAAATATTTGAGACGAGTTTATACCAAAAAATTAATCTTTAGGTTTTCTGTCAAGTCCGAAGTTAGAAAGCTGGTGATGCTTCAAGCCCGTGGCTCAAAAAGTACGAAAACCAAAATCTTGAGCTTGACCTCTCTACGGTAGGGTAGATTGCCGTCAGTTATGGAAATATTTGTAGGTACTACGAAATTTAAAAGCATGTTGTCTATGAGCCACAGCATCGTGGTCAACTCGTTGGTCATCGTCATTCTGTAAAAATGAAATTCTACTGTAAATATTTTGAAAAATTATCTAACATTCAAGTTTGTTTGAACAACTGTTTACATTTTAAGAATGTTCCAAGTCTTATACTCGTTCCTACAATTTAAAGTAAAGTGGTTAATTCGTTTGAATTAAATTAAATCAGTTGATGATGAGGAAGTGCAAACCTGTAAATTATGCGCGCACATCTCTGCGAATTAACATTTTAATGTTCTTGTAATGGATCAACTTGATGTTAAATTATCAAGGCTGAAATGTAATATTATAATTAATTAAACACCGATGTATCGAGTGGAATTTGTGTATAAAGCACACGGACAGACGTATTTATTACTATTTAAGAAATATACTATATGTATCAAGTTTTTCTAACGCCGAAAAAATTTAGGTAGAAGATATACACGTATACGTATACTTAAACAAATCGTCTAAATTTATTTATTACTTTTTTTTAACTTTGTGTAAAAATAGAAACAGAACCATGCTGTGGAATTAACTGTCGCCAACGGTTTTCCTAACATATTATATGAATTAGGGACCTTCAAGAAAAGAGGCTACACCTTTCCAAAAGGCTGGCAACGCATTTATAATTTCCCTGATGTTGCAGATGTTCATGGGTGAAGGTGATCACTTACTATCATGTGAGCCGTATACTCGTTTGCCGTTTGCCTCCTTTTCCATAAAAACGTATTAAAAAATATTGAGTTGTCCGCAACTGATGTAAGTTGATAGCGCCGTAAGATAAAACCAGTCAGTTTAATTATTAAATCATATGAGATATAAGAATAAACTTCAAAAATTAAACGATAAAAACATAATACTAATTAGCTAAGGAAGTAACTTACAATAATACAACAAAAAAGAACAATGTATTTGCAGACAATAGATTATATTTTATCAGCTCTGCGGCATTTCCGCGAGAAGGTTCTAACCCAGCGACGGTCATGGCTAAATTGTAAGAATATGGTCATATTTACAACGACCGTAAATGTATCTGATATCGTCGTTATGGGGACGATTCAATGTTTTAAAATGGTTTTAAGAGAATTCTGGGTAACAAGGTAAGGGCCGGCTTGAACCAGGGTGATACCACTACCTCGCAGAAGACCAGCGCGTAGTAATAGCTCTGCTCTGCACTTCGTCTGGTGAGTGCAGGTGGCCGGAGACCCAATTCTCCCTCCCCCCCCTCCCCATAACATGGTAGGGGAATTAAATAGAACACTACCCTAGGGCACATGATAGCGCATATATCGGTCCCGACTGACCAGGTGTAGAAAGTTCTAGTATTGATTTTCTAGAAAGGTCTCCCTAGTTCTGCTACTCGATACTAGATGGCACTAGTGGCATTCATTATGGCGCGCAACATCGCCCCTTCCCAAGACATGCTCGTCCCAAGCATTATAGGCCCTATAATAACCCACCAGTCGATTCACATGGACGATATTAGGAGCAGTTCTTACACCTATCTGTATCCGGTAGGTTACGTCATTGATCCTAGTCACAATCACGGATCGTGACATGTGCCATTCTTTGGGGGAGACCTATGTTCAGCAGTGGACTTGTGAAGGGCTGTAATGATGATGATAACGATGATGAAAGATCAAAACGCAGATGCATTGACACCTGAAGTAGACCTCATTTTAGAAATGCACTTTAGAAATGCCATGCGTCGTTTCCAGTAAAAAAGGTCCCCGGGTCTCTACAGTGTGCTCTACGCTCACCATATGAAACAGCAGTATTAAGCTGCTATTTTACGCTGGCCGTTTACGTAGCCGTGTAGTGGCGGTTAAGAATATCCACTACCCCATATCTTCCCATGGGTGTCGTAAGAGGCGACAGAGGGAGACAGGCAGGAGATGGGCAGCAGCGTCTTCCTGATGACAACTGTGACGTAATAAAAAACTGCGGTTGCCAACCCGCTCGCCAAGCGTGGCAACTATGGCAAATACCCCCCAATGAATAAATACACAAACAGACGGCCCCCAGTCCCCGGCGGCCCCGCTATTCCTGGCTACGGTGGCGACCATGGTAACGGCGGGGCAGGGGGTGCTAAGAATCTCCGGTGGAGGTTCGGTTGCCACCTACGACGACTCGACCTGGCAACATATAACGCACGCACCCTGAGGACTGACGAGAAGATACTGGAGCTGGAAGAAGAGGTAGACAAGTTGCGCTGGCATATTATTGGATTATCCGAGGTCCGAAGAGAGGGGGAGGACACGGCAATCCTCGAGTCCGGCAACTTGTTCTATCACCGGGAGGGCGACCATCTGTCCCAAGGAGGTGTCGGATTTATCGTCCACAAATCTCTCGTCAACAACGTTGTAAAGATTGGGAGTGTGTCGACGAGGGTCGCGTACCTGATACTCAGAATCACCAAACGGTATTCGCTGAAGGTCATTCAGGTTTACGCACCAACCTCGGCACATCCCGATGAGGAGGTGGAGGAAATGTATGAGGATATTTCCAGAGCCATACATTCCTCCAAAACCTACTACACGGTGTTGATGGGAGACTTCAACGCAAAACTGGGCACAAGAGAAAGCGGTGAGCTGAAGGTAGGGAAATTTGGAGTAGGGCAACGGAACCGAAGGGGCCAGCAGCTGGCCGACTTTATGGAGAAAGAGGGACTCTTTATGATGAACTCTTTCTTCCAGAAGCGGCCCCACAGGAAGTGGACCTGGTCGAGCCCCGACGGTTCGACAAAAAATGAGATTGACTTCATTATGACGACCAGACGCCAACTGTTCAGTGATGTCTCAGTGATCGCAAGGGTGAAAACTGGCAGCGATCACCGAATGGTTAGAGGCACACTGAACCTAAACGTTAAGTTGGAGAGGTCTCGTCTAATGAAGTCAACGCTCCGTCCCCCTCGTGCTCTAATCCAGAATCCCGAAACCTTTCAGCTCGAGTTACGTAACCGCTTCCAGTGCCTAGAAGATTGCAATGCAGTGGACGATATGAACGACAAGCTCGTGGATTTTTTATCCCGGACGTCAGTCTAAGCGAGATTAGAATGGCTCTCCAGCACCTTAAAAACGGCAGGGCCCCAGGCGAGGATGGAATTACAGCGGAGCTTCTGAAAGCGGGTGGAACACCGGTACTTGAAGTCCTTCAGAAGCTCTTCAATTCCGTCCTCCATGGTGGCACTACTCCAGAGGCGTGGAGCAGAAGTGCGGTGGTCTTGTTCTTTAAGAAAGGCGACAACGCTCTCTTAAAGAACTACAGACCGATTTCCCTTCTGAGCCGCGTCTACGTGCTGTTTTCGAGAGTCATTACGAATCGTCTCGCACGCAGACTTGACGACTTCCAGCCTCCCGAACAAGCCGGTTTCCGAAAAGGCTTCAGTACCATAGACCACATACATACCCTGCGGCAGATTGTACAGAAGACTGAAGAGTACAATCTGCCACTTTGCCTGGCGTATGTGGACTATGAGAAAGCCTTTGATTCCGTCGAAATTTGGGCGGTGCTACAGTCCCTTCAGCGGTGCCAAGTTGACTGTCGGTATATCGAAGTGCTGAAGTGTTTGTACAGTAGGGCTACGATGGCTATCCGAGTACAGAACCAGAGCTCGAAACCTATCCAACTGCAGAGAGGTGTAAGACAGGGTGACGTTATATCCCCGAAACTCTTCACCGCTGCATTGGAAGACGTTTTCAAGCTACTGGACTGGAAAGGATACGGTATTGACATCAATGGCGAGTACATCACTCACCTTCGATTTGCCGACGATATAGTCCTTATGGCAGAATCGCTGGAGGACTTAAGCACTATGCTCAATGACCTCAATAGTGCCTCCCAACGGATAGGTCTTAAGATGAACATGGACAAAACAAAGATCATGTTCAATGTCCATGTCACACCTATGCCGGTAGTTGTTGGGAGCACTATGCTCGAAGTTGTTGACGAATACGTTTACCTGGGACAAATAGTCCGACTAGGTAAGTCCAACTTCGACCGAGAGGTCAATCGACGGATTCAACTCGGCTGGGCAGCGTTCGGGAAATTACGGCATATCTTTTCGTCAGGTATACCTCAATCTCTAAAAACTAGATTGTACAACCAGTGCGTGTTGCCAGTGATGACTTACGGATCTGAGACGTGGTCCTTCACTGCTGGCCGTATGAGGACGCTTAAGGTCGCTCAGCGAGCTATGGAGAGGGCTATGCTCGGAGTTTCTCTGCGTGATAGACTCAGAAATGAGGATATCCGCAGTAAAACCAGAGTGACCGACATAGCCCAACGGATTAGTAAGCTGAAGTGGCAATGGGCCGGCCATATAGCTCGAAGAACCGATAACCGATGGGGAAGAAAGGTTCTCGAGTGGCAGCCTCGTACCGGTAGGCGTAGTGTAGGGCGACCCCCCACTAGATGGAGTGACGACCTGGTAAGACATGCAGGAAGTCGATGGATGCAGGTGGCTCAGGACCGTGCTTTGTGGCATTACTTGGGGGAGGCCTATGTTCAGCAGTGGACTTGTGAAGGGCTGTAATGATGATGATGATTTTACGCTGGTATTCTGTGAGAGCGTGATCCTTCCGCGGTCGGGCTGACCCATTTATGCTACACCAAAAGCTGAACGAAAAGTCGATTTCGAGTGTCGTCTGTTTAAGGAAGAGTGGGCTTGGAAATATTTTTTACGGAATACAACGGTAAGCTAATATGTCTTCTTTGTTATGAAGCAGTGGTGGTATTTAAATATTTTAATTTTGTTCATCATTTTAACATCAAACATTCAAATACCAAATATGCTTTGATGAATGACGCGGAAAAAAGGTAGTAAATGCGGAAAACTTAATAAAAACAATATCTGCGCAACGGAATGTGTTTATAATGCAAAACACTGCACAAAAGGCTTCTACATTGGCTAGATATGTAGTGGCTTATAAAATAGCTGAAAATAATAAACCATACACGGAAAGAGAATTTGTTAAAGATTGTATGGTGAGTTTGGGTAAAATTTTATCTCCAGAAAAAATTAAAGAGTTTAAATCTGTCGTCTTATCGTGAAAAACAGTAACAACGCGAATTGATGCCATTGCAACGAACTCGTCGACTCAATTTAGGCAGCGTATAGGTAACTTTAAATATTTTCCGTGACGATGGATGAAAGTACGGATAGAAGAGACACTGCTCAATTGTTAATCTTCATCAGAGACGTTGACGACGAATTTAATATTACTGAAGAGCTAGCTTGTTTACAATCGATAAAAGGAAAAATGACGGGGCAAATAGTTTATAACGAATTTTTCGAAGGTCTTTAAAATTTAAATGCGCCTATTTCAAGGTTATGCAATATAACTACAGATGGAGCCCCAAATATGGTTTGAAAAAACGCGGGAATTTCGGGTATTTTTCGGAACCAGAATCCTAATCACGATGTTGTATTTTTACATTATATAATTCACCAGGGCGTCAATTGTAAAGCTGAAATAGATATTACCCGTGTACTTAATGTGGTTTAACTTAATTAATACGATTCGAGCTCGGGGCGTGGAACACCGACAATTCCAAGAACTTCTGATTGAAGTCGACGCAGATTATTCTGACCTTATTTACCGCACGAAAGTAAGATGGTTAAGTTGTGGATGAATTTGAACGGGTTGAGAATTTAAAATAGAAATTACAAGATTTCTTAAAGAAAAACAGTCAAATAGTCTGATTTCCAAATCTTCGAAGACAAAGATTGGCGTACCGATTTTGCATTTTTAGGAAAGAACCAATTTATAGATGAGACTTGGGGTTGTCTGAAATAATTTAAAACCTAGCTTTCTCTGTTTTATAACTGCATGGCGAGAAACGATTTAACTCAATTTTCGCGTTTAAAATCCATGTCACTAGTTAGTCAAAACAAACTACAAGAATTCAGTCAGGCGTTGAAAAAAAATTTAATCATCACTAGACGTTTTCTCGATGCCGTTTAATGTAGATCCGGAAAATGTATCTGCTGAATTATTGAAATGCAGTGCAGTACCGATTTAAAGCAATTGTTCTTAAATTCCACAAAACTCGATTTTTATAGAGCACTACTGAAAGCTGAGTTCCCAAAGATCATTGCTCACGCCCAGAAAATTATGGCGATGTTTGCGTTGTATTATGTGTGCGAACAGATTTTTTCAACCATGACATTGTGAAAACACTCAATCAGAAACAGATTGACTGATGAACACCTTTTTGCACAGCTGAAAGTTCCTTCGTCACAGCTGAAACCTGCTTTCGAACATATTACGGAAAATCAAAAACAATTCCATATGTCTCACGCGCCTAACAAGGCAGAGCTTTCGAATAAAAGTTAAATTAATTACTATTTAGGGTAAAAGGTATTTTATAAATTTGTGTGTAATGCTGTAATGTTTTTATAATATTAATAATTAAAAGCTTTAACACAAAATGCATTTTTGCTACAATTTTTGTCCTCCTCTAGAATTTCCTATACTTTGTGAAAAAAAAGTTTGCACACCACTAGTGTAAACTGTACATATTTTGTTTTATCGGCGACTAGCAGCAAATTATTTAAGGCAAATTTTGGGATCAATGTATAGTATTTCTTTAGGTTGTTTAAATTCCATGTTATTCTATTTTACCTCGTGTTTTACCCCGTAACTCAAAAATCACGTAAAGCCTTTGGCCATTGGAAAAAACGTTTTCAAAAGTTAAAAGTTAAGTAAAGTTGCAGCAAATGTACGTCATACTGTTTGGCACAGGCCTCCACGCCTTCTGAAAGGATTGCAGAGAAATTATTTCGACATGAAAATGTCCTCGAAATAAATTATTCCTCAGACTTGCAGGTTTTCTCACGATGTTTTCTTTCACGGCCCGGCACGTGGTAAATCAGCACCTAAAATTGCATTCAACTACTTCATTGGTTAAAATTGTTTTAGTGCAAGTGAAAAAGATTGTGAGCGTGTTGTGACGGTGTGAGAATCTCCACCAGCGTAAGAGCCAACAGAGGGGATTGAAACAGGAGAGCGGCAGCAGCGTTTTCCTATTAATAACAACAAATAAAACTCATTGTTACCACTCCGCCTGCCACGCGTGGCAGCCGTGGCAAATATGTCCCTACGAGGCAATCTTATCCATTATGTTCAGCAGTCGACATAAGAGAATCCACGACCCATATCGTCCCCTGGGTGTCGTAAGAGGTGACAGAAGGATACTGAAAAAGGAAATGTGCAGCAGGATCTTAACGTTAAGAGCTCAAAAAAAAACTAAGGTTTCCAACCAAATATGGAGAATATTTGATTAGAAACCTTATGACACAATCTGTTGGGTGGCCTATTTTCAGCAGTGGAAAAAAGTTTGTGATGCGGAGAGGCTGTCCTGTGCACATCGAGACAAGCGGCGTGGCTGTTAGTTTGCACACTTTTTGGTGCTATCAGGCAATGACCTGCATCATGTTACGTTAACGTGTGATGTTATGATAACGTGACGCATTTCAGTATGGCTAAGTTGGAGTTGCACTACACTGAATGTGTAGTGCGGTACTGCGGTCTTAGTACCGATAAGAATTAATTGCGTAATCAAAAAGGTTAAACAACCGCAGAGGCTACTATTGTTTTTAACAATATGTAACATCTTAATTTATTTCTATATTTATACATAAAAACGAATTTTTTTCTGTCTATTCTTTGATTGTTTGTGTGATAAAATTTATCCATTACGATTTCACCTAATTACGAAACTTTAGTGAGTTTCGCGCGTACCCGCAAATGCTTCTGACAAAAAAAGGAATTGAAACGCATACTGGATACATTAAACTCTTAGAAAAAAATCTATAAAATATGTTTATAACATTCAACTTTCGTGACACTTATTAATAATGTGGCCAACTTTATGAGTCTCTTGATGATATGATTCTGAATGGAAGGACCTCTTGTAATGAAACGATCTAGGGTATGTTTAATCCGATAAACTTTGATTTTTTTTGAGAAATCGTAAAATTGACAAAATAAATGGTTAATGATTTTAAATATAAAAACACTACAATAATAAATCGATCACAGGTTTATAGTAATTCAACAAAATTAATCACAGCTGCAGAAAGTGTTGTATCAAATTAAGTAAATTATTTTTACTGTTAAAAATGAAATAGATAACTTCTTCTTTATCAGCCCACCGCTAAAAGCTTAAGCTTTAAAGATTAGATGCTCGCAGTTTTCCTTTTATTCTTAATTAAAACGTTACCCCAACACTAGGATTATCTTGTATCGAACACGCTTACATACATAAATTTCACAAAGACAAACATCCAGACCCGGAACAATTACTTGTAGACCACACAAATACTTGTTCCGTGCTGGATTCGAACCCGCGGCCGTGAGCGCTGAAACTCATTGCTAAGCTCCGACGCCGTCATCATTAAAGTTACTTCCTGTCTCTGGTACGAACGAGATATGTCACGTTTGTTGAAAACAAGGTGCTTATATCGCCATCTATCGAACGCCATATTATCGTTCCGGTAGTTTGCATACTTTCCTATACTATATTTACGCGGCATAGCAATGCTGCAGTTAGTTATATTGTGATCGAAGCACGAATGGGAAAAAATCACGCTTTCACAGAACAAGCTGAATGTAGTGCCTAGAGTAGAGTAGTAGTAGAAACCTTTTACTGTAAGCGAGGCATTCCATCTTAGTTATTAAGGGGTGGTAACGCATCTGCATTTTGATTCTTAATCGATGATATACGTAGGTGTCTAGGAACAACTGCATCCACTTACCATCAGTTGAGCTGAGCGCTCGTTTTTCACATTCATTGTATAAAATAAAAAATATATCCACGAGACAAAAGGGACAATCAAACTTCTTAAGCCACTAAACGGCAATCAATTAATATTGCTACAAGTTCTTGATAACATCTAAATTATTAGGAAACAATGAATAAAAAGCAGAAAATGGTTAAATAAATATATTGAAACAATTTTTGTTATCACAGAAATGTATAAGGTACTATTTGGACATATAACACAATGGAATACAATTAGCAGTTGACAGTTTTAAAACATAAATACTCAAAACATCAGTTAGCAGGTAAATACCTAATGTCTATGGAACGCGAAGTTGTTAGAGCAAATAGTTGACGCATGATTATAAGGCAATTAACCAAGATGTTTTGTCACTGTTTTTTAATTGCTAAACTGACACTAATATTTTTTGTATCCTCACGTAGCACCTACCACCATCCACTCCTCCAGCCAGAGAACCAGCCACCGTAGCCGCCGTACCCGCCGAGACCGCTGTAACCGCTGTAGTACGGCGAGTACACCAGAGGCCGTGAGTAGACCACGGGCGAGGAATACGCGTACGGCACAGAATAGCTAGAGTGAATGTAGCCAGCCGAGGCTACGCCCAAAATGGCAATAACAGCAAATATGCAAACCTGGTAACGAAAAAAGGACAATTTAATACATCATGGGCCATTTACTTTTTTTGGTGACAGGCTCGTTGGTCTAGTAGTTGTAAACGCGACTGCTGATCGTGAGGTCCTAGGGTGGAATCCCGGGTCGCGCCTAAAAATCAGTTATTGGGCTTTTCCGTTATTCTCTCAAACGCCAGATTTGACCACTTCGATATTACGTCAAATATAGTGTTTTTTCTGAAATTGTTATATAAGTTTTTGTATGAAAATAATTTATTTTTTACGTAAATAATTTCGAGTAATATATAGAAATAACAGTGATTTTCACGCTGCCGACATCCGCTTGGTATGTATCCATTTTTTGTTATCAAAATACAATAAAGTCTTTTTGTAATGAAGTAAAACCTGACTTTTGTTTAGACCACAGGATAGAGAATTTTATATAAATTTTATAATGCCAAACTTCTTTATAGAAAAATAGTCTCTAAATATAGGTTTTAATGGTTTTAAGTGCTGGGGGTGAGTGCGGTCGCATGCGACCGCTCGGGATTTGCCAGTCTCATGCTACTGCATGAGAATTTTATGGAGATTGAAGGGTTAAGAAATTCTCATTAGCTGCCCAAAGTTAGGAAGTTGGCGGTGTTTCAACAACGGGCCTCGGAAGGCGCCTGCGCCTGACCTCTCATCGGTCGTGTCGTTTTACCATCACATCGGACTGTAAGTGAGAGAATAGAAAGTGCAGCTGTGCTTGCGCAAACACTTGGGCACTATAATCTTTCCTGTGTACTGCTTCTGGCGGACATTATTCCTCTTTTGAACTTCGGCATTATTAAAATTGAATTAATTGGATTTAAACAGCTAGGAACAATATTTAGGTAATACGAGAATTGTTGCTATCTTATCCGATTATGTTGTAATTATCACTGTGTTTGTAATTTTACGTTCAGCTTGCATGTTTGTGCGCATTTTTTTCAGCACCTTCAAATTTTCTTCAGTATCACTTAATTATTCTGAATTCGATTAATAGGAATCGTTTTAATTGTAAGCAATAATTTTATATCAGTAGCAAGCAGGTAAAATGTTCTGAAAAACGTGCGTAGTTAAAAAGTTATTAATAAGATAACCAGACTAGTAAATATAAATGCTATAAAAACTCAATGAGTTAATTAATTTAGTTATAATGTGTGTTCTCAAGTAGGAACGGAAATATTTCTTAAAAGATCTGATTAAGATTCAATTAGCACTAAATTAAATGAATAATATAAATCAACAACTTACGAAGAATTTCATCTTGGTAGTTGTTGACTGCTTCAGGAGTGATGAGTTAGTACGAAGTGCGAAGCAAATTTTCTCCCTTATATACCTCCCTTATATATATATATATATATATAGAGGATGAATATGTGACGTAATCTTTATTGACCTTAATAACAGTTCAATCAGCTTTTCCAACTGGCCGATTGAACTGAAAACACTGCATTAAATATATTTTATTCATTATATGACATCCATTAGAGGACGGGTCTCTCTCCTTTCAGTATCGAAATGGACATATTTTACATCGTAGGTTATTTTGTCGTTTCTTGCTAAGCAACAATTACTCAATATTATATTATATACTGAATAACAAGCAAACGGTTAATATGAGAGTCATGTTAACCGTTTGTTTGTTATTTCCAAATAAATCAGTAATGAATATGTGTTTTGATGTGTTGTTTTACGGCAACAAATAAAATCATGTGTTATAGTCATGTCGCAGGTCCCGTGTTTGAATCCCATTTAGCCCGGCACTTCGTGTATTGTAATTATCCCCGCGTCTATGATAATGCATTCAAAAGACAAAATAATTTTTGGTTAGATATAGGCTTGTATTAAATATTTTATGAACAATAATATATTATTTATATACGCAATGTTTATGAACGTCAAAATATTCATCAGTGAGCATACAAAAATTCTTAGAGGAGTACCGGCAAGAAACTATGGGGTATTTTTAAGTTATTTTAAATGCCATAATATTACAATATTCATTAACTTATTTTAAAATCAATGAAATGTTTGGTATCTGATTTTTAATAGGATAAGGGTGGCAAGCGAGCACACAGTCCACCTGATGGTAAGTGGTTGCTGTGGTCCATAAACATATACATGTATCTTCGACTAATAATCAGAATTTAGATGCATTGACACCCCTCAGGATGAAGATGGAATACCTTGTTTCCAGTATTTGTTCGGTTCTCTACATTCATCATATGAAACACAGGAGCTTTAAGCTACTATTTAAGCTGATATTCTGCGAGAGCGTGGTCCTCCCCCGGCCTCGAGTCGACCTGTTAGTGTTACAGCTTTAATATTTGCAGCGTGGTTCTACCGAATATAATCTATTAATGTTTTGTAATTTCAGTACTAACAGTACATGAGCAGCTAAGGGACTAGCATGTGCAGAGTTAGTCTAGTCGTCAGGTGAAAGTTTATCGACCAAATTGGTGATATATTGAAAATGAGCCAAATTAGGAGTACCCTTAACCAAAAAGCATGTATGCGTAAGTATATAAATGTGGAGGAGGCGAGAGAGATGTGTCAGGATCGTGCCAAATGGAATTCTGTAATTTGGACTCTGGCTCTGAATTTCTAGGGACCTTCAAGAAAAGAGCTTACTCCTTTCTAAAAGGCCGGCGACGCAGGTGCAATTCCCCTGGTGTTGCGGTTGTTCATGCGCTGCGGTAGTCACTTAGCATCAGGTGAGCCGCATGCTCGTTTGCCCCCTCTTCTATAAAAAGAAATTCTGCCTACTCTTCTTGATGACAGTCGTAAGTGTTTATGTATGTATTGTAATAAAGTATATAAATATCCCTACTATAATACAATCTATGGGAATCCAATGTTGACCAGTAGACTTTGATCGACTGTTATTTTTTTTAAAACATAGGGTTCCGGAAAGGCTGTCCTGTGCACTTTACACTTCAAGATAAGCAGTGTGTTTGTTAGATTTGGTGTTGTCATGTAATTACATAGATCATGTTAGGTGTGATTATGACGTTATGTATTTCGGTAATGTTGATTATAGTTACACTACATTGCATGTGTACTTTGGTAGGCTGTTTTATTGCTGATAAGAATTAGTTCCGTAAGCAAGAGGGCAAGAAAACTTCCGCTCTCAGACTCTCATTGTACGTGGTAGAGCAAGGCTGCAGCTTAATTACGGTTGTAGCACGAATGGGTCAGTTCGACCAGGGTAGGACCACACTCTCACAAAACCAGCGTAAAATAGAAGCTTAATGTTTAATTTTATTCTTAACGAGGCATTGTACGTGATACCTCAGGGGTGACAACGCGTTCTGAATTTTCATCAGTCGTAGGATCCACTTACCATTAGATGGGCTGTGTGCTCGTTTGTCACACTTATTCTACAAAAAAAATTATAACCCGAGGGTATATTATGATCGAAGCAGGAATAGGTCGGCTCGACCGGGAAAGGATCACCCTCTCACAGAATACCAACGCGAAATAGCAGTTTAATGTAGTGAGTGTAGAGAAACGGAGAACCTTTTTAATGTAAGCGAGGCATTTCATCTTAATAATTAAGGGTGACAACGCATCTGCATTTTCGAGGATAGATGTAAATGTCTATGGATCGCAGCAACCACTTTATCATGTGAATTGCGTGCTAGTCTGTCACACTCATTCTACAAAAAAATAAATCCACGGGACAAAAAAGAACAATAGGTTCTCTTAAACCACCACATGACAATCGATTATTATTGTTACAGGTTCTTGATAACATCTAGGTTGTTAGGAAAACAGTGAATAAAAAGGAAATTAATTAATTAAATTTATTTATATCATTTTTGTTATCACAGAAATGTATAAGGTACTTTTTGGGTATTTAACACTATGGAATATAATTATTAGTTTTACAGTTTCAAAACAAAAACACTTAAAACACCAGTTAGCATGTAAATACCTATTGGAGACGAAACGCGACGTTGCTGGAGCAAGTAGTTAACTATAAGGTACCTGATCATGATGTTTTCTCACAGTTTTTAATTGCTAAACTGACACCTGGTTGTTGGCATCCCCGCCTTTAGTCTACCACCAGCCAGAGGACCAGCCACTGTAGCCGCTCAAGCCGCCGAGACCACTGTAACCGCTGTAGTACGGCGAGTAGACCACCGGTTGTGAGTAGACTACGGGGGAGGAATACACGTACGGCACGGACCAGCCAGAGCGAATGTAGCCGGCCGAGGCTACGCTCAGAATGGCAATAACAGCAAAGATGCAAGCCTGGGAACGAAACGAGGGCAATTATTTAAATAGACTGAATAATCAGTTAGCTCTAATTTATATTGATGAAATAAATCAAAAACTTACGAAGAATTTCATTTCGGTAGTTGTTGACTGCTTCAGGAGCGATGAGTTAGTACGAAGTGCGAAGCGAATCTCCTTCATTATATACCACTCAACATCTGGTCATCGAGGATGAATATGTAACATAGCATTAATTGACTTAAATAATAGTTCAACCAGTTTGTTCAACTGGCCGAAAGAAAACACTGCATTATCAATAATTTTATTCATTGTATGATGTCTATTGGAGGACAAGCCTCTCCTTTGAGATCTAAATGGGCATATTTTTACATCGTAAGTTATCGTCGTTGCAACTTTTGCTCCTCTCGTATTAACCGTTTGCATGTTATTTTGAGGTAAATCGATAGTGAATATGTATTTTGAAGTTTTATTTACGATAATGGACGAAATTAAATCATATGTTGGATTTATGTCGCTGGTCCCGAGTTCAAATCCCATATCGGCATATTACCAGGATTGTTTATCCGTAAAAGCACAAATTATTGTTTTCGCGTCTTAATGTAATATAATTTTCCTGCATCTATGGCAATGCATTCAAATACAAAGTTAATATCAAACTTTATTAAATTTAGGCTTGTTTTAATATTTTATGAATCTCAAAATTTACATTAGTATACAAAAACAAAAACTTTTTAGAGAAGAACCGGCAAGAAACTCTGGATTATTTTTAAATGTCATATTTATAGTTCATATACAACTTATTATCAAATCAATATAATGTAAAATGTCTTAAAAATAAGACATGAGACATTTTACTTATTTTAAGACATTTTACGTTGTAGAATAACGGTGACAAACGAAGTCCATCTGACGATAAGTGGTTGCTGTTGCACGTATTCAATTAAGAAAAATTCAGATGGGTTGACACCCCTGAAGATTAAGATAAAATAAATCGTCTCTCGTAAAAAGCCTATTCGGTTCTCTACACTTATCATACGAAATATAAAAACATTAAGCTACTATTTACGCTGGTATTCTGTGAGGGCGTGGTCCTCCCTCGGACGAGTCGACCTATTCTTGTTACAACTATAATATAGACGCAACGTGGCTCTTCCACATATTATAAACTATTAAGTTTTTACAATTTCAGTACAAACAATACAAGAGCAGTCAGGGGGACTTGCAATTGAGAGAGAATTGTTTCCACAAACCATCGTCCTCAATATATTGGTCTATTTTATACTAGGATTTACTTAAAAATAATCCTTAAGGACTGTGTTAAATTTTATTTCTGCGCATTATTTTTATAGGTCTTATTGAAAAAATATGCGTTTTTATTCAAAAAAAGACTTTCTTGTTTTAGCTATTTTAAACTTAGAACCTCAAGCGTATCACCTTGAACCGGTACAGAAACTACAAAACAGGACTGCGGTTTTAATTAAGAAATTTATATAAATCCTTTCATAAATAATGTTCTCAAAAATCTACGACGGAATTATCAAAATCTTAGTCTCCTTGCGAGCCCCAAGTTTTAAATTTGCTGTGTCGCTTGATACTGCTGATTATGACGTTCCAGTTTAAAATCCCGGGTCGAGCCAAAAAATCACTTATAAAGTTTTTCCGTCGAGAAATTCTCAGTTGGCAGTATCTCTCCCCGAAATATGTAAAGCCGTTGGCCTTGCACTTGATCTCTCTCTGGTCTTGTGGGATTGCCATCCCATCAGACTATTTGTGTGAGAGAATAGTGAGTGCACCTGTGCTTGCGCATACGCTAGGGCACTGTATTCCTGTCCTGCGCTGATGGATAGTCTTCGTTGCGACTAGCCGCCGTGACTAACTTTCGGTCTGAGGACATTATCATGATTATAACATATAAATTATGTGGACTAATAACATATTATCGTAAACAAAAGAACAAGGTCACGCGATCGTCAGAATAATTTTATATATGAGAACGGAACTGAAATTTATTGTGGACGCAAGTCTTTTTATAATAATTGCGGGGACGAATTTGAACATTTACACAGACTTCCCGGAGTGTCGGTGCTCAAACATAATGCTGACGTGAAGCACTGACGCTCTGGGAAGTCTGCAGTCTATGAGCATGTTCCAGATCGTCTACATTAGATTTGATAGACTAAAAATCCTTGCAAAGGAACGTCGATTCCTACCAAGGATGATTCACGATACTATTGAAATATAAAGACATCCCAATTTCAATAGAGTATGTGGATAGGTGCTGCCATCTACTTGGGATCCTGTAATAAATAAAATTAAATCAAAACCCTAACTTTTAAATTAAAGGTAATAAGTAAAATTTATTATTTGAGTATAAATAATTTTATTTGAAAATTGTATGTGGTTGTAGTAACTCTGAGTGAAACATACCTGCCGCAGAGATAATATGGTGTCTAAAATTGGGAATAATGATGTGTGTATATGCAAGCAGGGGCAATATCTCAGAATGGTCCTGAGGCAAAGCGGCAGGGGCGCAATGTTCTTACACCCTAGTACATATTATTTTCAAATAAATATTTATTTAAATTTTTTATTTCAAATAAATTTTAACACTATTAACTAAGTATTTCTATTTCTGTACAGAGTAAAATTATTTCTTTACGTTTGAATACTGGTCCTGACAAAGCTCTTAACTGGAACCATTGCGTTTTAGTTACATGTTGTATTCCTTCTTCGGGCAAAATTCCGCTCAAGACTACAACTACTCGGGGCAAATGGAGCAACAAGACCAAGGCGACCCCTGCCACGCTGTCCGTGAATTTCTGCAAGGGGACTTCACTCTAACCTAAACGCCGTCCACTACCATCTCGAGATACCAGCTCCTTCCACTTGACCGCATCCAGCGCAGAGCGGCTCGAATCGTCGACGACCGAGTGCTTTCCGATCGGCTCGATTCACTGGCACTGCGAAGAGATGTTGCATCTCTTTGCATTTTATTTCGCATATACCATGGAAAGTGCTCTGAGGAATTGTTCGGATTAATCCCAGCCGCCAAATTTCGTGAACGCACTACGCGGCAAACGTTCCGATACTATCCACAACATCTGGATGCTTGGCGGTCCACCACAGTACGTTTCAAAAAGAGTTTTCTTCCGCGTACAACCTCTCTGTGGAATAGTTTACCACCGGTGATTTTTCTGGACCGATATGACCTGGGGACGTTCAAGAAAAGAGCATACTCGTTTCTAAAGGGCCGGCAACGCACCTGCAATTCCCCTGTTGTTGTGGTTGATCATGGGCGGCGGTAGTCACTTAACATCAGGTGAGCCGCATGCTCGTTTGCCCCCTCTTCTATAAAAAAAAACATGACCAAACCACCGAAGCATTCGTTTCTTAATGCTGGTCACAACATCATCTTGCATGCCACATTTATCTCTTATCACGCGATTTCTCACCCTGTCATCAGATTCACTCCTTAAAGACCGCATTTCTACAGCATTTATTCTACTTTCGTGCTTCTTCTGCCACACTCAACTTTCACTACCATACCTTAAAGTAGGGATTAACACAACATTATGAATTATTATACGTGACTTTTTTGCCACATTCTGATTCTTCATAATAGAGTGTAGTGCCCTCACTCTATTCCCTGAACGCAGGATTACTAATTACATAGATCATTGTGATTATGACGGTACGTAGTTCCGTAAGGTCGAATTATAATTACACTACATTGCATGTGTACTAAGATAGGCTGTTTCATTGCTGATAAGAATTAATTATGTAAGCAAGAGAGCAAGAAAACTTCCGCTCTCAGATTCTCATTATACGCGGTAGAGCAACGCTGCAGCACTATTGTGATTGTAGCACGAATGGGTCAGTTCAACCAGGGTCTCACAAAACCATCGCAAAATGGAAACTTAATGTTTAATTTGATTCTTACGATGAGTATAGAGATCCGAATACCCTTTTAACTGGTAACGTGGCATTGTACGTGAGACCTCAGGGGTGGCAACGCGTTCTGAATGTTCATCAGCCACAAATCGACTTACCATTAGATGGGCTGTGTGCTCGTTTGTCACACTTGTTCTAAAAAAACAATACTCCGTGGGTATATTATGATCGTAGCACGAATAGGTCGGCTTGACCTGGAAAAGATCACGCTCTCACAGAATACCAGCGTGAAACAGCAGCTTAATGTAGTAAGTGTAGAGAACCGGAGAACCATTTTAATGTAAGCGAGGCATTTCGTCTTAGTAATTAAGGGTGACAACGGATCTGCATTTTCGAGGATGATATTTAGACAACCACTTTATCATGTGAATTGCGTGCTAGTCTGTCACACTCATTCTAAAAAAAATAAATCCACGGGACAAAAAAGAACGAATAGGTTCTCTTGAACCACCAAATGGCAATCGATTATTATTGTTATAAGTTCTTGATAGCATCTAAATTATTAGGAAAAAAATGAATAAAAAGCGGAAATTGGTTAAATAAATTTATTTATATCATTTTTGTTATCACAGAAATGTGTAAGGTACTTTTTGGATATTTAACACAATAGAATATAATTGTTAGTTTTACAGTTTCAAAGCAAAAACATTTAAAACACCAGTTAGCATGTAAATACCTATTGGAGACGAAACGCGACGTTGCTGGAGCAAGTAGTTGACTATAAGGTCACTGATCACGATGTTTTCTCACAGTTTTAATTGCTAAACTGACACGTGGTTGTTGGCATCCCCACCTATAGTCTACCACCAGCCAGAGGACCAGCCACTGTAGCCGCTCAAGCCGCCGAGACCACTGTAACCGCTGTAGTACGGTGAGTAGACCACCGGTTGTGAGTAGACTACGGGGGAGGAATACACGTACGGCACGGACCAGCCAGAGCGAATGTAGCCGGCCGAGGCTACGCTCAGAATGGCAATAACAGCAAAGATGCAAGCCTGGGAACGAAACAAAGGCAATTATTTAAATAGACTGAATAATCAGTTATCTCTAATCTATATTGATGAAATAAATTAGAAACTTACGAAGAATTTCATTTCGGTAGTTGTTGACTGCTTCAGGAGCGATGAGTTAGTACGATGTGCGAAGCGAATCTCCTTCATTATATACTACTCAACATCTGGTCATCGATGATGAATATGTAACATAGTATTAATTGACTTAAATAATAGTTCAACCAGTTTGTCCAACAGGCCGAAAGAAAACACTGCATTATCAATAATTTTATTCATTGTATCACGTCCTTTGAGATTAAAATTGGCATATTTTTACTATTGCTTCTCTCGTATTAACCGTTGGTATGTTGTTTCGAGGTAAATCGATAGTGAATATGTATTTTGAAGTTTTGTTTATAACATTGGACGAAATTAAATTATGTATTGGATTTGTCGCTGGTCCCAATTTCGAATCCCATCATTATCATCATTACAGCATTTCACAAGTCCACTGCTGAACATAGGCCTCCAACAAGGAATGCCACAAAACACGTTCCTGAGCCACCTGCATCCATCGACTTCCGGCATGTCTCACCAGGTCGTTACTGTATCTAGTGGGGGACTCGAGAACCTTTATTCCCCATCGGTTGTCGATTTTTCGAGATATGTGGCCGGCCCATAAGGACTGTATCTTCGGCAAGTCGAAAGTGAGTGATGTACTCGCTATTGACGTTAATACCGTATCCTTTTCAGTTCAGTATATGGAACGTCTTCCAATGCAGTGATGAAGAGTATCGGGGATGTTACGTCACCCTACCTTACACCTCTTTACAGTTGGATAGGTTTCATATACTGATTCTGTACTCGGATAACCATCGTAACCCTAATTTACAAACACTTCACCACTTCTATATACTGACAGTCCACTTGGCACCGTTGAAGGGACTGCTCTATCGCCTAAATTTCGACGGAACCAAAGGCTTTCTTATAGTTCACATACAAAAGACAAAGTGGCAGAGTGTACTCTTCCGACTTTTGTACAATTTGCCGAAGGATATGTATGTAGTCTATGATAGTAAAACCTTTTCGGAAACCGGCTCATTCGGGATGCTGAAAGTCTTCAAGTTAGCGTACGAGACGATTCATAATGACTCTCAGGAACAGCACGTAGACGTGGTTTAGAAGGAAAACCGGTCTGTAGTTTTGAGACCGTTGTCGCTTTTCTTAAAGAATAATACCACCGCACTTCTGCTCCGTGCCTCCAGAGTAATGCAACCATGGAGGACGGAATCGAAGAGCTTCTGAAGGACTTCACGTATCGGTTTTCCACCCGCTTTCAGAAGCTCCGCTGTAATTCCATCCTCGTCCGTGGACATGCCGTCTTTAAGGTGCTGGAGAGTCATTCTAATAACGATCAGACTGACGTCCAGGATATCATCGGAATAGTGTATATTGTTTGAGCCACACGAAACTTTCGTGTAGCTCAAACAATAATAATAGTTAATATTATTATTTTTATTTCATTTCCCATTACACATGTTTACATACAGGTCAGGTATACCTCAAAACCTGAAAACGAAATTGTACAAGCAGTGCGTGTTGCCAGTAATGACATACGACAGAGACGTGGTCCTTCACTGCTGGCCGTATGAGGACACTCAAAGTCGCTCAACGAGCTATGGAGAGGGCTATGCTCGGGGTTTCTCTGCGTGATAAACTTAGAAATGAGGATATCCGCAGTAGAACCAGAGTGACCGACATAGCCCAACGGATTAGTAAGCTGAAGTGGCAATGGGCCGGTCATATAGCTCGAAGAACCGACAACCGTTGGGGAAAAAAGGTTCTCGAGTGGCAGCCTCGTACCGGTAGGCGTAGTGTAGGGCGACCCCCCACTAGATGGAGTGACGACCTGGTAAGACATGCAGGAAGTCGATTGATGCAGGTGGCTCAGGACCATGCTTTGTGGCATTTTTTTTTATAGGATAGGGTGACAAACGAGCACACAGTCCACCTGATGGTAAGTGGTTGCTGTGGCCCATAGACATCTACATCTATCCTCGATTGCGAATCAAAATGCAGATGCGTTGTCACCCGTGAGGACTAAGATGGAATGCCTCGTTTCCAGTAAAAAGGGTCTCCGGTTCTCTACACTCACCATACGAAATACAGCAGCATTAAGCTACTATTTTACGCTGGTATTCTGTGAGAGCGTGGTCCTTCCCCGGTCGAGCCGACCCATTCGTGCTACAACTATACTACTAATATAACTGCAGCATGGCTCTACCACTTAAAAACTTACTTTGGGGGAGGCCTAGTGTTAGCGACGACAAAGTGAATTCGAACATTTAATCTTAATTATTCCTTATCAGTGATTTAAAACTAAGTGATAGTATTTAATTCTAATTGTTTCCTATTCGTAAAATAAAGCTAAGTGTAAAGACTGATAGTGCTGAAAACAGGAAAGTAAATTAATCACTTCTATTCTTATCTTAAAGTAACTTATATGAATCTATTTAATATTATTTAGGTCTGATTAGAAAATTAGACGCAAGTATAAGCTTATTTTCTAGTAAGATCTTTTTATCATAACTTTAAGAGCTATTAACATATAGGTGATTAATATAATTCTTTTTTCCTTTAAAGTAATTCAAAAGAAACATTAATATGTCAATTAATCACTATATAATGTCATTTCATTATGAGAAAGATTTAAATTTTATGAAAAAATATTGTATAGATTCTTAAGCATTAATCCTGAAAAAAGTGTTGTACATTCCTACCTCTTGGCGGCGCTACTTGTATGTTCGGCAAAAATACTATCCTACTCCGGAGCTAAACCGTGAAGCGACCGCGAAGCTATTTTTATTTTTTATAAGTGTAAAATAAAGGTTTATTGAATAATTTAGGTTTATAATAATAGAAATAAAAAGAAGTGTTTTACCACGTTTATTAAGAAAATTGTAAATCTCTCTTAGAAAGGGTTATTCTGTGCTCTGATTGGTCAATAGATTCACTAATGCCGTGTGCGATTTTTTCTTAATTATGATTGGTTACAGCCGCTTATAAAAAAAGGGGCGTTTTTCGTGGTAAAATATTCCAAATCCGGCAATGTAATAATAAGGAATCAAGAAATAAAATAAGAAGAAACTCTCAAGAAGTGTTATTTATTGCTCATCTAACTGCTACTGTATGCTCTCCAGTTAACATCCCGCCAGCAAACCCGCTCTATTTTATCGACGCTCCCTTATACGAGCAACCACATTGGTCCTTCGAGAAGCCGGATCGGGTTTAAGGAAAACTAGGAAGATGCCTTCAAATACAAGATCAAAATCAGTGCAGTCGAAGACTACGAGTGAAAGCAACGCCACTACGGGTACCAGTACGACGGATTGGAGCATGAATACGCCGAGTGATTCTACAAACACGACGGCTACTAACACGTCGACTTCAGATCGATCGACGCTTACAAGAGCATCGCCCAGCAGCGTACACAGACAACCCGTACTTCTTAACAAGAACATTGCCGGAAAGGAATCAACACCGGGGGACGTAACCCATACCACCCCCCGACACGCACCGTCGAAGCGTCAGTTCCTCACCAAGAAGAAAGTCATCCAACGCCGCAGATTCAAGAAAGAAGTGTCGCAATGAAGACTCTGCAGCAGCCTCACCCTAAGAAGACGACCCGCGATCCAGACACGCTTTCCGTTCGCTCGTCGCATAGGAAGAGAGCAGAAGCGCAAGCAAAGATGACAATGGCATTAAGGGAACTAGAATTGGCAGAAGCGTGGTCAAAAGTTGCTCAAGCGGAATTAGAACTTCTCACCGCGGAATCAGAAGAGGAAGATGGTGCCGGAGAAGAGCTGTTCGAACGAACTCGAGAAGTCGAACGCTGGTTCATCCAGACCGGAGACATGCCTAATAAGAACCACAAACCAATAGAGGCAGAAGAAAAGAAAAGTGACATCCAGGAACTAGCTTCAGTCATACTAAAGCTATCAGAAAAATCACGTGACACCGTTTCACCGAAGCACCTCGAACTCCCTCACTTCAACGGGGCCTGCGAAGAATGGTTAGCCTTCAAAAGATCATACGAGGATACGGCTGCTTCTTTCAGTAGCAATCAAAACCTAGCGCGCCTTAGAATAGCGATCCAAGGAAAAGCTAGAGAAGCCGTCCAAAGCCTGCTGTTCACCGCCGAAGACCCACGCGAAGTGATTAAGGGACTGGAAGCAAGAATCGGAAGACCTGGAGCACTAGCATTAGCAGAACTAGAGAAAATGAAGAACCTCCCAAGAGTTGGCGAAAACCCGAGCGACATATGCATATTTGCAAGCAAAGTAAAGAACGCAGTCGAGACAATCAAAGCCTTGAAGAAACCACAGTATCTCAGTTCACCTGAAACGCTGAGAGTTATAGTAGACAAGATGCCGACGTCAATGAAGTTCCGTTGGTTCGCCTACCACAGAAGCAGAAGAGATGAGGAAATTCAGGAGCTATTACTTATCGAAGCGTTCCTAGAAACAGAAGCCGACATGTGCGGAGACTTCGCCCCGCCCGAAGCATCCTCAGAACAAAGAAGAGGAATAAGAAAACCCGTTCATTTGGTTCAAGAAGCCTCAAAAGAGAAATATAAGGATTCGTGTCCGTTCTGTGGAAAAGAACACTTCGTATTAGAATGTAAAAGGTTCAAAGAAGCCAACCTGAATGAAAAATGGGATATGACCAAGAAGGCAAAGATATGCTTCAAGTGCCTTCGATTCAGACACTCAAGAATCAACTGTAAAGCACCAGTCTGCAAGCTGTGCAAAAGATGGCATCATACCATCTTACATTCTGACAAACCACCGGCGTCGATAGAAAAAGAAGCAAAAGACACCAATAGCACCTCAGAAGAAAAGGTCGCCTCAATTCACAACGCCAAAGGAGAAGAAAAGGCCTACCTAAAGATGATCCCCGTGAACCTCTATGGCCCAAAAGGACAAGTTCGCGTATTGGCACTACTAGACGAAGGGTCAACGGTCACACTCTTAGACGCATCAATCGCTGAGAAAATCGAAGTCGAAGGAAAGAAAGAAAAACTCACGATCGAAACCGTCGGCGGAAAGGTGTTAAGAAAAGATAGTTCACAGAAGATCGAGTTCAAAATAAAAGGGGTTCATAGGAAAGAAAAGAGAACTATCGTAGCAAGGACCATCGACGACCTGAAGCTGTCTGAACAATGCATAAACAAGGACACCGTGAGAAACTGTAAGCACCTGAAGGCGATTGAAAATCAACTCCTCTACGTCACCGAGAGGCCCAAGCTACTGATAGGCCAAGACAATTGGGGACTGATAGTGACAAGAAAACTGAAGAAGGGCAAACCATCAGATCCTGTAGCCTCCCTCACGAACTTAGGGTGGGTGTTACACGGATGTGAATCAGGAACAACTGCCACAGTACACTTCACTCATTATGGCAAAGCGACCACTGGCGAGGAAGACATAGAAGACCTCGTCCGAGAACACTTCCAACTAGAGTCTCTAGGGATCCAAAATCGTTCACCATCTAACGACAGCGACAGGAGAGCATTAGAAACCCTCGAGAAAACTACCAAGAAACTGCCAAGCGGTCAATATGAAACGGGTCTCCTGTGGAAAAAAGAAGATGAACGCCTGCCCAACAACTACAATCAAGCTGTTCGACGCCTGGTCAGCATCGGGAAAAAATTGGATCGTGATCAAGAAGCAAGAAAGCACTACGAGGAGCAGATCCTGAGTCTAATCGAAAAAGGATACGCAGAGAAGGCTCCAGAAACCTCTAACAAAGGAAGGACATTCTACCTACCCCACTTCGCTGTTGTACACCCAGTCAAGAAGAAGCTAAGAATAGTGTTCGACGCAGCTGCCAAGTACGAAGGAAAGAGCCTCAACGACGCCTTGCTCTCGGGCCCAGACTTGCTACAATCACTATTCGGAGTACTGCTGCGTTTCAGAGAGGGACCAGTAGCCGTCATGGCAGATATACAAGACATGTTTCTCCGAGTAAAAGTCAGAGAAGACGACCGAGACAGTCTCAGGTTCCTGTGGCGCGGAAACCGAAGAACCGGCAAGCCTGAAGAGTATAGAATGTCTTCAATCATCTTCGGAGCAGCGTCATCACCTGCAACAGCAATATATGTAATGAACAAGAACGCAGAGGAATTTAAGAACACTCATCCTGAAGCAGTGAAAGCAATTAAGAGAAATCACTACATGGACGACTATCTGCAGAGCTTCGCATCTACAACCGAAGCAAAGAAGATATCCAAAGAAGTGAAAGACATTCACGCAAGAGCAAACTTTCATCTGAAGGGATGGGCCAGCAACAACTCGGGGGTAATATCAGAGGTAGAAGACACAAACAAAGAAAACTCCTTACAACTGACCAAGGAAGAGAAGACTCTGGGATTAAGATGGTTGGTGAAAGAAGATGCATTAGCCTTCAACGTCGGGCTACGCAACACGCCGGAAGACCTGCAAGACGGCAGAAGGACTCCAACAAAAAGAGAAGTCAGCTAAAAAAAAAAAACAAGCGCAGTAATGTCCACATTCGATCCAATGGGTTTTGCTACACCAGTTCTAATACAAGGGAAGAAACTAATCCAAGACATCTGGCGAAAGAAAATAGACTGGGATGAACCAATCAACGAACATCAAAAAGAAGCCTGGATGAAATACCTGGAAGAAGTTTCAACATTAACAAGGCTGAAGATCCCGAGATGCGTCTCACCCAAAGGCAGAAAAGGTCAGCTACACACGTTCTCCGATGCGAGTGAAGAAGCCTATGCAGCAGTAGTCTACTGGAGAATAGTAGAGCCCGGAGGAAAGGTCCATGTCTCCATGATCGCCGGCAAAGCAAGGGTAACGCCGACGAAACCTGTGTCAATTCCGAGGCTAGAGCTACAAGCGGCCTTACTCGGAAGCAGACTAGCCGCCACAATCGAAGAGGAATCAGAGCTCGACATATCGAAGAAGGTTTACTGGATCGACTCCAGCACAGTACTGCAGTGGATAAAGTCAGAACCAAGGAAGTTCAAAACTTTTGTGGCCAACCGACTCGCCGAGATCGAAGAAAGGTCCAAGCCAGAAGACTGTAGATGGGTGCCAACCAAGGAGAATCCAGCGGACGACGCCACGTGGGGAACCCCAATCGAATTCGACCACAACGCCAGATGGTTCAAAGGCCCGTCATTTCTCCGTCGACCAGAAGAAGAATGGCCATTCCACGACTTCAAACCAGCAATTGTTATGCCAGAAGAAAAAAGCAAGCAAAAGGTGTTGGCAACAATGGCAGCAGAAGACACTCTAGTAGAGTGGTTCCTAACCTAGAAAGGTTCTCGAGCTGGGAGCGACTGCTGCGCACTACAGCCAGATTGATCGCTTTTACACACCTACTAAAGAAGAGCCGTAAAGCGACCACCACCGCCGCACGCCAGAAGGATGAGTCCTGGAAACCACAAAAAATCCAGAAGAAAGAAACACAAACCTCAATCCCGTCGACCAGCAGAAGTGAAAATAAACGCCTATACTCACCCATAGAAGCAGAACACCTAAAAAAGGCCGAAGAGATATTAATAAAAATAAGCCAGAGCGATAGTTTTGCATCAGACATAAGAAAACTGAAGTCGGAAAAGCCATTAGAAAATTCGAGTCGACTCAAGAAAATCGACGTTTACATTGGAGACGACGGAATAATTAAATTAAGGAGCAGAACAATGAAATTCCACGATCAAAACGGAAGAATAATGAATCCTATCATTTTAGACGGAAAACAAAAAATAACTCGTCTAATAATACAACACTATCACAGGAAATTCCTTCACGGAAACACCGCTACGGTAATGAACGAAATTCGTCAAAGGTTCTGGATCTTGGGTTTAAGAGCAACTCTAAAAGCGGTCGCACACAGCTGTCAATGGTGCAAGACAAAGAAGAGTTCACCAGAGATACCACCAACGGGAGATCTGCCGAGTGAAAGATTGCAGCATCATCAATTTCCGTTCTCCTGCACAGCTGTAGACTACTTCGGGCCGATGCAAGTCACCATCGGAAGAAGGAACGAGAAGCGCTGGGGAGCCTTATTTACCTGTCTCACAACTAGAGCAGTACATTTAGAGCTGGTACCTTCTCTCAGCACCAGCTCAATGATCATGGCACTCCGACGAATGGCAGCCAGAAGAGGAACTCCGAAAACAATATATAGCGACAACGGAACTAATTTCGTCGGAGCGAAAAGGGAATTAGAAGAGGCCGCACAGGAAAAGGGCATCCAGTGGAAGTTCATCCCCCCCGGGAGCTCCAAACATGGGAGGCGCCTGGGAGAGGCTCGTACGAACAGTCAAAACGGCGCTAGCAGTAGTCCTCAACGAGAAGAGCCCGCCCGAGGAAGTACTCCATACGCTAATGACTGAGGTTGAACACATCGTCAACTCGAGACCTCTCACCCCGATCAGCATGGACCCAGGAGACGAGGAAAGCCTAACACCGAACCACTTTCTGCTGGGAAGATCATGCGGAGCTATGGCGCCGGGAGAGTTCAGCGACACGGAGCTCATCGGAAGGGCAAGCTGGAGAACCACCCAGAGACTCGCAGACCACTTCTGGAAAAGGTGGATTAAAGAATACTTACCTCTCCTGATGCCAAGGAAACTCGAAGGGAAAGAAACCAGAGACCCAAGGGAAGGAGACATCGTGCTAATAGTAGACGCCACATTACCGCGAAACTCATGGCCTCGCGGTGAAATCGTCAAAACCTATCCCGGACCAGACGGAAGAACCAGGGTGCTGGACGTGCGGACATCAGGTGGAATACTTCGCCGTCCAACTCGACGTGTCATCGTGCTGGTGCCAGCGGAGTCGTCGCCTCCAGAGGATGCAGTGCTACGCACCGTGGGGGAGAATGTTAGCGACGACAAAGTGAATTCGAACATTTAATCTTAATTATTCCTTATCAGTGATTTAAAACTAAGTGATAGTATTTAATTCTAATTGTTTCCTATTCGTAAAATAAAGCTAAGTGTAAAGACTGATAGTGCTGAAAACATGAAAGTAAATTAAACACTTCTATTCTTATCTTAAAGTAACTTATATGAATCTATTTAATATTATTTAGGTCTGATTAGAACATTAGACGCAAGTATAAGCTTATTTTCTAGTAAGATCTTTTTATCATAACTTTAAGAGCTATTAACATATAGGTGATTAATATAATTCTTTTTCCTTTAAAGTAATTCAAAAGAAACATTAATATGTCAATTAATCACTATATAATGTCATTTCATTATGAGAAAGATTTAAATTTTATGAAAAAATATTGTATAGATTCTTAAGCATTAATCCTGAAAAAAAAGTGTTGTACATTCCTACCTCTTGGCGGCGCTACTTGTATGTTCGGCAGAAAATACTATCCTACTCCGGAGCTAAACCGTGAAGCGACCGCGAAGCTATTTTTATTTTTTATAAGTGTAAAATAAAGGTTTATTGAATAATTTAGGTTTAGAATAATAGAAATAAGTTTACATCGTTAGGAATAAATATAAATGTTGTAAGGTATGTTTTACCACGTTTATTAAGAAAATTGTAAATCTCTCTTAGAAAGGGTTATTCTGTGCTCTGATTGGTCAATAGATTCACTAATGCCGTGTGCGATTTTTTCTTAATTATGATTGGTTACAGCCGCTTATAAAAAAAGGGGCGTTTTTCGTGGTAAAATATTCCAAATCCGGCAATGTAATAATAAGGAATCAAGAAATAAAATAAGAAGAAACTCTCAAGAAGTGTTATTTATTGCTCATCTAACTGCTACTGTATGCTCTCCAGTTAACATCCCGCCAGCAAACCCGCTCTATTTTATCGACGCTCCCTTATACGAGCAACCACACCTATGTTCAGCAGTGGACTTGTGAAGGGCTGTAATGATGATAATGATGACATACAGGAACAATTATGATTACCTACAATTAAATGAGGTAAAAATTAGTGTAATAAAAATAACAAGAAATAATAAAAATTAAAACTATGTGTAGATTAATAATGTAGAATCTACAAGAAATATTGAAAATTCACGTTTATAATTTAAGCTACCTGCCTGAACTAGGTTGAGTACCTGTGTTTCAGACAATCACTTACACTATGAGTTTAATAATGTAGGGCACTAGATAATTTATATTATTAAACCATATTATATAATAAACAAAATAACTAAATAACAAGTATTTGTACCTACAATTAATACAAACTATTTGAAAATTTCTAATAACTTCTCTCTGTCATTGTAATTTAATTTATTCAGCATGGGAAGCTGTACAATGACGTGTACAGCTGCCCATAAAACCTCTCAATCTCATTCAGAATCTCAGTTGTCCCGAAAACGATGCTTCAATATTTGGTCAGCTTTAACAGTTGGCTCTTTCTGGCAGACAGATCTCTGGCAAAGACTTTGGAGCCCTGGTTTTGCTCAATCGGTACTTCAATAGGAGCTGTATACCCTTCACAGCGAATCACAGTACTCTCGTACAACCGCCTTAAAATGCTCCGCTGTGAAAGGGTTAAAGTTACGTAAGTCCCGCCGCATGCATTTGGAGTTCTGTCTGTTCAGTTGCCTGTATGCTGTCAAATCCGCTGAGGACTGCAGCTTCATCTACCACCTACAGCCATGAGGTTAAGGGTGTGATAGAAGAGTTTTTGCGTTCTTTTGCGACAGATCTTACAGAACTTAGCTCCAACCACATGGATAGTTTCCACAAGCTTGTCATTTATATCGTCCACTTCATTGCAGTTTTCTAGACACTGAAAACGATTTTGTAACTCGAGTTGAAAGTTTTCGCGGCTTTGGTTTAGAGCATGACGGGGATGGAGTGTTGACTCCATAAGACTTGACTTCTCACCATTCGGTGACCACTGCCAGTTTTAACCCTTGCGATCACTGAGACTTCACTGAACATTTGTTGCCTGGTCGTCATAATTAAGTCAATCTCATTTTTTGTCGAACAGTCGGGGGTCGACCAGGTCTACTTTCTGTGGGGCCGCCTTTGGAAGAAAGAGTATGTCATAAAGATTTTCTTCCTCCATAAAGTCAGCCAGCTACTGGTCGTCGTTATCAGGATAATTTTATCCGTAAAGACACAAATTATTGGTTTTTGCGTCTTAATGTAAGGTACTTTTCGTGCATTTATGGCAATGCATTCAAAGACAAAGTTAAAAAAAATTAATAAAATTTAGGCTTGTTTAAATCTTTTATGGATATCAAAATTACCTCGGATCTAGTAAAAAGCGTATCAGGTTTTCTACACTCAAGATACGGAATATTAAAGCATTTAACCACTATTTATGTTGGTACTCTGTGAGAGCTTGTTCCTCCCCCGAACGAGTCGACCTATTCTTTTTACAACTATAATATAGCCGCAACATGGCTCTTCCACGTATAATCTATTAATGTACTTTTAAAATTTGAGTACAAACACTACATTAGCAGCCAGGGGACTTGCAATTGCAGAGTTAAAGTTGCTTCCACAAATCATCGTCCTCAATATATTGGTCTATTTTTATAGTAGGATTCACTTAAAAAAAAACCCTAAACGATTGTTTTAAATGTTAGTTTTGCACTATATATTTGTATAATTATTTGTATTGACACAAAAAATACTTTCTTGTTGAAATAATACTAGTTTTTACGGATTTTATCGCGTATATTTAACTTTTTATATACCCGCGTTTCGAGCGCTTTACAGCACCCCTGGTCACGGGGGGGACTGAGATGTTCAACGTCCAGATGTCATAGTTAACCGCGGTTACCATAGATTAAAATTTAACTTTTGCTCCGATTTACTAAATTTTAATCTATGGTAACCGCGGTTAACTATGACATCTGGACGTTGAACATCTCAGTCCCCCCGTGACCATGGATGCTGTAAAGGGCTCGAAACGTCGGGTATTTAAAAAGTTAAATATACGCGATAAAATCCGTAAAAACTAGTATTATTTCAATGTGTAGTGTTCGTGTAAATATAAGAAATCATAACACTTTCTTCTTTTAGCCATTTTAAAATTTAGAACTTCAAGCTTGTCACCTTGAACCAGTTTACAGAGCAGTGCGATTTCAATTAATAAATTTACATCTTTCCTTTAATAAAATAGGTTCTCAAAAGTAAACGACGATGGAAGTATCAAAATGCTTTCGCAAAAGAATTTTGTTTCCTATCCTGTGTGAGATTCACACGTTCTACCATAACTTCTCTTTCGGACTGGATTTGATCCCGACTGGACCGGGCACTTGGTTGGTATCTCTCCACAACTGTGTTATCGTCTGCATACCCATAGATACCGGACATAAGCAGATCATTGATATGCAGCAGGAACAGAGTTGTGAAGAGAACGGACCCCTGAGGAACACCGGTGTCAGTCACCAAAGGATCGGATGAGCAGCAATTGACGGTGATCCGGAGAGATCGTTCACTCAGAAAGTCTTTTACCCATTCAATCAGACCAGAGGATAAGCCGTACGCTGGAAGATTACCCAAAAGGCTAGGGTGCCAAACTCTGTCAAAGGCCTTCTAAACATCTAGGGAAACAACAAGTGTTTACCCACTGCCCAAGTGCCTCAAATATCAAGTGCCTCGCCTTGAACGTGTGTGGCATACTCTGGAAAGTCCCCAGTTGGCCGATTTCGGCGAAACCCATATTGTCGGTCACTAAGGAGGTCATTACTGTTCTAGGTATGCCATTAAGCGGACGTTCACGGAATCTTGCAAAGGATGGAGGTAATTTGGCCGAGAGTTGGCAAGGTCAGTACGGCTACCGTAATTAGGCACAGGCTGCGCATTGGCCAGCTTCCAAGATTTGAGCACTGTTTCATCCTGAATGAGAGGCGAAACAAGTGTGTCAACACAGGGGACAACTCAGATGAACAGACCTTTAGAGCTATAGCCGGTATACCATCAGGTCCACTAGTTTTGTTCCCGTATAAACTTCGCAAGGTATTAAGTAACTCCTTGTTGGTAATACGGACCTCTGAAAAAAGGTACTACAGTAAGATAATTGGGATGGTACGCTGTTGTTACTGTGTAGACGCGAATTGTAAGCAAATAGAGAAACATATAAGTCCGCTTTCTCCTTAGACGCATGCGCCAGTGAGCCATCTGGTGTGGAGGAGTGAAGGCAGTGTAGACCGACAGAAGTTCGTCTCAACCGCTTTGGCCATAGACCAAAAAGATCTACTGGCAGATAGTTAGACAGAAAGATTTGTACCGATACATTTAATGCGGTCGAAACTGTCTTGCCGTAATACTTTTTTGCAAGACCTTGGTTGTTGTTGGTCGGCTATCTTTTTAAGGCTAACATACAGAGCTGTGCGGTCTTTAGCATCGTCCCATCGATCCATGGCCGAGCTTTACCACTAATGGGCACGTCAGCAAAGGGGACTCCATCGCTTGACGTATCACATCGGTTGTGGTATCCGTGCAGCTCAACGGATCTTCAGACGGGAAGCAGACATGCCGCCAAGGATAAAATGCAAATAAATGCCGCATCTCATCCCAATCTGCTTACTTGTATCGCCACACTCGTCGCACGCCGTGAAAATCGATGTTAGGTGGGAAATATAACGACACAGATTTCACCAGACAGTGGTCAGTAGTTCCCAAGGATGAGGTAACCTGAACATTGTACCTGTGTGGATCGATCGTCGGCAGAAGGTCGAGGCAGTTGTCTGTGTACCCTAGTCACTTGTTGTAGCCTAGTCACAGCTGGAAGTACCTCAGTGATAAGGCGAAATTCCACGCCTCTCTCCCAGCGTGGTCGGTCTTCTAGTATGGGAACAGCCAGTCCTGATGACAGGCATTTAAGTCATCCAGAAAAACTAACTGTACATTAGGGTACCGATTTAGAGGCACATCAAAGCCTTCAGTGGGGTGATCAAATAGCCTAGTTGTCTCCTTGTCATCGCTGTGCGATCGGTAGATCAATACCCAGATCGTAGAAAAAGTGGGGTATTCAAGGTGACGGATACGCTTATATGTTTATCATAATAATAATAATTCCCTCAAAACTAAATTTTAGCTACAGCGGAGATTCCGCGCAGTTCAAGATTAAAGTGCATGAGTGTGTGCGGAAGCGCAGGTGCACACACTATTCCCTCACTATTAAAGTCTAATATGATGGCAATCTAACACGACCGGAGAATGTCAGGCACAACACCAATGGTTTTACGTGATTTCCAAAGAACGGGGGTGAAACAACTACAACGTTCCGATTCCGGGCTGTTAGGCTTACACAGTAAGATTAGAAGAATGACTAGAAGAGTAGAATGACTTCGAATTGGAACGGCCTAACAAATACAATTAGTTTGCGGTAAGCAATTTGTTTTTAAACGTTGAAAATGTGTTACGTGGTATAGCCATGCTGCAGCTATAATATGGTTGTTGCAATAATAAGTCTGCTTGAGCCAGGTAGGAACACATTTTTACAGAATACCAGCTTAATATAACAGCATAATCCTGCTGTGTTTGTATGGTAAGTGTAGGGAACCGGAGACCCCGAAGCGAGCATTCCATATTTATCCTCAGGGATGATAATGCATCTGCATTTTGATTATTAATCGAGGATAAATGTCAATGTCTATCTGCCACAGCATTCACTGACCATCTGGTGGTCTGTGTCCTCGTTTGTCACCACTAACCTACTAAATGAACTTATATAAAGTTCACATACGAGTCATCATTATTATCATCATTACAGCCATTCACAAATCCATTGCATACATAGGCCTCCCCCAAGGTATGCCACAAAGCACGGTCCTGAGCTACCTGCATCCATCGACTTCCTGCATATCTTCCCAGGTCGCTACTCCAGCTAGTGGGGGATCGCCCTACACTTCGCCTACCGGTACGAGGCTGCCACTCGAGAACCTTTTTTCCCCAACGGTCGTCGGTTCTTCGAGCTATATGGCCGGCCCATTGCCACTTCAGCTTACTAATCCGTAGGGCTATGTCGGTCACTCTGGTTCTACTGCGGATATCCTCATTTCTAAATTTATCACGCAGAGAAACCCCGAGCATAGCCCTCTCCATAGCTCAATTAGAGACTTTGAGTGTCCTCATACGGCCAGCAGTGAAGGACCACGTCTCAGTTCCATATGTCATCACTGGCAACACGCACTGGTTGTACAACTTAGTTTTCAGGTTTTGAGGTATACCTGACGAGAAGATGTAACGTAATTTCCCGAACGCTGCCCAGCCGAGTTGAATCCGTCGATTGACCTCTCGGTCGAAGTTGGACTTACCCAGTCGGACTATTTGTTCCAGGTAAACGTACTCGTCAACAACTTCGAGCTTAGTGCTCCCCCCCGGCATAGGTGTACATGTACGAGTACACATTATTAATATAGTAACTTAATGAATCTCATACTGATGCATTTTTATCTATACATATTAATAAAATTGGAGTATATGTCCGTAGTATCGAAATAACTGCCTTATATTAAACTGATGAGGTTATTTGCATGCTATTAAGATATGAATAACTATTTCTAGTACATAATCTTGTCTGTCTGTCCGTCTGTCTACAACCAATGAAGCGGTTTAGGCTACGTTATATCCGAGACACTTGGAGGTTTTAGATAAATAGAAAAATTGATAATATAAATGGTAAATGATATAAATAACGATATAATTATTAAATTCTACCCAAGCGAAGCAGGGGCGGATCGTTAGTTAATCATTAAAACAGGTGGCTCAGAACCGTGCTTCGTGGCATACCTTGGCGGAGGCCTGTGTTCAGAAGTGGATTTGTGAAGGGCTGTAAGTTTTAAGCGTTGTCATTTGACACACATGAGGACTAAGATGAAATGCCTCTTTTCCAGAAAAACGGGTCTCCCGTTTTCTGCACTCACCATACAATATACTACAGCATTTAGCTGCAATTTTACGCCAGTATTCTGTGAGAGCGTGGTTCCTGCGCGGTCTATATCACCGGATATAGCTGCGACGTGGCTCTACCACGTATAAAACTATTAACTCTGTTTCCCATCATTGGTCTAGACATTTCACATTTAGCGTAAACGGGGTGATTATACCATCTATCGAACGCCATGAAATCTTTCTGAAATTTTGCGTAGTCCGAACAATATCCATGGGACGAAGAGGTATAAATGATTTTCTTAAGGCATCATCACATGGCAATCAATCGTTACAAGTAGTTTAAGATCTAAGTTATTAGAAAAACAATGAATAAAAGGCTATAATAGGTTAAATAAATTTATTATATCATTTTTTTTATCACAGAAATGTATTGTTTTGTAAGGTACTTTTTGGACAAATAGCACAATGGAAATACTATTGGCAGTTAAAAGTTTCAAAACAAAAACGCTCAGATCATCATTGAACACTAACGCTTATACCTAATTTAGACGGAAAGCGACGTTTTATAGAGTAAGTACTTGAGTATAAGGCAATTGATCAAAATGTTTTGTCACTGTTATTTCTTGATTGCTAAACTGACATTGATTGTTGGCATCCCCACGTGGCGCCTACCACCATCCACTCCTCCACCCAGAGGACCAGCCACCGTAGCCTCTGTAGCCACCGTAACCTCCGAGACCACCATAACCGCTGCTGTAGTACACCGGCCGTGAGTAAATCACGGGTGAAGAATATGCGTACGGCGAGGACCAGCCAGAGCGAATGTAGCCGGCCGAGGCTACGCTTAGAATGGCAATAACTGCAAAGATGCAAGCCTGGGAACGAAACATGTGCAATTTATTACATCATAAACCTTTTTACACTTTCATATGATTTAAATTGACTGAACTAGTTTTAAAAAGTAACGAACAACATTTGGGTAAAACGCAAATTGATGCTATCTTGTTTGATAGTGTTGTAACTGTCCCTGTTCTTCTGACATTGCGACCAAGCTCACTTTTAATCTCATTGCATTACACAGAGCATGGTTGGATTTAAAACGACATAATGACTCTTTCTGTCTAATTTGTAGCATTATAATATTTTCTTCAGTAACTCTATTCGAAATTTGATTTGTGTAAGTCGCCTCAATTGTAAACAACAATGTAATATGAATAGGATAAAAATGTGTAGAAATAATAATAATTATAATCATGTTATATAAATTAATATTTACATAACGTGGTTAATAATTATAAATGATTTAATTAATTTTGTAATAAAAAGTATTCACTAGTAGTAACTAAAATAATTTTTAATGGTTAACACGCAGTTAGTTTTGAAAGATAGAAAGAATAAAGAAGTGCGTTTTTTCAGAACAAGTAAAAATGAAATAAATGCATTTTAAGTTAAATTAATAATATAAATCAAGAACTTACGAAGAATTTCATTTTGGTAGTTGTAGACTGCTTCAGGAGCGATGAGTTAGTACGAAGTGTGAAACGAATCTTCTCCCTTATATACCACTATACATCTCGTCACCGAGGATAAATATGTGACGTAGCCTTAACTGACCTAAACGCCAGTTTAACAAGCTTGTCCTACTGGTTGAAAGAAAACACTGCATTATAGATAATTTTATTCATTGTATGACGTGTAGTAGAGGACGGGCCTCTCCTTACAGTATCGGAATGGGCATATTTTACATCTTAAGTTGTATCGCCGTTTTCGCTCTGCAACTATTGCTCCTCTTGTGTTAACCTTTTGCATGCTATTTGGATATAAATCGGCAATGAATAAGTATATTGATGCTTTGTTACAACGGATTTAATGACATCGTGTGTTGTTGCGTGGGCTAGTCAGAATGCCAGCATTGCCAGGTCACCGACTTAATAACAACGATATTTTATAAATCACTGAGTAGATTTAAAAATAAAATCCATATAAGGCTTACTTAACCTTCGGTTTAGAATATTCTTTTGTGTACAAAATTAATCGATGCACTCACTATAGTTAATGCAAATGTGAAGTATTCAGATAAAGTTAATCTAAAAAAATAGGATAAAAAATTGCTTTATTTCGTCATCTGCCTCGAAATTTTTGACATGACAAATAGTTTACTTATTTTTTTTAATTATAGAATCAGGGTGACAAGAAGGACATGAATTATAATGACCAAGTGTGTGCGTATGTGTGCAAGCACAACTGCACTCAATGTCGCTCTACCCTCATAGTCCGATGCGAAGGCAATCCGACACGACCGGTAAAAGATCAGGCGCAGGAGCAGTGGTTTTACGTGCTTTGCAAGGCACAGGGGCGAGACACTGCCAACTTCCTGATTCCAAGCTGCTACTGTAAAAAACTCAATTACTGCCTTTTTGGCTCAACACATGATTCGAACCCGAAACTTTATGATCAGCAGAAAGTAAACAGATATTAGATGTGATAAATAATACCATTGAACTATTTTTATTTAAACATAGGTTAACATTAAACGGCAAAATATTTATAACAAAATATAATATTTATAACAAGAAACAGGTCTGAATTTTAATAAATTTAGTCTTTATTATTTTAATTCAATTAACATTTGTTTGATAATGGCTAATAAAAGTTTAATTACCATATCAAAGTAGACAAAAACTATTTATTAAACTCATATTCAAATTTAAAAACGGAATTAACTATTTTTATTTCATGCTGGCGTCACTATATATTTTTAATTTAGCACACAGTCCACCTGGTACTTGGTGTTACGACTTCTTTTCTTCGTAGGATTCCTCTGGGTCAGTAACGACTACCTATTTCTACAACCTGTGCCAGCTGAGCTGAACCAGTATATTTATTTATTATTTATAGGCTATGAAGCATTCCCTCTTTATCCTCAAAGGTTAACTCGACTCAACTCACATCTTTAATATTCTTTGTTTGTAGTAGTAATAGGTGTCCAAGTTTTTCATAGAAAAAGGGTAACAAACGAGCACACAGTCCACCTGATGGTAAGTGGATACTGTGGCGCAGACATCTACATTCATCCTCGATTAAGATTCAAAATGCAGATGCGTTGTCACCCCTGCGGACTTATGTGAAATGCTTCGTATCCAGTAAAAAGGGTCTCCGGTTCTCAACACTCACTATACGAAACACAGTATCAGTGTGTTGCTATGGTACTTCGTAAGAGCGTGATGCTTCCTCGGTTGATTCGACCGAGGAAGGATCGATTATACGAGTAGCTTCAACATGTCTCTACCTCATATAGTATATGTAGGTTTTATATATTGGTTCTGTAGCGTACGAGTACATCATCAGAGAACTCACCATAAACTTACAGTACAAACACTTCAGGACTTTAACATACCAAAAACCACTCCGTCGTTGTCGTCTATACTCGTAATACTGTAGCACCATTACAATGACTGAATTAATCTTACAACAAAATTATAGAAAGTATACAAAATCTGACTTCCGTGAAGTTTAAAATTTAGTAAACAATGATTTAAAAAAAAGCGTTATTTTAATAATGGATAATGGATTTATAGTAATAAGAACTGGGAATGAGGTGATCGCTACCAAGATATTTGTAATTTATATTTTGTGTTATTAATTACTGTGTAACTTGAACCCGCTGGGCATCTCGTTGGTTCTCCCCAGGATAAAGGCATTTTCCGAACTATTGGTAAATTATATATAACATTGACTTTCTTGAATTATTATTAATCTAGATTGAATAAAAAAGTTTTTATTTCTGTTTCTAATAATTTTCTTTTCATTAAGTTTATACTCAAGGCATTATATTCACGACACAGTGGTAAAAAATAATAATAAAAACTACTTGACAGTTTGCACTATTACAAAGTAGAGGTTCTCACACAAAACGCTCGTAATGGCTGTATACATAAAGTAATACGAGTAAAACTAATGCTCGGCTAAATTTACAACGATGAATTTTGCTTTTGTTTAAATCTCTTCCTTATTTTATTCCTAGTAAAAGAAACATATATATATATATATATATATATATATATATATATATATATATATATATATATATATATATATATATACATACGTACACATTATTTTATAATATGTTAATATTACAATTATTAATTTATTTGTATATATTTACATGTAGTGAAATTGTAAATTTATGGTGTTATGGTGTAAATTGCGTATTTTCGTAAAAAAATATTGAGTAAATAAGTAAAGGTAACTCAATATATTTCTATCATTTTAAAATTGTCTGTCTGTCTCTTTATTTATGGAAGTATCAACTTTAAGTACTATTTTTTTTAAATAATCGTTAATGAAATCATTGGTATCATTGAGTAAGATTTAGTCTCTGTTTTTTGAAAATTAGTTAATTCTATTAAACTTTATGATTTTTATTCTGCATAATTGGTACGAAATTATTCAATGGTGCATTAAGTGCGTTGAGTCATTAAGTGCAATTTGATCTATTGTCAGAAATCGTTATTAAATGATTTAAAATGATGTTCTGAATAATTTATACCAACGTAAAATATATACATCAAAATACATTAAAAAATAATAGGTTTTTAACAAAAAATAACGTAATACCATCTTAATTAAAGACGACTTTTGTGACACCAGCACCGTATACATCATTAATCCTTCGAGCTGTTTCTGCAGTACTGATGTCACGGTAGAACTCGTACTCGTAAATATACCGATATTTCATGTTTTCCATTGTGCGGTAATAAGTGACGCCTGTGGCAGCGCTGTCGTCGCGCCGCAGGCGAAACATACCGAAGCCTAAATCACGCTATCAACATTCCGAATCATAAACAGTATATATAGAACATCTCCGAACTATCACACGGAGTGTTGGCCGCTCCCCGGGCAGAACACCTTGCCCGGCGGGAGATCTCCCCTTTTCCTTCCACGGCCACAGTGGTGACCCCGACGTGATCTGAACACGCAACCAACAACCTTCGGAAACTACAACTTCAAGCCTTCGGTATTATCCTCAAGAACTCCTACTTACTATACTATTCACTATTGAGAATCGTCTTCTGCAGTCTTCAGTTCCTGCAAGCCAATCCTACTTGTCTTCGTCTCGACTCACCGCAGATTTATAAGGCAGACTTCTGGCACTTGCTCCGGCACATCGTTCTCACCGGTATCACTTGCCCTTACGCACACAGCATGCATTCCCCACCGGCATTAAAGGACACACCGGCAATCAGACTGCACTATCGACCTCCGGTCTGAGCAGGGGGTGGTGTGGCGGCGCTGTCGTCGCGCCGCAAGCGAAACCTACCGAAGGCGAAATCACGCTATCAACATTCCGAATCATAAACAGCATATATAGAACATCTCCGAACTATTACACGGAGTGTTGACCGCTCCCCGGGCAGAACACCTTGCCCAGCGGGAGATCTCCCCTTTTCCTTCCACGGCCACAGTGGAGTGACACCGGTGCGAATAATATGCCGATGTGTAATGCATGCCGTACTACGCACTGGCAAGTCAACACGCCAAAGAAAAAATAATGAGAAAAAAACAAATGAATAACTGTTTTCAAAACTCAAATATACCAGCTAAATGAATTTATAAATTGGAATTTGGAATTCTTAACCATAGAGCAGATATTTCAGCTAAAAGTGACGACAAAACGCTAATTTCATAAGTAAGGACCCAATATATATACGCAATATTCAAAGGTATTGCGCCGTTTCTGCGATATTTATGTCAATCATGCACTGTTACGTGATGAGTTACAAAATATATTATATAATCTACAAAATATATATATATAATCATAAATGTATGAAATTAAATTCATACTTTTTGTTTAAATTTTTTTTGCATGTATACCTATAAAATATTTGCACACCATATAAATTGGTAGAATGTAAATGGGCCATTAGACATAATTTAAGATCATACTTTATTGTACACATACATTCTGGCAAATAAATAAATTTGAATTTGAATTTATGATAAATTAGACCTCATAATTACAACAAATATCAATACTGTTACTGTTTGAGTTAGAATAGAATAGAAGTTTATTAACATAATCAATTATGCTCAAAATAATAAAATTTCAAATCAAGTGAATTACTAAATAACGAAAATTCGAGAACGAAGTCGCGGCCCTGGCTAAGTACCTATATAAATACATATCTAATGTGATTTGGCTATACATTGATACTTGTTTCACAATATTTATTTTAAAATTTTTAATTTATTAACTATAAAAACGTTATGATATAAAACGAGTATGTAGTTTCTCCAAGTATCAATATAAATTATTTGACGTCTTCGTGGCGCAATGGCTTGACATTGAGTTGCGGTACTGAGGGCCGCAGTTTCAAATCTAGCAAGGAACAGGTATTCGTATGACCTACAAGTAATTGTTCCTGGTCTGGATGTATGTCCTTGTGCAATGTATCTTTGTAAAATGCCTCTACGATGCAAAAGAAAATCCTACTACCTACTGGTTATCAGATAAGTTAGGTTGTACGCTTCGATCTTCTGTATATTTTTATGACGTTACAATTAAACAAGCTAAAATGAACAATCAGTAGTTCCGGAAGCTGAACCTAATTAACATACAATACTTTAGTTACAAGAATAGCATAATATTCCTTTTCTAAAATAATTTATTATGAAAAAATATGAAGATGTGTGCGCGTGCGTGGTGCGTGCGCATTTGTGTGTGTGTGTGTGTGTGTGTGTGTGTGTGTGTGTGTGTGTGTGTGTGTCTGTGTGTGTGTGTGTGTGTGTGTGTGTGTGTGTGTACGTGCGTGCGTGCGTGTCTTGTGTGTGTGTGTGTGTGTGTGTGTGTAAATATAAAAGATCTTCTTATAGGGAGTTGTTGCTTTTCTTAAAGAACACGGAAACCACACCTCTGCTCTAGTGTGAAGGTCAGATAGAGGCAGAAAGATAACTGACATTTTTTACTACATCACTGTTTTAAAATTAATCGCAGAGGTAATTAATTACTGTTTCAATTTAAAGCATAACATCCAATCATGATAATGTTCATTAAATTATATAACAAATCATAACTCATAATTTATTGCTTACATTATTAATGCATGTTACGGTGTGAACAAATTGTACATGATAAATAAGGCCTGTTATACATAACACCCGAGCGTGTTACTGACGGTGTTTTATTAAAAAATTATTAGTGGTTAAGTTAACTACTTAGAAACGTGATTTCTTCATAACAGAAACGGAAATATTTTTATTCAATATAGATCATAAATAATATTTATTGAAAGTCACTCTTTTGTTTAATTAACACAGGTTCGAAAAAAAGCCTCTGTTCGGGGAAGAACCAGCAAGAAACCCAGCTGGACTTTTTTTTAAAAATAACAGCTTAAAATCATGTTTGTTACACAAGCGATCGATCACCTATTATCACAATTATCATCCATAAATTCTTTTATAATAACCCTTTTATACAGTCTTAGTTTATTAAAGTTTATGAACTTCGAGCACGTCAAAATTTGTATTTTTCTGAGATTTTATTGTAAATGTCGCCTCAAGAACGAATTACTGAATCGATGGAGTCAAATAACTGACTGGTACTACTAGCTTCTGTCTGTTCTTAGTATTTACAAGATGAATATCACCTATTTTTGTAAAACAAATTTTACTTTCTTGTACGTACGAGTATTCGTATATTACATTTTCATAAATGTATTGAGAGCCCAAAATTAATAAATTAATTTCCTTAAATGTTTGTCTGAGCGACGCTTTAGGTTTCAAACCATAGATTAGTCTTATAGCCGTTTTATGTAAAACAAATATAATTTCATTGTCAGTCGCTGTCCTCGTAGCAAAATACCATACGGCATTATGCTATGGAGCTAAAGTAAACTAGTCTAGCTGTTTCAACACTAGTAAGACTTTCAATATTTTTATAGTATATGCTGCAGAACTAAGTTTGCTTGCTAGTTTTACTATATGAGTGCCCCATTGAAGCTTCACATCTTATGTGGTTCCATGAAAAATGGTGGTATCGTCAAGACTCAGTCCCTCTCCATTTAAAATCAAATTATTATTTATATGTTTCACATTCTGAGTTATGAATTTTATAAGTTTAGTTTTAGTGCCATTTAAATGCAAATTATTGTCATTAAAAACAATTAGGTAATTTAGATATAGCATTATTTCCTTCATCATAAAATCATCAGCAAATAACACTATATCATGGTTCTCACCTACTATGTAAGGTAAGTAATTAATATATACTAGAAATAAAAAGGGGCCGAGAATTGAGCCCTGAGGCACGCCCATTTATGCTATTGACCCGAAAGAACTCTTACTCCACTTCACGGCTCGTCCCATGTTGGGGCGTAGTATTGCAGGGTATTGGTAAGACTGAAAGAGCCTCTTCCAAACGTACAGATAGTTCTATTAAAAGTGATTTTTCGTTGTTCTATGCAAAATGTCAATTTTCGTCCATTTTGCTCTCATGATTAGCTAAAGAAATATTCGGTCACTACCGGCAGAGCCCCGCATGCCGAGGGAAGGGGTAAATTACTACCCGAATCGCCGTGGTCTCGGGTAGACACCGTTTGCGACTGGACCCCTCCAGCCACGCATCCATCGGCGCAGTACGCTTGACACCTTGGATTGAATTAGGATGAGAAAAAGGGGGTGGGATGAAATAATATAAAAAGAGGATTGTCTGAATGTTTCTGTTCTGTCTGTTTCCTACTGAACCAGACCAAATTACAGGTGGCAACCACGTGAGACCTCCTAAGGCTTGCCCTGAGAACCAACACTACTCCCCCAGAGCCATTCGCCAAACTGCTCGCCGGACAGGAAAGCAGAATAGGTATTAATCTAGTCCTACTGATAATGTCAAAAAGTTAGGAGTAGACTAACCCCCCATGATATCATACTTACCGTCACTACCTCGTTGGTATAGTGATTGTAGTAGTGCGACTACTGATCATGAGGTATTCGTGGGTTCGAATCCCGGGTCGGGCCAAAAAATCAATTATTGAGTTTTTCTGTCAAGAAATTCTCACGCTGCCCGGAGTCAGAAAGTTGGTAGTGTCTCACCACGTGCCTCGGAAAACACGTAAAGCCGTTGGTCTTACACCTGATCTCTCTCTGGTCGTATCGGTTTACCGTCCCATTGGGTTATGAGAGTGAGAGAATAGAGAGTGCACTTGTGCTTTGCGCATACGCTTGGGCACTAATCCTGTCCTGCGCTGATGTCTATCCTCCGTTGAGGCAGGCCGCCGTGGCCGAAATCCGGTCTGGAGGACATAACAATTATTATTATTATTACTTACCTTCAAGTGCACTATGTGGCGTCTATCACCGTTATTCTATTTAGAAAAGTGGGTAAAAATGGCGCGTGTCAGCTCCGACGCGCGATTGATGTGTACTGCTTAAGAAGCAGTGGGAACATTTTGAATGAATTAGGTATTTACAATTAAATATTATCTGAATGATATTTTTAATAGGGTGATGAACCAACAAGGTTCATGTTGAAAAAGGAAATCATACAACTCGTTGAAACTAAAATAAACATAGTACTTTTAAGTTTAAATTAAAAATACCTAACATATTAAACCATTAATTATATCAGTTTTTTTTTAAATTAATAACTTTTAACTATAAAAGTTGCGCGTATACGTTATATGCGCAACGTGGTATAGTCATGCTGCCGGCAATTTTAGTTGTAGCACGAATTGGTTGGCTTAAAAGACCACGCTTTCACATAATACCAGCGTAAAATATCACCTTAATACTGCTACGTTCTGTATGGTGTGTGTAGAAAACCAGAGACCCTTTTTACACGAAACGAGCCATTCCGTCCTATTCAAGGTTAACAGCGCATCTGCATTTTTGATTCTTAATCGAAGATAAATAGATGTCTATGGGCCACAGCATCCAATTACTATCAGATGAACTGTGTGCTCGTTCGTCACCGTCATTCTATAAAAAAAGAAATTCTACTCTAAATATTTTCAAAAATTATGCAAATTTTCCCGAAATAATTGAACATTTCCGACCCTAAATAATTGAACATTTCCGATGTTATACCATTAAATAAAAAAGAAGATAGAATAATCCTAACGACTGTAACGACCAATTACATTAATATCAATACTGTCAAAATTGTATGAGAAAGTTATGCAAAATGGACCCTTAGAAATGTTTCATAAGTTTGATATATTAAAATCTGAGCAACACGGTTTTCAAAATAGTAAATCTCCTACACTCTACTTTTTCCAATATAAAATTGTAACAGATTATATTAACAAAAAAATCTCAATTTTGGCACTGTACTCTGATATGAGCAACGCATTTATATTCTTAGTCATTATATTCTCTTGAAAAAATGGAAGTGAATGCATGACAGGGCCAGCTTACTCTTGGATACAAAGCAATCTAAAAAATAGAAAAAAAATGCATATCAATATACAGCAAAACGATAAAAAAAGGAAATTTTAAATTTTTTAGTCTTCGTATTTTCAAAATGATTGCAAAGTGCCGCAAAGGACTGTTTTGGGTCCTTTTTTTAATTTACACAAATGAGCTGCCAAATTAATAAATAAATAAATAAATCTTATGATAAAAATAAATTTTAATTCTAATTGGGAAAAAAAAAGATAAAACAAAATTTATGAAATTCTATAACGTTAAAAGTAAACCGCGGTAATTTATTTATTTATTTATTTAAGTACACAAAACAGAATGACACCGAAACATGAACAAATGAAAATAATAAATACAAAGTAACAATCTGGATGGTATTCCAAAACATGTGCACACAACATGATATTAAGTAACAGTAACGATTTTACAGCACAAATAATTACAACCTTACTTATAAACATGCTATACTTATGAACTTACGTTGTGAAAATTAAATCTTTATCAAAATAATGTTCATTTACCTATACATTTAAATTTAAATTTTAAGCCTTGAATGTCTTATTTACAAAATATGTCTAATACGGATTTTTCAAAATTGTTTAATTTGTTATTAAAAATGTCTATATTTTTATTATTATTAATCAATAAGTCATTATATAGGCGACACATTCTTACAAGAAGATTGTAATAGGACGTATTATTTTTATAAACTTGCAAAGCGAAAGTATTTAGGAAAGTATACCGACGATGGGGCTTAGTATTAATCTTAACAAATGAAAGGAGGGTGGAGGAATCTATAAGGGTATGAATAATTTTGAAAAGGCAAGTCATATCCTGATATTTATACCGAGTTTGTAGTGATATAATGTTAAACTTTTTCAGTTTCTCTTCATAGGAGGGCAGACTTCTATTTAAACCATACATATAGCAGAGGATTGATAGAAATTTCTTTTGAACACATTCAATACGATTTACGTGGACAGCGTAGTATGGAAACCAATACGTAAGACAAGGTGCTTACGGGTCGATAATTTTCGTAATTTGATCTATCGCCGGATTTATAAATCGGAACGATATGAGCTATTTTCCATACTGATGGAAAAGTACCTGCCTTAATGGATGCATTAAATATAATACACAAGGGATTACTTAAGTCCTTGTCGCATTTCTTAATGAATAAAGAAGAAAAACCATCCGGTCCATAGCCTATTCTTTGGTCTAATTTCGCAATCTTTTGCTATATGTCTTCTTGTGTGATTGCGACATCACTTAGGGTACAATTACTACGATTGGATAATTCATTGTGAGAAGATAAAAGAGAAAGAGATAGATAGAGATAGAGAAAAGCTCACATATTTCTTTTTCATCGGAAGAAATGTGATTACCATATTTCATCGTTTTGGGAATACTATTAGCATTATTTTTCAAGAATTTTATGTCGTCATCTATAGAAGATTCGACGGACGAAAGAAAATTTTTATAGTCAATACTAATAAGTTTTTTACATCTGTTGCGTAACATGGAAAATGTATCATTATCCCGTGGATTCTTATACTTTTTTAAAACGACGATGATATTTTAGTTTTTCTTCTAAGCTTTGCCTTAAAGTAGGTGTGAACCATACTAGATAGTTGTTTGTGTCAATTTTGGTCATAGGTGTATGTTTTGCAATAATATTCTTAAGCTCTGCATAAAATGCGTCAGTCATGCTATCAATATCTTTATGAATTGACAAGATATTATGGGATTTAACTGATTTTAATTCAAGATTTATTTTTGAATAATTGCTTTTGAAAAAATTAGGGCGTTTTTTTTTGTTTTTAAAATTATTTGAGTTTATTTCAACAAGATTAATATCTGCAACTAATGAGGGGTGGTGGCTATCTAAGCGGCTTAATGGCTCCACTTCATAAACCTGAATGCTGTTCGAACTGAAAAGAATTAGGTCTAAAAATCGTCCGTTGTTATTTGATATACTGTTATAATTATCAAGGTTACATATTCTAATGGTATCACAAAGCAGATTAGCTTTTTGACCTCGCGGGTGAAGAGGAATCATATAATTATACTGTAATGATTTAGACCAGTGAACGTCGTGAAAGAAATTCTTCTGTGTTGCGATGTCGCATAATTACGTTTTGACAGTTTGTAAAAAAATTATCAATGCAGTCTAAAGGCAGATCTGGCGGAAGATAACATAGACACATATTAATAATTTTAACATTAGTGGCTTTTGGCAATATGCTGATCCACAAGTCATCTAGTTCACTATTCCAGGAAGCTTGATAGATAAAATTTATTTCTTTTTTAACGGCAATTAAAATTCCCCCCGCCCTCAGATTTACGTGCATTTGATTGATATCTGTCGCACCTTACAACATTATAACGAGTGTCAATGAATTCACCGTCAAAAATAGTGCTATTTAAGTTTGTTAGTTATACAGATAATATCGTAATCATTATTAAGTACATTAAGATAGAACTCTTTTGTTTTTGATCTTAAGCGACTAACATTTTTATAATAAATTATCATTATACAATAGTAAAATTCCCAAACACATAAACCAAATATAGCTACAAAAAAAATTTGTGATATTATGACAGCTTGTTTAAGCATTCCATATTTCTAATGTGGTATGCAGGCCGCAGTGTCTTCCTTACGAATATATATACGTCCGAACTTAACCCATACATACTTATATTTCTTCTCCTTTGCAAATTTTCTAGCAGCAGCATGAAGAGCCTTACATTCCGGAGAAAGATGTTAAGTCACATAAATTTTTCGCTTTTCGCAATTTAATCCGATGTTGTCGGTATTCAAGGGATTGTCTTTATTGGCTTTATTATAACGATAACATGCGTAGAGAACTTGGTCCCTTAAGCGTGGGTTAATGAGTGTTACAAGAATATTTCTAGGGCGTTCGGAGGAGATGTCATTTGGCAACTCTACGGCAGGAATGAATGTTCTTATCATCTATTTGAATATTTACTGTTTTACACGGGTTGCGGAATAACAGCATTTGATTTTCAGTTCGACTTTCTGGTACTAACTGAATTTCTAAATTTTTGCTACGAGAAATTTATTCGATTGATGTTAATTGGTCAGAACATTAATCTCCTTTTAAAATCGAAGAGTTTCAGATTCTAGGTGTTTTATTATGTGACTTTACATTTGAAATTAAGTAGGTATAATATTACTGCTACTGAGGGTACCGTATTTTTAGTCATCATCTTAGACAAATATTGTAATTGGAAAGATCACATAGATAAATCTTGTTCTAAAATATTTAAATTTAATTTTGCTCTGCGGAATCTAGCTTTAATCTCGTCAAGAAACACTTCTCTTATAGCATACTCTTATACATGTTCATACATATGTTGGTGTTGTATTAAAATGTGGTCTCATAAACTCGGCAGACCGTAACCGTGCTTCTATAGCGCAAAGACGCTGTAAACGTGCAATTTGTGGCGTCGGTCCACTCGTTTCTTGCAAACCACTATTTAAAAAATTAGGTGTTCTTACTCTACCACCCACGTACATTTTTAAAATTTCAATATTCGTAAAAAAGTATCTTCATTTGTTTTACTAAACTAAAGGACGAAACTGTAAAATATAATTTGCCTTCTTTAAAAATTAGTCTGTACTCAAAAAAAATTTTGAGTGATGAAAATCCCAAACGAAATAAGGCAATTAGATCATAACCGATTTAGACGACAATTATCCAAGTGGTTTTTAGAAAAACAATTAACGATTTTTAGATAATAAAAGAACGTTTCTATTTAATGAATACGCTGTTTCTTCTTTTATAATGTTTTAAAGTACAGTAGACAGTATATTAAAATTGTAAACTAATGCATGTTTTATTTTAATTTTACTTAACTATTGTATTTTAACTTTAGCAGGTGAGGTTTAATAGAGTTTCACTCGAATGCTAAGGGCTGGAGAGGAAATGGTGGCAGGCCTGCTGCACTCCTTGTTTAATTTATGCTGGGAACTGAAGCGGGTACCCGTAGACTGGTGCAAAGCCGTGATAGTCCCAGTATATAAAGAAAAAGGGTCGCAGCAGGACTATAAAAACTACCGTGGTATCAGCCTTCTTAGCATTGTGGGAAAACTGTATGCTAAGGTACTGATTGAAAGGATCATTAAAGAAACTGATGGAAAAATTTGGGATATGCAAGCGGGATTTAGAAAGGGAATGGGATGTACAGATCAAGTCTTTTCCATACGCATGATCGCGGAGAAGTTTTTGGCCAAAAACCAAAAGGTTTTTTGTGCGTTCATAGACTTGGAAAAAGCCTATGACAGAGTGGATAGAGAAGTGCTATGGCAAACACTGAACTCATTAGGGTTGAGCGCTGGCCTGATACAGGCATTCGAGTATTTTTATAGTGACTCTAGTTCTTGTGTTATGATCAACGGGATCTACTCCGACCGGTTTTGCATCCATAAAGGTGTCAGACAGAGCTGTGTGGCTTCCCCGTGGCTGTTCAACCTATTTATGGACAGTTGTTTGCAAAATTTTAAAGTTGAAGAATGCGGATTAAGAATGGGTGAGTTAACTTTCAAATGCCTTTTGTACGCCGATGATCAAGTTATTCTTGCGTGGTCGGCGGCCGAGTTACAAATGATGGTTACTGTAATGAACAGATCATTAAAAGAAAGGGGTATGAAAGTGAACGCAAGTAAGACTAAAATTATGGTTTTTGAAAGAGAAGAAAGTAAGACGATATGTGAAATAAGAATAGAAGGGGAGTTGATCGAGCAAGGAGATGAGTTTGTATATCTAGGTTGCGTATTTAGCAGAGATGGGAGATGTGATAAGGATATAGAACGCCGAGTGAATGCAGGAAATAGAGTAAATGGGGCCCTACACTCTATTGTGAAGAGTCAAAATGTGTTGAAAAAGGCACGTATGGCAATTCACAATGCCTTGTTGGTCCCTACTTTGACGTATGGTAGTATGGTGTGGCAGAAGAAGCACGAGAGTAGAATGAACGCAGTAGAAATGCGGTTGTTAAGGAGTATGTTATCGGAATTTGAATGACAGGGAGAGAAATTGTGTGATAAGAGAAGAGTTTGGTTTGCAAGATGATATTGTGACCAGGATTAAGAAAGGAATGCTTAGGTGGTTTGGTCATGTGGAAAGAATGAATAAGAAAAGAGTGACAAAGAAAATTTATGTTGCAGAAATGAATGGCATAGTCGGAAAGGGACGTTCTAGGCGAAAATTTATCGACCAAATTGGCGATTTATTAAAAACGGCCCAAATTAGGAGTACCCTTAACCGACGAGCATAACAGGCGAGAGAGGTGTGTCAGGATCGTGCCAAATGGAAGTCTGTAGTCTATGCCTACCCCTCTGTGTGACAGGCGTGAGTGTTTATATTATGTTTTTATTGTATTTTCTAACAATAAGTATTTTATGTACCGAAACTGGTGAAATATGCGATACTTTATTATTTTATACGAACATCTTTGTAACATATTTCTAATGAATAAAAATATATTGTTACGGGGGTATTTAAATAGTTTCTGATCCGATTGGACTGTATAAATATATAAATGGAAATGATATATAAATATAGAGAAACAAATACATAAGCAATATGTAAATAAATAAAAAGCCAACCCGATGGATCTCCCGTCAGGGCCGACCAGATAGCCGAGGGTTTTGGGAAAGGAAAAGAAACCGGTGGACGATAAGTGCGGTATCGAGGAGCAGCGCCTTCTGTATTTGAGCTTGGAGTGTTTCGTCACAAAATCCCAGTCACCTCAGATGAACCGGAAGGCTTAATGGGATTAGTCCATTCGCAGAAACGGCTACAGGTATAATTTCGGCCAGTGCCACCACACTACGCGGCAAACGTCCCGATACCATCCACACCCTCTGGATGCTTGGTCCACCACTGTACGTTTCAAAAGGAGTTTTGTTCCGCGTACAACCTCTCTGTGGAATAGTTTACTACCGGCGATTTTTCCGGACCGATACGACCTGGGGACCTTCAAGAAAAGAGCTTACTCCTTTCTAAAGGGCCGGCAACGCACCTGCAAATCGCCTGGTGTTGCGGTTGATTATGGGCGGCGGTAGTCATTTAACATCAGGTGAGCCGCATGCTTGTTTGCCCCCTTTTGTATAAAAAAAGCCGATCACCATGTGAGCCAGGTCCAGATATTTTGTTCGTTAATCTGTTTCGGCCATCACGAGTTTCTCGTTTTACGAAATGGTAATGTTAACCAAAACTGTCCTGGACTGTATCCGGCCCATCAGCACATTTTCAGGCTTATTTGCAAGAATAGCCCTGTCTATGACGATGAACCGGTGCATTCAGTACCGACAAGCTCATATAGTGCATCCTATAGGATGTCACGGTAGTGTGGACTTTTCTATCCAGGGCGTTAAGTTTAGTTGAGTCCACCTGAGTATGCCAAAGTTAAACATGGAGACAGGCATGACCCAACCATTGTATGCATGTGTTATTATCAATATTATTGCATTTTTGAGTTCTTAAACTATATACGAAATACTATTAAAAGCAAGATGTACATTTTTGAATCAATTAAATCAATATATTCATCACTGGAGAGCTTTTTCCGCATCCATGCTCAGGATCTTAAGCAAATATATAGTCCTTCAAGCTGGATCCTAAAGGTGGCTGCAGCGTGCGGGCGGGCCAGATACGCCACCAGCGACATGGCACCATAATATTTCGTCTCAAATTGTTCGCGATCGGCAAATTAATCCTCCGGTTGTTCGACTTGCTAGCCTGTAACACATTAGTTGCTCTTCTCATCTAATTTGTGTACCGAGGATTATATATGAAAATCGATTTTTGGGGATTTACCTCCAAAAATACAATAATCTTATTTTAAAACGCTGCGAGTGGATAGTCAACCTGCATATTGCAATTTACTTCATGTTTAACACGTAATTACACTGTCAATAAGATATTTATCATAATCATCAGTTAGAATCATTAGTCAGCAGTAATAGAACTGTGGTATCTCAGGGGTTAAGCGCTCGCTGTACGAGTATAGTTCACAGTACACGAGCTACCCAAGTTCAAATCCCGCCGACACCACTAGGTTAATTGCAATTTTGAGTATTATTTACTACGTGCTCGGTGGTGAAGGCGAAAATTTCGAGGAAACCGAGGAGTAAAATATTTCAAAGATATGTAAAGTTCACTAACAAGCACTACAGCTGTGTGGCGGACTTATTCCTTCATAGACATGATTTAACCAGGGATATGAAATAATATACAAAATTTTATATCGTCTTGTAAACTTGCTTAGTATGTTTACTTAAAACATTTTATTATTTTAATAATTACAATATGTACAATACTTATATAAACAGTTAATTTATATATTTACTTATTGATATAGGTACCATTTGCAATAAATACTAAGACCTTATTGTACATTTAGTTAAAAAAATATTATAAAAGTATAACTGAACACTTGACCTGTGCTCAGCTGTGGGAGATATATAAGCTGTACTTAAGTTTTTGTTTCCTTAACAGTAGATCCTATCTTACCAAAAGTTTCCTCGTACATTTTCCTAGGCGGTAGAAGTCCTTTTCTAGCAAGAAGTCTATCTGGGATGCTTTTTTTATAGCATAGGGTGACAAACAAGCACACAGTCCACCTGATGGTAAGTAGTTACTGCGGCCCATGGACATCTACAGCTATCCTCGATTACGAATCAAAATACAGATGCGTTGTCACCTGTGAGGACTAAGATGGAACGCCACGTTTCCAGTAAAAAGGGTCTCCAGTCCTCTACACTCACCATACGAAACACAGCAGCGTTAAGCTACTATTTCACGCTGGTATTCTGTGAGAGCGTTGTCCTTCCCCGGTCGAGCCGACCCATTCGTGCTACAACTATACTACTAATACAACTGCAGCTTGGCTGTACCACATATAAAAAACCTGTCACCCCTTTAACCATTTCTGCCAAGGGAATGGGCGCCAGTACAGTAATAGGCTGTGGGGCATTCCATTTCAGTCCTCGGGGGTTACACCGAATCTGTAACCTTCTTTATTCGGGCAGTAGTCACTTATTTTCACATGGACTGTAAGTTCATCTGTCAAATCAATTTTGTAAAAAAATCCTTGCACTAATCTGTACATTAATTAAGACATGGACAAAACGAAGATCATGTGTAACGTCCATGTCATACTACGCTGGTAGTTGTTAGCATACAATATAGCAGCAGCATAACCAAAGTGACCGACATGGCTCAATGGATTAATAAACTGAAGTGGCAATGGGCCGACCATATCTCCATAACCATGACTCGAAGAACCGACAAACGATGAGGAAAAAAGGTTCTCGATTGGCAGCTTCGTACCGGTAGGCGAAGTGTAGGGCGACCCTCCATATGCTGGAATGACGACCTGGTAAAACATGTAGGAAGTCGATGGATGCAGGTGGCTCAGGACCGTGCTTTGTGGCATGCCTTGGGGGAGGCCTATGTTCAGCAGTGGTGATGATGATAAATTAAATCTTTATTGTTTACAAAATATTAAGGAAAGCCTCTTGTGTGAAACTTTTTGATTTTTTTTTAATTAAAGTGTGTACTTCTGAATTTTTCAAATTTTGCAAATCTGATTGTATTATGTCCCTGTGTCTTTGACACCGCTTCCTTGTTTGTGAATGTTCTTATAATAGTTATAATTTAACCTAATAAAATATGTAGCTTTTAATAAACTAGAGCAGTACCTGACTATGTATTTGTAAATTAATCAGATAGAATTTCGAACAACATTTAGCAAAGTGTTATAATATGCAAACAAGATTTCTGGCCACAAGACCATCAGTTATGCAACGACCGGTTTACTAATAATTTACTACATTTGAAATTTATGAATGAATATAATTATAATTTGGCTACATTATTATTAATGGACTTTAAGAAAATTTAGAACATAAATATATTTTAATATATGCGAATTAGCGTATATTTTGTGCAGTATAAAATATGCAGGAAGTCGTTGGATGCATTTGGCACAGGACCGGTTTTGTGGCGTTCCTTGGGAGATACCTCTGTTAGACATTGGACTTGTGAGGGACTGTAACGATGCTGATAGAACCATCACCCTTTTTCCATCACTAAAACTTAAGAAAATTTGTCCTAAGGTTCTTGCTTTATCACTTAAAAATCCTTAGAAATTTCACCTTATTAGCCCATATACTTTAGAACGACTTAAGTATTAAACTTTATTAAACCTGCTTATAATGGTTACAAAGAATGGCCAACAGCCAGTTCAAGAAGTTCCTAAGTCAACTTAGGGATTTTACGCAGTAGCAACACAGCTAGTTAAAGCTTTTCATTTTGTATGGTTTAGTCTATTTGTTTAATTTCTAATACATTCCTATGTACTGTTTTTTTAAACACCATAAACTCTTAGTCCAGTGATCTGATTTGAAGAAATCTCTATTTCCGAAAAATTCCCTAGTCTCTTGATATATAATATCTATAGAATAAAAAATGTTTTAGAGTTACGTAAAATTTTTGATATTTTAGTTCATAAAGAAGAACCTACTAATAACAATAAAAGCTTTGTTTCGAGCCTTGAGCTATTTTACTAATATTAGACTGGTCAATAATAATGAAAAAAATACCTAATTTCGAAAGAAAATCCCTAAGTCCTACTAAACAATCCCTAAATACAAAAGGTTTTGTTTTTAAGTCCAACCGTATTTTTAGTACCTTTCTTCCATTAACGTTAAATATTTTAGATTATCAGACGTTATTTTAAAGAACTTCCCAAAAATCATTCTTTGCTAACCATTCTAGTTTTAAACTTTTTACGAAATCGTTTCAAGGTCAAAATAAAAGGTTATGTTCAAAAATTCCAAAACAGGAAAAAAGGACTTACGGACTTTTTGAACTGTGCCATTTTTTCGTTGATTTTAGATTTCATTTTGCTTTTTCTTCATCAGCTCGTAAAATCCAACAGCAGGATATGGGTTTCTTTTGCAGCGAGAATTTTCCTTTACGTCCTGCTAAAACATAATTTTAAAACCATACGTCTCGCTGCAAGCAAGCTGCAGTTAGGCTCTAATGTTAATGAAACAGCAGCTAATTTGGGCGCTAATTTTTCATTTTCGTATTTATGATTTGTGAAACTTGTTTGTCTATGGAAATATTTAACAAAATTTATAGTAAGGGACAAAAAATATATTAGACGGATGTAAACAAAGTAAATATCAAAATAAGCTGACCTTGCCTTGAGAATCGTATAGGTAATATAAACCTAAATCAGTTCTTTATATAGATGTATGAAAAAATCTTTATAATTTATTTATTTTAAATAATTATATGTGTGTTATATATCTTAATCGCGGCCATAAATCTACGTATAAATTAAGATTATTTTATGTTTTGTTTCTCTGTGGTTTTAGACCAATCAAAACTGGTTACGTAATTAATCTTATTTAATATATCGGTTTCATCAATTCGCAAAGAAATGATAATACCAACCATAAAAACAAGTTAGTATTGGTTTTAAAATCTAGAATAAGTAATTTTTAATAAGTCATAACAAACAGTATAGTCGGCTGCGTGGCGCAGTGGCTGCGACGCTGAGGGCCGCGCAATCGTATCCCGGAAGAAGCAAGTATTTGTAAGGCCTATAAATAATTAATTGTTCCGGGTCTGGGTGTTTGATCTTGTACAATTTCAATTTGGTAACTGCCTCCACGATACAGTATAAAATCCTAGTAAGTGGGGGGGGGGGGGGGGGGGGGATAAAGATTTAAAAAATTGCCGTTTGAGTCAGTAAAGTAACTTGCAAATTAACATATAGTAACTTCTGCCATGTATATTACCAAACAAACAAAACAAAACGCATTGTTTACTCTGAGGACTAGATTAAATGTGTCATACTTGCAGCCTATAATTATACTGTCTCTCTTTCAAACCGGAACAAAACAAAGGTTTTGCTGCAACTTTTGTGCAGTTGAAGTATGGTATTTTAATATATATTTAAAACATCAAGTGGTTTTAACAAAAAACGATATATAAGGGCCTCCCTAAACGAAATTTTATCCACCAAATAGGCAATATATTGAAGATTTTCATTATATGAAAGCGAGAAAGAAGTGTCAGAATCGTGCCAAGTGGAAGTCCGTAATCTCTGCCTACTCCTTTGGACGACAGTCGTGATTGCTTATGATAATTATGATTATACACTTTGTAAAAACCAGGAACAAACACAAGCTAGTAATACTAGTTACATGACTCCACAAACTCGAGTAGTTCATTCATCACCCCCAAAAACAAAAATAAAATTGTAAAAGAAGTTTTATAAAAATTCCCAGAAAATATACAAGATCTCTCAGAAATCGGAATCAGAAAATATTAAAAAGATAAAGTTTTCATTACTTACACAAAGAGTTTTATTATAATATAAATAAATACATTGTTGATAATAACCCTTGGCAATGAGGTGGTCATTTCCAAGCTGTTAGGTGTGGGTACGTACCTTTGTTGTTATTATATATTTTTGTAGAGAAGGTTCCGCTCGGTTTTATGCTATTACTATGGTTTTATATATTTCTCCATACTGTAAGCTCGTTCTGCGTAGATCGGACCAAATATTAATATTTGAAAACTGAAGGTAGCCGGTGCCAACATTGAGACGTCAAACATTTCAGTCCCGTGACAATGGGTGCTGTAAAGCACCCGAAACGTCGGGAATTAAAATTAGTTATTAAACGTGATAAAATTTGTAAATATAGTTTTACTTAATGGTTAGTGTTCGCGTAAATTTAAGAAATCATTACGTAAAAACTAATTTTATTTAAATTTCATCTTAGTCCACAAAGGTGACAACGCATCTGTAGCCTTCTTTAATTCGAGAGGTCCTGTAAAATGACCCCAGAAGCTACTTACCATCAGGTGATCGGTGTGGTCATCTGAGCATACACTCCACCCAATAGTAAGTGGATGCTACGGCCCATTCACATTTACAACTATCATCAATTAAGAATCAAAATGTATGCCTCGTTACGAGTGAAAAAGGTTTACGGTTCTTCATATTCACTATACAAAACAGAATAACATTAAGCTCCTACTTTACGCTAGTGTTCTATGAGAACGTGTTTGTTTTTTGTTTTTTTTTTATCCCCACACTACGGGGTCGCCATCCCCGGTGGGGCCAACACATTTGAGCTACAATAATATAGCTGCAGCACGGCTCTACCCCAACTATAATAATATTGATCATGGTAACAAACCGATTGTATAAAAATAAATTATAAATTTTGCGCCAAATAATCAATAAGGTAACAAATAAAATCACCAAGGTCATTACACTTTTTATGTAAAAAGAAATAGTTTTGTTGTTTTTGACAGGCCAAAGATCTTACTCCCAAATTATACATATTTTAATTTCTTTAATCCTATTTTGGCTTCTTCAAAACAAGGTGAGTGGGAATTACCCATTTATTTTGTAACTTGTATAATGGAACTAACCGCACCTTTGTGAGTCGCCCAGCATATTTATAATTCATTTGCAACACACAATTTAACTTTAAATTATTAAATTGATTACTAAAGATGAGAAGTTTAACTTTCTTAGACGTAATTTGTTGTTAATTTGTATAGTTTACGCCTTGCTGATTTCATTTTCCGTAAGTTTTTTAAGTTGGTTAAGAGTTATGTAAGGCAGTAAATTACGAACTCTTTATTAGAGGCTATCGAATATACAAAGGGGTAGCCGCTTAAAAGCATGTAATTGAGCGGGGCTTTTCAGGAAACATTCCTAAGCACTTTGAAGATGAAAATCTTAAAAAAATTCGCCCCACACTACAATTTTCTCTTGTATTGTGAAGGCAGTTTACATACATAAATTACACACGGACAAATATCCAGACCCGGAACAATAATTTGTAGGCTTAGTAGGCTTAGTAGGCTTTTGTGCGAGATCGAAGCTAAGTTAGATAGTAGTAGCTAGTAGCTAAGCTAAGATAGTGCGCCACGGAACCGTAAATCATCCAAGTTTGGGTAAATAACGCCATCTATTGGTCACTTTAGTAAATATTATAAATTTCAATATCACGTTGGACTACAGCTCAAAGGAGACTAATTAAAGGCCAATCTCAAAGGAGACTAGCCACATACGATGGACGGAAGTGTAGTGCTCAAGTGTTTGCTCAGGCACATGTGCACCTTCTATGTCTTTAATCATAGTCGGTAGGACAGCAATCCTACTCGACTGGCGAGAAACAAGGTGCAAGACCAATAACGCTCAGCGTCAACAATGTCTGCGCTCAAGGAAATCTTAGTTTACATTTAAGTAAATGGTTTTCACGCCTAATTTTTCACCAGTTGTTTCCACTTGTAGTAGTACTTAGTTTAAATATAAATATGTTTTTTTATTGTGGCAATAAAGTGATTTATTTAGTAATAGTCTCATCAAACACTCGTGGTAAGCTTAATATGATTGTGTTACCACCAGGAGTGGTTTACGGCAATAGTCAAGTAATAGTAGAACCAACTGCCTATTACAGTACACTTAAAAAAAAAAACCACGGCCCTCCCTACCCTGCCATAAGGCTACTGTCGACTTTAAAACTAATATATTTAGAAGACATGTGAAGCCAGCTAGCACGCATTGGACTGGACACTTCCTTGACCTTGGCCTCAGAGAATCTCAGTAATGAGAGGTTTTTGACTTTTTCTGCCAGATACGATTAAATTATATAGCTCAAACTTCTTCAAACAAACAAAATAAATTGATTATATAATCTTAAATAATGCAGTTGTATAATTAAGATTAAACGAAGTGAGCTAACAATATTTTGCATAACTATGTTGTTTTAAATTGTGTACAAAAAGTTACTTTAAATAAAAGGTAAAAAACCCAACAAATTTCAGTGATTTTAAAATTAAGTTTGTAAATCTCGTTATTAACTGCCTTAATTTTAATTTAAAAATATGATAATGAACAATTACAACATTTTAATAAACCTTTGAAACAGTTGTTTTTGCTTAGTGAATAAAGAACAGTGGATATTTATAGCAAATAGTCTCGTGTAAAATTTATAACATTTTCAACAAGTTCCGCTGACATATGTAGTAAGCAATTTACTAATATCGACCTTTTTAACACATCTCTCAATACATTCGAACAGACATACGGTGATTTTTTATATTTTGTACTAAAAAAATTACCACGTTTATCATATTCCTACATTGTCTAGCTATGTTCAAAAGTCCAGCTCATTGGGATGTGCTCGTGAATTGCATGGTTCCATCTGACAGACAAACAAGAAAGTGAGTCAATGAAAACATGGTGAAGGGAGTCCGCCCATTAAAAAGGCGTTTTAACATGAAAATTAAATAAGTAAATATGTTTTGCCTAATTATCTAAGATCTTCAATGCCAATACAGAACTAAAGAGGTAGGTAAGCAAATAATATTGTTACGAGCTTGGGGTTCGTGACAATAAAAACTGCCGATTGAATTACCAAAACTGACATTTTAATTACAGAACACCAATTACAACTTAAGACAACTAATAATAAAACACAATTGTACCATTGATTACATTAGTTCGCAGTTGTATCCTTACGATGTACTCGCTTATATCACCAATTAAGTACTGACACGGTCGCGGTCCTAGCCGGCCTTATATAGGGCCTTTTCTACTGAAACATCTAGAATGTACGAGTACATACCGATTCCGACTGAATGGGTGTAGAAAGTTCTAGTGTGGAATTTTTTAGAAGGATCTTGACTATTCTAGTTCTGCTACTGGAGTACTCGATCTAGTAAGATGGCGCTAGTGCTAAGTCGCCATGTACCAGGCATTAATTATGGCACGCAACAATATATTAGCATGCATATGAGACCCGGAGTTAGAGAAAGAGATAGAGTTTTTTTCTCATGCCTGTCAGATTTCGTGAATACTTTACGTTAAACTAGTAACTAGTAATTTCAGTATTTGTATTCTACTCCCCGTTCCCAAAATACTCTATTTCGTATTACACCATATAGGAGTGGTTTCTTTAATTTCTCTTTTACTGTGTAGTCCATACTACTCTGTAATGCCTTGCCTGTTGATATCAAGAAAACTACTAACAAAAATTCTTTTAAAAGACTACTTTTAGAATTCTATAGTAAGAATAATACCGCCTACCTTATCCAACTATTGTTATTTTCATATCTTTCGCTTTAAGTCATATTTTGTAGAATGTATGTATTTTATTTTTGTCTCATAATATTTTATTTACTTATAGATTTTATATAGAAGTACCCGTTTATGTACTTATTATTTATTCTATATTAGATATTAAGTACGTATGTATATTTTTACTAACTATATTTATTCTATTTATTTGCATTTAATTTTGTCTTATATCCTTATTACTTATTTATTAAATATATGAAGTGATTGGAATTTGCATGTCACACCTGCCAAAGTTTCTCAAATTTTATATCCCTTAGTATAATGCCTTTTATTTCCCTTAGTATAAAGTTGTATAATAAAGTTTAAATAAATAATAGTCAAAGACGTATTTTGTCAGTTTTTTCAAAAAAAATCTTTAATACTATATATATGATGTAGCCTAGATCCCTCCTGGCTGATCTCAAATTACTCCTTTGTTAGAAATGATAGGATGATCAAACATAAAGGCAACTCCTTTATTTACTACAAGAAGTCCTTGGACTGTGTACCGGTCGCCGCTTCACCGTTAATAAACCTATAAATGTCAATTTGTAGGATAGCTCTGACTGACCTATCTGCTGCCACCTAAACACCTACTGCCACTTAAACAATTATTAGAACCAGATATTGCAAATTTACTAAACCTAGACCCCAGTGATATAATAGCTGTAGACCTAAACAGCAAGCATTCCTCCTTAAACGCGCTTAGAAGTAATCCTAAACTTCGATGTTATCGCACCTGAGACTCCAACTCGCTATTCATTCTCTACCAGTCATCGACCGGACATCCTTGAGGTAACAATACTTAAACGTCCTCTTGTAGAAGGCATTGACTTGGACCACAGGCCGGTCTTGTTACAGCTGGGCCAAAACCATCGTGGAGTGGCACATTCTATGTGTGCATAAAGTTTCGTCACACTCGGTTCAACCATTACTGAGATTAGCCCGAACAGACAGACAGATAGACAGATGGACAGATGGACAAACATTTTAAAAATGGTTATTTAGTTATGATTTGGAGCACCGGCAGAAATAAGAGAGATCTGCTACTGCGATCTCTAAATCATTATTCACCTGTCAAGCTTTTTTTATAGAATTAGGGTGACAAACGAGCACACAGCATCTGATGGTAAGTGGATGTTGTGGCCCATAGTCATCCACATTTATCCTCAATTAAAAATGAAAACGCAGACGCGTTGTCATTGAGGACTGAGATTGAATGCCTCGTTTCCAGTAAAAAGGGTATCCGGTTTTCTCAAGCCTAGCCATTCATGCTACAACCACAATATAACTGAAATCCTTCCCTCCCCTTAGCAGCCAATGTCAATAGTGGACTGTTACGACTTCATAAATATGGAAAATGATGGAAAAGTGATTACAGACAGTTTGTCTAGTTTAAGTTCTTAAAAAATAGTTTTTCAAAAACGTTATGATATTTTATATTAGATATTATGGTGGTTAACATAGGTCTGCTGGTAAGTGTATGATGCTATATACATTCTCAATTAAGATCAAAATGCTGAGGCAAGGGCAGGTTATGTGGGATTCACACCGATTAAAACTTCATGGTGTTCTAACTTCGCTGTATATGGGCAGGGCCATGGAAACGCATTCACATTCACCACCCCCACAGTGCAAGCCACTACAAACAAACCCTTCCTTGGGGGAGTACTTCTCCAACGCCCCTCTTCTCTGGTAAGGCACAACAGGAACACAAAACGCCCCTTCCTCCACGGCCTCTAACTCCACCTACGTTAAGTGGGCTTACGAACCTCACTCGGAGAGGCCATCTCGGGCCGGCTCGTCAATTTGGAGCAGCCATGCGGGGTTCCTGTTCGTTTACCACAGGTGCCCACGCCACGGTTGTTAAGCCCCAAGACAAGGCGACTTATGATGCCTAATACAAGCTAAATTTAGATTATTAATATAAAAAACGTATATTTCTTTAAAAAAATATATCCATTTTATTATTTACTTTAAATAATATTAATACTAATGGTGACCGCTCTTATGTTCAGACTCGTGTTTCGAGTGCCCTGAACTGGAGTGCTCATCGGGAGATGTCTTCACGATGATGACTTGAGGTGTGTGTGCATGAGGAGAGGAGAGCGAATTGAGTAGTGGATCGTAAGAGCCATAAAGAGAATTGGGAGTAAGGTAAGGAGAACCATAAAGGCTTGGAGAATAGTAGGAGCCATACAGAGAGCTGGCGCTAAGGTAAGGTGAGCCGGCAAGGTAAGGAGAGGAGTAGAGGGAGTGTGCGCCCAGTAAAGGTGAGTGCAGAGCGTGCGAGGAGAGCAGCGGTGCTGCGCCGTACGCGCTCAGGTAGGGCGAGGTGAGGAGAGACGCAGCATGCAGCGAGCCGTGGCTCACCAGCGCTCCGCGCTTGTCCCGGGTCTCCGCCGCCACGGCCACGATCACTACTGCCAATATCTGTTACAAACATTTCTAAGATTAACATACGAAAGCGGAATTTTTATTAATATATAAAGTATACAACATATATCTTATTAGTTTATCATTTTCGTCAGCAAAATTTCCTGAAGTACTAAAATTGTCAATTATAAAACCTTTTCATAAAAAAGGGAGTTAAAACGTTTGTATCTCAAACAATGTGAAAACATATTTTCTCATTTGATCAACATCATCATCATCATTACAGCACTTCACAAGTCCACTGCTGAACATAGGCCTCCCTCAAGTAATGCCACAAAGCACGGTCCTGAGCCACCTGCAGCTATCGACTGACCACCCCAAACTTTGCCTACCGGTACGAGGCTGCCACTTGAGAACCTTGCCTCTCATTTCATGGCATAAGATAACTAACACTACTTATGAAAAGAAAATATTATGTTATCAATCTATAAGACATTACTTTATATACTACTTTTCCTTTTTTTGTATATGTTTAATGACAAACCTGATTTTTTAAATTTTTGGCACTGTAGTCAAGTTTTTGTAAGTGCTCAGTTTATATAAAAAAAAATTAAATACAAAACATTACAATAACGAAACATAAAGTTGAATTTAAGTTACAATTATAATTCGCTACAACAATGTCACTTCGGTTTTAATATTTAATAAACTGTTTTGTTCAAATGAGTTAATAACTTATTGATTTGATTAAAAAAACTGGTTAATGTTAATATAAATCAGGCAGCAACGTCTTCCTAATAAAGACTAAAAATAATAAACTGCGACTGCCAGCTCGCTTGTCAAGCGTGCCAACCACTACAAATATGCCCCTATGAGGCAATCTATGGGGAATGTAGAATGTTAATGATATTTCCCAATATAATAATATATTGACCAATAACATTAGTATTCTGTACGAAAATTTGCAAATCAGAACACATGATTTCACTTCGTGTTCGTTCGACTATCTGTCAATATATTTTTACGAAGATGATTGAAATTTGGCATAGTTATAATAATAATATTACAGTTTCTGAAATTCAGACAGATTTGCATTATTTTTGGACAGAATGGGAAGCACAAAAACATAAATCAACATATTTCACAATTTCTCTGAATATTTAAATAAAAGTAGTTTTTACCGATTTTGTCGCATATATTGACTTATATTCCCGACGTTTCGAGTACTTTACAGAACTTATGGTGACGGGCGGGGCTGAGGTGTTCGACGTCCGTCCGTAAAAACTAGTTTTATTTAAATATATAGTATTCGCGTAATCAAAAGAATCAATTCTCCGAAATAATGCTTACAATTTGAATAAACCTACTTCAACGGATTTGATTAAACTGCATAAAAAATAGTTTTAATGTGGTATTTGCGTATATATAAAAAAACATAAAAAGAATGTTGATTGTAGATAAGAGGTTTTAGGGTAGAAGGAAAAATTTATTATTAATTTATTATTTATATTCATAGTTCTTTCATCTTTATATCATAATGTTTACCGGTAACGTTCGATCCTATGTCGTCGACCCGAACGATCCATTTTGATTGAGCAATTACAATAGGTCGACCACAATCATGTTCCTACTACAACTGTTACCATTAAAGATTTCATAATGGGGGGACGTTTTCCATAGATGCCACACTTGGCACGCGGGTTGAAAAATCGCAGTTTTTTTTATTTTAGTTGTAATTAGCAAAACGCATCTCCTCGTTCTTTTTCTGACATTGCCTCTGACAACGAAATGGGATAATGGAAATTAAAACACCGCCACTAAAAGGGCGAAATATTTTGTTACATTACTATGAAGCGTGTTTAATAAAATTGTTTATAATTTAATAAATAAAGATAAAATATTACTACTTACAGTTACAAAAGCGTTCATGATGCCAGTAGGTCAATAGGTGTTAATTCCCAAATGAGTTGTGATATTAGATACTCACTTCGGTGGCATTTATACACAGTTAGAACGATTAATTCAAAATCGCGCAAGGGTTGTGCAACGTGTCCTCCTAAGTTATGTACAAGTACAAGGTCAACCCACCATTTCCAAATCCAACTCAAAATTATAATTAGCTTAAAATCTCACTCGTATCGACAACATTTTGGGCCAGCAGTTTGGTAATACTGTATAAAATACCGACGTATTGACGAACTAAAAACAAAACAATTTGGTCAAGGCAGTTTCGTTCAATAAATTGTGGGAAAAATATAACTTATACCATTTTTATGATGTTCTTTTAAGAAAGTTAAGTTCGTAAAAATATGTTCATGATGCCATAATTATTTTTGATAACATCTTTCTCGAGCATAGAAATGTAACGTACCCACTACCCTCGCAAGCGAGTCCAACCTCAACGGACATTGCTGAAAACCAACGCTTCCGCAACCGTGTGATAGCATCATGTTAAGTTCCCTCTTCAGAGATTACGTCACTCACGAAATCAAATTATGCTATGTCTGTATTCCTTTATTTATTTTTGTCTCCGATGTATCAATCTACAATATGATTTTCTGTATTAAAACTGTATGAGTGTAATTTGCTGAGTTAATGCATGTTCGTTGTCTACTGTCCATTAGTGTACAGAAACTGCCACTCATCCTAGCCTCAGCCTCAGCAGCTCTTGGACTAAGAGCTCGCTGACAATGAATACATGAGAAACCCTGAGTAGATCCCCATCGGCACCAACGAAAATGTTAATAGCAAAGCGTCGAGAGGAAATCTTTGAGGAATAAAAATACTTGAAGGAATGTGACGTCCGCCAACACGCAGTAGAGCACGGCGGTGAACTTACACTTCTGCGCCGTTGTATACAACATGTAACATATTTAACGCACATCCTAAAAGTGATTTGTTCAGAATCGTTTACTGAATCGATTTCTATCATTTTTAATATATGTAGGTAATTTTTTATCCCAAAAATAATTAAAACTACGTAAATTGCAGTCACATTAAACCTGTACAGTAAAAAACAATCTGAAATAGACCGTAATTCAAGGCAATAAAACTTTTAAAAGTGCAATTTTATTTGTATTAATACAAATTCCGTCATTCAATGCAAAATAAATAAAAATGAACCTTATTTCAAGCTTCTTAAAGTCTTTACAAATACAGTTAAGTATACTTCGTTGGTGGATTTGTACTGTGACCACAATATTGTTCCGGAATTAGTACAACTAATTTAATAAATAATCAATGCATAAACATGTTTAACTAAAAAGTCAGCGTTTGTATTATGATTATAACATAATATACTAACTGAGGTGCCTGCCGGTGTGCGTTAATTACGTTACATGTTGTATGTACACATAGTATATATGTATGTATATTTAAATATACGTTCTATATGTATGCACTATGTATAAATATTTTAATATATATACACTTTATATAAGTAATATGTTTCACACATCCGGACAATTGTCTTTAGTACCCAGAGTTGACTGGTACATAATGCCACATGGCATTAATTCCACCCTATTATATTAAAAACCCCTTTCAGAATTGATAGGAGAAACGTGCCCATTAGTGTATAATAATAAACACTACCTCGTTGGTGTTGTGGTTATAAACCCGGTTGCTAATCATGAGGTCCTGGGGTCGATTCCTGGGCCGGCAAAAATCAATAATTGGGTTTTTCTGTCAAGAAACTCTCAATAGTGGCCAGTAGTCAAGAGGTTGGTGGTTTTTACCTCCGTGCCTCGGAAAACACGTAAAGCCGTTCGTTGGTCCTGCGCCTGATCGAGAGATCCGGCCACAACATAATCTCGAAATCCAAATGACTTTATATAAAGTAAAGCCACATTTCAGTTATATTATGATTGTAGCACAAATGGGTTGGCTTAATCGGGGAAGGACCACGGTCTCACGGAATACCACTGTAAAATAGTTGCTGAATACTGTTGTGTTAAATGGTAAGTTTACTGGGAACGAGGCATTTCATTTTAGTCCTCAGTCGTCCTTAATCGTATATGTCTATGGGTCACAGCATCTATATACCGTGTGGACTGTGCGCTCGTTTGTCACCCTTTTTCCCGTTACGGTCTATTAAAGTCTACTGCTCAATATATAGGCCTTTGCCATATATTGTCCTATAGGTCCCCCTATTTCCATATTCATTCACCATACTGCCAAGTTTGGGCACCGGGTCGCTATTTCTCATATTGGGAAGACGCTGCTGCCCATCTCCTGATTTGTCTCCCTCTGTCGCCGCTTACGACACCCACGGGATGATAGGGGGTAGTGGATATTCCTATAAAGCCATTACACGGTAACAATCCTTATTCTACAAAAATAAAATATAATTAAAAAAATTACACAACTTGTCGATCGGTCTAGTTGGGCTGAAAAGTTCGTATCGTTTTATAGAAAAACACATTTTTTGGCAAAATTCGATTTTATTATTCAACATAGTTGCCATCGAGGGCGATACACCGATTATAGCGATCTTCCAACTTTTCAATACCATTTTTGTAGTACGATTTGTGTTTAGCCTCAAAATAGACCTCTGTTTCGGCGATTACTTCCTCATCGGCTTTAAATTTCTTTCCAGCGAGCATTCTCTTGAGATCTGAGAACAGGAAAAAGTCGCTGGGGGCCAAATCTGGAGAATACGGTGGATGCGGAAGCAATTCGAAGCCCAATTCATGCAATTTTGCCATCGTTTTCATCGATTTGTGACACGGCGCATTGTCTTGATGAAACAACACTTTCTTCTTCTTCAAATGGGGCCGTTTTTTCACGATTTCGTCCTTCAAACGCTCCAATAACGCTATATAATAGTCGCTGTTGATAGTTTTTCCCTTTCCAAGATAGTCGATGAAAATTATTCCATGTGCATCCCAAAATACGGACGCCATAACCTTACCGGCCGACTGTTGAGTTTTTCCACGCTTTGGATTCGGTTCATCGCGGGCAGTCCATTCAGATGACTGTCGACTGGACTCCGGAGTGTAGTGGTGGATCCATGTTTCATCGATTGTCACATATCGACGCAAAAATTCACTTCTATTGCGGTTGAACAGCTCCAAACATTGCTCTGAAGCATCGACACGTTCTTGTTTTTGGTCGATTGTGAGCCTGCGCGGCACCCACTTTGCACATAGCTTTCGCATACCCAAATATTCATGAACGATATGTCCAACACGTTCCTTTGATATCTTTAGAGTGCCAGCTATACAAATCAACCTCAATTTACGATCTTCCAAAATCATTTTGTGGATTTTTTTATGTTTTCGTCCGTAACAGCCTCTTTTGGACGTCCACTGCGTTCATCGTCTTCGGTGCTCATATGACCTGTACGGAATTTTGCAAACCACTTACGAATGGTTGCTTCGCCCGGCGCAGAGTCCGGATAACACTCATCAAGCCACTTTTTGGTATCAGCAGCACTTTTTTTCATCAAAAAATAGTGTTTCATTAAAACACTAAATTACTTTTTATCCATTTTTTTCAAAATAACAAAAGTTGCCTCACTCAAAATGCTGTATCTCACAAACTAATAATCAGACAGCTGTCAAATTTATACACGTTTCTTTTGAAGGTTGGTACTATCTAAAAATGATATGGATTTTATTCTAGTGGCGCCATCTCATAGAGACGATACGAACTTTTCAGCCCAACCAATATTGGTCTATTAGACTGGCAATCTATTATAATAACTAAATGGATAATTGTAGCTCAAATTACTTGTCATAATAGAGGACGAAACAATGATTAATTTATACGGTAACTACTTCTAAACGGAAGGTTAAAAATAATCTTATACGAACTGTTCTGAATCAAAGTTTCCACTTTATTTGACTTAAAGTAAAACAGTGTTACTGTCTTAATTTTTTTATAGAATAAGGGTGACAAAAGAACACACAGTCTACCTGACGGTATGTGGATTCTGTGGCCCATAGACATCTACATTTAACTTCAATTAAAAATCAAAATGCAGATGCATTGCCAGCCCTGAGGACTAAGATGAAATGCCTCATATCCAGTCAAAAAGGTCTCCGGTTCTCTACACTCACCATATGAAACACGACAGCATTAAGCTACTATTTTACGCTGGTATTCTATGAGAGCGTGGTCCTTCCCCGGTCAAGCCGACCCATTCGTGCTGCAACCACGATATAGCTGCAGCGTGACTCTACTACGTAACTACCACTCCCCACATCATCCCGTGGCTGTCGTAAGAGACGACGGAGGAAAAATAAAGGATGAAATGGGCAGCAGCATCTTCTTCCTGATCTGCCTGCCAAGGATGGCAACTGTGGATTAATGACTCTTATGAAGCACTTTATGAGGGAGGCCTATGTTCAGACTTTTATAGGCTGTAATGGATGGATGAACTATTACAGTCTTGTCTTCTTTATCGTGAGCTTCTGTAGTCACTTACCATCAAGTTATCCGCATACTCGTTTGCCCCTCCTGTATCAAAAATATCTTTATTTTTTACTAGTTTCGATTGGATTAGTTTCGTTTCGTTTTAGATTGGATTTGGATTACCTACTCAGTTATAGCCATATTCCATAATATAGATATACACTTAAATATGAAGATTAAGCACAATGCAGTAAAGTCTTTCTCAGTCAATTATCGAGCCAAAGACAACAACATCGCGTGTGTTGCTCTCTTGTACATGATTCAGGCCTTGATACCAACATTCTTTTTGTACCAATTACGTTTATAACTAATGTTAGCATTGGATAGGATTCACATTCAGGAATCTATATTATCCGAGTCGCATACACACACTTTCAATCACTTGAATACCGGCGTAAAATAGCAGCTTAGCAGTTTCGTATGGTGAGTGTAGAGAACCGAAGACAGTACCGGAAACGAGGCATACTATCTTAGACCTCAACGGTGACATGAATCTGCATTTATTCTGCAATATTTACATTATAAATTGAGATTCTTTTTATGTAATCAATTTTTTTATGTAATATGTTTACGTTCTATGGTAGATTTACGTTCTTAAAAACTATTTTTTTTATATTTCCTATATTAGGTAATCTTAAAATTAATAATTACATGTTTTTAATAGAATATGAGTGATAAACGAGCACACAATCCACCTGATGATAAATGGATGCTGTGGCCCATATACATCTACATCTGTCCTCGATTGAGAATAAATGTAGTGTCTATGGGCCACAGCATCCACTTACCATCACGTGAACCGTGTGCTCGTTTGTCACCCTTATTATATAAAAAAAATACAATTTCCTTCGTTTACTAGATTTAATAAACTGATAATATTAAATGTTATTATGTAATACTCAAAGAAATAATAAATAACACGTGGTAGATTTCAATCGTTTCTTATTTCCAGTAAAAAGGGTCCCCGGTTCTCCACACTCACCATACGAAACACAGCAGCATTAAGCTGTTTTTTTACGCTGGAATTCTGTGAGAGCGTGGTCTTTCCCCGGTCGAGCCGACCCATTCGTCCTACAACCATACAAATATAGCTGCAGAATGGCTCTACTACGTATATAACACGTGTAATTAAAATAAAAATCTGAGTAATTATTTATGTACGAGTATATATTAAATTATATATAAAACCAGATAAAACGTTTTATTTTTCCTATATAAGTAAATAGTTAATTATCGTATGAAATACAACTAATATAGTTAAGTGCGTCAAGTTAAAAAGTCGTATGTAGCATTCGCGTAAATATAAAAAGAGAGAAAGAAAGAAAAATATTTATTTGGTACACAAACATAAAAAACACATAAAAGACATAAACACAGTAATTTATTAAGTAATCGCGTAATAAAATCATTAAGTAATCACGTGTCAAGCGACTATTAATGTACGAGTATGAATTATTATTAAATTCTATGGAAAAACTCCATACTCCATTTGTTATAGATATAGCATTAGAAAAAACAGGGTCGTAGAAGCTGGCGAAGAAAATATTGCAATTAAAAGTTTAATTCAAATAATTTTAATCAAAATAGTTTCATGAAATTGTTATAATACAACTTTGTTAAATTTATTATTGTTATAACATGTGAATAGTTTTTCCTAATTATGTTAAAGTTACACTAACAACTAACGAATTAACATCATCATCATTATCATTACACGTTATCAGTACAAGCTAATTATTTAAAAATCAAATAATTGAATATTTATTGAAGTGTATTACAGTAGAGCATTCAGCAACTTCAGTTTAAATAATAACTTCAGTAATAAAAATTGTAGTTTTATAATTTTATTTTATAATTAAATTAGTAGAAGCTAGTGCATTCATACAATTGCGAATCAATTAGACAACTATTAATTAAGTAATTATTTTATTATAATGAATTAAAAACACCACAACTCTCAACTCCACTGCTGAACATAGATCTCCCCCAAGAAATGCCACAAAGCCACAGCGGTGACACGGTACGCCGGTGACCTTGAGTCGAAGCGTGTAGGGTTGATATCGAACCGAAATGGAATATTATAGACTTTTACCAAAGAAGGTACATAGTAGGTATATGTTATATATTATGTAAACTTATGTATTTGGGTAGTGAAAAATACGTTCAATTTTAAATCAACTTTTATTAAATATCTTTACAAATGAGGAATATTAAAACTTCCGACAAAACCAAACATGCACGACAGTTAATGGTAATCATAAATAATTAACCATCACTTAGTATTTCAGTGCACAATAATCAGTATTACCTACTATCCTTTAAAAATTAATTTACTCTTATATTAAGTAATTTTTCGATTACTTTTATAATTTTCATTATTATTTCTAACAATTGCAAAAATTCGTAGCATGTATAACTTTTTATAGATATATAGACAGATATATATAAAATAGTAATGTATAACCGTCGTATTAAGAAATCAGTAATATTCATATATTAATTGAAATATTATAATATCACTTAACGAATATATATAGGTATTCATAACTAATACTGACAAATATCGGTATACTACTAGCCCTCGGCCAGGGCAGTCGGCGAGTCGGCGACTGCCCGTTCCACGCCCCCTCAAGGCCCCCCGCGCTTATCAAGACACCCACACATAGCCGCAAGCGATTTTACGTGCACACATGCTTAATTTTGTCGTTTCTTTTCGCGTAGTGTTTAAATTCTTTGACAAAGCCCTATCCCGAGCCAAGAGCATCCATCGACTTCTTGCATATCTTACAAGGTCATCACTCCATCTTGTGGGGGGACCTTACACTTGATCTACCAGTATGAGGTTGCCACTTGAGAACCTTTCTTCCACAACGAAGTAACAGTCGTAGAGAAAATAGAGAAACAGAGTAATATTATAAATTGCTTATCTCTTTTATTGAAGTTTAATATTTTTGTTACAGTAAAATGTACGATTTTTTTTGTTGTCAATTTCAACTTAATATGACATTAACATTCATTTTAAATATAATGAAATACAGCAATTTACATTTCAATAGTTTGCGATTAAATATAAGTAGGTCATATACTTGTAACAATTGTATAACTTCTTTATTATTATTTCAATAGTAAAATTTCAATATAAATTAATTTCCTCAATTCTTATTATTTGTTCAATATTTTTATATAGCTCATGTTTGGAAATAAACATATAAGAACTAAAATACAAAAATTGTTTCTACCTATGCCCGTCAGACTTTGAAACCGTCGAACCGATGTGCCCAAACCGGTTTCATTAGAAAAGCAATAATGCGAAGATGGTTGTAGACCACCAAAAGCATTAGTTACTACATAAAAAAGTTATAAATAATAATAAAGTATGCTGATGTACTGCATAAGCCTTCATCAGTAAGACACGATTTTATCATCTTTATAAAGTGAGAAGAAGATAGATGTCTTATAGCAGAGACAGTTGTGTTAGAAATTCTCAATAGGTAGTCATCATGTCGTTTCTTTTGTAAAGTGAACTTGCACAATAACTGAAACTAAAGGCAGTTACTATCTTTTGGACGTAGCCGTGGTTTTACCATTTTGAACTTCTAGGGACTTTTTAGGGACTTTGAATAAAACTATTTTTGTATATTTTGTCGCGTTTAATTTTACTTAATTTACCATTTTTTTTAATTCCCGGCCTTTCCTGTTCTGTGCAGCACGCAGCACGCTGTTCTTGGCAAGGACGTCCAGCTACCTTCAGCTTTTTATTGATTTTGGTCCGATTTTCGCAGAATTAGAAAGTCTAGAAGTGTTGCAGTAGTATGCTTGGGTTTAGTTTATTTCTTTCTTAATTACATGATCTCAAGCACGTGGTAGTACCCAGCCTCCTTCTCTATTTAAATAAGAATGTTATTCTTTTCAATTTTGGCATCACATATCATCCTTGGTATTAATCGATGTTCTTTCGGGAGGATTTTTAGTGTATTAAATCTGATCTAGGTCTTGGCGGGGGGGCGGTTAGGATATGATGACACACTGCAGACTTCCCGAAGAGTCGGTGTTTCACGTTAACTATAGGTTTTTAACGCATGTTAAATAACCTACAGCTGACGTGTATAAGTTGTAAGGAAAAATCAAACATAATTTAAATAATTGACAATAAAAAACGGATTTTGCTAAAAATATTTTTATTTAATTTAAATTTATTTAAAACAATACCACCACTAATGGTGGGTGTTCTAGTGTTCAGACTCCCGTTTCGAGTGACTTGAGTGAACCTCGGAAGAAGTCTTTACCACCGTAACTTCTGGCGAGGAGTGTGCGATGATAACGGGAGTGGAATGAGCATGGGCAGAGATTAGAGGAGAAGTAAGTAGCGGACCGTATGCGCCATAGAGAGAACTTGAAGTGAGGTAAGGAGCACCGTAAAGGCTTGGAGAATAGTAGGAACCATACAGAGGAGAATATAGGGAGCTGGAGCTAAGATAAGGTGAGGCGGCAAGGTAAGGAGAGGAGTAGAGGGAGTGTGCGCCCAGAAGAGGTGAGTGCAGAGCGTGCGAGGAGAGCAGCGGCGCCGCGCCGTACGCGCTCAAGTAGGGCGAGGCGAGGACCAGCCCGCGCTTGTCCCGAGTCTCCGCCGCAGCGGCCACGATCACCACCGCCAGTACCTGTAGTTACAATTATATTACTTGTTATCATCATCAACATCATTATTATAGCCCTTCACAAATCTACTGCTGACATGGGCCTCCTCCAAGGAATTCACAAAGCACGGCCCTGACATGCATCTATCGACTTCTTGCATATCTTATTAGGCTGTCACTTCATGTAGTAGAATCCACCCTTTAATTCACTTACCGGTACGAGGCTGCCACTTGGTTGTCTTAACGTTACGTGTAGTGGCGCTGTAAGAACATGCGGTCCCCATGTCATCCCGTGGGTGTCGCAAGAGGAAGAAGAGTGAAACAAATCAGGAGACGGGCAGCAGCGTCTTCTAATAACGACTAAAAATTAAAAACTGTGGCTGCCAACCCTCTCTTGCCAAGCGTCGCAACAATGGCAAACATCCCTTCTGTGAGGCCTGTGCTCAGCAGTGAACCTTAATAGGCTGTGACGACACGAAACGGTAACGGTAATGTATTTGTTCGAAGTTTTCTTTGTATGGTGAAACTTCTTTTAAATTATTTTAATATATATAAATTACTTGTCACGTTGTTTGTCCGCGATGGACTCCTAAACTACTTAACCGACTTGCACACCGTGTGCAGTTTCGTCCAACTTGAGAGATAGGATAGTTTTTTTGCTCATGAGTGAATCAAAATTTTTTTTTGCTATTTTAAGGTTTTTTTAATAGGACATGATAAAGGGTCGTCGAAAAGGGCAGAACAATGTCTGCCTGGCAAGCTAGTTTTTTATATAAAGCAACTTTTTAGTCACGTACAACTTGTTTCACTACTGTGATATATAATGTCTGTTATGACTGCAGCACGACCAGATCGGCGCGATTGCGGTGGGATCACGCTCTCATTCTCTCTGGTATTCTACCAGCGTAAAATAGCAGCTTAATGCTGCTGTGTTTTGTATGATGAGTGTGGAAATCCCCTAAGGACTAGCACAAAATGTCTCGTTTTCAATGAAGAATCTCTGGTTCTCTACACTAACCATAATAAATACAGCAGTGTAACGTCTATTTTACGCTGGTATTCCGTCAGAGCGTGGGCCTTTTCTAATTGAGCTGACTCGTTCGTGCATGAACTATATTATAACTGTTGTATGACACTACCAATTGTATAATAATTCTAATTATGTAAATAAACATATGTTGTTTTTATCCATTATTTAGATTTTGGATAAAAACAACATAAGTTTATTTATCCATTGTTTAGTTTCGCGCTGGCTTGCAAATATGTACATATTACTTGCAAATATGTAAATATGTACATTAACTTGAGCCCACCACCACATGGAACCACATGGCTGCTGCACTCCACGGACTCCCGCAGCCAACTTCAAACAAAGAGGGCTACAGATGCATTGCCCTCTGAGGATCTCTGAGGGCAAAGATGAAATGCCTCACATCCTGCAATTAAAATTAATTAAGATAAAAGCTACCACTTACACTCAAAAACGCGTTCATCTTGCCTGTGGGTGAACAGGTGTTGATTCCGAAATGAGTTGTGATGTCAAATTTTTCATTCCATTGGTATTTATACACAGTTAGGACGATTAATTCAAAATTGCGTGAGGGTTGTGCAACGTGTCCTCCTCAGGAGTGCGCAAGTGCAAGGTCAGATCACTATTTCCAAATTAAACTCAAAATTCTAATCTCAGATACGGACGACTCGCATCCTTAGTGGTGCTTCCCGACACCTATCTACAAATTCCTAGCATAAATGCAAGAGGGTTATAATGCTTATAGTCTTACGATACGCACGGGACGAGAGAGGGTGCTAATAACTTTTATTATTTATTTATACTGTTTATTCATTATAAAAAAACAGTACAGCGTCATAACAGTACATGATCAAGACAATGCTGTACACAAACAAAAACTAATAGAAATAACTACTGATAAAAAATATATACTATTATAATCAATAAAAATTGTTATAAAAAATTCACAAACCCTGTGCGCCGCTTCTGTGAACTTTGCCAAGCTGCAGTGGTTCCTTCGGAGATAATATTCAATAATTTTAAAGCGTACAGAGGCACACAAACCTGAGCAGATTGTCCTCGCGTGCGGCACCTTAAAAGTTGGATGATGGCGACGCCTAAATTAGTAACCATGATACGGCAAATAATGCATGCCTTGCAGTGTTTAGTATGTTTACCATAGAAAGTTATATGGCATATATTAATAAACGTCCCCCAGCTTAAGTGAACGCACTTAGGAACTCTTCTTCTTCATCTTGAAGTTATCATCTTATTAACTGAGTGACACACTGTTCAATAACGAAACTCGACTCTCAAGTACACACTAGGTTTTTGTACTTGAGATACTAAAATATAAGTGCAGACGATCCGTGACTTGAGATCGTGATTATAGTAGCGCGAATTAGGGAATTTGAAAAAATTTTGAGTGAAATGAATTATTACGATATTTTAAGAATTTCGGAAAATCATTCGTTAAAACTTTATTCATTGTATGCCTCAAACACTTTTGAGTTACAATACTTTTGAGACGCGTCGTCGATCTGCTTATTTTCTACCACAGCCCGTTATATTTTGTAATGTCGAGAAAACATGTTTTCCCAATCTTTCGGTAAATAAATTATACCGCGAGATCAGTGATGTTTTAAGTAAACAAACAAAGAGTTTAATATTGATCGGATTAATTCCGCCAAATTTTACGAAATATCATCGCGTCAAACTCACGACACCACCCACACCATCTGAATTCCTGGCGGTCTGGCATTGTGCTTTTTACTAGGAGTTTTCTTCCTCGTACAATCACTGTGTGGAACTACTTACCGTCGGCGATTTTTCCGGACTGATTCGACATAGGGACCTTCAAGAAAATGAGATTCCCTTGGTGTTGCAGTTAGTTGTTCATGGGGGGCGGTAGTCACTTATCATCAGGTGAGCCGCATGCTTGTTGCCCCCCCCTTTTTTTTTTTTTGCATGGGGAAATGCCTACGCATACCCGCCTCGCGGGGGGCAAGGACGGGTTATGTCGGACTCGCACCGACTAAAACCCCATGGTGTTCCACCTTTGTCGCATATTGGCAGGGCTACGGGAACGCTTTCACACACATCCACGGCCCTACTAGCGCCTGCCGCCCCATGGCAGCACCTCCTCGGGAGAGGAAAATTCCTCCCCGTTCTCCTTCCCAGGTAAGGCGCACCAGAACACATGGCGCGCCTTCCTCCACGGCCTCCAACTACGTCTGTGCAACAGACGCCCCCGCGTCCGATGCACAAAGGCCATGAGGCCAGGAAAAACGAGCACTTAGAAGTACTAGCCTTCCCGACCCCAGCGGCGGATCTGGTCTATGGCTCCGCCGCCAACCAAGATTCGGCTGCGGAGGGTAGGGAGAGCGGCGCCTCGCAATACCGACAATCCTCTCCCCCCCGCAGCCCCACCACCACCGCATCAACGGTGCGGCCCCGTTTGAGTCGCGAAGGATAGGGCGAGTGGCGCATCGCCATACCAACACTCCTCTTCCTCCGCGACTCCCCCTCGGCTGCAGCGGTAGAGGGGCACCAGTCCCCACCCGCTGCAGTCCCCCAGCACACATCCGAAGTGGGCTCCCCAAGCCCACTCGGAGCGGCCCCCTCAGGCCGGCCCGTCACCCCGGGCCCGCCCCGTGGGTTCCTCTTTGTTCACCGTGGGAGACCAAAAAAATCATTACATTTGAAACAAGCAGATGTTGTTTGGTGTTGTCTCTTTTTTGACATTGACTCTGTCGCTTTAATACTTATTGAGTTGAATAGTAAACATTTAAGTCGTTTTTACATACAGTTTTACAACAGTTTGAACAATTTAAAGCTTTCTTGAGTAAAAACAACTTTATAACGTGAAATGTGTTGTTACGTAATCGTTCACGAGATCAAGCCCTCAAGTCTCAAAGCACTATTTCAAGTACATCGTCTTGAAGAGCTGATCTTGGTAACTAACTGTGTAATGTTTTCATGTCTTTATTAATTAGCAATGCTCTTAAGATGCTGATATCGTAATGAAAGTGTATCACATGATTACGCACTAGAATTCGTCGTTGAGGAAGGTTTATTAATACGGACCTTAGATATGTCTTTTTTTTATAGAATAACCATGACAAACGAGCTCACAGTCCACCTGATGGTATGTAGATGCTGTGACCCATAGACATCTACATTTATCCTCGATTAAGAATCAAAACACAGATGCGTTGTCACCACTAAGGACTAAGATGGAATGCCTCGTTTTCAGTAAAAAGGGTCTCCGGATCTCTATACTCACCATAAGAAACACAGCAGTATTAAACTGCGTAAGCTGGTATTCTGTGAGAGCTTGATCTTTCCCCTATCAAGTCGTGCTACAGCCATAATATAGCTGCGACGTGGCTCTACCACGTTAGAATGTCCAAATACTCAAACCCTTCTCAATATTAAGATGCCGTTAAGTCTCGTGCTGCCTCCATTACTTTCACTCAAAGTGATTGTGACACCACGAGACTGAATTACGTCTTAAAATTAAAGGGTTTTTCAATATTTGGCCATAATATCGTAAGAATAAAATATTTAGGCGTTCTTGATCTTTTTAAGTAATATTAAGTATACGTGATAGAGCCATGATGCAGTTATATTAGTAGTATAGTTGTAGAACGTAAAGGTTCTCGAGTGGCTGCATCGTACCGGTAGGGGTAGTGTAGGGCGACCCCCCACTACATGGGGTGACGACTCGATAAGACAAGCAGGAAGTCAGCAGGTGACTCATGACCGTGCTTTGTGACATTTCTTGTGAGAGGCCTATGTTCATCAGTCGACTTGTGAATTTAACCGGGGAAAGACCACGTTCCCACAGAATACCAGCGTTAAATATGTAGTAGATTAATACTGCTGTGTTTCGTATGGTGAGTGTAGATAACCGGAGACTCTATTTACTGGAAACGAGACAATCCATCTTAGTCCTCATGGGTGACAACGTATCTACATTTTGATTCGTAATCGAGGATATATGTAGTTGTCCATGGGTCACAGCAACCATTTGCCATAACGTGAACTGTGTGCTCGTTTGTCACCCTATCCTATAAAAGAATTGCTAAAATTTTACACAAACTTAACATTACATCTTTCTCTTTATTTTGGCACAGTCATTAGAAAAATACCTACGCTTAAAATGCCTGTCGTATCTGACGTCACGAGAATTTAGCCCAGGCGTTTGGTACTGAGCGACACACCACTAAAGCGGGCTACATACGACACGATATCGGTGGCGATCTAGGGTGGAGTAGTGGGGATGCCTCCTAGATTGCCTCTAAATCGTGTCGTATGTAGGGCCATCCTAAGTCGTAGCCGATATCGCCTCCTTAATCGGCTGGCAGGAGCAAAAAATGCTTCCTAGATCAGCCGATGCTTCCTAGATCGGGGCACCGCCCCCTCCTTACTGCGTGTGTGTAGGCGCATCGGCCCGATTTCTTTTGGCAGTCGCTGCCGGCAACCCTCGCGGAAGGAAGTTAACAAAACAGTGATACTGAATGACCTTTTTTATATAACAAAATTTTTACATTTTAATCATATAAACGGAGTAGAAGCCTATGGCGCTGATATTTTACAAAAACCAAAAAAAAGTGAATAAAATAAATAAATTAATTGAAATTTTATCGAAATTCAAATCATATCCACCCTAGCCTGTGACCCTGCGAAGTGACATGGTCAAGAATGCCTACTAAACTAATTTTTTTATTGCCGTTCGTAAAGTAGAGTGTATGATGTAAGTAAGGAGAAGATAAAGCCTCTCCTCAACAACTAACTCCTATTCCAACGCTATCAACACAAGACCGCACTCATATCTCTTACAACTCCACAAGACCACACTTCGATCTCTTACGTGCCTTCATCCTCTTATCAACAACTAACTTCTACTCCTTCACCATCTCCACATCAACAAACAAGTTATATAAAAGGGAGTATGTCCGAAATTAAAGGTTTCATTATGTTTAAAAAAAAGATATAAGCTATTTTATTTTCTGATTGTTTTACTCCATAAATAAAGATTACATTAAAAAAAAAAGTATACATATTATTATACAAAAGTATTTTATTTCCTTGTTTGTGTGTAATACATAACCAGATTTTGACCAAAGCAGAAATGAACAACGAGAAGAAATAACTAAATAGCATAGGTAGGAGAAATTGACGTTTTTATATAAGTGGCGAAATCATTTCTAGAAGGTTATAAAAACTGTCTTCATCCAGCCGGAGAAAATTAATCACGTCCTTGGATTACAGGCCATTTAGTACGTTTATGTGGCTTAATTTTTATCTCTTTTGGAGCCATTTTTTCACCCAGCAACTTCTCTTTTTCTATTTTCGAGTAAATTAACCGAGATGGCTAATGCCAAACCAACACGGTGGTGTTTTAAGAGAGTCGGAGGTATTTTGAAGAACTCTACCGCATATGCATTCCGCTCCAAGTCCGAACGCGTACTGCTAGGCAGGCCCGTGTGTAAGGTCTACCCCGATAAAAGCCCCGATTTCTTTCCACCCTAGATCGCCACCGATATCGTGTCGTATGTAGCCCGCTTAAGTCTACATTAGCTGTACTAGGAAGTCGGACTCTTAGGAGTACATCAGGACATGTACCACTCTCTTAACTGTTTCTGTCACGAAGCAGAAAAGTCAAATTAACTCACTTCCACCAGTTTTATATTGCACTTATATAATTAAAAGAAAAGTACACCAACAGCAATTAAATTAATACTTCTGACGTTGTTATAAGACTATTTAGTTCGATTATTACTTAAAATAAAGTTAATTAAAAATAATTTCACTTGGATGGCAATTGGTCGGTAAGATGTCTTTCGAAAATCTGAACTTTAGATTTTTTTCATTAGCTTTAGATTTTAATCCTTAGGAAGCCTTTTGAATTTCGCTATTGTAAACCGTCCCGTTCTTTTTTCCGGTAACAAAATGCGAATCACAGGTATCAAGTAGTCGAAGGAAACTGTTTTAATTAAACAGAAACAATTTTCTTGAACGAGTAGCTTTTAACAAAATACGTGTTTCAGTGTAGAATAAAAATAAATTGATTATCGAAAAACATAACAGAGAGTTCGAGGTGTACATTTTTAATTTTCCAAATACTTTTTTCTTCCATCAAATTTCAAGTTTTTAAGTCAAAATTAAAAACCTAATTTCTAATCTAGGTCAACTAGATGGTCCAGATCTTTGACGTGTGGGTAAACTAGTGAGTCAGTGTATATAAAAATGGCATTCTTCAAATATGGATAACTCAAGAATTTTAATAGTTGATTGCACGAAATATAGCATTCTGTTTTCTCTTCAATAATTTAGAATTAATAACAAATGAGTGCTAGAGACATGTGTGGGCGTAATTGTGTATTTATTGTTTGTCTATGTATGATAGCTACTAACCGGCGACACGCGTCCCGATATTAAAAGAGCAGTAGAGGGCGATTCTAGTGCCTTATTATTTGGATTTCTGTGTTAGTAATCGATGTTCTTTTGCGAGGATTTGTAATCTATCAAATGTGATGTAAGTCCTAGCGGGAGCCGTCTAGGATATGATCAGATCACACACTGCAGACTTCCTGGAGCGTTGGTGTTTCACGTCAGCTATGGGTTAAAAACCTACGTATGTTAAAAAAAACCTATAGCTGACGTGTATAAGAAAAAAACAAGTATAATTTAAATAAATAACAATGAAAAACGGATTTTGCTAAAAATATATTTATTTAATTTAAATTTATTTTAACTAATGCCATTACTAATGATGGACGTTCTAGTGTTCAGACTCGCGCTTCGAGTGACCTGAGCTGGAGTGTACCTCGGAAGAAGTCTTCACCACCGTAACTTCCGGCGAGGAATGGGCGATGATGACAGGAGATGAGTATCCGTTAGCAGAGATCAGAGGAGAAGAGAGCGAGGTGAGTAGTGGACCATGTGCGCCATAGAGGTAAGGAGAACCGTAAAGGCTTGGAGAATAGTAGGAGCCATACAGAGGGGAATATAGGGAGCTGGAACTAAGGTAAGGTGAGCCGGCAAGGTAAGGAGAGGAGTAGAGGGAGTGTGCGCCCAGAAGAGGTGAGTGCAGTGCGTGCGAGGAGAGCAGCGGCGCTGCGCCGTACGCGCTCAGGTAGGGTGAGGCGAGGACCAGCCCGCGCTTGTCTCGAGTCTCCGCCGCCGCAGCCACGATCACTACTGCCAATAGCTGCAGTTGCAAACATATTACTTGTTATCATCATCATCATCATTATAGCCCTTCACAAGTCTACTGCCGAATATACCATCCACAAGGAATGCCACAAAGCACGACCCTGACATGCATCTAACAACTTCCTGCATACCTTACTAGATTGTCACTCCATCTAGTGGAATCCACCCTACACTTCGCTTACCGGTATGAGGTTGCCACTAGGTTATCTTAACGTAACGTGTAGTGGCGATGTAAGAACATGCAGTCCCCATATAGTTCCGTGGGTGTCGTAAGAGGAAGAAGAGTGAAATAAATAAGGAGATGGGCACCAGCGTCTTCTAATAACGACTAAAAATTAAAAACTGTGATTGCCAACTCTCTCTTGCCAAGCTTGGCAAGTATGGCACATATCCTTCCTGTATGGCAATTTATGGGGGAGGCCTGTGCTCAGCAGCGGACTAGAGGTTGTTACGGCACTGAACGGTAACGGTTATGTACTTATTTAAGTTTTTCTTTATACGGTGAAACTTTTAATAATTATTTTTTATGTAAAGCTATTTTTTTCGGTTATGTTACAACTTGTTTCACTACTCTGAACAAAAACTTGGTGGTTCCCGGTAAGTGCGTTATCAGAATCGGTATTTAAACATATAGAAATAACTTATTTTCAGAAAACTCGATCATTAAAGAATTAATTTAATTTAAAACAAATTTTTGTTTGCAAATTGTATCTGTGGTGCAAATTAATTCTTAACGGGAACCGCAGGGTTTTTGTTACATATTGTATAATGGTGTTATTGTTTTCATTTGTTTTTGTTTGTTGAGCCACGCTGGTGCTATGTTATGGTGGCACGAATCGGTCGACTCGACTGGGGTAGAACCACGCTCTTACTCTCCCTCCGGTATATTCTACCAGTATATGCTACTGCACTGTCCTCTGAGAGCAAAAATGAAATGCCTCACATCCTGCAATTAAAATTAATTAAGATAAAAGCTACCACTTACACTCAAAAACGCGTTCATGTTGCCTGTGGGTGAACAGGTGTTGATTCCGAAATGAGTTGTGATGTCAAATTTTTCATTTCATTGGTATTTATACACAGTTAGGACGATTAATTCAAAATTGCGTGAGGGTTGTGCAACGTGTCCTCCTCAGGAGTGCGCAAGTGCAAGGTCAGATCACTATTTCCAAATTAAACTCAAAATTCTAATCTCAGATACGGACGACTCGCATCCTTAGTGGTGCTTCCCGACACCTATCTACAAATTCCTAGCATAAATGCAAGAGGGTTATACTGCTCATGGTCTTACGACATGCTCGGGGCGAGAGAGGGTGTTAACCACTTTTATTATTTATTTATACAATTTATTCATTATAAAAAAAACAGTAACAGCTTCATAAGAGTAAAAAACCAAGACAATGCTTTATAAAAAAACCTGATAAATATAACTACTTCCATAAAAAATATACACTATTATAATTAAGAAAAATAATTTTTTAAAAATCTAACAGACTCTGTGCGCTGTTTCTGTGACGTTTGCCAGGTTGCAATGTTAAATATCTGTTTCCACGGAAATAATATTCGATAATTTTAAAGCACGTTACATAGGCGCAAACCTAAGCAGATTTGTCCTCGCGCGCAAAAATAATGTATGCATGCTTTGCAGTGTTTAGTATGTAACTAGTCTGGCCATAAATACTGTTACATAAAACTTTTCTTTTTTTTTCAACTTTTTAATTATTTTTAATTCGGTTCATTCAACGGGTTCATTATTTTTAAAGTTCTTCTTTTTATTTCACATATTTTTTCGTGTTCATTATCAAATTACAATATGGAATGGGATGTTAAAGAAAATGGGATTGCGGTTATTGCCTTGCACAAAGTAGGTATGGAGCCGTCGGTCACATTCCAGACACTTCAAAAGCTTGATATCAGCCGTATGATCATATATCGTACTATCAACAGGTACAACAAAACTTCCTCTATCGAAGACCATCAAAGATCGAGGTGGCCGCGTGCTGTTAGAACTTTGTAGTTCTAACAGCACGCGGCCACCTCGATCTTATTATATCGGCTATTAATGCTGTTAAAGCCAGAATTCGTCGAAATCCCATTAGGAAGCAGAAATTTTGTCGCGAGAAATTACAATTCCCGCTAGAACTCTGTTGCGTATAATAAAACAAGACCTGGAGCTCGGTGCTAATCTTCGATGTACAGGACATGCCCTAAATCAATATTTACAATTAAAGAGAGTGTATCGATCAAAACGCCTTCAGTCGCGATACGCAGGTGAAGGGCAAAGAAATATCCTCTTTACCGATGAAAAAAATTTCACGATTGAAGAGCACTACATTAAGCAAAGTGCTAAAGTGTACGCTCATGGTCCTAAAGCAACTGCCCAAGTGGTCAGAAAGGTACAACGTGGTCATCATCCTGCGTCAGTGATGGTTTGGTGGGGCGTGTCTCGTCACAAAGCTACATAAACAAAGTAAAAGTAAAAGTACAAAGTGTATCACAGTCTTGGATCGTGTTGTGAAACCTCTCAGCAATACACTTTTTTTTAAATGTATTGTAGACTTTCCAGCAGGACTCTGCACCTGGTCACAAGGCACGAACTGCCCAAGCCTGGCTTGAAACCAACGTTCCGGACTTTATAATAGCTGAAGACTAGCCCAGACCTCAACCCTTTAGACTACAAATCATGGTCAGTTTTAGAGGATATGGCTTGTTCTAAATGACACGGCGACATTGAGTCTCTTAAAACATCTCTGGAGCTAGCAGTGGCGACATTTTCCATCGAAACAGTGGGTAAATCCATAGATTCGTGGCCAGACAGATTAAAGGCCTGTTTAAAATCCAAAGGTAGCCATTTTGATTAGAATATTGTTTTCATTTTTTTGCTGAGACTCTTATGAATATGTATATATAAGTTTTAGTAATATTACAGTACTTCTTTAAAAAAACGCATTTTCATTTGTAATCGAACATATGTCCGGACTAGGTATATCATAGGAAGTGATATTATTTTTATGTCTTGTTTTATAGAATAAGGGTGACAATCGAGCGTACAGTCCACCTGATGGTAAGTGGATGCTGTGGCCCATAGATATCTATATGTATCCCCGATTAAGATTCAAAACGCAGATACGTTGTCACCCCTGAGGACTAAGATGGAATGCCTCGTTTCCAGTAACACTCTCCGCTCTCCAGATCTCTACACTCACCATACGAACCACAGCAGTATTAAGTTGCTATTTTACGCTGGTATTCTGTGAGAGCGTGGTCTTCCCCAGTTAAGTCTAAAATTTTACATAAACTTAATGTTACATCTTTTTCTTTATTTTGGCACAAACAATCATTAGAAAAATACCTACGTTCAAAATGCCTGTCGTATCTGACGTCACGAAACTTTGGACCAGGCTTTTGGCAGCGACACACCACTAAGTCTACATTAGCTGTATTAGGATGTCGGACTCTTAGGAGTCTGTCTGGGCTGGTACCACGCTCTTACCTATTTCTGCCACCAAGCAGCAGTGTCTACACTCTACACTACTGTGCACTGGTCAGAAGTGTAAAAAGAGCCAGTGTACTCGTAAGTTAAACATGTTCCTTTAAAAAAAGAGGCCTCCTCTCATCCAATATGGTTCTTAACAGCGCTAAAAAAGTGTCTTACGGAACAGAAAAAATTCGGTAAAAAGTATCGATTCGAACAGAAAAGCTAAAAAAGGTATCCCAAGCACAATGACGCTTGGTAATGCCAGAGAATTTGCGATTTACTATCGCATTCCTTTAGCTGAGTATTCGAAGATCCAACGACGACTCAATCATTACTGCCATCATTCCTAGTGTGTGAAAATGTGCTATCGGAATTCACTGTATCAGAACATGATGTAATTCTTAAATTAAAGGAACTTAATCTTAATAAAGACGCAGGACTATACCAAATATCACCTACAGTTCTTAAAAATGTGTCTAAAACTAAAAACTAAGTCTACCCTTGACAATTCTCTTTAACAAGTTAAAGACTTGTTCAGAGCAGGTCGCTTCCATCAGCGTGGAAACTTGCACATGTTTTTCCAATACACAAATCAGGTGATTATTTGTTATGCGAAAACTATAGACCGATCATTATTGTTTCTTGTATCGCGAAAGTACTTGAATCTGTAATTTATGATCGAATATATTATCATGTACAACCAGCTCTCTTTGAGCAACAGCAGGGTTTTGTCAAGGAAAGTCCATAGCAATATCACCAAAGTGGTCAAGTTGACACAATATGTACCGATTTTTGTAAGGCTTTTGACAGACTGAATGATACATTGCTTTCTCAGAATATCAAGTGGTACGGCATCCATGGTAATTTATTAACCAGTCTTACTTAGAAAACCGCAGCCAATTAGTTACTGTAAAAGGGTATAAATCGACTCTAGCTCTAGACTTTTATTAAAATTTAATTTTCTATTCATGCGATGATTTAAACGAAAAATAATTATACGATTCCTTGCAATTTTTCCTATTATGTCAGAAAGATTAATAAGCATGGGCTGGTGAAGCCTAATCTTGTAGCTCTGTGTGCTTCTGGTACATTAATTAGTTCTCGTCGGCACCATGACAATTCCCCGTGATGCTAGACCAATGAAGTACTAATAATCATCTATTTGATGAACGCTAGTTTTTATATAGGATAAAGATGACAAACGACCACACAGTCGACCTGACAGTGATTTTTTGCTCTACATATCTATCCTCAATTACGAATCACAATGCAGATGCGTTGTCACGGGTAAGGACTAAGATGGAATGCCTCGTTTCCAGGAAAAAGGTCGCCGGTGCTCTACACTCACCATACGAAACACAACAGCCTTAAGCTGCTAATTTACAGTGGTGTTCTGTGTGAGCGTGGTCCTTCCGCGCCGATCAATCCGTGCTACGACTAAACTAATAATATAGCTGCTGCATGGTTCTACCACGTTAAAAAGTTTATGAATTCAAAAGTGGAATGCAGAGCTCTCTACCTACATTGTTAATAAATACTGTGTGCAATTTCTAAACAGTTCTGGAGTTTGATGATTTTGTAATGATTTCAAATAATGTGACTTGAAAATAATCACTTTTTCCATCGACTACAAAAAACGAGGAGATTCTCAATTCGACTGAATTTTTTATATGTGTTAGATTTTTTCTAGTTGAACCTATTTTGATGATATTTTTTTATTTGAAAGCTGAGCACCAGCTGTTCTCTTGTGGTCCCCTATAAATTTAATCAAGATCTCAAAATTACTTTTTAAATTACCTTTAATAATGAGTATTTAATTGACATTGAGTCTAATGATGTTTTCATTAACCAACTTTAAAAAGGAAAAGGTTCTCTATTCGAGTATATGTTTTTTTGTATGTGTGTCACGCGATATCCTTGCAGATTGTGATGTGACGTACCGATTTTAACTATTCTTTTTTTTATTAAATAGGCCTCAAAGGTGATCCCATTAAATTTTGAAAAAAAAATTCAATAACATAAATAATCAGAAAAGTATTTAAAACAGAATCGTAAACTCCATATATTTCTAAGTTATTATTTAATAATAATTTGACATTTATTAGTGGTGTTACTATTTGTTTTTTATTAGTTACATTTAACTAAGCTTCTGCAACTAAATTATTTAGATGTTTAACAAAATTGTACTTATTTTTTACCATATATCTTATCTTATCTATCACATCTTATTATAGCTCTTTTGTTATAAACCAGCATGTAGGTTCAGAGTTATAGCGAATATGTACCTTCAAAAATTTTGTTTTTCAATTTTACCATAGAATATTATTCTTTCATTTATTTTCCAACTCCATTTTTTTATTTACCATGTGTGTTCTTATTAAATAATAATATGTAGAACTAAGTCAACAGATTACTCAAAAGTGTCTCAACATCCAGACAAACCTGTAAGGGTTTTTGTGATGTTTATATTGTGATTTTCTGTATTTTTTCTTATATTAAAAAAAATAAAAAATAACCCCTGAAAATAGCGTGATCTCTACCATGCTATTGTTTCGTATTAGTGGTTATATCTAAATGTTTACGCACTAAATTGTATAAAATGCTATATTGTAAATGAATGTATTTTATTTACACAGCGCGCCTGATAATATGTTAATGCTGTGGCCCAAAGACATCTATCCTCGAATAAAAATCTAAATGCAGATGCCTTGTAACCCCTAAAAACTAAATTGGAATGCCTCGTACCCAGTAAAAAGGATCTCTGGTTCTCTACACCTAACCACCTGTAACCACAGCAGCACTAAGCTTATATTATATTACTTATATTGCTTTTATTACTTTCAGTAAGCATTCCTGTAATCCATATTTAATTAAAATTATTATATTATATTCTATTCTATCATTTGGACACTTCGTGCTTTTCGTATGGTAAAATGTCATATGTTGGCAGTACCGAGCGCCTAAAACTTACACGTGCTGTCGGAATTATAAACCGTACAAAGTTTACTGATAAATTTGGATTTCAATCTTCTCATTTACTGCGGTGTGGACTTCAAATTAGTTCCTCAAATCATTTTGGACAAAGAACTTTAGCGGCTAGTTTTTAATGTTCTGTTAAAGAGTTCATTTCATGCGTTAGTGATAAATAATCAAACTACTTTAGGGATTCATTAACAGTATGTTATAAGTAAGTGTATATCAAAGCAATTTGAACTCCACGCCAAAGAAACTGCTGACAAATACTTCGTGCAATAACCACATTCCATGTCTGGGTGTATCAACAAAATATTGTATTTCGGCTTGACGTATTCCCCATGTAGATGAAGTCACGGAAAACCTACAGAATAAAGTTGAAATGTATCGTTCAAATTTTCATCCTTAAAGTTGGAAATAAAATGTGTCACATTTTTATTAAAATATTTATTTTAAATGATATCAGTAGTTATGGTGAACGCTTTTATGTTCAGTCTCGTGCTTCCTATGACCTGCGCTGGAGTGCTCTTCGGAAGATGTCTTCACAACCGTCACTTCGGGTGAAGTTTGCGCGATGATGACAGGAGAGGAGTGAGCAGAGATCAGAGGAGAAGACAGCGAGGTGAGTAGCGGACCGTGTGCGCCATAGAGAGCATTCGAAGTAAGGTAAGGAGCACCGTAAAGGCTTGGGGAATAGTAGGAGCCATACAGAGGAGAATACAGTGAGCTGGCGCTAAGGTAAGGTGAGCCGGCAAGGTAAGGAGAGGAGTAGAGGGAGTGTGCGCCCAGCAGAGTGTGCGAGGAGAGCAGCGGTGCAGCGTTGTACGCGCTCAGATAGGGCGAGGCGAGGACCAGCCCGCGCTTGTCCCTAGTCTCCGCCGCAACGGCCACGATCACCACCGCCAGTACCTGCAGTAACCAACATTTTATAGATTATTATCTTTTTTACAGCCTTTCACAAGTGAAATTAAAATAAAGAACTAAAATTTAATTTCTCCAATACGTCAACAGGTTTTTATTCTACTACTTTTTTTACTTGATTTTTTTATTAATTTTTACACATAAAACAAAATGAAAAATACAATATGTACCTAAAGAAAAACGTAAACCTCCAATACAGAACCTTTTTGAAACTCTATTAAAATCAACTTACAATAATATTCCGTGTCAACATCTTACTTTTATTAGATTATTTAAAAAATAGTTTTTGGTGTAAAAATAAAAAATATAAATAGGAAATGTCGATCGATATTACAAAATATTTTTAATATTATAGATATATTTTATAGAAGAAGAGTGACAAACAAGTGGATGTTGTGGGCTATAGACATCTACTTCTATTAAGAATCAGATCAGATCAGAAATCTCCTCAATTGAGAATCAGATGCATCGTCACCCTGAGGATAAGGACTGAATACCTCGTTTGTAAAAATACGATTTCTAGTACTCAACACTCACCATAAAATATAAATACAGCAGTGTAACGCTGCTATTTTAGGTATGTATTATGTGAGAGCATGGTCCTTCCCCGGTCGAGCTGACACATTCGTGTTTCAACTATAATATTATAGCTATGGCGCTACCACAAGTAAAATAATTCTAGTTATGTAATTAATTAATCTTATTATTATAATCAATTGTTAAGTTTCAGGCTGGCTTAGAATTACAAATTATGTTATTGTACAAAAATGATTATTAACTATAAAATTAAACATTGCTACAATGTGCAGCTCGTTTAGTAAATGTTTTTATAAAAACTGTGGTGACAGATCAACTTGAGCCCACCACCACCAGTAAGTGCCTTCTGCACTTCATGGACTCTTCAAACAAAGAAGGCTAAAGTTGAGTTGTCCTCTGAGGACCTCTGAGGACAAAGATGAACAAGCCTCACATCCTATAGTTTAATTTAAAAAAAAAGCTACCACTTACAGTGACAAAGGCGTTCATGATGCCAGTGGGTCAACAGATGTTGTTCAAAATGAGTTGTGATATCAACATTTTCATTTCGGTGGTATATATACACAGTTGGGATGATTAATTCAAAATTTCGTGAGGGTTGTGCAACGCGCCCACCTCAAGTGGGCGCAAGTGCAAGGTCAGATCACTATTTCCAAATCAAACTCAAAATTATTATGTTTAGGCATTCTTTTTCTTTTTTTAGATAATGTTAAGTTTATGTAAGTTTTTCGAAACTGACTGTTTGTGCCAAAATAAAGACAAAAAATCGGTTTCCAATAGTAAAGGCTTTGTAACATAGACCACATACAGTATACCCTTCGGCAAATAGTACAAAAGACCAACGAGTACATTCTACGACTTCACCACATCAAAAGCTTTCACATAACCCACACACGCAAATGAATTATGAGAAAGCTTTTGATTCCATCGAAATTTGGGCGGTGCTTCAGTCCCTTTTATGGTGCCAAGTTGACTGTCGGTATATCGAAGTCCTTATACAGTAAGGCTACGATAGCTATCCGAATACAGAACGACGTTATATCCCCGAAACTCTTCACCGCTGTATTGGAAGACGTTTTTAAGCTACTGCACTGGAAAGGATACGGTATGTACATCAATGGTGAGTACATCACTCACCTTTGATTTGCCACCGATATAGTCTTATGGCAGAATTGCTGGGGGACCTAAAATCTATGCTCAATAACCTCTATAGTGTCTTCAACCGATAGGCCTTAAGATAAACATGTACAATGCGAAGGTTATGTGTAATATCCATGTCCCACCTATGTTAGTAGTTGTTGGAGCACTAAACTAGAAGTTGCTGACGAGTAGGTTTGCCTAAGATAAATAGGCCTACTAGGTAATTCTAACTTTGAGTGAGAGGTCAATTGCCGAATTCATCTTGGTTTGCGTTCTGGAGATTAAGACTCATCTTCTCGTCGGGTATACCTCAAAACTTTGAAACAAGATTGTTCAAACAGTGCATTTAACCAGTGGTGATTATGGGTCTGAGTTGTGTTCCTTCACTGCTAACCGTGTGAGTAAACTCAAGGTCGCTCAGTGAGCTATGGAGAGGGCTATGCTCGGAGTTCATCTGTGTGATAAACTTAGAAATGAGGTTATTGGCAGTAGAACCAGAGTGTAACGCAGTAGAACCGATATAAGCCCAACGGATAGTAGGCTGAATTGGACAAGGGCCAGCCATATAGCTTGAGAACCGCCAACTGATGGCGAAGAAATGTTCTGGTGGAGATGGTGGAAGTGGCAGCCTCGTACTAGTAATCGAAGTGTAGGGTGGCCCCCCACTAGATGGAGTGACGACCTGGTAAGACATGCAAGAACTCGATGGATGCAGGTGGCTCAGGACCGTGCTAAGTATTTACCTTGGGGGAGGCCTATATTCAGCAATCGACTTGTGAAGGGCTGTAACGATTATGATGATAAAAGAGAAAAAATAATACGTTCGAAATGTTCTTCGCATCCGACGTCATGTTACTTTGGATTAACCTTTTTGGTATTAAGTAGCACACCATTGGATATACATTTGCTTTACTAGGTTGTAGGACTCCTTGGATTCCGTCAGGTCATTCCGTCACTGCTATGTACTGGTTGAAAGCGTATAGAAAGCTAGTGTAATAACATGCTGTTATACTTTCCATCTTACTCCACAGATGTGAAAACACATCTTTAGTATCTTCTTTGTTTGAATTTGTTTGCAGATGTCCTTGGGTTGTAGTGGCCACTTATCATCAGGTGGACGGTGAGTTTAGTTAGGTGAGTCCTTACAGACTATGTTAGTTTGTTTATACATATAGTACATTCCTACTTTTATTGGACGTCATCCAATTTTGGCATTTCGTAGCAGTCAATGCATCTATCAGCATATCCGCAGTAGAACCAGAGTAACTGACATAGCCCAAAGGAAAAGTTAGTTGAAGTGGCAGTGGCCCAGCCATACAACTCGATGAACCGACAACCGATGGGGAAGCAAGGTTCTCGAGTGGCAGCTTCGTACCGATAGGCGAAGTGTGGGGTGGGCTCCCACTAGATGGAGTGACGGCCTGGTAAGACAGGTAGGAAGTCGAGGGATGCAAGAGGCTCAGTACTATGCTTTGTAGCATTCTTTGGGGGAGGCCTTTGTTCAGCAGTGGACTCGTGAAAGGCTGTAATTATGATGATAATGAATACATCTTTAGTCATCTAATATATTCTGGAATATACTCCTATCCAAATCCCTATGACGACGATATATTTGGCGACAACCACGTCCCTCACCTTTGATACTCGCATCTTCAATATCTTTCGAGAAAAAAATGGTGATCTACTCTACATTTCCCATAGTACCAATGGGGCACCTTAGAATGAAATGAGTTGGCAAATTATTTTACGACGCTACTTACGCCATTAATGATAATATATAATATATGGATTCAAAATTGTTTTGACATCATCATCATCATCATCATCATTACAGCCCTTTACAAGTCCACTGCTGAACATAGGCCTCCTCCAATAATGCCACAAAGAACGGTCCTGAGCCACCTACATTCATCGACTTCCTGCATGTCTTACCAGGTCGTCACTCCATCTAGTGGAGAGTCGCTACACTACGCCTACCGGTACGAGGCTGCCACTCGAGAACCTTTCTTCCCCATCGGTTATCGTTCTTTAAGCTATATGGCCGGCCCATAATCCGTTGGGCTATGTCGGTCACTCTGGTTTTACTGCTGTTACCCACATTTCTGAGTCTATCACGCAGAGAAACTCCGAGCAACCCTCAACGGTAAAAAAAAATTTTTTTTTTTTCCATGTTCATCTAAAAACCAACCCGTTCGAAAATTTTCCAAAAAAAAAATATATATATATATATACTGCACATACCTAAGACTAACCACATAACTCCTTATGTCCTCAAAAATATTTAAGTATGGGTGACACGAGAAAGCTAAAATATGCTTGTTTCGTACACTCATTAAATAATTCGAAATCACCTTATTATTTACGTATAAAACTTGAAAAGAATATTAAATATAAGTAGAATGAGAAGTGGTACTCTCCATCAAGGTATGATTATTTATATTCTAGACCATATACTCCCTGCTATTTCCATTCCTCTACCCAAGATATCTATCCTTCTTTACCTATTCACTTCCATCCTATATCCATTCTTCAATTCTCATAGCACTGCAACAAATTTTCATAGCACATATGAATTTATATTTCAGACTATTTCACATTTTTTTCATGTCAATTCCAAATCTAGATACTGTGTTTTTAAATTCTGCTGTGGCAGAATACCAGCGCTGGCCTCAAATTACTACACAGCTAAGTTACAGGATAAAACTACTAGTCACAGGTCAGTTTATCTCATTACCTTTGTGTTATTTAAGCATATTTGTAAGTTAAGTTTGTGTTGACTTTTTTATATTTTCAATAACCATGTGTGAATTGAGACGAATTAAAATCTTTATTATAATTGCTATACGTTTATTATCACATATGAAGGCACAAAATTATAATATTATATTTCAAAATACAACCTATAGAAATAATATTATTATTTCGGTCATTATCCACAGCGGCAAGGACTCCTAAGCCATCAAAAAAAATTAAATACATCAAACTAGAACGTTAAAAAAATATAAAAACTGGATCTATTACATTTGCATTATATTTGAGTAATATAATGCAAATGTAATAGAGATTCTTTTCTGAGCTTGTTAGGTGAGTCGGAATCATAGAAATTTAAATAATAAGGCACTAGAAATACCTTCTACTGTCTTTTAATATCGGGACGCGTGTCGCCGGTTCGTAACTATCACACATAGACAAACAATAAATACACAATTACGCCTACACATATCCCTAGCATTCATGCAACAAAGATTAAACTATAAACTATTGCGTTAAAGAATATTTTATAAAAACGTAAAATCTCAGGAGGCGTAGCCACTCGGTCCAATAATTAACGTGTGCGAAAAACAGAAAATGACAATGTGCGCTCACTCTCACTTGAACATAGTGTAGCGCAACGCACGTATCGATAACTCTCTATTAAGCGTCGTTGATCGTCCAGGAATCTCACATCAAGAGATAACTAATTAACTGAAAGTGTGAAAGTTTCAGTAATCGACACTTTTAGTCATAGCTTTAGCTTTTAGATGTTTTATAATTAGAGAAAAGGGGATACAATAAAACGTTAAGGATAAGTATATCCCTTTCTTCTTTAATATCCGTAACTTCTGGAAACCTGGAATAATAGCATTGCATAGAATAAACAGATGTAAAAATAAAATGAATAAAACATTATACAAACGGCAAACGACAAATATAATATGTATGGGTGAGATATTTATTATATTTAGTTACTTTAAAACTGTAACTATTTGTTATTTTTCAGTTACCCGGCTTCTTACAGATCAAATTAAGTCTACCATACTTACTAATATATCAAAACTGCATAAAAATTTATCAAGTAATTTAAAAAAACAAATAGATAATCGCTGATAAACTGTTAACCGTACAAAATATTTAGAAAGAAAAAAATAGTAGGGTGTAAATAAATATTAAAAATCACATTTCATTCCGGTTTCGGTAAAACAAGGTAAGCCAAATATATATATATATATATATATATATATATATATATATATATATATATATATATATATATATAATTAAATTATCGACACAAAATAGTAGTGTCACCTGACTGACTCGCGCTCGGCTCCTTCGGCCGTGTTCTAGGAAATTTACGAACACAAGAATTTCGTTTATTGCCCATACTATAAATAGAGATAAATAATATTATTTAAGTATATTTAAATAAAAACAACATTATTTAAAACACTAAGTACTTCTTTATGAAATGTTATCCATTTATTTGAAAATTTACGAGTTGTGGAAGAATTTCCGCAGTTGGATATGGTGCAAAATATCATTTTTACGTCTTTGCTTCCGAAACAACACTGATGGCCGAAACAAACGCTCCTCGCGCACTGTGGCCTAAGATTCACATTTATTTATTTATTTTTTTATAGAAGGGGGGGGGGGCAAATGAGCATGAGATGTTAAGTGACTACCGCCGCCTATGATCAACCGCAACACCAGGGGAATTGCAAGTGCGTTGCCGGCCCTTTAGAAAGGAGTAGTAAGCTCTTTTCTTGAAGGTCCCCAGGTCGTATCGGTCCGGAAAAATCGCCGGTGGTAAACTATTCCACAGAGAGGTCGTACGCGGAAGAAAACTCCTTGTGAAACGTACAGTGGTGGTCTGCCAAGCATCCAGATGGTGTGGATGGTATCGGGATGTTTGCCGCGTAGTGCGTTCACGAAATTTGGCGGCTGGGATTAATCCGAACAATTCCTCAGAGCACTCTCCATGGTATATGCGAAAAAAAAATGCAAAGAGATGCAACATCTCTTCGCAGTGCAAGTGAATTGAGCCGATCGGAAAGCACTCGGTCGTCGACGATTCGAGCCGCTCTGCGCTGGATGCGGTCAAGTGGAAGGAGCTGGTACTGGGAAGCCCCAGCCCAGAGATAGGAACAGTATTCCATGTGCGACCGAACCTGCGCCTCGTAAAGTTGCAGGCGGTGTGCCGGCATGAAATACTGTCCCGCTCTGCTGAGCACGCCAAGCTTTTTAGAGGTCAATTTGGTCTTCTCTTCCAAGTGACCGCGAAACTGCAGGTCACTCGATATGTCGACGCCGAGGATTCCGATACTGGCTGAGGCAACAAGGGAGTGCCTTGAAACTGAGAAGATACGACAAAGGGATTCTTTTTGGCGGTTAACGCGCAAACTTGTGTCTTCTGGGGGTTAAACTGGACTAGATTTAGTCGCCCCCAATCCGAAACTCTGTTCAGCAAAGAGTCAACTTCAGACACAAGTTTGTCCCGGCACTCGGAGACGTTTTCCCGAGAAATATTGGCTCGGCCGGTGTTAGCGACGACAAGTGAATTTAAACATTTAATCTCGATTGTTTCTTATTTGTGATCTAAAACTAAGTGTTAGCGATGACAAGTGAATTTAAACATTTAATCTCAATTGTTTCTTATTTGTGATCTAAAGCTAAGTGTAAAGACTGATAGCGTTAATACCAAGAAAGTGAATTAATTACTTATATTAGCTTCAATTCTTATTTCAAAACTACGTAACGAAAGTTAATAACAAAGTCTGTAATGAAAATATGAATCTAATTGCTTATTTAGATTTAATTAGAATGTTGGAAACGAAATATGAGTTTAGTTACTTATTAGAACTTTCTCTTATTATAATTTTAAAGAGCTGTATTAGAGATATTAACATTTAAGTGTAAATTTAATGATTTGTTCGATTCTTTTTCTTTTGTAGTAATTTAAAACGATAATATGACAATTAATCACTTTTGTAATCTAATTTCTCATTATAAAAATAGATTTTAATTTAATAAGAAGTTAAAATATATTCTGTATAGAATCTTAAGCATAATATTATCATGATAAGCATTGTGCATTCCTGGCGCCTGGCGGCGCTACTTGTATGTTAAGCGGAAAAAGCTTAGCTACTCCGGAGCTAAACCGTAGGAAGACCGCGCCAATATTTTTATTTTTTACAAGCATAAATTAAGAGTTTTATGAATGTTTAATGTTCATAATAGTAAAGATAAGTTATCTCTATTGTCAGTAATGTATAAAAATATTGTAAGGTATGTTTTACCACACATATTAAAGAAATTTGTAAATTTCCTTTAAAAAAAGGTCGTTCTGCGCTTTGATTGGTCGACGGGAATCATTAGTGCCGTATGCAAATTCATTAGTGCCGTGTGCAAATTCTATTAATTCTGATTGGTCACAGTTGCCTATAAAAAAAGAAGCGTTTTTTGCGGTAAAACATTCCAAGTCTGGCAATGTAAGAATAAATAATCAAGAAAATAAATAAGAAGAAACTCTAAAGAAGTGTTATTTATTGCTCATCTAACTGTTACGGCATGCTCTCCAGTTAACATCCCGCCAGCATAACCCGCTCCATTGCTAACATTCTCACACACGAGCATCAACATTGGTCCTTCGAAAAGCCGGATCGGGTTTAAGGAAAAACTAGGTAGATGTCTTCAAATACAAGATCAAAATCAGTGCAGTCGAAGACTACGAGTGAAAGTAACGCTACTACGGGTACCAGTACGACGGATTGGAGCATGAATACGCCAAGTGAATCTACAAGCACGACGGCTACGAACACGTCAACATCAGATCGATCGACCAGCAGCGTACACAGACAACCCGTACTTCTTACTAAGAACATTGCCGGAAAGGAATCAATACCGGGGGACGTAACCCATACCACCCCCCCGACCCGCACCGTCGAAGCGTCAGTTCCTCACCCAGAAGAGAGTCATCCAACGCCGCAGATTCAAGAAAGAAGTATCGCAGTGAAGACATGTCTGAACGAGGGAAGCATACCAACGTCCAGAGAAAAGAGTCTGCAGCAGCCTCACCCTAAGAAGACGACCCGTGATCCAGACACACTTTCTGTTCGCTCGTCGCATAGGAAGAGAGCAGAAGCGCAAGCAAAAGTGACAATGGCATTAAGGGAACTAGAACTGGCAGAAGCTCAGTCAAAAGTTGCTTAAGCGGAATTAGAACTTCTCACCGCGGAGTCAAAAGAAGAAGATGGTGCCGGAGAAGAGCTGTTCGAACGAACTCGAGAAGTCGAGCGGTGGTTCATCCAGACCGGAGACATGCCTAATAAGAACCACAAACCAATAGAGGCAGAAGAAAAGAAGAGTGACATCCAGGAACCAGCTTCAGTCATACTCAAGCTATCCGAAAAGGTACTCTTCGAAAAGTGACTCCAGCACAGTACTGCAGTGGATAAAGTCGGAACCAAGAAAATTCAAAAATTTCGTGGCCAACCGACTTGTAGAGATTGAAGAGAAGTCCGAGCCAGAAGACTGGAGATGGGTACCAACTAAGGAGAATCCAGCAGACGACGCCACGAGGGGAACCCCAATCGAATTCGACCACAACGCCAGATGGTTCAAAGGCCCATCATTTCTCCGTCAGCCAGAAGAAGAATGGCCATTTCACGACTTCAAATCAGAGTATTATGCCAGAAGAAAAGCACAAACAGAAGGTGTTGGCAACGATGGCAGCAGAATACATCCTTTTAAATCCGGAAAGGTTCTCGAGATGGGAGCGACTGCTGCGCACTACAGCCGGAGTGGTTGCCTTTGCACACTACCTATTAAAGAAAAGCCGTAAAGCGACCACCACCGCCACACGCCAGAAGGATGAGCCTTGGAAACCACAACAGAAAACCCAGAAGAAAGAAGCACACGCCTCAAACCCGTCGACCAACAAAAACGAAAATAAGCGCCTATATTTACCCCTAGAAGAAGAACACTTAAAGAAGGCCGAAGAATTATTAATGAAAATAAGCCAGAGCGACAGTTTTGCGTCAGACATAAGAAAATTGAAGACAGAAAAACCTCTAGAAAACTCAAGTCGACTTAAGAAAATCAACGTTTACATTGGAGACGATGGAATCATCCAATTAAGGAGTAGGACAATGAAATTCCACGACCAAAACGAAAGAAGGATGAATCCTATCGTTTTAGACGGGAAACAAAAAATAACCCGTCTAATAATACAATACTATCATAAGAAATTACTTCACGCAAACACTGCTACAGTAATGAACGAAATTCGTAAAAAGTTCTGGATCCTGGGTTTAAGAGCTACTTTAAAAGCGGTCGCACACAGCTGTCAATGGTGCAAGACAAAGGAGAGTTCACCAGAGATACCCCCGACGGGAGATCTACCGAGCGAGAGACTACAGCATCATCAGTTTCCGTTCTCCTGCACGGCCGTAGACTACTTTAGGCCGATGCAAGTCACCATCGGAAGAAGAACTGAGAAGCGCTGGGGAGCTTTATTCACCTGCCTCACCACTAGAGCAGTACATCTAGAGCTAGTACCTTCTCTCAGCACTAGCTCAATGATCATGGCACTCCGACGAATGGCAGCCAGAAGAGAGGGACCCCGAAAACTATATTCAGCGACAACGGAACTAACTTCGTCGGGGCAAAAAGGGAATTAGAAGAGGCTGCTCAAGAAAAAGGCATCAAGTGGAAGTTCATCCCCCCGGGTGCGCCGAATATGGGAGGCGCCTGGGAGATACTCGTACGAACAGTCAAGATGGCGCTAGCAGTAGTCCTCAACGAGAAGAGCCCGCTCGAGAAGATACTCCATACGCTAATGACCGAGGTTGAACATATCGTCAATTCGAGACCTCTCACCCCGATCAGCATGGACCCAGAAGACGAGGAGAACCTAACACCGAACCACTTTCTACTGGGAAGATTATGCAGAGCGATGGCGCCGGGAGAGTTCAGTGACACAGAGCTCATCGGAAAAGCAAACTGCAGAACCACCCAAAGACTCGCAGACCACTTCTGGAAAAAATGTATTAAAGAATATTTACCTCTCCTGATGCCAAGGAAACTCGAGAGGGGAGAAACCAGAGATCCAAGAGAAGGAGACATCGTGCTGATAGTGGATGCTACGTTACCACGAAACTCATGGCCTCGCGGAGAAGTTATCAAGACCTATCCCGGACCAGACGGAAAAACCAGGGTGCTGGACATGCGGACATCAGGTGGAATACTTCGCCGTCCAACTCGACGTGTCATCGTGCTGGTGCCAGCGGAATCGTCGCCTCCAGAAGATGAAGTGCACCGTGCACGTGCAACGTGCATGCACCGTGAGGGAGAATGTTAGCGACGACAAGTGAATTTAAACATTTAATCTCGATTGTTTCTTATTTGTGATCTAAAGCTAAGTGTAAAGACTGATAGCGTTAATACCAAGAAAGTGAATTAATTACTTATATTAGCTTCAATTCTTATTTCAAAACTACGTAACGAAAGTTAGTAACAAAGTCTGTAACGAAAATTATTTCATTTCATTTATTTAAGCAACCAAAGCTCATATTTTGTTAGTATTACTTATAACTAAACTTATGACTATGTTAGTAAGCATAATATTATTATATCTATGTGAAGTACAAAAAATAAAAAAATACATTTATATTTATATGTGCCATTTTCATACCAATCCACCCGATATGGCACTACAATGGCATATGTATATGCAGTCCAGTCTGCTAGCAATCACCTTCAGGATACTATTGTTGCTCCCCCGCACCCTGCGCACCAGAGATGCGCAACTCTTGCGCATAGTCGCGTAAAAGCAGTCCACTCACGTTTCCACGAACATCCCTGATGCACTACAGAAGCGAGGCAGTCCCAGTAGCAGCTAAATGCGTTGTTATATTGTACTCGGAGGGCGTTGTAAGCTATTTGAGTATATCTAGCCCACAGGCTGCACGTGTAAAATGACGTGCAGTAAGCTCTAAATAGGGCTATTATCATGTTCGCTCTTACTGACAACGCCCTCCATTCGCTCTCAATGTCATCATCATCCCTGAGACAAGGAGTCAGAACATGGCCAAGATATTTATACCTAAACGCTCTTTGTAAAATATTACCATTAATTGAAATAGATGGTACTAAGTCATGTCTCTTACTCCCGGTCTCAAAGACCATGACGTGGCTCTTTTTTACATTATAAGTCAAACCATGTGTGAGGGCGTAAGCTTCACAAATCTTCACCAGTCTTCGTAGGCCGCATATAGATGCACTCAACAACACCATATCATCTGCGTAACTGATGTTGTTGACGCAGACATCGTCTATGTGACAGCCGACTCTGATGCTGTTGAGTTTACCTATCAGCTCATTCACATACAGGTTGAAGAGCGTGGGCGAACTCAAACCCCCCTGTCTCACCCCGCACTCCAAACTGTATGATCTAGATAGGGCGCCTTCCCATCTCACATTATTGACCTGGTTCCCGTACCAATACTTGAAAATATTTATGAGTTCCAAAGGTAGTTGGATCTTCTCCAGTTTATCCCACAGTAAGTCGTACGACACAAGGTAAAAAAGCCTTTGAGAGGTCTAAGAAACAAGCGAAGACTGGCGTTCTGCGTGCCGTGTAGTAAGTGACAGTGTGCTTAAGACACAACACCGCGCTTTCTGTAGACAATTTCGGTCTGAACCCAAATTGACTGTCGTATGGTTTTATGTATTTATTTAATTGCGAATTAAGCACATTATCAAACACTTTTGAAATGACAGTTGCTAACGATATAGGTCTATAGTTGTTTTTGTCCGCAAGATCGCCTGTTTTATTCTTCACTATAGACACTACGAAACAACGCACCGGCTCACAAAGCCGCAGTTGCGATGGCTGCCATTCAAGAAACGGGATTCGAACTGCTCGAACACCCTCCCTATTCGCCAGATCTAGCTCATAGTGACTTCTACCTTTATCCTCGGCTCAAGAAACGCCTCCGGGACAAGAAATTCGAAGACGATAGCGAAGTAATGGCCGCTGTTGAAGCGTTTTGGGAGGGTCAAGATAAAGAATTTTTTTCAAAGGGAATCCTGGGTTTAGAAAAAAGATGGACTAAATGTATTAATTTGTTAGGAGAGTATGTAGAAAAATAAATTATTATTTTAACTTTAATTACCGTGTTTTATTTTTATTATCATTACTTTTGGATCACCCCTCGTACAACCGTACGTATCATGTCGGGGGGCATGTATCCATGTCCTAGGCAGAGATTAAATAATAAATATAGTACCCTAGGTAGGTGCGGGCCAGCAAACTTGAGATGTTCGATACTGAGCCCATCATGGCCAGGGGATTTACCTCTAGACATAGATTTAATTACCTTTTACATTTCTTCAATTGTAAAAGTTATTTTCTTTTTCTTTGTTATACACCCTATTTAGCAACGAGTGTGAAGCCTCAAGAGGAGACTTAACTGCAAAATGATCTACGAATAAGTTGGCGATTTTCTCAGACTCACTTACACCACTAATGCTCACGGGCAGGCCCGGTTTACATTGTAACCTATTGGTATGTTTCCCAAAAAAAAGCGAAAATCATTTTTCGAATGATGTGAAGCTAGAATATCCATCTTAACTTGATTTTCGTGATCTTCACACCACTTCAAGCGAGATTTAAATATTTTTCTAGCTTCACACATTTCCTCATATATGGTACCGAAAGTAGGTTTACCATGCTACTCCCACAGGTGGAAATTTAACCTGACCCTTTGATGTACTTCCCCAACATGCCTGTTCCAGCCCACAACTACCTTTTTTTCGATTTTTTACACTTACGTCTTACTACGGAGGACGCATTTAGAGCCATTACAATATTTTTATACAAATTATCAATAACAATTCTATGACTAATATCAGAACACATGTTATCACTATATTTATGCAATTCATTTGGCTAGTCAATGAGTCGTAACTTTTTATGACATTCACTCCGATATATGTTTATTTGTTCAGGCGTCCTCTCCCCCCAAAAGATTCTGACTAATACAGTTAGGTAATTTTACAGGCGAAACGATATTTAAATTACATTCTATTACAAGTGGGTTGTGGTCTGACCAAAACACACCATAAATAACATAGACATTTTGTATGGACTTTATCGCCGCTTTAGTCACCAGACAGTGATCGAGCCACCTCTTCGACCCATGGACATCACTAACAAATGTATATGTATTAGATGATATACTTAACTTATCAATATCAATGCAAGACCACTCTTGAGCAATACAAAAGCTCGATAATTCGTTATAAAATCGTCCATAGGGATGAGCATTGAAGTCCCCCAGTACATATACACAATCTATGCTGCAGCTGTCTACAATGGCACTCACCAAACTAAGTAAATCCGTAAACTCCACCATGTTGGCTGCCTCATCTGTTGGCATGCACACACACATCACTAAAAGTGACCTTTCTTTTGAAATTATTTTAATAGCACATATACGCGGGTTATCACACTTAATAACGGTAACATCGTTAAAAACGCTACGCCTCCACAGCAGAGCTACACCTCCGTATGGTCGCCCTCCTTTGTGTCCATCGCCGACATCCCCGTATAGCTGTTACTTATGGTGCTCAGAAAATCAATTTTCTCTGTGAATAACCATGTCTCTTGTAATGCTATAATGTCATAATTCTTACAAAGATCGCGTATGTTATTATGGAGCGTTTCACGTTTTTACAATTAAAAGTAACAAATCTGTGTGTATTATTATCCATTATTTATTTATTTAAATTTGTGGCGCCGTCTTCTTTGCCAGAAGTTTCAGTTTTACGCTTTAGTTTAAAATTAATAAAGCGACGGAAAATTATCCCCTGTGGCCATATTTTCTCATCCAAAAACAATGATAGTTTATTTTGTGCCACGAAGAATTTATATGCGTTGCAGTCACATTGACGTCTGATGGATAATTTTTTCTAATCGCTCATATCGGTCCGGAAAAATCGCCGGTGGTAAACTATTCCACAGAGAGGTCGTACGCGGAAGAAAACTCCTTGTGAAACGTATAGTGGTGGACCGCCAAGCATCCAGATGGTGTGGATGGTATCGGGACGTTTGCCGCATAGTGCGTTCACGAAATTTGGCGGCTAGGATTAATCCGAACAATTCCTCAGAGCACTTCCTATGGTAGATGCGATAGAAATGCAAAGAAACGCAACATTTCTTCGTAGAGTCAGTGTATGGAGCCGATCGGAGAGCACTCGGTCGTCGACGATTCGAGCCGCTCTGCGCTGGATGCGGTTAAGTGGAAGGAGCTGGTACTGAGGAGCTCCAGCCCAGAGATGGGAACAGTATTCCATGTGCGGCCGAACCTGCGCCTTCCATGTCCTGTCCATGAGCCCTATGGCTGCTATCATCTATTTACCATCAAATGGAATGTGTGCTTGTTCATCGCCCTTATTCTATATAAAAAAAGAAAATATATTAACATACTTCATAATATCATGTACTAATTTTATAAATTTGTACTAATCTATCGATCATCTAAACTGATGGCTTAATAATTACATTGATGATGCAATAACAATATTATGTAGAGGTAACATAGAATGTCATCAATCGTCCGGTGATCTATCATCATGATTTAATGAATAATTATTGCTCAGAATACATGTCACAATAAAAGGCGAAACAATGATTTATTTATGTGTAAACATCTGAATTGAAGGATATAAAAAATAGCATATTATGTATTTTAATAACCTTTAACTGTAGACGCGCGGCCTCACAGGCCGCTTGCAGTTTGTAATTTTCATATTTATCCCTTCCTCCTAGCTCTTCGCGTCTAAGACGCTAAGCGAAACGTGTGTTGAGGTGGAAATTTGTGTCATTGAAAAAAATTGGGAAAGGGGAATGAAAGTGAACGCAAGTAAGACGAAAGTGATGGTTTTTGAAAGAGAAGAAAGCAAAACGGTATGTGAAATAAGAATAGAAGGAGAGTTGATTGAGCAAGTGGATGAGTTTGTGTATTTGGGATGTGTATTTAGCAGGGATGGTAGATATGATAGGGATATAGAACGACGAGTAAATGCAGGGAATGGAGTGAATGGGGCACTACACTCTATTATGAAGAACCAGAATTTGTCAAAACAGGCACGTATGGTAATTCATAATGCTGTGTTAGTCCCTACTTTAATGTATGGTAGTGAAAGCTGGGTGTGGCAGAAGAAGCACGAAAGTAGAATAAATGCTGTAGAAATGCGGTCTTTAAGGAATATGCTAGGGTGTAATCTGAATGACAGGGTGAGAAATTGCGTGATAAGAGATAAATGTGGTATGCAAGATGATGTTGTGACCAGGATTAAGAAAGGAATGCTTCGGTGGTTTGGTCACGTAGAAAGAATGAATGAGGAAAGAGTGACAAAGCAAATTTATATGGCAGATGTGAATGGCCGAGTCGGGAAGGGACGCCCTAGGAGAAAGTTTATCGACCAAATTGGCGATATTTTGAAAATGGGCCACGTTAGAAGTACCCTTAACCGACGAGCATGTATGCGTAGATATATGGATGTAAAGGAGGCGAAAGAGGTATGTCAGGATCGTGCCAAATGGAAGTCCGTAGTCTCTGCCTACCCCTCTGGGTGACAGGCGTGAGTGTTATATATATATATATATATATATATATATATTTATATATATTATTTTATTTTAAACTTCGACTGCGGTCTGTGGGACCGTACGTCCACGTATAAAATTCATGACGTATTTTTTTAGGTAATTTTCATTCAAAATGTCAATAAATAGTACTCCAAGTGCATCTACGTGAAAAAGAAGGTCAGGGTCACCGCTGTAATATTTGTCGAGTCGATGATTCTTCTTGCGAAAAAGAACTGTATGATATACTTTAGAGTCGGATCAGTCAGATAATGAAGAAACTATTGGGTATTGTTTGATATCTGAAGCTGATTTTACCCTATGTGACTATGAACACTATGAATAAAATACCGTTGTCTCTACCATAGACGATAATATTATTAGGAGTATCAGTTCCAATAGTGATAGCTCAGATGACAATGTGCCCCTTTTAGAACCGCAAATACGGTGACCTAATTATTACTGCGGGAAAAACCGCTACAAGTGGTCCAGTAATCCATCTTTCAGCAGAAGCAGAACTCTTCAGTACAGTTGTAGTTACAACCAGATCCGTTGTACCCTTATCTGAGGAAGACAGAAATAATCCACTTAGTATTTGGAATAAACTTTTTGACAAACTTATGCGACAGACTTTGACATGGTTAAATGTAAAAATGACTGAATGCAAAGTAAAATTCAAGCGTCAAAATAGATCTGAACCAAAAGAATTAGATGTATTTGATATAATGATTTTTTGGAATTATTATACTATTCAGCCGTCTTGAAATCTAATCATGAAAGTTCTAGTCACATTTTTGCTACAGATAGAAAGAACTGAGAGATATTCAGGTACGGCATTTCGGAAACTAAATTTTTGATTCTTCAATTGTAAACAGGTTATAGGTTTACAGTGTTCAAAACCCTTGTGCAAGGATTGCCAATAATTTGATGATACATATTGAACCATTGTCAGAATTTTTAGTGTAGCCTTAGATTTATAGAAAAAATGTTAATTTCTCTTAAAAGTTTAACTAATTAAAATTTTCGTTTCTTAAACCGATCTCAAGCAAATTTATGCCAAATAGTGTCTTTAACGGTTAATATGCTTCAATTATGTAAGAAATAAATAAATATTGGTTAAAAGCATCCAAATTATTTCTTTTTATTATGCCAAAATAAAAATATATATTTTTCAATAATTCATAACATCGGTCCGAGAGACCGCACGTGACAAAAAATGACGTCCATACATAAAGGTTAAGAAAAGTTACAGCCTCTATTTATATAGAGGCGGTGTTAGAATATCCACTAGCCCCTACCACCCCGTGGATGAAGACGAGCAGCGTCGTCTACCTAATAACGACTAAAAACAAAAATCTGCAGTTACCAACCCACTTGCCAAGCGTGGCGAAAGGCGACTATGGCAAATAACCTCCTGTGAGGCAATCTAGTGGGGAGGCTTATGTTCGTCAGAGGACTCTAACAGGCTGTAACGGTAACAAGCTTTCACATGATACTACATATTTCTTCTTAACACTTGGACCCTATAACGTATGGAAACGTTTTCGTCTCTCTCGTCTCATTCTCAATGTGGATTTAAAATGAAAGAACTTCTCAACCGTATGTAGTATCAAGAATATTATGTCAAATATTATATATATTGTCAAGAATATTATTATTATTGGGGTATCTATATAGTTTCCTCATCCAGTTGGGTTCTATAAATATATAATTATAAATGAAAATGAAAAGATAAATATACATAAATATCAATAAAGAAAAATAAATTCAAAAATACGTAAATACATAAATAAATAAAAGCCCAACCAAATGGAAGTCCTCGGCAGGGGAGACCAAACGGCCGACGGTTAGGGGGAAAGGTAAAGAAAACGGCGGACGATGCGGGCGGTATCGAATAGCACCGCCTTCTGCATTTTGGCCCGGAGCGGTCCGTTACGAAGTCTCAGTCGCCTCAGATGACCCAAGAGGCTAACTGGGATTAGCCCATTCGCAGAGACGACTACAGGAATAATTTCGGTCGGCAGACCACCCCACATGTCGGTCACCTCGTGAGCCAGGTCCAGATATTTTGTTTTCTTATCTGATTCGTCTTTCACCAGGTTGTCGTCAAATGGAATGGTAATGTCGACCAAAAATATTCTTGACTGACACTCCATATTTGAAAATGAATGAAAATTAATGTCTTTTTTATTTTCGGCAAGCGCAAACGTTATATTTTAAAAATTGGTAAATTTTATATAGCCAGTATTCAAATTTTTTAAATAATAAGGATTTGACAGAACTTATGACCTGACTAAGTATAGGCCAGCCACTCTTCTGATGAAATCAAAATTCATTATATATTTCCAATTATAAAATAAATAAAATTTTGATTTAGAAATATACATTTATAATGGTGAATATGAAGTCCTAGGGCAGAATTTACAAGTAGCGGCTGTGTATGGTTGTAAATTTTTATTAAACTACTAAAAAGTACATGTTTGATAATAACCCCTGGGAATGAAGTTATCGCTACTATGTTGTTCTAAATGTTTTTAATACCTAATTATATAAATTTTTATACATTAATTAATGTTATAAAAACATCCCCCCTGGGTTTCTTACTGATTCTTCCCAGGTCTTATTTTTAAAAAAAAAAGTAAATCTTAAATGTCTTTCAATAAGTATTCTTGTAATCTAAAACTAAAACTAGAAAAGTAGAAAACGACTCGACCGATCTTGATAAAGTCTTTTGTGTGTATTTGAGTGGTTCCTCACGAGATTTAACTTAAATGTCTTTGTGGATGGTTTAAAAATCAATTGGACGCGGTAGGTGGCGCTGTCGTCGAGATCCAAAAATCACCCGTGCGAAACCATTTGCTAGCATTGCTAGTATTGAATAAAAATGATACTATTATATTCTATTATGTTACGATTCTATTATATTCATTACGTCTATATTATGTTTGTTGCACGAAGGGGTTGGTTCGACCGGGGAAAGACCACGCTCTCACAGAATACCAGCGTAAAATAGCAGCTTTATGCTACTGTGTTACGTATGTAATCGAGGCATTCCATTAGCCCTCAGGGGTGACAATGCACCTGCATTTTGAATCTTAACCGAGGTTAAATTTAAATGTGTATGGGCCACAGCATCCACTTACCATCAGGTGCACCGTGTGATCATTTGTCACCCTAATTCTATATAAAAAATATTAATGTTGACTTTACAGCAGTACCGAGCGTCCAAAACTTGCACGTGCTGTTGGAAAATTACAAATCGTACAAAATCGTTTATTGATAAATATTTCTATAAAACCTAATCATTTACTGGGGTGTGGGTTAGGGTTTATTCCCGGGACGAGAATTCCCGGGAAATTGGTCGGTCTCGTACCCGGGAAATTCAGCTCGAGAAAAGTCGAGACATCGAGAAGTTTAAATAAACATTTTTACGCTTAGCTTTCTTTGTAAATGCGAGGCGGCAGCGGCATCCTTTGACAGCACAGCTCGTGTCTGTCGGTATCCTTTGTTTTTGCCGACAAACGCAAGCGCGACGCGGCCCCAGTTGTATTTTGTTCATTCGTGTTTCAACTCCCGCCGTGTTCGACGCACGAGTAATAGAATCGCAGAACAAACAGGTAGGTATTGTTATTATTTATTTAAATAGTTCAAGTGTTTGTTTTGTTTTGTAAGTACTTTTGTATTACCAAAATAATATTTTTCTTTAAAATGAATAGGTATGTTAAAGAAATAAAACTTTTGTTTTTAATCAAATAAGAGAATTGTTAGTGCATAAATATTTACCGATTTCATTAATTGCATTTGTATTGCAGATGTTGTAATAAAATAATCCCACAAAAGCCTAAAGTTCTAAACTAAACACATAATATTAAGAATAAGACGTTGTTTTATGGCAATTTATCTACTACAAATAACACAAAACGTATCCAACCAATCCTACCAAACGTAGTATACAAAAGGACACAGGTGGGCTTAGCTTAAATTGCATCCCAGTTGTTAATGTACTCTTTTTAAGATAAAGCGCTTCTTAGATGCGTTAGTGATATAATATAATCACGCTACTTAGGGAAAAAGATGTTATTTGTAAATGTTAATGTAAAGAAACTGTTAACAGAAACTTCTTGCAATGTTGACATTCATTCAATGTTGAAGTGTATCAACAAAATGTTGTAATCCGACTTGACATATTCCCAAGTATACGAAGTCACGGGCAAAAACAATAGCCTAAAGGTGAACATAGGTTTAATTACGTAGAATTTTATCTAATTATTTCGTTTTCGACTTTTAAACTTAAAGAAAAAAAGTGTGCACATTTTTATAAAAATATTTATTTTAAATAATATCAATACTTATGGTGGACCACGTGGTTGCAAATGATATCAGTAGTTATGGTGAACACTCTTATGTTCAGTCTCGTGCTTCCTATGACCTGCGCTGGAGTGCTCTTCGGAAGATGTCTTCACAACCGTCACTTCGGGTGAGGTGTGCGCGATGATGACAGGAGATGAGTGTGCGTGAGCAGAGATCAGAGGAGAAGAGAGCGAGGTGAGTAGTGGATCATGTGCGCCATAGAGGTAAGGAGAACCGTAAAGGCTTGGAGAATAGTAGGAGCCATACAGAGGAGAATAAAGTGAGCTGGCGCTAAGATAAGGTGAGGCGGCAAGGTAAGGAGAGGAGTAAAGTGAATGTGCGCCCAGTAGAGGTGAGTGCAGAGCGTGCGAGGAGAGCAGCGGCGCCGCGCCGTACGCGCTCAGGTAGGGCGAGGCGAGGACCAGCCCGCGCTTGTCCCGAGTCTCCGCCGCAGCGGCCACGATCACCACTGCCAACACCTGCAATGACAAACATTTCTAATTTATTATAAGATATAATATATTAAATATACCTAATTATTTCTCAAATCCCAAGCCCAAACATATAGCAACAAAACTTCAAGATTCTATTTGCCCATTCTGCGTAGACTGGACAAAAAAAATTAATAACTTTAAACTGAAGGTAGCGGTGGCTAACTAAGATATTGGGATGTCGAACACCTCAATCCCCTCGTGACCTTGGATGTTTTAAAGAACTCGAAACTTTGGGAAAATAATATAAATAAATATACGCCATAAAATCCGTAAAAACAGATTTTATAATCTAAATATACCTACTATGTAGTGGCGACGTAAGCATACCCAATAGATATCCCGTATCGTCCGCAGGTGTCGTAAGAGGCGACAGAGGGACAAAAACCAGGAGACGGGTAGAAGCATGTTCATAATAACAACTAAAAAAACTGTGATTGCTAGCCTATATTTGGCAGATGACATTTGATTAGCTATAATTTCATACTCCGCAAATTTTCTACTAAGTCCAAATGTAATTAAGGCAAAGAATTATCGTTCAACAATGACAATTTTGGGCGTGAATTTCTATTCAAGGTCCTCAAGACTTACGTCGCCATAATATGAAGCCTGTTGCAACTATTGAATAGTGATGAGGCCTTCAACACTAACTAAAACATCCAAATTTACATTTATAAAAACGTAAGATTCGATTGCTCTCTACTGTGACAATGCATTAAATTGAATTAAATAAATTTTACTGATTTTATCTTGTTTTAATTTAACTTGTTTTTAATTCCCTACTTTTCCGATGTTTTACAGCACCAATTGTCGCAGGGTGACTGAGGTGTTTGACGTCTCGATGCCATAGTTGATCCGGCTGTGTTCAAATGTTTGGATTTAATTTTGTTAATTATAGAATACCAAGCAGATTAATTATAGCAGTGACCCATATTTTTTGTAAAAATATAGATGTTTTTTAAACGCGATAAATTTTATTTTTTTCAATGTCTAGTATTTGTTAAAACATATTAAGAAGTTATTAAATGCATTAGATGTTTAAAATAGTGAAGTTACACAGGCGTTTTCACATTTCTTAAAGGGTTATGGAGTAACAAGTCTGGTGCGCTGCAGAGGGCGTATTGACATATTTCATATGTCTAAAATATTTTATTTCCTTGACATGTAGGATCATGACATTTTATTTATCTCCAAGCACGTGGCAAGGCTCAAAATTACAATCGATGATGTCATTGATGGCGGTGGAGATCGAACTTTCTTTCCTTTCGGGTGTCGGTTCTTCAAGGTAAATAATCGGACCATTGCCAGATCAGTTAGGGCTATGTCGATCGGTTGGCAGATAACCCCATTACGATGAGCAGTCTATCACGCAGAGTTACTCCAAGCATAGCATCTCTATAGCTTGCTGAATGACCTTGCTCTTCCTCATAAGACCATATGGTAAGAACTATTTCAAATCCATTTGTCAACACTAACAGCAAGCACTGGCTGTCCACAATTGTTCTCAAGTTTCGAGATATACGTGACGAGAAAAATGTGTCGTAATCTCAAGAACACAACGTAGCCGACCTCTCAATCGCAGTTGGACTTAGCTAGCTGGACAATTTGTCCTACGCGTCAACCACATTGAACAAAATTCTCCCAAAAACTAATATAGTTTTACTAACTAATATAGTTACTTACGACTTTCGACACGTCATTCGATTTCATTCATCAAATAGTGAATTTAGAAGCGTTATTAGGTATTTAGTAACTATTTATATTAATAAAATAAAAAATAAAACTTACGCTCACAAAGATGTTCATGATGTCAGTGCAGTGTGTCAACAGGTGTTGATTGAGAAATGAGTTGTGATGTCAAAATTTTCATTTCGGTGGCATTTATACACAGTTAAGAAGATTTATTCAAAAATACACGAGGGTTGTGCAACTTGTGAGTGGTTCACAAGTGCAAGGTTAGCTCACCATTTTAAAATCCAACTCAAAATTTTAATAAATCTCTCAAGCTGTCTCTCGTATTCGACCACACTGGGTCCTTGAAGAGGTTTTGAGCCGATGCCTGGTTTACATTCCTGTCAATCATACTTTTTATGAAATAAACATTATTTTAAGAAAAAATGGTGACAAGTGAGCTCTCAGTCCACTTGATGGTAAGTGAACGCTCTCAACAGAGACTAGCTATCTGCGCAGGACAGGATTGGTGCCCAAATGTATGCGCTAGCACAGGTGCACTCTCTACTCCCTCATTCACATATTCCGAAGGGACGATAAGCCGACACGACCGGAGGGAAATCAGGCTCAGGACCAACGACTATACTTGCTTTCTGAGGCACGGGGTGAAATACCTAATAACTGATTTTGGACCGACATTGTAGGATATAGATAGGATAGATATATTATAGGGTGAGAAACGAGCGCACAGTCCACCTGATGGTAAGTGGTTGCTGTGGCCCATAGACAATCTATATCTATCCTCGATTACGAATATGGGACCACCCCTGAAGTATTATGCATGTTGGCATATTGAACTGGAGTGTAGTGTGCAGGCATTGTTTAACAGTATCCAATCACAAAGAGCCAAAGCCCAGAGAAGTCGTCGCCAAGAGAGTATTCACAAAGTCCAATAGAAAGCCGAGTCAGATAGTACTAAAACACTGACGAGAACAGGAAAACAGGAGAAACGTGCGCCACAAACAAAGTAGGGCAAAGTAGTGACTATTTATTTATTTGTTTGATTTAGTTGTTGAAAATAAAGGATACGGGCGAGGTCAGGAAACGGCTCTTACCTACCTGAGCTGTGCATAGTTCTGGTTATTTTCCTATGTTCTGTCTCGTTTACACCTACGTGTAAGTGCAAGTACAAGAATTAATTCTATGCGTCATTGCAACTAAAGCTGAAAACCTAAAACTAAAGATGACGCATACAATTGTATGGTATAGCAATTTTGAATGTGTTTTGTTCAATACCAAAGTTGGATAAAAAAATGAACTACTTTTTACTTTTATACGGATATTAGGTCTGAAATCTACCAAATCAGGGTGAAAACAAATAATTTTTCTTTACATTAATTGAACGGACGAATCATTTAAAAAATATATCTAATTGATTAATTTGCACACAATCTACCCTCCGCGAGAAAAATATTATAGCACAAACCATTGTAACAACAGTACCAAGTATTAAACTATTTTGAAATCTAAATAAATTGCGCCAACTTTTGAATACATTTACTAGGTCCATATAGTTAATTTTTTTTACATGATGAAGGGTCAAATTTGCTCGATAAAACTTTAATGTTACATTTTTACACGTTAACGAATTTTTACGTATTTATTTCTACCAAACCGTAATAGGTACTGAAAAATAAAATAAAAAGTAGAGTAGGCATATTATTACACTATACAAACAGAAAAAAAAATTAAATCGGTCTTCATTTGCAACTGCAGCATCAAAAATATTGAAGCAAAGGTTGATTTTCTGGAAAAATGAGATTTTATCTATTACCACGCAACCTGGGTATAGTATATAAATTTTTCGAACAGTCCTTCCATGGTCTACAACCCCTTTTACATTTACATTCTGGGACACCATGTATATGTAATATGCATGTTCACACAGGAAAACAACTTACTTTCTAGTAAAATCGTACCGTCCGACTCAAGAAACGAAGGTTACGTCAAAATTCCGAATTTTTCAAAATCGCATCGTTACCTAAATTTTATACTGAAAAATTAAAGATTTTGAAAATGGAAGCTGATTCAAACTAATCTGGTGTTCAAGATATTAATTTGAAAATGGGTTGGAAATTACACCAGCACCCAACGATCAGCGGCTATCGTCGACGGCCAATTTTTTTCTGATCTCTTATGTTGCATCCTTTTGCATTTTCTGTCGCATTTACCAGGAGGAGGGTATAGGGATTTGTTAGGATTAATTCCAGTCGCCAAATTTCATCAACACACATCGCGACAAAACTCAAGATACCATCCATATTATCTGAATGCTTGGCGGTCCACAACTATGCGATTTAACAGAGTTTTTTTTCTCGCACGACTTCTTTTGCGATTTTTCCGGACCGATACGACTTGGAGATCTTCAAGAAACGAACTTACTCTTCTTTCAAAAAATCCTCAAAATTTTTGAGATATTTTGGCATGTTAATCAACTGTTTTGATTATTTTTACCCCAATTATATCTGAACAGCACGATAAACTAAAGTTAAAAATACAAAGATAATGTACAAACAGCGCTAGCCTTAATCAAATCGGCTGAACTTATCGGGCAACAGGCATCGCGCGTTCCGCCGCTAATTCAATGTACACAATCGTCACTCCATCTAGTGGGTTGTCGCCCTTCACTTCTCCTACCGGTACGGGGCTGACATTGGAGAACTTTTCTTCCCCATCGTTTATCGATTCTTCGAGCTATATGGCTGGCATATTGCCACTTCAGCTCACTAATCGACTAGATGGAGTGACGACTTGGTAAAATATGCAGGAAATCGATGGATGCAGGTGGCTCAGGAGCGTGCTTTATTGTAACATTCCTTAGGGGAGGCCTCTATTCAGCAGTGGACTTGTAAATAGATAATCGACTATAATAGTATAATATTGCCGCGAGTTAGTTCATCACAAGTGCAATTCGTAAGTCTCACAATCCCACTAGTGCCCATTAATTTTATTGAACCAAACAACGGTCACATAGACTTCTCCAAGTAAGTAGTAGTGATCACATAAGACATATCGCACCAAAATGATGCTTCTTATCTCTTATCGTTTTTTGTTTACAGATTTTTTACAGATGCGTCATAGCTCCAGGAAATAGTGCCTGCCTTAAAATTCAAAGTATGCGAGCAACGTAGCGAGTTCGATTATCAATATCACCGATTAAATTGATTGCAATTTTAAGTGCTGATTTAAAGTGTTTATTTTTTTATGGAAGAGGGGCAAACGGGCATACGGTTCCCCTGATGTTAGGTGACTATCACCGCCCATGAACATCCGTAACACCAGAGGGATTGCAGGTGCGTTGCCGGCCCTTTAGAAAGGAGTAAGCTCTTTTCTTGAAGTTCCCCAGGTCGTATCGGTCCGGAAAAATCGCCGGTGGTAAACTATTCCACAGAGAGGTCGTACTCGAAAGAAAACTCCTAGTGAAACGTGACGTAATGGACCGCCAAGTATCCAGAAGGATGGTATCGGTAGGTTTGCCGCGTAGTGCGTTCATGAAATTGGGCGGCTGGGATTAATCCAAAGAATTCCTCAGAGCACTCCCCGTGATAGATGCGACAACACATCTCACAACATATCTTCGCAGGTCGTCGACGATTCGAGCCACTCTATGCTGGATGCGGTCAAGTGGAAGGAGCTGGCACTGGGGAGCCCCAGCCCACAGATGAAAACAAAGATATTCTTATACTACTGTACACATATAACTAAAATGAAGTTGTTTTCAAAAGCAAGAGTGAATATGCTTTTGTCAAGATGAGTCATTGCATTATACCATCTTCGGGTACATCAGCACTCATCAGGTGAGTTTGTTGTTAATAACTGACTTGCAAAACTACATGAGATTTTTTAAAACTATTTTTTAAAAAGGCAAGCAGTTCAAAACCAACCAAATTAAAGAAAACTGCAGGTGCGTTGTTTCCTTTATGTATTAACATCGAATACCTCATGACCTTAAATTATACCAGCTTTCAAAACCTTTCAAACCGAACATCTTGCCCTTATTCTTTTAAAACGTTACCTCCACACTAGGATTTTCTCCTTTATCATGGCGACAGTTTAAATACATAAAATGCACAAGTACAAACATCCAGGCCTGAAATAATTATTTGTAGGCTGTAGAAATACTTGTGACGCGCGGGATTCAAAACCACGGCCCCTTGCGCTGCAACTAATTTCTTAGTCAGTACGGAGCCGTCAAACTGCTTTTTATTTTAAATGTTTTTTATAGTACAAGGGTGACAAGCAAGCACATAATCCACCTCATGATAAGTGTACATTGTGACCCATGGACAACTACATCTACCCTCAACCCAAAATCAAAATTCGGACGCCTTATCGTCCTTAAGGACAATAAAGTCGTCAGTTCTACACTTTTACTCTTATACTTTTATTGTTATTACTTTACTTTTACTTTTACTTAATATAGCTGCGCTGTAACTCTACCACGCAGAAAGTAAAAGTCACGTTTAGCAAGAGAAGTAGGTAACTACTTTTACAGATAACCAGCGTAAAGTTTCAGCTTCTACAATCACCATACGAAACACACTACATTACTGTGTTTCGTATGGTGATTGTAGATAATCAGAGACCTTTTTACTGGAAACGATTATATTATCTTCGTTCTGAGGAGTGACAATGCACCAATATTTTGATTCTTAATTGACGCTAAATGTAGACGTCTATGGGCCACTCCACTTACCATCAGTTGGACTGTGTGTTCGTTTGTCACCCTTATCCTTTAAAAAAATATTAAATAAAATATATTTCATATTATTGCGGTTGTAAGATCCATAAAAGCCTAAATGACGAGCACCTTATTATTGCGTAACAATGAGATGTTTATGCTTAATCGCGTCGACCTCGAAATGCTAACGAATGGGTCACCTTTAAATTATAAGCGAATGCCGGTTCTCATAAATTAACCTCCATATTACCATTGCCAGCGCATTTATTATAAAAAAAACGATTTCATTTTTTTACTTTAGAGATAATATCAATGATTGAGCTAAGACGCTCAAAAATTGTAGCAAAACATTATGGATGCTTCTTGCATGAAAATGCTTAAAGCTACTGCTCTCTTTGCATTTAATGACTATAAAATAAATACAGGTATAATGATAATTAATAAATTGTTTAATTAAGTGATAATCAACCTTGTGATTTTTCAAGGCCTTTGACTGTGTGTAACATAAGACATTAATCAGGAAACTACAGCACTATGGTATTATATTATCAAGAATACAGCGCTTAAACTTATTACTTCATACTAGTAATAGAACGCAGAAAGTTATCATCAATGGTCAAAGTTCTTCTGGGTCACCTGTACTAATGGGTGTTCCTCTGGGCTCAATTCTCTGCCTAATTCTAATCTATATTAATGACTTTTTTCTCTATAGGAGATAATTATGATAAAGTATTATTCCTTGTTGATTCTTTCTTTTCTTCTTTTTTAAACTTAAACGGCAATCATTAAAACATGATGAAAGTAACAATGCTATTTCAAAATTATTGCATTTCTTCAACGTTTTTTGTAAATTTAATATTTAAATGCCATCAAAACCAAATTTATATAACGCCAAATGTTGAAAATCTGAATACCAAAGTATTTTTAAATGAGAAATAAGTGGTGCAATAAAAATTTTGTTCAACCGGCTTAAATATAAATAAAATGAGAACATGATCAATGTAGTCGAAATAAATTAAATACGCATTATTAGGTACAACTCAAAAACTACTGATCATATTTTGATCAAATTTATATGGGACCACTTAAGAAACACCAGCTTTCAAATAAAAAAGAAACATCAAAATCGATACACCTAGAAAAACTTTCTGATGTGTTACCAACCACACCTACCCATATAAAAAATAATGGTTGACCCTACAGACCATTCCTGCAACTTCCCGCTGATTTCTAATGCAAAGCGCTTCAAATTTACCTGTTACGACGTTGTTGAGCTCTTCAAGCTTTTCAGAACTTTTTGATTTTGATGTGGTTTGCGGCAACCGACGCAGTTTTTAAGCTCAATCACAAAAAAAATATTTGGTGAAAACTTTCCAAGTTATTTTGAAAAAAAACCCTTTTTCGAGATTTCTTTCGACAATGGTATCTCTCGAATTAATTAACCGATTTTGATGTGGTTCACGGAAGTTAACGTCGATTTTTTAAGGAGCTTCAATAGAGCCTCCGTATATCTAAACTAGCACGCAGACTATGCTCTGCAGCTTAAGCTGCAAAAAAGTTTTTTGTTTATTTCTTAATACGTCACTTGTTTTGTTTTTAACTGTAATTTGTCATGTGTAAGTGTAGTGTTGTAGATGCAAGTGTTGCAATAAATGTCTTTATGTTTTTATTTATATGGGATTTGTCTATGGGGAAATGTGGCTGATTTGAGTTTATTTTTATATTAAAGTAGTTTTAAATAAAAGTAATATACACTCTGGAAACACCAAAAACAAACACAAGCTAGTGATATCAGTTTCTCGACTCCACAGAGTCAATAATTCATTCATGGAGCAATCTATACGATATGACAACAAAGTAACAGAAAATATACAAGTCCTGTCAATAGACAAGTATAGTAATAACCAAGTTTAAATACTTTGTCAAAAAATACTGTTCGAAAAGGTTTATCATAACAGAATTAGTACATTATGTATCATTATGATAAATTGTTCTATTAACGCGCACTAAGACCTAAGAATTTGAAAACAAGGAATTTGATCGTTATCAGTGCCTAAATGATTATCCTGATAAATTCTATACTATCATTCGTACTTCTATTAAAAACATGTTCTTTATATATGTATAAAAAAGTCGTGCTACCCTCTACTGATTTCCTCAGTCACTAATCAGAAGTTTAAAGGAAAAACCGCATAAGAGTACGTTTAAAAAAATACAGAAATCCTATGGATGCATTTACATTGGACCTGTTAAAGGCTAGACGCGACAATATGACTTTAGTTTGTTATTATTATAAATACATACATATACAAAAAGTATAGAATTAATTATTGCCGCTAGCGCTAAGCACTTTTGTAGCCATATAAAAATTAAAAGGGGTAGAATTAGTAATTACCCGGAAATTATGACCTTTAATTCCAAAAACTTTGAGGAGATCTGTAATTTCTTTGCATCGCATTTTTTGAGTGCACCAATCTTCGCAATAACTGAATAAGCAACTCAATTTTAAGTAATATTGAAGTCTCACAGGTTACCCACTCATGTGAGACTTCAATATTTTTTTTTATTTACTACTAGGGTTCTGAAAAGATTGGATGTTAATGAATCACTCTCACCCCAATATTCTTCCTTTTCTAGCTAACAATATAAAATTAACATGATTTAGTAATAAGTCCTTTGTAATATTCATGACTTGATCATCTTTGTTCTTTCGTTCTTTTTAGTAACTTAGTCTTTTAGGTGTATTTTGGAAGAATGAATATTTACAATAGCAATTGAAAGCATTTGGTAATACCTTATATTATTTTTGGCTAAGAGAACCCCGTTCATGAAGACAGGGCTTGAGAAAGATTAGAACATAAAATCGTCCCTATTAATTAATTCTTATTAATTAATTAATCCCTTACCACTTGGGAGAGGCTCACAACATTTATATAAAAATACCCAATACAAGGGTTTCGCTCTCCCACATTTAAAAAAATGTGGAACACGGCTCCCCACACGCCATGTGCGATGAGCGCCTACCAGCACTCCCCCCGAAGGGGTCGTTAAATTGGAAACTGAACCGTATTCCACAGCAAAATAACTGGCGAACCAGTAAAAGAGGGCTTGGCCCCTTGGTAGTGCGTAAGCACAAACATCTACCGAAGTCGAAGAAGAAGAAAGTTGCCGCTTTTTTACTCGACTTGACGGGGCACTGCCGTGCCCCCAGATACATACTTACTAATATATGTATATGTTATTTATATTTTTTAAACTGTTACATATTACATAAATGTGCCATGTTTATAAACAAATAGTGTAACTAGATAAGGGTATAACTATATACATATGAATTTGATAGAATCAAAGTTGAAAATACTAATCATGTTCTTCTTAAAAACTGGTAGGGATTGAGCGAGTCTTGCTGATTACGGTAAGTCATCAGATAGGGTATCAGATAAGGTAAGTGAATGATCTGTCCAAAAATTTAATACCGGTTAGCTGGTATTTTTATTATTAAATTTTCTGATGATCTTAAATGTCTTAAATGAGAGTCATGGAGGAATTCAAACCGATTTTAGGTAAATAGGATAGAAAAGATTAAATAGAATATTATAAAGAAGCGAGAGAATATGAGCATTCTGTCAAAGATTAATTGGAGACCACTTTAGCCTGTGACGAAAAATTGACACATGATCATATTTACGCAAACCAAATATGAATTTTATACAAAAAATTCAAGTCACAGAAGTTTATCAAGTTGCATTTAAGTGAGATCAAGATAGCTGACATCTGCATAATCGAGGATTGGAAGCAGAAGAGTTTGTGCAAGCCCAATCTTAGTGGCAGTTGGTAAAATTTTTCGTACTCTTCTCAAAGAATGAGCAGCTGCGAAAAGTTTGAGACTAATTACCTGTAACTGAGGACTCCAAAATAAAGTCTTATTGATGTATACACCCCAGTTTTTGACAGTGTCTCCAGTCGGGATTATATTACCTTCAAATACAACTTTGGTTGCTTGTGGCAAATTACATACGGAGAACCTATAATAATTACTTGTGTCTTCAGTGGGTTAATTTTGAAACCATAATTTCTGCTCCTCTCCGAAATGTTCGCTAGGTCACTGTTTATGGTGTTAATAGCTACAACTAAGTCACTAGGAGTAGCTTGTGTTTATATCTGAAAATCATCTGCATATAAATGATAGGAAGAATTTATCTTAGTGGATATTAAGTAATAAAAACTGAAAAAGCAAATTATTATTATTATTAAAACGCCACCCTGTGGGACACCAGCAATGGTGCTACACGATGTGAGAATGTATCATTAATACGTAAGTGTTGCCGGTACCCAAACAGGTAACTTCGAAACCATTCAACCACCGTTGGAGATATATTAAAAGACCTTAATATACTCAGCAAAATGTAGAAGTCGACAGAATTAAGTGCACTATTAAAATACAGTAAAGTAAGAACAGTTAATTTACCGTTTTCCATACCGTATCCGATATCTTTCATAATATTGACTAAGGCTATGCTAGTGCTAATTAAAAACCAGATTGTAAAGGATTTAAAAGCAGATTATTACAAAGGAAAGCGTTAAGCTGTTTACACAAGACTTTCAAGGACTTTGGTCAGTAATTATAATATGGATCTAGGGTTACAATCAGTAAAGGATGCAGGATTTGATTTTTTAAGTATTTGTATAATTTAAGCATCTTTCCAGGTTGAAGGAAAAACACTACAAGAAATTGAGGAATTAAGGGCTTCTACATAAGATTGGGATGATTATATCAAGAATTGGAAGGAGCATACTACGACTCATACAGTCGATGCCAATGGCGTTGGAAGTAATGTACAAAATCCTCTGTTTAACATCACAGTAGTAAATTGATTGAAGACGAAAGGTGAATGATCAGAAGATGGAGGTGTTGAAAGATAATTTAATGTAGATAGTTTTAGTGCCCCATTAAAGTCAGGCAAAGGTGAGAAGTGTCAATTTAGTAAATCAATATTTAAATCTTTATGTAATGCATTACTACGTGACTTTCCAAACTCCATTGCTCTGAGAAATTTCCAGACTTTAGCTGGATCATCATTCTGTCCTGATTCATGGATATAATAGCGTTGAGCATTCTTACACAACTTATTAGTTATTACAGTAATTTCGGATATTAACATATTTTTCCCAGTTTATGTCTGTAGGTTTACATATATATTTTGACTTAGCTGCAGCTTTCTTATTTAATAAGATTTTAATTTCTTCTGTTAAGGAAGGTGTTTCATTTTGACGGCACGAACTGGAGCATATTTATCGTAGAGATTAGTTAAGTTAGAAGTGAACAATACTACCTTACCAAGCTTAGCCTTTTTATAAACCTCCAATTTGGCAGCGATCTTTATATTTGTTAAAGGAACATCGGTTTTTTTTTCGATGCAGTTGTTATATAATACAGAATTAATGTTATAAATAATCGTATAATGTTACATTAAAAAAGTCCCCGAGCATTAATTGCTCGTTTTTCCCAGAACAGAGGTTTTTTTACGAACCAATAGTGAAAACAAAATTGACTTTCAATAAGATTTACTTGTAATCTATACTGAATAAAAAATTATATGCTATACAACTATTGTAAATAAGAAAAAAAAACGATTGTAACTAGCCATCTGCGTAGGACAGGATTATAGTGCACGAATGTGTGCGTAAGCACGGGTGCACTCTCTATTTCCAAGTCCGAAAAGTCAGCTTTCCGACACGACCGGACAGATATCAAGCGCAGGATCACTGCTTTACGTACTTTCCCAGGCACGGGGGTGAAACACCGCCAACTTCCTGACTGCGGGCTGCTAATGATTTTTTTAAGAGAAAAACTCAAGTCAACCCTTTAACGGAAATAACAAGTAGTGGGCTATTGCTGGCTAGATATAATTAAAGTAGATGCTGTTACCACTGTCTGGGGCTTTTATTCAAAATATTGTGTCAAATTTTATGGATTACGAAATGGTTGGATTTATGAGATGATGGCCGTAGTACTCTTTTTCTTGTGTGAAGTCCGTTAGGTACCACACTCTTACTTATTTTGATTATCGCCAAAAAATAGTACTTGCACTGATGTGTTCCGGTCTGAAGGGTATGAAAAGTCGGTATAGTTAAAGGCTGTGAAGCGTTTTATCTTATTCCTTAGAGATGATAATGAATCTACAGTCTTCTTCTTTTTTAATTTTCTGCCAAAAAATAAAATCTGTCGTGAAATACTCGTATGAGATAAAATTTGAAAGTAAACAAAAAGTTTTTTTCAAGTAATACAACACTATGTATATTATTTCTTTCAAATTTTGTACATATCTTAAAAAATTAACACAATCATCATAATAAAATAATAAAGTAAAGTAATGCACTATCAATTAAATAATTTCGCAAAAAGAACTTAATTTACGTGTTTTCAAATAAACTATTAACATAGAGTTTTTCCTTATTTTACAGTTAAATAATGAGATGTAATGCTAATGATACATTGTATCAATAAAATTATGCATAATATAAACAAAACGTGCATCAGTATTTCTTGCCACATTCTATTATAATCAAATTATCAAAAACAAAAATTCTTTAAGCATTAATGAAATGTTGTTCGGGTAATACATTCCATGTATCAATTGTTTTCAAAGAGTGTTCTGTATCTATCGGTGTTTCCAGTGTGTGGTATTCTTTGGTTACCGGTGCTCTTTGTACGGTGTACGCGTAAGATGATGGTGGGTAAATACTGTAAATTGGAGAAGACCCATAATATATACTAGGTCCAGCATTAAATGAAGAAGATTCATATGATGATACAGGTACAGAATATACTGGCCTCGAGGCCACTTGATTATCTACAATTTTTGAGTAGGCTGTAGGATTCAAGAAGTGCGTATTTACAGGTGTGACATGCGACACTGGTGTTGAGTACACGGTTGAATATGAAATAGGCACAGGTGTTGAGTACACCGTTTTGTCAGATATTGGTGTTTCGGTTGTTGAATACCCCGAAAGACGAGTAACGTGAGTAACAGGTATGGAGTTCGTACGAGATAGTAAACTAAAAGATGATAAAGGCACGGAATATGTTCTGGAAGATGAACTGTGTAATACAATGGGCTTAGAATAAGTAGCGTAGTCGGAATAATTTGCTGCATTGAGTGTGGAGTATGTTGTAGATTCCATCACCGGTGTTGATGACGTTGCATTTATGTCAGTGGATGATGATGCAGATCTGTACGTTGTTTCGGGGTTAAGCACCGTTACAGAAGCAATTTTTCTTAGTGTAACTGGTTGTGATGTACTAGAAGAATAATCCTGGCCTGTTGTAACTGTAGAGTATGAAGTGGGGAGTGACACTTCAGGCTTGGACGTTGTATAGTATGAAACAGGTGGTGCTGGTGTAGTATACTCAAAATATGACGTTGGAGGTGAGGGTGTCGAGTAAACAGTAGTAAACGATGCGGGTGTAGATAAAATGGAGTACTTGTTAAGATTAAGTGTAGGTGCAGGTGTTTCAGGCGACGTTGATGTTGCTTTAAAGTGGGATGTTGGTGTAGCTGGTGTCGAGTACGTTTTAAAGTATGAAACGGGTGTTGCAGGTGTGGAGAACGCTGTTGGGTATGGAGAAGCCGATACAGTCCTAAAGTAGGCTTTAGGGAAAGACGTGTAATCTGCGGACTTCAAGAATATATTGGATTGAAAATCTGTAATGACTGGTTTCGAGTAATGAAAAGATGATCCTTGATTTTCTGTGGGAGCAAAAAACACTTCAGAGGGAGTATTTTGCTTCAAATATGTCGTTGAAGAGGAGGGTGTCGATAAAACAGTATAAATATTTGCGGGTGTAGATGAAATGGAGTACGTCTTAAGATTAGATGCTGTCGTTGGCGAGGTTGATGTTGTAAAATAGGATGTTGGTGTAGCTGGTGTCGAATATGTTTTAAAGTATGATACAGGTGTTGCAGGTGAGGAAAATGTTGTTAGACGTGATGAATCCGACACAGTGTTTAAGTAGGTTTTAGGAAAAGATGAAGAATCTGCGGAATTCGTAAATATATTAGATTGAAAATCTGTAATTACTGGTTTCGAGTATTGAAAAGATGGCCCATGGGTTTGTGAGGGAGTAGAAAATACTACAGAGGGAGATTCATATGTTGTAACTTTTCCAGAGTATGGTTCTGGTATGTCTTTAATACTGTGTGAAAAATACGTTGTAGGTCTTGACACGTATGAATATAAAGCATTAGGAAAGGAACCGTAGGTTTTTTCTAACTCACTGGGCGCATCGTACCTATAATTGTATGGTGTAAAACCGGACACTAAGGTATGTTTTTTAACCAGATTCGAATGAGTTTTAAAGTTTGAATTAAAGTTTGATACGGGTTTAGAGGAATTTATTGAATGTGAACTGTATGTCGTATCGGAATACTTTGTAGGGTAAGAATTATTCGTATTAACAGACAATCCGTAGTTTGTGACAGGAGAGTGGTATGCTCCATAGTACGATGTGTTCCTTGCTGTTGGTTTTTCCAAAGATTCATACACTCCTAAAGACGAAACGTTTACGGATAAGTTAGTTAAATTGAAATCTTGATTTTTTATGGGTTTAGAGTGAGCTTCCTGAGACGAATATGATCCATTTTGTGCCACAGAGTCTTGGGTATTAAAAAATACCAGCTGGGCCCCGCTTTGAACCTAAAAAGTAAAATAAATGATTATTACAGTTACTTTGCATTAATGTGGTTAAACAAAATCTGCAAAATCATACAGCTATTGTAACATTATATATCCTACTAATATTATAACTGTGTAATTTTGTATGGATGTTTGCAAGTATCTTGGTCAATCAACGCTCAAACGGTTGAACGAATATTAATGAAATTTAACATAAAGGAACAGTTTATCAAGAAAAAGAACATAGAAAACTCTTTATATAATATGACGTTCGGAGGGTTAGGATTAATACGTACAGATTCAACGAATTGGGTGGCTAACAGCTTGTTATCTAAATAATATTTGAAAACTTATAATTTTTATTTATATTTGTAACATAAATGCGAATATAATATGCATGCAATAAAGACGAAACTGAAAGGCGTTTGTAAATTCGCTCACTACAGTTATAATGCTTAGAGCAACAGCCTTTTTTTATTATTACAGCCTATCAAAGTCGACTGCTTAACATATTTCTTCCCCATCTGCCTTATGAGGCAATCAGCAAAAAAAGATAATTATATAATTTATCTATTTGCCATAGTTGCCACGTCGTTGGCAACCAGAGTTTTTCATTTATACTCATTTTCCCTCTGTCGCCTTTTACTACACCCACGGGATGATATGGAGTTGTAAATATTCTTACACCACCACTACACGGTATATTATAACGATATTTAAGCTATATATTAAAATTCTGTTAGATTTTAATAAGCCCAATGAAATATGAAGGTTGGGAAAAATTAAACATACCTGCTGGGGTTGCTCGAGAATATGGACAGTAGGGTTCTTGTATAATTCGTTGGAAGTGGAGAGTTGCTCTCCTGCGCTCACCAACGTCACGATGGATAGGAAAAGCTGTAATTAATAATACTGCACCTTTAACAGTAGTAGTTTATTTTAAAATTGTTTCAATAAAACTTATCGTTATCAAATTTATAATAATTGGGATACAGGTAATAGCTGCAGCGTAGCTCTACCACGTAAAAGAAAAAATTAAATTAAATTGCAATTAAGTTGACAATTTTATCGGTGCTATCTGGGGTTGAACCCAAGTAGCTCGCGTTCTGGGAAATTTCAGGGAGCACTTAGCTGAGCTACAGCGGGTCACGATGATCTTCTTCTTCTTCTTCTTCTACCTAGCGTTTACAGCGGGTCACGATGATATTTAAGATAATTATATAATTTATATTTTTGCTTCGTCACTATTTTAGGCTAATCTTTATGAGTATGGTACTGTGTAAATTAATATAAAAAAAATTAAATTAGACTGCCACGTTGGTCTAGTAGTTGTAGTAGTGCGACTGCTGAACATGAGGTCCTGGGTTCGAATCCCGGTCGGAAAATTAATTATTGAGTTTTTCCGTTAAGAAATTCTCAATAGTTGCCCGGAGTCAGGAAGTTGGCGGTGTCTCACCCCCGCCTCGGAAAGCACGTAAATCCGTTGGTCCTGCGCTTGATCTCTCTCCGGTCGTGTCGTGAGGGAATAGAGAGTGCACCTGTGCTTGCGCATACACTTGGGCACTATAATCCTGTCCTGCGCCGATGGCTATCCTCCGTTGAGGCAGGCCGCCGTGGTCGATATTCGGTTTGGAGGAAATTATTATGAATATTATTACTGTGTAAATTGAAGTATGTGATAGATTTGTGTGATAAATGTAAATGTAAATTTAAGATTATGAGTGTAGGACTTGGATGAAATAATAGAGTAAAAAAGCCGTAAAAAGCCGTATTAGACGAAAGTTTTTCGACGTATATGGATGTAAAAGAAGCGAGAGAGGTATGTCAGGATCGTGTCAAAAGGAAGTCTGTAGTGCCTGCCTATCCCTCTGGGTGACGGGCGTGAGTGTTATGAATGTCCTTCTTGTATACGGGAAATACTGCGTTGTGTGTCATTCTAGTGAAATAAAATATCTAATAATGTTATTATATAATAAATTATGTACAGTCAACTCTGGCAACTTTACAAGTGAACGTTGACTTTACCTGTGATGTGATATATAAAGTAAAGTAAAGTAAAGTTACAGCCTATATACGTCCCACTGCTGGGCACAGGCCTCCCTAATTTCTGAGAGGGTTTTAGGGCAAGGAAGTGTCCGCCGCGCTGCCCCAATGCATGTTGGCGAACTTCACATGTCTTCGAAATATTTTTTTTCTTATTTCTTAGACATGCAGGTTTCCTCACGATGTTTTCCTTCACCGCCGAACACGTGGTAAATCAGCACTTAAAATTGCAATTAACAACTTCATTGGTGCCGGCGGGGATTGAACCCGGGTTACTCTCGTTCTGTTATAGTTACAGAGAGCGCTAACCATCTGAGCTACCACGGCTCTCGTGATATCACGGATGTGATACATGCACGTACACAATTATGATTAACACGGACAACGTAATGTTTTTTAGAGATATCCTATTTTCTCGATGAAAATTCATTAACTAATTGACAGAAATGTTTCCGTGGCAACATGAGAGTTAATTTTGGCATTTTATTTAACGCGGAATTGTGCCGGCGACTACACCTTTTTGTTTAGTGCTCCAGACTCTTTGTGGATTTTGTTTGTAATACTGAATGTAGGTATCTATATATTTGTAGTAACGTAATATTGCAGCCCCACAGGAAGTGGACCTGGTCGAGCCCCGACGGTTCGACAAAAAATGAGATTGACTTCATTATGACGACCAGACGCCAACTGTTCAATGATGTCTCAGTGATCGCAAGGGTGAAAACCGGCAGCGATCATCGAATGCTTAGAGGCACACTGTACCTAAACGTTAAGTTGGAGAGGTCTCGTCTAATGAAGTAAACGCTCCGTCCCCCTCGTGCTCTAATCCAGAATCCCGAATCTTTTCAGCTCAAGTTACGTAACCGCTTTCAGTGCCTAGAAGATTGCAATGCAGTGGACGATATGAATGACAATCTCGTGGAAACTGTCCATGCGGTCGGAGCTAAGTTCTGCAAGACCCGCCGCAGAAGAACACAAAAACTCTCCGATCACACTCTTAATCTCATGGTTGTTAGACGGGAGATGAGGCTGCAATCGTCAACAGATTTGACAGCATACAGGCAACTGAACAGACAGATCTCCAAATGCATGCGGCAAGACTTACGCAACTTTAATACTGCTCGTATTAAAGAAGCGATCGAGCGGAACCAGGGCTCCAAAGTCTTTGCCAGATATCTGTCTGCCAGAAAGAGCCAACTGTCAAAGCTGAAGACTGAGTGTGGCAGCATCGTTTCCGGGACACCTGAGAATCTGAGTGGGATTGAGAGGTTCTATGGGCAGCTGTACACATCATCGTTAGAGCCACACGCAAGTGTGAGTAACGATAGAAGAGCAAGTCTTACCCGACACTATTCCGATGATATCCCGGACGTCAGTCTGAGCGAGATTAGAATGGCTCTCCAGCACCTTAAAAACGGCAGGGCCCCAGGCGAGGATGGAATTACAGCGGAGTTTCTGAAAGCGGGTGGAACACCGGTACTTGAAGTCCTTCAGAAGCTCTTTAATTCCGTCCTCCATGGTGGCACTACTCCGGAGGCGTGGTGCAGAAGTGCGGTGGTCTTGTTCTTTAAGAAAGGCGGCAACGCTCTCTTGAAGAACTATAGACCGATTTCCCTTCTGAGCCGCGTCTACGTGCTGTTTTCGAGAGTCATTACGAATCGTCTCGCACGCAGACTCGACGACTTCCAGCCTCCCGAACAAGCCGGTTTCCGAAAAGGCTTCAATACCATAGACCACATACATACCCTGCGGCAGATTGTACACAAGACCGAGGAGTACAATCTGCAACTTTGCCTGTCGTATGTGGACTATGATTCCGTCGAAATTTGGGCGGTGTTACAGTTCCTTCAGCGGTGCCAAGTTGACTGTCGGTAAATCGAAGTGCTGAAGTGTTTGTACAGTAAGGCTACGATGGCTATCTGAGTACAGAACCAGAGTTCGAAGCGTATCCAACTGCAGAGAGGTGTAAGACAGGGTGACGTTATATCCCCGAAACTCTTCACCGCTGCGTTGGAAGACGTTTTCAAGCTATTGGACTGGAAAGGATACGGTATTAACATCAATGGCGAGTACATCACTCACCTTCGATTTGCCGACGATATAGTCCTTATGGCAGAATCGCTGGAGGACCTTAGCACTATGCTCAATGACCTCAATGGTGTCTCCCAACGGATAGGTCTTAAGATGAACATGGACAAAACAAAGATCATGTTTAATGTTCATGTCACACCTATGCCGGTAGTTGTTGGGAGCACTATGCATGAAGTTGTTGACGAGTACGTTTACCTGGGACAAATAGTCCGACTAGGTAAGTCCAACTTCGACCGAGAGGTCAATCGACGGATTCAACTCGGCTGGGCAGCGTTCGGGAAATTACGACACATCTTCCCGTCAGGTATACCTCAATCTCTGAAAACTAAAGTGTACAACCAGTGCGTGTTGCCAGTGTTGACTTACGGATCAGAGACGTGGTACTTCACCGCTGGCCGTATGAGGACGCTCAAAGTCGCTCAGCGAGCTATGGAGAGGGCTATGCTCGGAGTTTCTCTGCGTGATAGACTCAGAAATGAGGATATCCGCAGTAGAACCAGAGTGGCCGACATAGCCGAACGGATTAGTAAGCTGAAGTGGCAATGGGCCGGCCATATAGCTCGAAGAACCGATAACCGATGGAGAAGAAAGGTTCTCGAGTGGCAGCCTCGTACCGGTAGGCGTAGTGTAGGGCGACCCCCCACTAGATGGAGTGACGACCTGGTAAGACATGCAGGAAGTCGATGGATGCAGGTGGCTCAGGACCGTGCTTTGTGGCGTTACTTGGGGGAGGCCTATGTTCAGCAGTGGACTTGTGAAGGGCTGTAATGATGATGATGATGAATATTGATTAGAGATATAAAGGATATCCGGTAACTATCCGGTATTCGGCCTATCCGGCCTAAAATTATTATCCGGCCGGATACCGGATTTTAAAAATAAAACACGAAATATCAAATTTAGTTAAGTACTTAATCAGTAATCTCAAATGTTTCATTTTTAAACTTACAAAATTAGTACTCGTACTGCGCTAAGGCACAAAATAAATGATATTACTACGTAGCTGAGGTCAAATTATGGTGAAGAAATACTAATTTCTCTGCATTTAACGGTAACAAGCGGTTTCGTCTGTCTTCATAAATAAGGACAGCTTCAGAAAAAGTCTTTCGCTGTAGACACTGCTGCAGGGTGCTGCAAGATAGATTTTGGCAAACTTTGATAAATTTGGTATATAACCAAATATAAGGGTCTCGATCGCGAACAGTTTGCACTGACTTTACTTTTAGCTTCTTGCGATGCACGAAACGGCAATGTTCGGCAGGATATCGGCAGCCGGATATCCGGCTATCCGGTGATAATATTGGCCGAATATCTGGTATCTGGTATAACAGCTGTCCGTTTCATCTCAAATTTTATTTATTAGGAAATGTAATATTTCTTTATTTGAACATTTTATTTTAAAAATATTCTTTTAACATTTATCTATAAAACTAACTTGGCAAAGTTAACATATATGCTAGTGATGCCACGATATGACTGTTACTTGCCATGTTTTGCTACAACCAAGGTTTGTCACACTCAACCTAGGTATATTTTTAACCGGTGACGACGATATAAAGTAAGGGTTCTGTGCTTAATATTCTATGTATGTATGATTATATGGATATCCATGTTTCACTGTAGCAGTCCATTAGACCGATTTAACTGAATGGTTGTCAAATATCTTTATGAAAAGTGAAAGAAAAGAAAAAAGTTTAACTGTGTTGGTGGACATTAATAATGTTATTACAACTCAGTATTTTTGATATTTTCCACTTAGTTTGCTGATAATATATTGCACCCAAAAATGTCATTTTTAATGATTATGAATGTTTTTCTGCTATCAAAAAACAATATTTTGATTGATTACAATTTTTTTACCTGATTGTAATAAAATAATTATGATAACGACTAATAAAAAAACGAATACTTGTTGAAAATGATTGTGACAAGCCTTTTTTACCTATAACATAATTGATTTAAGCTTATTATTGCACAAATTTGATTTTATATTTTTGAGAACAGTATTTTTGTTTGATGTATTTTAGATTTTTGTTTGAAAAATTATTGCAAATAGATTTAAATAAAAAAATTACGTTAAGTACGTAATCAAGAATTTTTGTCAACTCTGGCACATATTTTCAAGTTCGTTTGAAATGTTCAAATACGGGAGGCAACTTTGTGACAAGCGTAAACTTTGCTATTTTTAAGTTTGAGTGTTGTGTAAATAAAAATCTACACTACTACAATATACTACTACTACACTAGGCGGTACGACTTCTGTTCAGCTTAGAAGTTCATCTGGGCCAGTACCAACCTTTTACCTCGGGTGGGATTGGATCATCCAAAAGAATGTTGCCATCATCCAAAATTTATGTGGTAAACTTAACTTCTATCTTGAAGACAAGTCCTATTATTTTCATTAAAAACCCTAACGGCAAAGTTGACACAAATTGAGATGTTATAGGTTCTTTTTTTGAGTATATTGTCTATTTAATGTTAGTATTTTTTTACATAACTAATAAACACAAAATTAATGAAGAATATAATATCACATTTAACTTTGACACCCAGTCCAGTCCAGCCTGGAAGTACATTTTTTGATTTAAGCTTATTACTAGACTTAGTCCTAGATTTTTAAGTACTTTCAGAAATGGCAAAGTTGCCGACCTTTACGGTACTTAAAATTATTACATAATAAATTACTTAATGTTAAATATTTAATTCACTTATTTGGATGTATCGAATATTCGTTCGAAGTCGATAGATGAAAGATTTTGTTTTACTTATAGTCTTGAAATATACCTAACAATTTTATTTAACTTACAACAAACATAAAACACCAGGGGATCAAGAGTCGAATTCCAGTTGGAGCCCAAATTTAAACATTGACATCATTATCAGCCTGTAAAATCCCACTGCTGGACATAGACCTCTCTTAACAATCGAACAACTAAAAGACGTTGACAACATTGACGCAACTGTCTACCGCCGATTTTGCGCTTGACTTAAATGGTATAGTAATAACGTCATCTATCGGAAGACAAGTGTTTCCGTCACCTCGTATAAAACGGCAAATAAAAAAAAACATTTTAAAATGTTTGTATTTAAGCTTTCATTTTAATTTGTTTCCAACACTGCAAATTTTCTCGCGGTAAAGCCACGCTCCAGCTATATTATGGTTGTAGTACGAATAGGTCGGTTCGACAACGCTCTCACAGAATACCAGAGTGCAATAGCAGCTTAATACAACGATGTATCTTATGGTGAGTGTAGAACACCGAAAACACTTTATACTGGAAACCAGGCGTTCCATCTTAATGCTCAGGGATGACAATGCATCTGTATTTTGATTCTTAATCGAAGACAAATATCAACGGGCCACAGCAATCAACTTACCATCAGATGGACTGTGTGCTCGTTTGTCGTCCTTATCCTGTAAAGGAACCTACCTGCGTAACATATTTTGACTACGATTATAAACAATTATCCAGTATAGCGTTAGGACTCATATTCTGTCTAAAAGTCCGTCTAAGTATATACTTCCCCTTTTAACCATTTCTGAAGCCGAGCATCGGGGCGTGCACGCTGTGTTACGGTGTGAAAAGCAAGCTACAGCGTTTAACTATACTGTCTCTCTATACCAGAGAAACAGTGTAATTAAATGCTGTGTGACCCTCTCAGTCCGCAAAGATGAGAATGCACCCATAGCCTTCTTTATTTAAAGCTGATTGCAGCTGCCCGTAGGCTGCAGACTTACCGTCTGGTGGACTGTGAGTTCGATTTCACTTCAATTATATTTAAAAAAAACTGTTACATAATTGATAGCGTCTTATTCTGCCTACGTGATTGTGGTCAAAATAATTATCACTGTGATTCTCCCGTTCTTGATAATCCAGAAACCACACCCACAACAAGAAATCATGTCATTCTTTTGCAGAATTTGAAGTTCTTTGTATTTTTGTATTAAAATGTAGAATTATACATAAATTATATTTTATTTTAAAGAAGTGGCCAGTTCCCTACTCTATACAGAAAAAATTTATCTAAAATCAAGTCGTAAACTCACCCAACTCTTCATTTTTTGAACATTAAAACAGGCACACGCGAATTTGCTTTACAAGGTAGAATCAATTGCAAGAAACCTTTAGTCACCTCTTTTATAGACAAAATATGTAACTGAGTAATAATATTATATCAAGCTCTGTTATTATTCACAAACTTGATTTCATATTCGAGCGACCGGTCATAAAATAAATAAAGCAAAAGTTGAAAGTTCAACACAAAATAAGAAGCGCTTCAAGATTATCTTATTTTTATAAGATATTTTATAATTTTAAATCTAAATCTTTAAAATTAAAAAACTAAGTCTAAGTCTACCACCCAACTATCAACTTTATTTCTAAACGAGCTACCAAAGACTGGCCGTTACTTTAAAATTCGTAACATTTCAATAAAATCTTATTCATAATGAAGTGTAGAGAACAAAAACCAAATACTATAATTTTATAACGTAAAGGTGTAACGTTTGCTGTTATAGACGGACTGTAGTGTTTGGAGAGTGTAAGAGAGCCAGGACAAAACACTAGGTTATGTAAAACACTACACTACAAAACACTAGTAGGTGTGGATGTGAGGCATTCCACCTATCTTCAGAGACGGCAACGCATCTAAGATCTTCTTTGTTTGAAATAGTTTGCAGGCATGAACTGGATTCAATAGCCACATACCATATTAAGGTACATGCCATCTCATATCTCATTGACGATATAATATAAAAATATAATAATTAGTAACTACCTCAAAGGTGCGAAACGTGTGGTAGTACAATCGTCACCACCCAACAACGGAAGAAACTCATGTCAAACAGTCAAACACATGTCAAACTCAATAACAGTCCGAAATGGACGAATAGGAAGTATGTACCACTCGTATGCTGCTACTGTTATTTTTCTGTGGCGGCGCTGTCACCGCGGCACAAGCGAAACGCACGAAAGCCTAAATAGCGCTATCAAAGTTCTGAAGCTACATCGCTCTAAATAGAACAGCTCCGAATTAGCATACGGCCAACGGCCGCCCCCGGGCTGATCACCTTGCCCGGCGGGAGATCTCCCCTTTTCTTTCTACCATCAAACTTCCTTAAATTGGAATAAAATTTAAAACCAATTCTTGTAGCATAGCAGGCGTGAGCAAATTATAACATACATACATAATACATATACATATACATACATAAACACTCACGCCTGTCACCCAGAGGGGTAGGCAGAGACTACGGACTTCCATTTGGCACGATCCTGACATACCTCTTTCGCCTCCTTTACATCCATATATCTACGCATACATGCTCGTCGGTTAAGGGTACTTCTAACGTGGCCCATTTTCAAAATATCGCCAATTTGGTCGATAAACTTTTTCCTAGGGCGTCCCTTCCCGACTCGGCCATTCACATCTGCCATATAAATTTGCTTTGTCACTCTTTCCTCATTCATTCTTTCTACGTGACCAAACCACCGAAGCATTCCTTTCTTAATCCTGGTCACAACATCATCTTGCATACCACATTTATCTCTTATCACGCAATTTCTCACCCTGTCATTCAGATTACACCCTAGCATATTCCTTAAAGACCGCATTTCTACAGCATTTATTCTACTTTCGTGCTTCTTCTGCCACACCCAGCTTTCACTACCATACATTAAAGTAGGGACTAACACAGCATTATGAATTACCATACGTGCCTGTTTTGACAAATTCTGGTTCTTCACAATAGAGTGTAGTGCCCCATTCACTCTATTCCCTGCATTTACTCGTCGTTCTATATCCCTATCACATCTACCATCCCTGCTAAATACACATCCCAAATACACAAACTCATCCACTTGCTCAATCAACTCTCCTTCTATTCTTATTTCACATACCGTTTTGCTTTCTTCTCTTTCAAAAACCATCACTTTCGTCTTACTTGCGTTCACTTTCATTCCCCTTTCTTTTAATTCCCAGTTCATTAATGTAACCATCATTTGCAACTCTGCCGCCGATGACGCAAGTATGACTTGATCATCGGCATACAAAAGGCATTTGACGGTTAAACTCGCCCATTCTTAACCCACATTCTTCATCTTTCAAAGTTTGCAAACACCGGTCCATAAATAGGTTGAACAGCCAAGGGGAAGCCACACAGCCCTGTCTGACACCTTTTTGGATGCCAAACCAGTCGAGTAGACCCCATTGATCCTGACACAAGCACTAGAGTCCCTATAAAGAGACCTTAATGCCTGTATCAAACCAGCGCTCAACCCATATGAGTTCAGTGTTTGCCATAACACATTCCTGTCCACTCTGTCATAAGCCTTTTCCAAGTCCATGAACGCACAAAAAACTTTCTGGTTTTTGGCCAAAAACTTCTCCGCAATCATGCGCATGGAAAAGACTTGATCTGTACACCCCATTCCCTTTCTAAAACCCGCTTGCACATCCCAAATTTTTCCATCAGTTTCTTTCATAACTCTTTCAATTAACACCTTAGCATACAGTTTACCCACAATACTAAGCAAGCTGATACCGCGGTAGTTTTTGCAGTCCTGCTGTGACCCTTTTCCTTTATATATTGGTACTATAACTGCTTTACACCAGTCATCCGGTACCCGTTTTAATTCCCAACATAAATTAAACAAGGTGTACAGCAGGCCTGCCACCACTCCCTCTCCAGCCCTTAGCATCTCGAGTGATACTCTATCATATCCAGCTGCCTTACCTGCTTTCATGCTTTTCATTGCTTTCATTATTTCATCTACACTTATCTCCATACCCCTTTCCACTTCTTTCGGAATTTCTAGTTCATTTAATTCATACGACTCTTCACTCATAAACACGCTTTCAAAGTATTCCTTCCATCTGTTTAAATTCGAAACTTCATCATTCAGAATACATCCATTCTCGTCTCTTATAGCATTTATTATAGGCTGTTTTGTATTTCCCCTGGCAGTTCTTACGAGTTTCCAGAACATTTTTATGTTAGCCTGGAAATTATCAGATATCCTTCTATCATTCTTATCCGTTCTTTCTTTCTTTTTCTTTTCAACAACTTCTTTTACTCTCTTATTTAGACGTCTAAATTCTGCCTTTTTTCTTTCAATCTCATCATTCATACCAGAAGAATTATCAGCTTTGGTTGCTAGTAAATCTAACCTTGCTTTCTTCTTTGATTCAACTTCCACCCGTACCTCATCATCCCACCATAACGTATTACTTTTCCTTTCATTTTTTCTCTTACTTACACCGCATACTTCGGTGGCGGTATCCACCAACCTTTCTTAATATTATCCCACACAGTATTCAAGTCTAAATTCATTCATACACAACTCATTCAAACATCTAATATTTTCTCTCAGTCTACATTTATACTTCTCTATCACATCTTCATCTTGTAACTTCTCTATTCTTATACGCTGTAACGCAGTGGTAGATACAGATGTCCGATGCCGCCAACGCTTGAAAAGACCATTAATTCGACATAAGACCAAGTAATGATCCGTCCCTACGTTGGACCCCCGGTAAACCCTTGTTGTATCTACGACTGCGCTCCTCATTCTTTCAACCACAATTACGAAATCTATCATGCTTCTATCATCACCTCTTTCCCATGTATACATGTGAATCTTCTTATGACGAAAAAAAGTATTCGTCACAAAAAGATTCTTTTCCGCACATACGGTGAGGAGGTCTTCACCATTCTCATTTATACTTTCATCACCAAACGTTCCCAATATCCTTTCATAACCAGACCTCTTCACCCCAACCCTTCCATTAAAGTCTCCTAACATAATAATATTTTCATTTTCCATATCCCAAAACTGCTCTCGGATGTAAGTGGGCTTAGACATGTCTGGGGCGTACACCCCTAGCAGGAACAGCTTCTTTAAGCCCACTTTCATTCGTATCCATAGCAGTCTCGGGCTTACACATTCATACTCTTTCACACATTGACCCATTCTTTCTGAAAGGATGAAACCGACTCCCTGGCATGCCCGTTCGGTCTCGCCTACACCAGACCAATACGCGGTATACGTGCCATGTGCAGTGGCATCCTTTCCCTTTCGTTTCGTCTCATTCACACATAACACATCTATTCCTCTGTCATTCATCATTTCGCATACTTCATCCATCTTATCATTCATTCCTCCACATACATTCAGCGTAGCCAGACGGGTTTCCGCAATCCACTTTTCGCCCCTCCGGGAGACAGAACGTGACGGGTGGCGAACCTCGTCGCCGGTTTTTCTCCCGGAGATTCTTCGCACCCCTGCCCCATTTAAAGGGCGCCGGGAACTCGGGGCCATTTCTTTTATTTCTTGAGTCATGGTGCGAACAAGGGTTGGTGGTAGATTTTACGCCGCTACCATACGGCGAGGAGCCGAGTCTATTTTATCGGCTTTGTCGCTCGTTTAGCACCACCCGGGGGACACGTGTAGGGTGGGCCTAAGGTTAGGTGGTCGAAGCCTACGGACGCGAGCGACTCATCCCCCAAATTATAACATACAATAGGTATTTAATACTAATTATATGCCTACTACTACATTTAAACATCTTAAGTATTTAAAAAAGATTCAAGCGTTACTTTGCGGAAATGTATATGTGCGGATGTGTATATAATAAGTAATTAAGATTAAAAATATTAATTAGATCCCTCGCACCCTCGTGGAGAAATAAAAGAAATAAAGGACATAAAAACAAAAAATTGAAACTTTCTTTCTCTATAAATAAATATTAAGCTGTATAATATAATACTACGCAGCTTTATGTTTTGTTGTAACCTCATTTATATTTTTCTACTAAAAATACAGTTATTAATTATTATTATTAAAAATTTTATTTAACTTTTCTTGTATGTACCTATGTCCTGGAATTTGGCAATCAATATTTCGCCCAATTCCACTGAAGCTATAGGGGTAAAATTTGGCACACACGTTTCGTTCTTGAGACAATGTACGATTACTTAAATGCCGCCATTTTCATCCGTATGGCGGACGATACAAAATGGCGATTTATCATTCCAGACAAACGCCTATGATATGGGAATCTAATGAAAGGGCTTGATAAACGAATAACAATATTTAAAGTGAAGTTTTTTACATCCAATACGGCGGACGTCATAAAATGCGATTTATAATTTCCGTCGTAACCCCTATGAATAAATTGTATTATCAAATGGCCCTTTTATTTGATATGAGGAGTGAAACACAATAAATAAAGTGACGTCATTCTAAATACGGCGGTTGCCTAATTAGACAATGCAATATTATAATGACATATAGTTGATCTAATGATGGAGCTGGAATACAGCCAATGGGTGCGTTTGGCAGAAAAAAGCGCTAGCAAGCGCTTATAAGCGCTGAAATAGTTTTCGGCCAGGACACGATTGCTACTTCAGTAGCGCTGACACAATCCGCCATTTTGCTTATTTAATTTATTTGTTTTGAAGTAGAGTTTATAAGTTGTTTTGTGCCATATTAATTTTAAGTAATATAATGACATGGATAAACATATACATGTTATTAAAAATTCATGATTGGTAAGTTTTTAATATGAATACTTTACAAACATATATTTAAATTAGGTTAGGTTCCCCGGTTAAAACTAACATCGTGTCCTGGAGGAAAATAGCTACGTACGATTTGACAGCGCTTACCGCTTACGATCGCCATTTTGCTTACAAGCGCTTGCTAGCGCTTTTTTCTGCCAAACGCACCCAATGACTAAAAAGGAGAAAAACAAAATGGCTGCCATACCAATTTTAAAGAGCTATAACTCGGCAAAAGATGGGAATAGTTTCCTGGTGCTCGAACAAATGTTGTAGCGCAACAAGGGTCAGGTAGGGTCAACTGTTGGCAATAAAAAATAAAGATTGCGGATCTAAATTGGCGATCAAGAACTTATTTGATCCAATCCGCCTGTAATTTTATTATGCTGAGGTATTTGGGGTCTACGATTAAGTTTTCGGGTTCAAATTTTTTGGGTCAAATATTCCGACTGAATTTGTAAAAGAAGGCGCACTTTTTTATACATTTTCATGATATGGGTATTATATAAATGGTATTGCTGGGAAAATACGAATAATAAAATAACGTCACTCTAAATCCAATATGATGGGCCCACAAAATGGCGGACTAAGTTTTTTATTCACCCCCATAATATGTATATCAAACGAACATATGGATTCAAATGATGATAATAAGGTGAACCCTTTGTTTTGCGCTGAAATTATTATGAATAAAATGTTGTCCGCGTTCTGCTCATCGTGGAGATCGTGTACAAAGTAACTCTAAACGGGGTAGGGGGTAGGTCTTAAATTACATTGGACCTCGTCCCTGGACAAATTTTAACGGTGGTGAAAAAAATCAAATTGGCAAAAAACAAATGGCCGCCATACCAAATTTAAAGACATATCTGGCAATCAAACACCAACAACGACGCATTCAATGAAATGAACAGACTTAGAAACAACAACAAAACTAAAAAATTAACAGTAAAAAACATTTTTAAAACAAGCTTTTATTTATATATTCTAGAAAGAAGAAAATTTAATTTAAATTAAATTGAACCCATCAAATTATTACATTAATTTACATAATATAAAAGCTTGTCGTGAGATATACTTGTGCACAAAAAAAAGAATACAATATGAAACTTGATATTGACATATGTAGGTAAAAAAAAACTCGCGATAAGCTTTTATATCATATAAATTGTGTATTGTTATAAATTGATCGGTTTAATTTAATTTATTTTCTATTTTATTATCATTTAAATATAAGCTTGTTTTTAAAAATGTTTTATTTTACTATTAATTTATTATTTAAAAGATCGGTAGTACAAATTGTTATATTTCTATTTGACTCCTGCGTTATTTGAATAGCAATTTTGCATTAATGATAAAAATATGTCTATATTTTTTGTTGCGTTGGTAATGGATTCGTGTGATTGCACTTTTCCTAATTTCAAGTAAGAAATGATTCTTTGTGACAATTTGTTTAAAATCTATACTATACGTGGTAGAGCCACGCTGCAGCTATTATGGTTGTAGCATGAACGAGCCGGCTCTACAGGGGTAGGACCACACTCTCACAGAATACCAGCGTAAAATGACAAGATAATGCTAAACTACTAACCGTAGATTCTCTTCACTGGAAATGAAGAATCCATCTTCGTCCTCAGGGGTTGTAACGCATCAGCATTTTGATTCTTAATCGATATATACATATATATAAATATAAATATAATATATATATATATATATATATATAATTTCAGGTATGAATAAAAATATCGTAGGAATTAAACCACAAAGTTCTTTATTGAAGTAAGTAGTAATTACGTCACATTGAAACTAGACACATATTCGTACATTTTAGCACCATGGGTCGTTTACATTGGACACTACGTACTCAGTGCGGGGCACCTGTTGCACGGAGTAAGTCACTGTTGATGGTGATTGTACTTTGTAGTGGGAGATAGAAGAAGTTTGCGAGGAATGCTCAGCGTCATACAATCCCGGCACTGCAACTTGGGATGTTTGGGTGTACACTGGGCTGGAATAGACTTGAGGTACGGATGCGGTGTATGTTGTTGGGTACGAGACGTAGCTCACAGGCTGCGATTGATATGTTTTGTAGAGCACAGGAGTTGATACTGCACGGTACACGGGCGAGGCGACCCCTTGTGTCTGAAAAAAAAACAATATGATTACATTGTAAGAACTTGTCGCGTCAGTTTTGTTCTGACAAATTCAACGAATGAAATCCGGTGTTAACTCTATACTTCTTACGATCCATTCTTGCTTAAGTATATTATTATACAACATGTAACTGCTTTGTCGGGAATGGCTCTTGCGACTTGTATGAAGTTCGAGATTTAATTTTTTACTAATTTCATCTAGATAAGAGTCATTCCGAAGCATTTTTTTCTCAAACCGAACAAGTTTCAGTCGCCCAAATGCTGTTAATTTACTTTTAATAAACATTATTTAAATGTTTTTTTATTTGATTTTAGCCGCTTTTATAGACTTTTATATTATAAGGCGTTTGTTTTATTTTATTTTATGTATATATTATTTTAATTTCCTCCTTTATTACATTATTGATCTAGTAACTCAGTTATTTTCGGTGTATGTTAGGATACTGAATATTCATTTCAACAACTGGAAGCCATTAAATGTTAATAATAATAGTATTAGCTAATATTAGGTTTTTTAAAATTAGGACTAGAATATATTTTATTTATTTTTAAAGAACGCGTATTACTTGTAACTGACACACAGTAAGGACAAATTAAGAATAATTGTAGCGGATCTCCTCCGTAACCCGTAGGCCAAAAATAAAATTCTGAATTTATCAAAAAGATATTATAAAATAACCAAAAACTAAATTGTCTATTGGAAAATACGCGTAAAGCAAATGCGCGCGATTTAGACTTTTACTCCGCTCCCTTTAAGATGTTAGCAAAAGGTTTTACCTTTGCATCTGCGTCGGCCCTAGTTATAAATCATCGGTCAATCCTTCATCGATAGTAGTACCTTCTCTATATGAATTAGCTCACTATATTTACATCCGCAACATGGACGTAATGTGCTATCTTGTCTTTTAACCAATCTTAATACGTCTGGGTAACCTTTTTAATTATATTATTTTTTAATAAGTGAGAAAAACGAGCGCGCAGTTCACCTGATGATAAGTGAATGTTGTGACCTAAAGACATCTACGTGTATCCACGACTAAGAATCAACATACACATGCGATTCCAGTGAAAAGATTCTGTCGTGAACCACTCCCAACACAAGCATTTTAAGCTAGCCTGGAGTAGTTTACGAGAATATTAGTAATGTTTAAAGGCCAGCAACGCACCTGCAATTCCCCTAATGTTGCATTGGTTTATGGGCGGCGGTCGACACCATCATGTGAGCCACAACTTCACACGTCATTTATAAAAGAGGGGACAAACGAGCGTGTGCTCGTTTGTCCCCTCTTTTATAAAAAATATGTTGATAGCATTGCTAGGAATTGAAAAACCATATTGTACCACATATTGTTGATTTGTTGTGTAGACAGCGGGGGAGTAAAGGCCGAAGCTCCTCTTGTCGCGACCTACCACAGAGGCGCTGGAGACAGCGAGCACCGCGAAAATCACCTGCAAAAAAGAAATACAATCATTTAATAAATTTTAATGATATTCACATGTTGTAATAATGTCGTCCAATGCGGCCAGTCTCAACGGACACTAGCTATCTGCGCGGAACAGGATTATAGTGCCCAAGTGTTTTTACCCCAATTACTGCTTTTGACCCGACCCGGAATTCGAATCCAGAATCTCATAATCAGCAACAACATTTACGACCACAAGACCGACTAGGCAGTCCACACACCTGTTGTAAGAGTCAGAAGACACATTAAGATGTTATTTATTAAAAGTAGGTATACAGGATGTTCAACTGGTTCTGCACTGTACAGCCGTCAAAATGTATGGAATAATTTAATTTTAAATTATTGAGATATCTGTAATACAAATCGTTAAAGCCGTTTCAAAGAAACCAATTTCATATAAGTAAACATTTTCACAAAAATTAAATATAATCTCACAAGCGGGTATAGGGGAGAATCACTCTATACTCCTATCTCACTTGAATGCAGTGCCAGCTAAATCATGGATTGGGATGTAAATCATGGATTGGGATGGCTGACTTATTGCGGAAAACTATCGAAAAATTCTAAACCTAAATTCTACAATATATTTATAAAGGATTACGGATTAGTAAGTTGAAGTGGCAATGGGCGGGCATATAGCTCGAAGAACCGACAACTGATGGCGCTTTTTTTGTCATCGGTTCTTCTGGAATGGTAACCTCGTGCCAGTAAGCGAAGAGTAACGTGGTCGCCCACCAGATGGAGTGAAACCTGGTGTATACAAGAAGTCAATGGATGCAGCTGGCTAAGGTACGTGCTTTGTAACCAAGGTATGGGAGGCCTATGTTCAGCAGTTGACTTGAAGAGCTGTAGTGGTGATGATGAAAGTCTACAAAGTTAAGAAGGCAGCAACACTACCAGTGCTAGTTTCTTCCGGTCCGACTAACCATCGTGGTAGTAAGGAAGCAAAAACCTAGTGCAACTCTCCAGTCAACAATGGATCTAAAAAGTTTTTTTGAACACTATATGGATAACAAATCAACACACCGCCCACCCGATGATAAGTAGATGCTGTGGCTTATATACTACTAGATGAAACACAGCAGTACTAACTGGTATTATGTGAGAGTGTGGTCTTACCCAGGTTTAGCCGACTCATTCATGCTGAAACCATATGTTTATAGCAGCAGCATCGTTCTACCACGTATATAAGTCATACACGTGTATAAGTTGACTACATCAACTACATTATCCTGACCTTGATATACTTAATCAACCTAATAAATTAAAATAGCAACTCACCAGACACTTCATCTTGCTACAACTGTGGGAGGCGCTTACTGATTGAATATCAGAACTAATTTGATACAAATATAACAAATTTGTTGCCTTTTATAAGAAAATTAAGTAGAAATAATAATAACATATAAAGATTTATACCAGTACTTTAACATATCCTAAAACAGGGGATATTGTATATTGATATTAGAGCAAAAAATTTTTAAATGGTATGTGATTATGTTTAGCGTTTAGGGTTCCGCGTTCGTATACAATTCATTAATTGAAGCATGTGATTAAATATAAAAACTTCAATTTTTGTTAAATGTACTGTATTACGTAAACTAATAACCCATTTAAGAACATACTATTGTTTTTAAGCTGCAGTCACTCTGGACTTTTCTAATGATTTAGATAGATTTATGTTTTCTAAATATTTTAATTTTGTTATTACAATTATACTCCAATAATATTTATAATTTGTTGACATTGTGCTGATGGAACGGACACAGTCAAGGATATTTTTGGTCCACATCACCATTCTGTAGGACTAGAATCTCGTGAGAGCCGAAACAAACGGCGTAGAAAACAAAACATCTGGACCTGGTTCACGAGGTGACTGACATGTGGAGTGGTCTGCCGACCGAAATTATACCTGTAGTCGTTTCTGCAAACGGGCTAGTCCCAGTCAGCCTCTTGGGTCATCTGAGGTGACTGGGACTCCGTGACGGACCGCTCCGGGTCCAAATGCAGAAGGCGGTATTTCTTGAAACCGCGCGCATCGTCCGCCGGTTTTGTATTTATAGTTTTCTCATGTATTTGGATAGGGTGGAAAAAACCGGCTTTTCTCCCTAACCCTCGACCGTTTGATCTCCAATGTCGAGGTTTTTCTTTTATTTATTTATTTTAGTTATTTATTACACTTTATTGATGTAGATTTATATATTTATCATTTTCATTTATAAATTTATACAACCAAATACATGAGAAAACTATAAATACCCCAGAGCTATAAGGTTTACATAGGTGATGTTACATAGACCTCCCCCAAAACTTGTCTCAGTAGGATATATGGCATAGTTGGCACGCTTGACAGGCGAATTGACAGCCGCAGTTTTTAATTTTTTAGTTATTATTACAAAGACGCTGTTTCTCCGCCCCTAGCCTTTGATTCTCTCCGTCACCTCTTACGACACCCAAGGGACGTTATAACTACTATTTTTGTAAATCTTCCATCAATTTAAAATAAGAAACGACTATAAACTTATAGTCAATCGTCACATTATCATTAGTAATTACATCATGTAATATACAAAAATGTAGAATTAGTCGTGGTTAACAGAACCAAACGAACGCGCACAGAGTAAACAAAAACAGACAAGTTTAAACAAAGGAGCTTAAAAACAACGAAAAAGGACAAGGGAAAACTTATCTTTTTAACCATTTTCAAAATAGTAAGATGCTCTCCATTCAATTGTACGATCATTTTTTGTATGTATTTACGCGGTATCTCCGTCAACTGTCAACCGATTTTAATGATGCTTTTTCTATAGAACGAGAGTGACTCACGAGCACACAGTCCACCTGATGGTAAGTGGATGCTGTGGCCCATGGACATCTATATCTATCCTCGATTAAGAATAAAATTCTAATACTTGTCACTCCTGAGAACTAAGTTGGATTTCCCCGTTTCCAGCAAAAAGTGTCTCCAGTTCTCTACACTTACCATACGAAACACAACAGTACTCTGTTGGAGGGTGATTCTTTCCCCTTTTGTTCTACAAACACAATATAGCTGCAACGTAGATCTATCACGTATAAAAGTCTACGGAACCTGTTACCATTTTTCGAATACTTTTAGCCACGTCCTTGAGAAGTTTACGAGCTTAAAGGTCCGCATGTACGACGTCCGGTTAGATAAACCAGAACTTGATTTAATGTTATGAATATTATGCTTAATCATATGTATCAAAGTCATATTCAAATTTTTTGAGATTTATATGTGAAAGATTGTCATTTCTTTAAACATACTTAAAGATTAAAGCAGTAATTTAAAGAAAAACAGATTTTGTATAAAAGTTTTGAAGAAATTTAACAGAATTGATTGAATCAGTCCAAACAATTCCTCAGAGCACTCCCCGTGGTAAATGCGATAAAAAATGCAAAGAGATGCAACTCTTCGCAGTGGCGACGATTCGAAAAGCTCTGCACTAAATGCCATCAAATGGTCCCTCCATTGGTACTGGGGAGCCCGGCCCAGAGATAGAAACAGTATTTCATGTGTGCCAATTTGGCCATCTCGTCCAAGTGACCACGAAACTGCAAGTTAGTCGATATGTCAACGTCGAGGATTCCGATACTGGCTGAGGCAATAAGGGGAGTGCCTTGAAACTGAGGAGATTATGACAAAAGGGGTTTTCTTTAACGGTAAATGTGCATTCTTGCGTCGTCTTGTGGGGGGTTGAACTGCACTAGATTTAGTCGCCACCATTCTGAGACTTTGTTCAATAAAGTCTCGACTTCAGACACAAGTTTGTCCTGGTATTATATATTATGGTGTAGTTTTCCCAGGAAATATTCGCACGGCCGGTGTATAAAACATCGCCAGTCCTGTCGTCGTTTCACACCAATGAATGTTACGATTTGCAACACGTCATTGATATGCAAAAGAATCAGCGTTGGTGATAGCAGGCATCGTTGTGGAACACCAGCGTTAATGGGCTTGTAATCTGAGCATGCATCATCTACTACGACCTTGATGCTTGACGATCTGCAAGAAAACTGGTGATCCAATTACACAATTTCTCGAGAAGCTTCGTAATAAGCGCTTTGTGCCAAACCCGATCGAAGGCTTTCGCTATTTCCAAACTAACGGCCAACGCCCTTGGATTCTACTGCCTCCACCCACTTATGAGTTAGGTAACCTAGAATATCACCAGCCGAGTTCCCTTGATGGAAACCGTACTGGTGGTCAGTAATCAGCTGGTGATCCTCAAGGTACCGCATGAGCAGGGTATAAATAATGGACTCCATTATTTTAGAGAACAAGGGGGTGATGGCGATAGGTCTAAAGTTTGACGGATCAGAGCTGTTACCTTTTTTAGGTATCGGGTGCACGTAAGCTGTCTTCCACGATTTCGGGACTACACCTATGGAGTTAGAGTACCGGAAAAGATGCATTAAAACTGGTGTCAACTCCGGAACACACGTCTTCAGCACAATAGGAGGGCCGCCATCAGGCCCACTCAACTTGTTGTCGTCCAGGGAGAGAAGTGTTCTGTGCACTGAGAGTTGGGTAAACAGCACATACCGCGGGATGGTCGCCGGTGTGTTCCCACCGTCATCAAGAGTCGAGTTGGACACAAAGAGTGAGCCCAGCAGATCGGCTTTGTCCTGTGGCGGCGCTGTCGTCGCGCCGCAAGCGAATAACACCGAAGCCTAAATCACGCTATCAAAATTCCGAATCATAAACAGTATATATAGAACATCTCCGAACTATCACATGGAGTGTTGGCCGCTCCCCGGGCAGAACACCTTGCCCGGCGGGAGATCTCCCCTTTTCCTTCCACGGCCACAGTCCTTTGCAGCATGGGCCAGTGAGTACTCCTCCCTGTGCAGAGATGGGAGAGATCGCCGACAGAAGTTCACTTCCACAGTCTTGGCGGGAGACCAGATTGCACGTGTTCCCGAAGGCAGACAAACTAGTTTCTCGTCAATTCTGCCAATTTGCTCTGACTTTGCTTTGACAATGACACTTCTGAAGGACCTAAAGAGTAAGCTCGGCTTCACAGTTTCCAGATGGCTTTAAAATTGGATAAAGTCCTTTGATATAGCAGACAATTTGACTTATTGCTCCGTTTGCCGCGAGCAGGAATAGGGTAGAATTGGGGCCATCCGCATTACCAGAGGAAATGCAGAAGCAGAGCTTCTACTTCACGCCGGTTTTCTGTGAGGTCTTGGTACCACCCCAGTTCGAGCTGGCCCATACGTACAACAACAAAGGCTGACGCGTGGTTCTACCACTGTTAAAACAACTTCCACAACTTAGACGAATGTAACGACACCCCATACTCGTATGTTAAAATTTATCAAACCGTTTAGTCCTATATTTCTTTGGCAGGCTCTGTGCCTGCCAAAGAAATATATATATAAACATAGTCAGCTATTCATTCTTGTGGCAATGTATACCACTTTTTTAAACAAATCCCAGAAAATATACAAAACTTGACCCGCTCATAGCTCAAAAACTTTACAAAACTAAGTTTTTAATAAAAGGGGTATTATAATATTAAAGAATTTATGGCTGAAAAAAAAACCCCGGGAATGATCATGGGAATGATGTGATTACCGTTAAGCTATTTCTGATTTGTTTTGTCTTGGTTAATTGTGTTACAAATATGATTGTAAGCTGTTATATTGAGTATAACAGCTTACAATCATGTTTGTAACACAATTGAGTGAGAGAGACCAGTGATATTGAGTAACCAGTGGTAGTTAAACAAAAAAGTGACTATCTGTAAAAAGCTTTTTATTGCTGTATCTGTTTTATACTATATAATATACTCTGTACTAGACTGCTCGTTGATGAAGTGGTATGACTAAGGATCATGAAGTCTCAAGCTCAAATCACGGGTCGGGACAGAAAAAAACTAGTTCATTGAGTTTTTCCGTCAAGAAATTCTTAGTAGCTGCCCGGAGTCAGGAAGTTGGCGGTGTCTAACCCCCGTGCCTCGGAAAGCACGTAAAGCCGTTGGTCCTGCGCCTGATCTTTCTTCGGTCATGTCGGTTTACCGCTCCATCGGACCATGAGAGTGAGAAAATAGAGAGTGCACCGGAGCTTGCGCATACTCTTGGGTACTATAATCCTGTCCTGCGCCGATGTCAAGTTTCTTGGATTAAATGTAGCCTAAATTACTCCTAGCATTAGCCTAAAATCTGTATGTGAAGTTTATATACAAGCCTTTCCAAAGATAAGTCTGTACGAACAGACTGACAAAATGTTTACAAATGCGTATTGATACCCCACAAGCATGCAAACAACCTCAGAACTCAATAAAAAGCTTTTGTTTATATATAACTGAAAGACACTTCACTTTTATTATATGTATAGATAGAAAAAATAAGTCCTTTATGGTTTAAAAATTTGTTGCCAGAGCTTGAATACATTCCTAACATTATTTAGGATAAATACGCTCCCCATGCTAGTCAATATTTTCCCTTTTCTCTCCTTTGGCCTGTTGAAGTCCTCTGCTCGATGTACTACTACTAGATATGTGCTTTCAAAAATCCGAACTTGACCGGAAGTTAGAATACCAACGGGCTTGCATTACTTTTTTACAATATTGAACTGATAAACGAGCTTCCACTCCATTCATTATAGACCTATGCAGCAGCAATATTATAGTTGTAACACGAATGGGTCCGTTCGACTGGAGTTGGACTACTCTCTCCTAAATATACGCGTTAAATAGCAGCTTAATTTTGCCGTGTTTCTCATGGTGTGAAAACCGGAGAAGTTTTTACTGAAATCAAGGCATTCAATCTTAGTCCTCAGGAGTGACATCTGCATTTGGTATTCTTAATCGAGGAAAAATATAGACTTCTATGAGCCACAGCAATTCACTTACCACAGGTGTTCTGTGTGCTATTTTGTCATTCATATTCTAAAAAAATTGATACGATAGTAGGTAAATAACAATACAAGAGCAGACGGTCGCTAGCGCAGCAGTCCAGTTCCCGCTTAAACTCCTTTATTAGCTTTTTTCAATTTTTTGTCCAACCCAATTAGTCGCCAATTAATAATTCAATGGTTTGACCTTTATGTTGACGCGACAGTAGCCTAATGGCAGGGCGCAAACCGGGAACTCAAAAAGGTCGTGGGTTCGAATCCGCCATTCGACTACTGGCGTGAACCACTCGTAACACAAGCAATTTAAGCTCACCACGAGTGGTTAAGGGAAATATTAGTAATGTTTATAGCATTGTTAATATTCTTTTTATTAAAAAAGATGTTTGATGAACATGAACATTTTCATCTATAAATATCAGAACATTGATTTTTTGCGGTTCAACCCTGTAGCGTAGCATTGGTTGTCGTCGCCCATAGACGCAACACGCGGTATTATTTGGCACTACAGTGCTACAGTGTTCGTTTAATTTTAAAAGTACTCATTCTGGCAATTTTTGAAATTTTTCAGTCTTTTACTCGTATCATATAAAAAGTTGAAATAATCACATCTTAGAATTGTTCCTGAAGCTAACCAGTTTTGTTTACACAAATTCCTAAGTTGCTAAGTAATATTTAAGGCAAAATATTAGGCTCGACTGATCTCCATTCCTTACAACTTTTCTTGTTCGTTGTATTCCAAATTTCCTTATGAAAGAATTTCCGTATTGCTTAAATATATCATCATCATCATCATTACAGCCCTTCGTAAGTCCACTGCTGAACATAGGCCTCCCCCAAGTAATGCCTCAAAGCAAGGTCCTGAGCCACCTGCATCCATCGACTTCCTGCATATCTTACCAGGTCGTCACTCCATCCAGTGGGGGGTCGCCCTACACTACGCCTGCTAGTACGAGGCTGCCACTCGAGAACCTTTCTTCCCCATCGGTTATCGGTTCTTCGAGCTATACGGCCGGCCCATTGCCACTTCAGCTTACTAATCCGTTGGGCTATGTCGGTCACTCTGGTTTTACTGCGGATATCCTCATTTCTGAGTCTATCACGCAGAGAAACTCCGAGCATAGCCCTCTCCATAGCTCGCTGAGCGACCTTGAGCGTCCTCATACGGCCAGCAGTGAAGGACCACGTCTCAGATCCGTAAGTCATCACTGGCAAGACGTACTGGTTGTACAATCTAGTTTTCAGAGATTGAGGTATACCTGACGAGAAGATGTGTCGTAATTTTCCGAACGCTGCCCAGCCGAGTTGAATCCGTCGATTGACCTCTCGGTCGAAGTTGGACTTACCTAGTCGGCTATTTGTCCCAGGTAAACGTACTCATCAACAACTTCGAGCATAGTGCTCCCAACAACTTCCGGCATAGGTGTGACATGGACATTAAACATGATCTTTGTTTTGTCCATGTTCATCTTAAGACATATCCGTTGGGAGACACCATTGAGGTCAATGAGCATATTGCTTAGGTCCTCCAGCGATTCTGCCATAAGGACTATATCGTGGGCAAATCGAAGGTGAGTGATGTACTCGCCATTGATGTTAATACCGTATCCTTTCCAGTCCAATAGCTTGTAGTAGCAGCTAGTATATATATATATATATATATATATATATATATATATATATATATATATATAAATAGTAAAAGTAGACGAAATGAGTAATTTCAATTGTGAATAAAAATATCATATTTATTAAACCACAAAGTTCTTTATTTAGTAATTATGTCACATTAAAACTAGACACGTATTAATTACATTTTAGCACCACGGGTCGTTTATGTTGGACACTACGTACTCAGTACGGGGCACCTGTTGCACGGAGTAAGTCACTGCTGATGGTGATTTTAGTTTGTAGTGGGAGATAGAAGAAGTTTGCGAGGAATGCTCAG